>CM060415.1:198719921-199387421 GCA_030545235.1 Helianthus tuberosus
CTACTTATATTTAGTATTATATGATATATATAAAAATTATGTTAACCATGTTTGACTAAAAAAATAATGGTATTTCCATACTCACTATAAAAAGCAATAAACTTTACTTTTTAATAACAGTTTATAAAATAAAATTTAAAAGACCAAAATATTTCTTTTAATCAACCCCGCTAACCCTTATGTAAATAGTAAAAAAAATAAAGTTATTTTTTTGAACGGCAAATTTGGATCACTGACGAACCATATACCTGACAAGTCGTCACACCGGAAAATATGATTTGAAATTGATTGCAACTATTGCTATCACCGTTTTGCCAAATGCTATTGTTTATTTAAAGTATTACTGATAATTTTCAGAAATTTTTATTCTTTATTTATATGGGTGTCTCTTAAATTCTTGAGAGGTAGCTTATTTAAAACGTGGCTTTCCTTAGATTGTGGGGTATGGGGCTTGGGTGGCGGCGTGGGTTGGCTGAAAACGCCCAAGTCACCATCCCGGGTGGGCTTGGGTTGGGGCGTGGCCTAAGGGGCGGGAGTTTAAAGTCGGGCGTGGGGCGGGCTAGCGATCCTATGTGGCAGGCTCCTATTCGCTTGGTGGCCATGTCATAGCGGGGTGTTTAAATTTTAAAATTTAAATTTTTTTTTTGTAATCGTTTTTTTAGGTTTTTTTGTAATTTTTAGTTTTTTTTTTTATTTTGTAATCGTTTTTAGGTTTTTTTTTTATTTGTAATCGTTTTAAGAATTTAATAAAATTTTAGGCTTTTTTTTTTTAATGTTGTGTGTATTTTTTTTAATTTTTTGTATTTTTTTTTTTTGTATAAACTGCGAAGCCACGCGGTTCACCCACGCCCCGCCATACCCCACGGACACGTCACTCGATGGTGAGGGGCTCGAACTCCACGTGTCAACGCGGTTCACCCACGCCCCGCCATACCCCACGCGGTTCACCCACGCCCCGCCATACCCCATGGTCTTAAGTAGAATACTGCCAGCAACTTGTTTTAAGATATGTATGCCAATAAAGAGATAAGGTTGGTCAACTTAAGTCAAACAAGCAATGTTTTTATATTGTTTTTCTAAGCAAACACGTTTGTTAAATAAGTCAATTCATTTTGGATGAAACCGACAATAAAATTAAAACCACAGGTAATAAAATTCAAAATGATTGAGTTTTGAACTAAAGTGCGCATTTTATTTTAATCGGCCAAGGCATATGATATTGTTTCTATCATTTGTTAGTTTCCTTGTTCGTACTCATTATTTTGAGTAAATTACAAGTTTTGTCCTTATGTTACATCAAATTTCAGACGCTGTCCTTTTTGCCAAAATATTGCAGGCGGTGTCCTTTACCTTTTAAAATCTTGCAGGTTTTGTCCTTTAGGCCAAACCTGGTTAGAAATCTCAGTTAAAAAAAGTCATGTGCACTGCACATGAGGGTAAAATGGTCATTCCCACTCAACTCATTTAATTCCCCATTTATACCCACAACAACCACTCATTAACCCAGATCATCTCTTCAATTCGTCTCTTCAACCATCATTCATAAACAAAACCCCCAAATCACCACCACGACTTATATCAAAAATCCCAATTCTAATTAATCAACAGATGTATGTTCAGAGTTACAAAATGCAGACACATAATGATGGATATACATACTTGACCAAAACAGTTAAACACATGAACAAAGTAAGGAACCAAAAAATGCAAACAATAGTCGACTACTGACCGAGGGTTTCTTTTAAATGTCTGCTGCCACTGTTATGATCGTGAACCGGAGTTCCGGCGGTCCGCCGCTGCCGTTGCTGTGCGCCACATCTGCTGTTGTTCCGGCGGTCCGCCGCTGCCATCTCAGAAGTTAACCGGGTCAAAGAAGAGGTAGAAGTTAACCGGGTGAAGAGAGGGGTTGTATTTAAAGAATGACGGTATCTCAGAAGAAGCCGCAAAGGCGGTGGTTGAGTTAATTCCGTCCACACAGAAACTAAAAATCCTTCATTTTCATAATAATATGACCGGCGATGAAGGGGCGATTGCAATTTCTCAACTTTTGAAAAAATCCCCGATCTTGGAGGATATTAGGTGTTCGTCGACTCGGGTTGGTTCTGAAGGGGGAATTGCTTTATCAGAAGCACTCGCCACATGTACTGGTTTGAAGAAACTCGATCTTTGTGATAATATATTTGGTGTAGAAGCCGGGATTGCTTTGAGTAAAACCGTTTCTTTACTCACTAATCTGACTGAGCAACGGCAATGATGGGCTGGCCTGACTTCACGTGGTGGAGGTTCTAGGGATTTATCAGATGATAAATGGGGAAATTGAAAGGGGGTGAGAGGAAAATGACCATTTTACCCTCATGTGCAGTGCACATGACCTTTTTTTAACAGAGATTTCTAACCAGGTTTGGCTTAAAGGACAAAACATGCAAGATTTTGAAAGGTAAAGGACACCGCTTGTAAGATTTTGGCAAAAAGGACAGCGCCTGAAATTTGATGTAAACATAAAGGACAAAACTTGTAATTTACTCCATTATTTTTGTACCAAATTTGACGTGTAGTAATTGTTAAATTTATTTGATGATTTTAATTATTATATTTGAACATCAATTTTGTCAGCATCTTATCATCTATTATCTTATCAATTTCGTCATTGTTTTTTAGTTTGTTACTTAAATAGTTTTAGTTTTGAATACAAATTTATAGTTTTGAGCAGTAACTTATTTTCTCTCTGATATAATGTCTTAAAGAAGGAGCAAGTACAACAATTGGGTAAGGATCAAGTTGACGACAGCAGACTTGAGAAAGCAAGGCATGAAATTCCTGTAAGAGACTAAGACTTTCCTTATTCCTTTTTACTTCATTGTTTTTGTTAGTATAAAATGTTTATAAAAGAAATGAAATCAATAAATTGAAATAAATTAAAACACTATAAATTAAAACACTATAAATTAGCAACCTTTTTGTGCACATATGTCTTGTACCCAATGCTTTGGGAGTTTTCCAAAAAAAAATTGAATTTTTACTTTTCACCCCCAAAGGTATTTGGTAAATTTCTTTTAACCCCAAACTATTTGTTTTTTATACTTTTAGACCAAAACTTTTTATTTTTTACTATCTACTCTCACAACTTTTTTACTTTCAACTTTAGCCCTGGATAGTTTTCATTTTCTCAAATTTTTCGCTTTATCCTTCGTTCTAAATTTTGGGGTTAACACATCGCAACGTGCGTGTGTGGTGTAACGTTTTTATGTTTCGTTCTAAACATTGCGAGTTAACACAATGCAATGTGCGTGTGTGGTTCAACGTTTTTACATCGTCTATTATTCCCCGTTTGACAAGTTCGACATAACGTGCGGGTCTTAGATCGACTTAGTTATTAACTTCTATGTTTAGCGTTTCGGTCTAATTTCTTCACATAAACACGCCGCAACTTCAGTGTTGGTGGTCGCTGGGTAATGTGGCATTGATGCTATTTGGCACCCCCTGGGGGGTTTTCAAATAAAAAATGGTTATGCATATGGTTGTTGTAACCTTGGCTTTGGGGGTTTTTCAAAAAAAATTGATTTTTTACTTTTCACCAAAAAGTATTTCATAAATTATTTTTAACTTCAAACTATTTGTTTTTTTTATTTTTAACCCAAAATTTTTTATCTTTTGCAATCTATTCTCACAACTTTTTTACTTTCAACTTTGGTCCTTTATAGTTTTCAGTTTCCACAAAATTTTTCGCTTTATCCTTCGTTCTAAATTTAGTGACTTAGCACATCGCGACGTGCGTTTTTGGTTTAGCGTTTTTACGCTTCGTTCTAAATTGTGCGAGTTAACACGACGCAACGTGCGTGTGTTGGTGAACGTTTTTACATCGTCTATTTTTTTTCCCGTTTGACAGGTTCAACATAATGTGCGGGTCCCAAATCGACTTAGTTATAACTAAAGAATCCCCGCCGCATTGCGGCGGGTCGTAATTCTAGTTAGATATAATTCGAATATGATATATTTGGAACAGTCACGTTTGTCTTTTACCAAATAGAACAATAAGGTTACTGAATTATTATAAACTAGGTTAGAAAATCGTGAATTTCAAAGGACATGGTTAATGAAATATTAAACAGTTATACATAAGCGAAAAAATAAAGAAAATTACTGAGAAAATATATATTAAATAAATAAGAGAAAACCAGGAAATTAAGGTTTAATATTATTATTTAATAGGATAGAACGAGAAATTTAGAAATAATATTCACCAAGGAGTTAACTTGGTGCCACAACAAAATGCTTACGATATGCCTCCACAAGGAGTTAACTTTGTATTCCTATCTCCTATGATAAAATTTAACCCCACAACAAAGTATATTCACCATGCATAATGATCCTGTGTGAAAGGAAGTCAATTGATAGCACACAGTGTCTTATAAGTTTCTAAAAGCATATCTTAAAAACAATTTATATATTTTTCAATAATTTATTCAGTTCAATATTTTTCAAAAGCATCCGTACCCGAATAAGTTTCTACAGCTCCTAATGTCAAAAAAATCTAATAAAGTCTTCAACAAAATCTACAAGTGACTCTAACTATGAAATGGATTTATTTCAAAACTTTGTGCGTTGACACGTATATTAGATCGGCGCGTAAGTTTCCTTATTCTCATTAACTTATTGTTTTACAATATTCATGCTTGTTCCATATTTAACATCTAATTATTCACAACAACATCTCAAATTTTCAACTAATTTATGAATCATGCAATTATATGTGTTCTATAATTTCAAGTGTTACAATATTTCTTCAACTTCTCTTTTACTGTTTATTAAGTATTTGATTTCATCTAAATTACAAAAAGATTAACATAGACCATCATTCAAGTTAATACAAAAACCTAGTTAACCTAAATAGCTAGGTTAAATAGGGTATGTATCCGAGAGCATGTGGTAAGTATCACAATTTGATTGATTTGAATTAAATTTATGTTAACCTAAATTGAAATTACTCAATACAGACAAAGATGAGATGAGGAAAAAAATTTATCACATTCAAGTTCAAATTTGGTAGCAGTGTGTATAACCTATCTTAATTCACTTTGTTAACAAACTACATAGACATAGTTGGTTCAATGCATGTTGAGATCAAAGGGCAATTTTAAGACTAAGGAACCCGGCTGAGTCACTTAATGATCCGAAACAAAATAAGGACCTGTGCTAGGATGATAATTATCTAAACAACTACCAACATAACCCCCGAGTTTAGCAAAGTATCATGCATATTAATGATTATGAAAACCAACTGATAGACTATGCTTGCAAAGTGATAGAAGAAAAGTCCTTTTTAAACCATACTAATCTAATATTAACAAAAGAGTAACTTTAATGTCATATGGCATTCTCTTATAATAAAGGATTTAATCAAAATTTCATGCGACAATTTATCATGCTACCTCAACCATATAATATAATAAATAATAAGCAAATTAATATAAAAACTATTAAATGATTGAATTTAATGTATATTAGAAATAATATTATATTCATGATTATTTCTCTTCAATATTCTTAATTCTTAATAATTAATATTAGTTATCTACTTGCCTATACTTAGTATAATATCTCTACTTTAGTAAATAAAAACAAATTTTTCAAAAGAAAATGGGATAACCAAAAATTTATATACCCATCACTATTGTACGAGAAGGCCGAAGGGTGAAAGAACAAAGATGCGTGTTGCGGTAGATTTTTGGAATTGCCACTGCTGTTGTTGTTTAATTTAGTCTACCTGTAGTGGGGCGCGAAGAGTGGGTTCTTTTGGGCCATAACGCCCAATAGCGCCCCGCACACCTCGACGGGAGGCGTTATGGGGCAAAAAAGGGGGGAGGAGCCATGCATTTCGCGGCGTTATGGAGGTTCTTTTCAAAATTTTGACCAATCACAAAACAGCAAGGTTTTTATAATTAATTAATTACATTGAAAATTAATAATTAGGTAATGATGAGTAGGGGCTTTATGACTACGGGCTCTAGTGATATAACGCCCCATAAAGCCCCGTGTGACGTGGCATGACACGTGTCGCATAACGCCCCACAAGGGGCTTTATGACTACGGATGACCTTAAAAATGAATTTTAAAATAATTTAGGAAAAAATGTCACAGAATAATAACCAACTTTTAAAAGTGTTCTAATTAGGTTACTAGTATCGTTTTTGTCCCAATTAGATAACTTAACATTCTAATTAAGTCATGTCTTTTTTTCCATGTGTCAAGAAAAAAATGGAGCATAAGATGTTTGGCTGGATTATTTTAATATATGAAGTTATATTATTAAAAATAAAAACACTTTCATTACATTTAAAAAACAAGTTACAATCCACGTCATCACTTGACGTTAGCATCAAATAAAATAGAAAAAATAAACAAAAATTCACATCACCACGGTTACATATGAAATTATTGAAAAAAAACCCTTTATTTTAATGAAAAATAAATGTTGAGTGACCTGATTGCAACATATTTTAAACTTGAGTGACCTAATTGAAACACTTTTAAAAGTTGTTTACTATTCTATAAGGTTACGCCTAAAATTTAAAGCTTATAGGCCATTTGGGCTAAAATTTAGGCTGGGCTAAGCACTCCCTATGGACGCCATTGGGCTATAGGCTAATTTAGATTTTTTTTTTTACGTTAAATTTTGATCACTGACGACCACTGGAGTATCGTGCCACCAGCGGAACCATCCGATCATATCCATCTCCCCTAGGCATAATGCCTATACACCAATTCAGGAGGAAACCCAATAAATATAGGAAAATCCCCCTTGTGGGAATCGAACCCGAGACCTATTGATCCCAAATCTTATCTCACCCCAAAGATGCCACTAGACGATAAAGATAAAAAGGTAAAGTTCGTTTATTTTAGCGTTAAAGCTTGCTTATATAATTAAGGGTGCTAATATTTCGAAAGCCCTACCCTCTATCTCTCTCTATATACACGTAAATATATATATATATATATATATAACCTATAATTATATTTGTGTTTAGATCAACAATACCTTTAGACCACCCGTAGTGGGGGTTATTGGCGTTTTTTTCCAAAAAAAAGCCCCTTGACCACACACCTGGTCGTTTAAAAAAAAATTCCATAAGGCGTTCTTTTTTCCACGCCTTTGTTCAATCGTTTTGGCCAATGACCGTTGGCAACGGTCTTAAAGGTAACGAAGGGGCCCTAAATTGATAATCATTTTTAAAACCTTACCTTCCAATTGAAGGGGCCCTAAATTGCTTTCTGAGTTTTATCCCTCTATTGGTCAATTGTGCTACTCCGTTGTGCCACACCGCCACTCACCGGCAGTCGTGACACCTATGTGTGTTCGTCGCTGCTGTGCTACTCCTTACACAGCCGTACCCACCACTTAAATCCATCAACACCATAGCGCGTTACGAAACCGCCGTTCTACAGCCGCTTTCGATCACCGTGAACCACCGCATACCGCTGAAATCAGGCCTTTGACTCACTCACGATTCAGGTACCAAATACGCTTGTTTCTTGCTGTTAAATTCCGTGTTGGTGTCGTTTCGATTTTCTTCTTTAAACATGAAATCAAGTTATAGAAGATAGAACAGAGTAACTGGAGCTCGATTAAAATTACCTGAAAGAAGATCTATTGAAATTGTTCCGATTGTGAAAGCAGCAGGGAGATTAGATCTATTACCTAACCAACTACTTCACTTTGCAAGGAAAATTTAAGCATGGAATCTGTTCACTCAGGTCCTTTGACTCTTTTCTACAAACCAAGTGACCAGAGGTGGTTGTTGGTGGGTTATTCGAGGGTGGTTGTGGTTCATGGTTGGAGGGTGGTGGCCGGAGGTGGTAGATGGTGGGTTGTTGCAGATCTGGTTGAAGGTTGGGGATTGTCGAAATCGAAAATGGGGTAATGGTGATGGTAAATGTCGGCTGGTGTAAATGGTGATGGTGGGGCGGTGGTGGTTAATGGTGGTAGTTGTTGGTGGAGAGAGAGGGGGAGGGAGAGAAAGAGATGCACAGAGAGAGAGAGGGGAGAGAAGTAGGGAGAGAGGGGATTTGTTATATTAGTTTAATTATAATTAAATTATATTGGCCACCTCAGCGTGAAAACTCATAAAAACAAGTTACTTCATCAAAAATTAGACATGTCAGCCAAAAAAAACTAACCTAGTTAGTAATTAGTTAACGACGAGGTGACACAACACACTAAATGTTAAGTTAAGGTGGTGGGCGTCAGTGACGGACCCATAAATTATTTTCTGGGGGTGCGAATGAAAGGTTCAACCAAAAAAACCAAATTTTAAGGGGGCGGACCAATAAATTATTTTCTGGTCAAATATAATATGTTCTTATGCTTATTATTATGTACATTTTGGGTTGGTATACGTTTTGACGTAAGTTCTATTTTTTTCTGGAAATGAATTTGGTCAAATATATTACGTTTTCGTGCTTATTTTTATGTATGTTTTTATTTGGGCAACGTCTTAACGTAAATTTTTTTGAAACGTCGCGGCAACGTGTAGAGCACTTTACTAGCTATATTACATAAATAAACATGGTAGATGGTTTTTATGGTAATATCTTTATACACCAACTGTCAACAACTTATCATCTATTATAGTATCAATTTCTTCATGTTTTTTAGCAAGTAGTTTTTCAACGCCAATTTATAACTTTTATCACGAATTTACTAGTTTGAGTAGTAAATTTATTTTCTCTCTCATGTTATTTCTTAAAGGAGAAACAAGTACAACACACGGATAATGACCAACTTGTCAACCAACTTGAGATAGCACCTCAAGAACTTCATGTAAGTCATTCCTTTTTTTATTTATATTTTCAGTTCACCTTTTTTGAATTATGAGTAGATACTTGTGAAATGACAAACTTAGTGATAAGAAATAGTTAATAATGAATCCATGTGCATCCTAAAATTCGAAATGTGTGGATGGCACTACGCCACACACCGAGAAAATCATCATATCACGTGCGTGAATTTAATAACATAAAAAAGTGGAGATGACATGAACTTCTCACACCTTCCTGGCCGGATGATGTCTTGTAATTGGTGCCACAGCAGAATGCCTAGCATGCGTCCACACGAAGACAACTCAATAGTCGTCTCCTATCCTAAGTAGTTAATACGGTAAATATCAGATGTTGGTGAAGGATCGATATTTGAGATATCGGTTATTATGGTGGGATATTGGTAATTTTAATATCATGCTAAATTTATATATATAGCAATTTAACACTAACAATTCAGTATGCTCTCATACCATTAAATAATTAACCTTTTCCAACTTGCAAAACGTTAACAATTGTAGCAAGTAGGAACTGACTAAGACTTAAAACATTGAAATTTAACAATAACAACTAACAATTAAGACTCAAAACACTAATATCAACAATAAGAAGAAAGACGAATGGTAGAAATAAGATGAAAGGTACCGATATCGGAAAAATCGGTGATATATCGGTCAAATACCGATATTGCCAATATTATCGATACTGATATTCTGACCAATATTTTACACTAATATTTCGGCAGGAGACCGATAACCGATATATATCTGTGATATATCGGTGATATATCGAGATATTAACTACATAGCTTCTATCTACAAGTGAACATATAATCCAAATCCCACACCACGAAGATGATAGCACACACGATTTTAGAAAGTTTCCAAAGGTATATTTTTTAATTAAATATATTTCTCAAAAACTTATTTAGTTGTTTTATCTCAAATAAAAGGAAGACACCATAACCAATTTCAAAAGCAACATAAGATGTAATGAAAGAGAGTAAAGGTAACAGTAAAAGAAGTGTGAACATCCATAACCCAATATCACACCCTCATATGTCACACGCACGAAAAAAACATACTTTTGGTTAGATGTTTGGGCTGCTGAAACAACTTTGCAGGACCTTTTTCCAAGACTTTTTGCTTTAGAATCGGATAAATTTTGTTACGTGAACCAGCGGTACTGTGCAACACAGGGGAAAATTAATTGGTCATGGGGCAGAGCAAGTGGGTTAAATGGAAATGTGATACTACAAGATTGGAACGATTGTGTAAGGTTGCTGGAACGTCAATCTTTGGGCGACGGACCAGACGAGTGGATGGGGCTTACGGGTGACACTCTGGCTCCTTTTCGTGCGTGTGACATACGAGGTGAACTAGACCAGATGCCATCTATTCCTGAGACGAAAGTTTTGAAGTGGTCTAGCTGGATCCCGAAAAAGATTAACTATTTTCTCTGGCGGGTCGTTCTAAATCGGATTCCAACCAAGGAGGCGCTAGCTATTAGACATGTTCCCATGCCATCCCTTGTGTGTGTCATGTGCAACAAAGAGTTAGAATCGGCTGATCATCTTCTGATAACATGCGAGTTCACGCAGCAACTGTGGGTTGGGGTATCACAGTGGATGAAAATTACCCTGCCGCGTTATTTATTAAGTGTGGTTGAGCTGTTAGACTACATCAACAATTTGCAGATGGAGGGGAATAAGCAAAAGGCGGTTTACATGATCTCGGCTGCGGTTTGCTGGTCGTTGTGGAAAGCACGCAATGACAAAATCTTCAACAACAAAGCTTGTTAGTTATCGAAGATGATGGGGGAGGCAAAAGCACTGTCCTTTCTGTGGCTAAGTTCAAGGGCGGCAAAACTGAAATTAGAATGGATGAATTGGAGGGAGTTTAGGTTCATATGGCAGATCATGTAACACATGACTGAGGCTGTATCTCCTCTGTTATTTTTTCCCCATATACTGTTATTATTTCTACCTTGAGCAGCTTGCTCAGGTTTAATATATTCCGCCTTTTATCAAAAAAAAAAAAAAATATATATATATATATATATATATATATATCACACCCTCATTATGTGCGAAAACCATGGTGATCACTTCATGTTAAGAAAAGACCAAGATAATAAAAAGAAAATTACTATTAAAATTGAAATATTTAAAATTATATTGTTTTTCAAACTCAACCAAACAAAGTAAAAAAAAAAAAAAAAAACTCCAAATAAATAAAACTTATTAATAAATAAATAAAACTCAAAATAAATATTGTTTTTCAAACTTGTTCCAATAACTCAAAATAAATAAAACTTAGAGTGAATTGCAAGTTTTGTCCTTTATCTTTAGGCCATTTTGCAAGTTTTGTCATTTATCTTTAAAGTTGACGAGTTTTGTCCTTTATGTTTGAAATCAAGCACGTTTTACCCTTTGGGCCTTAAAAATCAAGCATGTTTTGTCCTTTATGATTAAAAATCAAGCACGTTTTGTCCTTTATTTTTAAAGATTCAAGCACGTTTTGTCCTTAAAAATCAGGCACGTTTTGCCCCAAAGGGCAAAACGTGCTTGATTTTCAAACATAAAGGACAAAACTCGTCAACTTTAAAGATAAAGGACAAAACTTGCAATTCACTCTAAAACTTATTGATTGATATCTAGGCATCCTATATGATGTTGTCATGAATCCTGAGCGTGGTTACCTGAAACATGTAGAATTAAGAATGGTTACCTAGCTAATGAACTATAGCTCAATTGGTATTGGAAGGGAAGTAAAGATTTTGGTTTGAGGCTATAGGTCGCAAATTCGAATCTGATCCCAACTGGATTTTACTACAGTGAGCTTTTGGACCGCGTGTTTTCCCGGAACCGGTGATAGTGGACAACCTAGCGCTTGTCTGTGGTCGCGGGCGTATGAGGTTGCATTTTGCCAATGGGTTACCTCGGATAGCCGAGCATTTATTTCGTTGGCCGTTTAAAGAAAGCATGGTTACCTAAAAACTCATTAATTGATATCTAGCCATCCTATATAATTAAGGTTTATTATTATGCTGGTCAATTGGGACGGTTCGCCCATGCATGTTCCATAACTTTATATGAATTTTTCTTTAAAAAAATAATTTTCATTTGATGTCATATCCTGGACGAATTCTGGCTATCCAATTTCTTTGATAGAATGTATATGAATATTCCATTTCAATTGGACAAGGCATAGGATATTGTATCTATCTTTATCTTCTGTAATATCCTTTTCTCACCAAATTAGACATGTAATTTATTGTTAAATTCACTTGATGGTATTTATGGTATTGTCTTTATACGCCAAATGTCAACACCATATCATCAATTATATTATCAATTTCTTCATTGTTTGTAGTTTCTTTTGCAAGTAGTTTTTCAACACTAATTTATAGGTTTTATCACAAATTTTACGGGTTTGAGTAGATAATCTTTTCTCTCTGATGTTATTTCTTAAAGGAGAAGCGAGTACAAAACACGGATAATGACCAAGTTGTCGACCAACTTGAGATAGCACCTCCAGAACTACTTCCTGTAAGTCCTTCCTTTTGTTTTGTTTTTTTTTTTATTTATTTATTTTCACTTCACCTTTTGTTTAAATTATGAGTAGATATTTATAAAATGATAAACTTAGTGATAAAAAAGTAGTTATTATAAAATTATGTGAATTCTAATATATAACTATTATATTACATAAATAAGTATGGTAGACTGTTATTAAGGACTTTACTTGATCAAATTCGGAATCATATACTACATACAAATTGAATTGGCAACACCAGAGTGCCTTTTTTTTATAAAAATCAAATTCAGCCACGTGCAAACTAATTATTTTTGGTTTCAGAATAAACAACCAAATTGAAACCAGCGCAGCTGGTTAGATAGTTGGGTGTTTATATGAATCCACATGCATTCAAAATTCAAAACGGGTGGATGGCACTACGCCACACACCTAGAAAATCGTCACATCACATCATATCGTATCTTTCCTATGATGCCGCGTCCTGAATAAGACTAGGCGGTATGAGGTCCGTCCCGGTACGGCGAGGCCCGGCGCCACCACCCCCTCCCGGTCCGTCCCGTCGCCAATGTCGGAAGCTTGCCGCGTGCGACATCCCTATACACACACACACATATATATATTGAGGCTCATCCCCATACCCTAGGTCCATCCCCTTCAGGCTCATCTTCACACCCGCTTACGTATACGCCTACGTGACGGATCATCCTTTGAGGACGACACTCCTTCACATCCCATAGTCTAATCTAAATGCTCTCGCACAAGAGTGTAATAACATAAAATGTGGAGATAACATGAACTTCTCAAAACTTCATGGATGGCGTCTTGTAATTGGTACGACAACAGAATGCCTAACATGTCTCTACACAGAGCTAACTTGATAGTCGTCTTCTATATAATCCAACCCCACATCAAGAAGAAAGTCAGATGATAGCACATTCCACGGGTAAATTAAATATGTTTCTCAAAAGTTTATTTAGTTGTTCAATATCAGACAACTAGTAGTATACCGGTGGATAGGTTTTAGTATCGTAATGACAAAAGTTTTTATTTATATTTACATGTATAGTATGAATTCATCAAATGAATTTATATTAACATGTATAATATGCCTAAAAATAAAAAAGTAAGATTGGAGACAATTTGCGTTGAGTCTTTAAACCATTTGAATATTAAAACATAAAAACACAGATAGTCAACTCAATTGAAATAAAACATCAAGTAACAATGTAACAATGTATGGTAAACAAAAACGAAAATGTCACACCAGGATAGTCACCAAAATAAATATAGAAAACCACAATATGTATTTAGTAGTTAGTTTGACTCCAAGAATTAGAAGAGCACAAAATTGCACACAATACACACATTGTGTTAAATCCCATTAATATTTTACTTTTGAGAAGAAAAGATTTCATGATTTGGTTTGTGCGGTAATATTTACTTTTGTCTTAAGCAACTTCAATTAAAAGTATAAAAATGAGTTGAAACGGAAACGGGTCAACCGCATTAGCATACAACTTTCAAAATTGTTGTATTTAAAGTTTAAGATTATAATTGTATAAACAGCATTATTTTTGTGATACCAATTAACGCATAAATTATTTACAATAAAAAATTTAAATGGTTAAATAAGTGTGTGGCTAAACCTCACCCGACCTGTTTTGACCCTTGAGAAAAGTCTAAAACCGACTTGTTCAACCTAACCCACCCATCATGTTGTATACATATAGATTCTGTTGTTATTAATTCCAAATTTCACTTTGAAATATCTACCCAATCTTAGGAATGCCCTCCATTGATAAGGCAACTTTCGACACTATAAGAAAATACAAACTGTAAACACAACGCTATAATTGGGAATTTTTTCAAAGAACCATGCCTTAATCAGAAAAGAAAACCTGAATGTACATGAATTTACAAACAGAAGCTGCTAAAAAGAATGGGTAATTCAAAGAATACATTTTCGTTTCTTAAAGCAACAGTATCTATGATACACATCATGCCCGAAGAAAGAAGTTTATGTTGCTCATATCAATAGCTATCTTAGATATGGCAAACTTCGAATAGTATATCATTCACTAATTGTCAAATATATAAGATTACGATACAACATGAACATCAAGTTAACGTTTTTTGATGACTTTCGAAAAGTTACACTTACCGAACTGCAATATTTATAGATAAAGAAAGGAAACCAAAAAGGAGACACTTTTACCTGGTAACAAAATAACTTCATATGGAGCATAGGAATCCTCTAATTCATCTTGTTAGAGTGTCTAGCATCGCTTTGTCATGTAGCTATTGTTTGAAATAAATTAAAAACATATATTGCATCACTAAAAATGGGTGTGGCTAGTAGCACAATCTACATGTTTTGACTACTAAACAGTTGGAAAATCATTTAAATTATTGGCCCAAGTGACTATTTAAAAAAAAAAATATTCGTTGTTCTGCTACGGTACAAATTAAACAAACAAAGTGATAATGTGGGCAATAATAACTGGAAATATGATTAAGATCTTTTACCTATATAGATTTCATAACTTCTTAATATTCTTTGAAATGAGAAACTTACTCATTCAAATTAGGGATGAGCTCACCTGGGACGGTACGGTACGGTTCAATACGAAGGTAAAAAACAGTAAATGTTGGTATTGGTACCGCAAATGTCAAAAGTCCGTACCGAATGGGTATCGAAAATATTCCTGTTAGGTAAATTCAGTATCAGTTCGGTACCGGTACCCGATACCATTTGCTCATACCTAAGTTCAAATAGTGATATAGAAAGTGAATAATTTCAAAAGCGACACACTTTTTATCAGCTTATAGATCAATGTAATTACCAATAGATATGTAGAAAATAAATCGATGCGAAGTGGATAAAATGTAGAAAACAAATCGATGCGAAGTGGATAAAATGTACAAAATCTGGTGTATGAAGAGAGAGAGAGAGAAAAGTACGCACTCTGTGGTATAGACGACCGAGAAAAGGAAAATCATAAGCGGATTTGTTGTCTTCTTGTTTACAGTGACCTCATCGCAAACGAGGAATAGGACAATGAACACCGTTTCAGATCCAACATCATTCTTGATTAAATCATCTTCGTTGGCACTCCAGGTGCGACACCAGCGTGAAAAAATCAAGAATGATCCTTAGTTATCAGATTGATACTTCGTTTAGAGATATAGAGATGAAAGCATACCTGCTAGAAGGTTGGGATGATGTAGGCGATTAGAGAGGATGAGAGATTAGGGTTTAATAAATGAAATCTAACATCTTTAGAGATATAAGGGTGAACGGGGCGTACAGCGGGGAGGGCATCGGTGACCCTATCCACCGATCGGGAACACCGCCGCCATCCCTGCGGTGACCCGATTCGGGGAAGGGATTCGGGGGGAGTTCACCGAAGAAGGGGAGGGTTGTTGGTGGGGCCAGCCTCACTTTCAACCAATCACTGATTTTCTTTCTTTTTTTTTTTTTTAATAAAAAACCAAGTCACCTAAGAGGGGAGTGCCGCCATCAATTTAGGGTGTTAGGGGAGTTTAAGAGGGGAGTTGACGTGGCACACGAGGATTGGTTATGCGTAAGAGAGGGGACTCCCCTCTTAGGGGAGTGCCCCCCTCACCCTAAAGATGAAATCTTACCTGCTAGAAGGTTGGGAATGGTGTACCCGATTAGAGAGGATGAGATGAGACATTAACCTTTTTGACGAAGAACACATCAGATTCAATGGTCGTGGGAGGCGTAGCAGAAAGAGATCCAAGGATAAACCCTAATGTGTGTGTGATATGCTACAACTTGCAAAAGAAAATAAAAGGGGAAACGTGCAGGTGGAAGCGAGGTGAATGAAGGGGTATGGTCTCGCACTAAAGTGGACGCGAGTGACTATCACCCTGATCAAATACTCCCATCAACAAGGACTTATCTGTGTCCGTGCGGGCACGCACGAATGCGGTTAACTGTTTCATCATGTTCCAATCGGTCTAGTGATGAGAAGACTTACCTTGTGTATGGAAACGGCTGTTTTTGTCACGACAAGGGTTGCGGTAACAACCGCAGTTACCGCACATAGCGATGCGGCTAAGCACCGCATCCTATAGATACTTTCGTCAAGACGAGGGACGCGGAAACAACCGCGGTAATCGCACCATAGGGATGCAGCCAACACCTCATCTTATTGACAACGCAAATGGGACTGACACTTTGACTTAAGTGTCCAAAACCGCAGGTGGCAATGACGGCAGTCACCTGCATAGCCCATATGTATGCAACGCTGGCGAACAGACTGACAGCCACAGCAGGACATGGCATCACCTCCGTCACCTACGCGCCTGACACACCTGCAAGGGGCTGCAGGCTGTCGGTCTAGCCACTCAATTACCCTCCTGCACTCTTCGGATATATATATACCCATCCCGGACCAGGTTTGAGCTATCGCTTATCTGCTCTCTCTCACACTTACTACTATCACACACTTTGCTCTCAAGCAAATGCTGATTCTCACGCCGAAGAGTGGTAACAAGGAGCACCCCCACCCCATCCTCCTTGTTACGAGTCAAGGTGTGTTTCCTTGTACAGGAGACAGGTCAGCGTACGATCCGGACGCCGATCCTCGGAAAGAAGGGATTAACCCTACTTGACGAGACCAGTGAATTAACCTCCCCGGTTAACCAATATTTCATCATTGGCGCCCACCGCTACTCTTAGCACCTTTTTGCATCTCTTTCTTTCTTAAAGATCATGTATAATCATCAAAATCATGTTGCGGGGGAAAACATTACCTCAACAAACGCAGGACAAACGGGGAAAACTCCCCCTGTCCAACCAATAGGCCATATCGGCACGTCCGCACAAGGGGGCACTCCCCCCGTGTTCGTGCCGGACTTTTCGCAGTACGCTTCAGTATTGCCACCAGGAGTGGATCTTCACACCTGGTTCTTGCAACAATAGGCTGCTCTAAATACAACCTACACACGAGCTTGTGCAAGTACGCAAGCACCCGGAAGGCCCACACCAGCGCCATATACACCCGCGACTCGTGTTTTACAATACGAGTACCAGGCACCAACACATCCTGCATCCTGGGATAGGCGCGGAGCTTATGGACCTAACTACGTAAGTGTTCATACGCTCAATAAAGACGATTCAACTTACGGGTCCCGAGCCAGAGCACCGGTGCGCGACCGCCTGGTCTCGCACGGAGAATATAGGCGAGAATCAGCTGCTCGCCAAGGGTTCGGTATATATAGTCGTCTGGGGCTGCATCCCAACTACGAGGGATACGACTGAACCGACCTAGACGACCACATATACAGCGGGGACTCTCAGTCGGCTTACAGCCAGTCTTGGGACTACAATTACTATACCCCCGCACAACCTCGCACAACATACGATCGCGCCGCAAAGCACGATTAGGGTTCAGCCTACCGGCCGAAGTTCGTCGCTGGCAGCTACAAGTTCATAAAGAAGATTGCCTTGACCCCACTCATCAGGAGCAAACTCCCGCTCACCGTGGGCAAATACAATAGTTCGCCGGATCCTGATGACCATATGAATTTTTTACTGGCGCTGGGGTCATCGGCAGTTGGTCAGAACCTGTCTGGTGCCATTTCTTTGCCCAGACCCTCACCGGACTCGCGAGTTCCTGGTTTGATTCTTTGTGAGTGGGATCACTGGCCTCATTTGAGGACCTATAAGAAAAATTTCTTCCCCATTTCAGCCAGCAAAGACGTCACAAGCGTGACCCGGTAGACGTTATTACCATCTGGTGCGAGGAGAACGAAGGCTTGCAGCCTTTGTTACCCGCTACAACAACTAAATGCCTCGAAATCAGCGAGGTAGCTGACCAACTGGCCCGCAGTCATTTCGTCCGAGCAGTCAAACACGACGAAATGATTATGACAATATCGGGCAGGGATGGCTTCCTAGAAAAATGGGACGATGTCATGGCGGCAGTCAAGACGTACGCGCAAACAACATGGTCTCTGAGACCCGACACCGGTAAAGCTCGTCCCCAGGCAGAAGAACAATCCTCCGCCAAGAGCTGACTGAACCACTTTAAATCTTCGTGTCATTTATTACTTTCGTGTGTGTTCAGTTTCGTGTGTGTATTCAATCCTAGCGATCCTAACACGTATTTTAAAACAAAGAGACCTTACCACATGAATAATTTAATAGCTATGAGTCTGAGACTTTGGAGAATGGAAAACTGTCTCACCCCCTTCTTCAACGTCTGAACCGTAAATGTTAAAATAAAAAACATCAAAAAATACCATATGAATCCATGAGAATCATGTGATATAAAAAACAAAGATATCACTTACATAGATGCGAAAATGATCAATGGCGGCCAAACTTTTACAAGTTGGGATTATTGGAGGGAATTTTTAAAGTTGAGATTATTATCGGCCAACTGGTGAAACATAGGATTAAAAAAACCAAATAACCCATTTGTAAAATAGTAACTAAGTTTTAAACGTTTTTCAATTAGGTAATTCAAGATTCAAAAGTGTTTCAATCAAGTCACTTAACATTCATTTTTCATTAAAATTAAGGGTTTTTAAAAATCTATGTAACAACTTTCAATTTCAATAAGATTATATATTTACGAGCTTCTCATGGATCAATCACAATCTCAATTCACTTTTTTTCTTAATTCAAAATCTTAAGATTTTTAGTTTATTTATCTATATAAATATATAATCTTATTTATCATATTATCTTATATATATATATATATATATATATATATATAGGGAGAAGATCATGCGAGAACCACCTCTTATTGCGAGAACTGCGAGAACCAATGTGAACACAACAAAAAATGCCTAAAAATAGCTAAAAATCACACAAATTTTTTTTAATATTTTTTATATAAAAATCGCTACTTTTCGAAGCAAAAAAAAAATAATTAAAAAATTAAAAAAATTAAAAAAAATATTTTTTTTGGCCACTAAAAGTAGCGATTTGAGCATAAAAAATATTAAAAAAAAAAATTAGATTTTTTTTAGGTTTTTTGGGGGTTTAGTTTTTAGCATTTTAGCTTGGGGGGGGGGGGGGGGGTGGGGTTAGGTTTTTTTTAGGTTTTTTTAGCTATTTTAGGTTGTGTTCACATTGGTTCTCGCGGTTCTCGCAATAAGGGTGGTTCTCGCATGAACTCCTCCCTATAGATGTATATAAGAATTATGCATCATAGCCATTAATAATCTTTCAAAACTTAAGATATAGAAAAAGATCACCTAAATAAATATATAATTTTATTTATCATCATAATTAAATGTATATCTTATGAATTCTAATTTTCGTAAGATTATCCAATCATTTAACAATATTAATCAAAGGTAATATTTATTTAGATCTATACGCTTCAGGTACCAAATACGCTTGTTTCTTGCTGTTAAATTCCGTGTTGGTGTCGTTTCGATTTTCTTCTTTAAACTTGAAATCAAGTTATAGAAGATAGAACAGAGTAACTGGAGCTCGATTAAAATTACCTGAAAGAAGATCTATTGAAATTGTTCCGATTGTAAAAGCAGCAGCAGGGAGATTAGATCTATTACCTAACCAACTACTTCACTTTGCAAGGAAGATTTAAGCATGGAATCTGTTCACTCAGGCCCTTTGACTCTTTTCTACAAACCAAGTGACCAGAGGTGGTTGTTGGTGGGTTATTCGAGGGTGGTTGTGGTTCTTGGTTGGAGGGTGGTGGCCGAAGGTGGTTGGAGGGTGGTGGCCGGAGGTGGTAGATGGTGGGTTGTTGCAGATCTGGTTGAAGGTTGGGGATTGTCGAAATCGAAAATGGGGTAATGGTGATGGTAAATGTCGGCTGGTGTAAATGGTGATGGTGGGGCGGTGGTGGTTAATGGTGGTAGTTGTTGGTGGAGAGAGAGGGGGAGGGAGAGAAAGAGATGCACAGAGAGAGAGAGAGGGGGGAGAGAAGTAGGGAGAGAGGGGATCTGTTATATTATTTTAATTATAATTAAATTATATTGGCCACCTCAGCGTGACAACTCATAAAAACAAGTTACTTCATCAAAAATTAGACGTGTCAGCCAAAAAAAAAACTAACCTAGTTAGTAACTAGTTAACGACGAGGTGATACAACACACTAAATGTTAAGTTAAGGTGGTGGGCGTCAGTGACGGACCCATAAATTATTTTCTGGGAGTGCGAATGAAAGGTTCAACCAAACTTTCAAGGGGTGCGGCCGGGATTTTGACCAATAAAATATACAAAAAAACCAAATTTTAAGGGGGCGGACCCATAAATTATTTTCTGGTCAAATATAATATGTTCTTATGCTTATTATTATGTACATTTTGGGTTGGTATACGTTTTGACGTAAGTTCTATTTTTTTCTGGAAATGAATTTGGTCAAATATATTACGGTTTCATGCTTATTTTTATGTATGTTTTTATTTGGTCAACGTCTTAACGTAATTTTTTTTTGAAACGTCGTGGCAACGTGCAGAGCACTTTACTAGCTATATTACATAAATAAACATGGTAGATGGTTTTTATGGTAATATCTTTATACACCAACTGTCAACACCTTATCATCTATTATAGTATCAATTTCTTCATGTTTTTTAGCAAGTAGTTTTTCAACGCCAATTTATAACTTTTATCACGAATTTACTAGTTTGAGTAGTAAATCTATTTTCTCTCTCATGTTATTTCTTAAAGGAGAAACAAGTACAACACACGGATAATGACCAAGTTGTCAACCAACTTGAGATAGCACCTCAAGAACTTCATGTAAGTCATTCCTTTTTTTATTTATATTTTCAGTTCACCTTTTTTGAATTATGAGTAGATACTTGTGAAATGACAAACTTAGTGATAAGAAATAGTTAATAATGAATCCATGTGCATCCTAAAATTCGAAATGTGTAGATGGCACTACGCCACACACCGAGAAAATCATCATATCACGTGCGTGAATTTAATAACATAAAAAAGTGGAGATGACATGAACTTCTCACACCTTCCTGGCCGGATGATGTCTTGTAATTGGTGCCACAGCAGAATTCCTAGCATGCCTCCACACGAAGACAACTCAATAGTCGTCTCCTATCCTAAGTAGTTAATACGGTAAATATCAGATGTTGGTGAAGGATCGATATTTGAGATATCGGTTATTATGGTGGGATATTGGTAATTTTAATATCATGCTAAATTTATATATATATAGCAATTTAACACTAACAATTCAGTATGCTCTCATACCATTAAATAATTAACCTTTTCCAACTTGCAAAACGTTAACAATTGTAGCAAGTAGGAACTGACTAAGACTTAAAACATTAAAATTTAACAATAACAACTAACAATTAAGACTCAAAACACTAATATCAACAATAAGAAGAAAGACGAATGGTAGAAATAAGATGAAAGGTACCGATATCGGAAAAATCGGTGATATATCGGTCAAATACCGATATTGCCAATATTATCGATACTGATATTCTGACCAATATTTTGCACTGATATTTCGGCAGGAGACCGATAACCGATATATATCAGTGATATATCGAGATATTAACTACATAGCTTCTATCTACAAGTGAACATATAATCCAAATCCCACACCACGAAGATGATAGCACACACGATTTTAGAAAGTTTCCAAAGGTATATTTTAATTAAATATATTTCTCAACAGCTTATTTAGTTGTTTTATCTCAAATAAAAGGAAGACACCATAACCAATTTCAAAAGCAACATAAGATGTAACGAAAGAGAGTAAAGGTAACAGTAAAAGAAGTGTGAACATCCATAACCCAATATCACACCCTCATATGTCACACGCACGAAAAAAACTAAAGGTGAAGATGGGTCGGGGGGATAAAACATACTTTTGGTTAGATGTTTGGGCTGCCGAAACAACTTTGCGGGGCCTTTTTCCAAGACTTTTTGCTTTAGAATCGGATAAATTTTGTTACGTGAACCAGCGGTACTGTGCAACACAGGGGAAAATTAATTGGTCATGGGGCAGAGCAAGTGGTTTAAATGGAAATGTGATACTACAAGATTGGAACGATTGTGTAAGGTTGCTGGAACGTCAAGCTTTGGGCGACGGACCAGACGAGTGGATGGGGCTTACGGGTGACACTCTGGCTCCTTTTCGTGCGTGTGACATACGAGGTGAACTAGACCAGATGCCATCTATTCCTGAGACGAAAGTTTTGAAGTGGTCTAGCTGGATCCGGAAAAAGATTAACTATTTTCTCTGGCGGGTCGTTCTAAATCGGATTCCAACCAAGGAGGCGCTAGCTATTAGACATGTTCCCATGCCATCCCTTGTGTGTGTCATGTGCAACAAAGAGTTAGAATCGGCTGATCATCTTCTGATAACATGCGAGTTCGCGCAGCAGCTGTGGGTTGGGGTATCACAGTGGATGAAAATTACCCTGCCGCGTTATTTATGTGGTTGAGCTGTTAGACTACATCAACAATATGCAAATGGAGGGGAATAAGCAAAAGGCGGTTTACATGATCTCGGCTGCGGTTTGCTGGTCTTTGCTGGTCGTTGCGGAAAGCACGCAATGACAAAATCTTCAACAACAAAGCTTGTTAGTTATCGAAGATGATGGGGGAGGTAAAAGCACTGTCGTTTCTGTGGCTAAGTTCAAGGGCGGCAAAACTGAAATTAGAATGGATGAATTGGAGGGAGTTTAGGTTCATATGGCAGATCATGTAACACATGACTGAGGTTGTATCTCTGTTATTTTTCCCCTATATACTGTTATTATTTCTACCTTGAGCAACTTGCACAGGTTTAATATATTCCGCCTTTTATCAAAAAAAATATATATATATCACACCCTCATTATGTGCGAAAACCATGGTGATCACTTCATGTTAAGAAAAGACCAAGATAATAAAAAAGAAAATTACTATTAAAATTGAAATATTTAAAATTATATTGTTTTTCAAACTCAACCAAACAAAGTAAAAAAAACAACTCAAAATAAATAAAACTTATTAATAAATAAATAAAACTCAAAATAAATATTGTTTTTCAAACTTGTTCCAATAACTCAAAATAAATAAAACTTATTGATTGATATCTAGGCATCCTATATGATGTTGTCATGAATCCTGAGCGTGGTTACCTGAAACATGTAGAATTAAGAATGGTTCCCTAGCTAATGAACTGTAAAACAAACTGGTATCTCAAACAGAAAAAAAACTGAACACGAATCAAATATTACAACTCAAGAACAAAGTTGAAATAAAACTGTTTGAAACGAGACACAAGAACAGATCTCTCAAACTAAACACTCTCACCTACAAAGAGATTATCAAAGCGATAATCTCTAATGAATTACAACCGGATCTATGTTATAAACTTTGACAAACAACGGATCAAAGTTCTACAGTAACAAACCCTAACTCACTTAGAGAGAGAAAGAAGAATCTGGAGAAATGTGCGACTAACTCTTATCTCAAATACAGCCCCTATATTTTATAATAACACCTGCTACTTTGATAAACATAAAGGACTGAGTTTGTTACTGGGTTGTTACTGGTTTGTTATAACAGCCCAACAGCATGGCCCATGTAACCGCAACTGATCACTTCTACAAGCTGCTACAAGCCCACTGCTACAAGCCCATAATTTCCTCAGCCCAACATGTTACAAAAAAAACACAAAACGTTATTATAAAATTGGTGCAATAATTAACAGATATTAAATTGCAGTAAATAAAAAAATATAACCTTTTATATTTTAACATGAACTATAGCTCAATTGGTATTGGAAGGGAAGTAAAGATTTTGGTTTGAGGCTATAGGTCTCAAATTCGAATCTGATCCCAACTGGATTTTACTACAGTGAGCTTTTGGACCGCGTGTTTTCCCGGAACCGGTGATAGTGGACAACCTAGCGTTTGTCTGTGGTCGCAGGCGTATGAGGTTGCATTTTGCCAATGGGTTACCTCGGATAGCCGAGCATTTATTTCGTTGGCCGTTTAAAGAAAGCATGATTACCTAAAAACTCATTAATTGATATCTAGCCATCCTATATAATTAAGGTTTATTATTATGCTCGTCAATTGGGACGGTTCGCCCATACATGTTCCATAACTTTATATGAATTTTTCTTTAAAAAAATAATTTTCATTTTATGTCATATCCTTGACGAATTCTCGCTATCCACTTTCTTTGATAGAATGTATATGAATATTCCATTTCAATTGGACAAGGCATAGGATATTGTATCTATCTTCTGTAATATCCTTTTCTCACCAAATTAGACATGTAATTTATTGTTAAATTCACTTGATGGTATTTATGGTATTATCTTTATACGCCAAATGTCAACACCATATCATCTATTATATTATCAATTTCTTCATTGTTTGTAGTTTCTTTTGCAAGTAGTTTTTCAACACTAATTTATAGGTTTTATCACAAATTTTACGGGTTTGAGTAGATAATCTTTTCTCTCTGATGTTATTTCTTAAAGGAGAAGCGAGTACAAAACACGGATAATGACCAAGTTGTCGACCAACTTGAGATAGCACCTCCAGAACTACTTCATGTAAGTCCTTCCTTTTGTTTTGTTTTTTTATTTATTTATTTATTTTCACTTCACCTTTTGTTTAAATTATGAGTAGATATTTATAAAATGATAAACTTAGTGATACAAAAGTAGTTATTATAAAATTATGTGAATTCTAATATATAACTATTATATTACATAAATAAGTATGGTAGACTGTTATTAAGGACTTTACTTGATCAAATTCGGAATCATATACTACATACAAATTGAATTGGCAACACCAGAGTGCCTTTTTTTTTATAAAAATCAAATTCAGCCACGTGCAAACTAATTATTTTTGGTTTCAGAATAAACAACCAAATTGAAACCAGCGCAGCTGGTTAGATAGTTGGGTGTTTATATGAATCCACGTGCATTCAAAATTCAAAACGGGTGGATGGCACTACGCCACACACCTAGAAAATCGTCACATCACATCATATCGTATCTTTCCTATGATGTCGCGTCCTTAATAAGACTAGGCGGTATGAGGTCCGTCCCGGTACGACGAGGGCCGGCGCCACCGCCCCCTCCCGGTCCGTCCCGTTGCCAATGTCGGAAGCTTGCCGCGTGCGACATCCCTATACACACACACACACACACATATATATATATATATATATATATATATATATATATATATATATATATATATATATATATAGGGAGAAGATCATGCGAGAACCACCTCTTATTGCGAGAACCGCGAGAACCAATGTGAACACAACCAAAAATGCCTAAAAATAGCTAAAAATCACACAAAAATTTTTTTAATATTTTTTATATAAAAATCGCTACTTTTCGAAGCCAAAAAAAAAATTTTTTTGGCCACTAAAAGTAGCGATTTGAGCATAAAAAATATTAAAAAAAAATTAGATTTTTTTAGATTTTTTTTAGATTTTTTTAGGTTTTTTGGGGGTTTAGTTTTTAGCATTTTAGCTTGGGGGGGGGGGTTAGGTTTTTGGGGGGGTGGGGGAGGGGGAGGGGGGTTTAGGTTTTGGGGGGGGGGGGGGTGGTTAGGTTTTTTTTAGGTTTTTTGGGGGTTTTAGTTTTTAGCATTTAGCTTGGGGGGGGGGGGGGGTTAGGTTTTTTTTTTTTTTTTGGGGGGGGGGGGGGTGGGGGTTAGGTTTTTTTTAGGTTTTTTTAGGTTGTGTTCACATTGGTTCTCGCGGTTCTCACAATAAGGGTGGTTCTCGATGAGCCCCTCCCTATATATATATTGAGGCTCATCCCCATACCCTAGGTCCATCCCCTTTAAGCTCATCTTCACACCCGCTTACGTAGACGCCTACAAAATGGATCATCCTTTGAGGACGACACTCCTTCACATCCCATAGTCTAATCTAAATGCTCTCGCACAAGAGTGTAATAACATAAAATGTGGAGATAACATGAACTTCTCAAAACTTCATGGATGGCGTCTTGTAATTGCATGGCCGGCCCTGGGGGTGGGCGGGGAGGACCACCGGCCAGGGCCCGATATTTCGAGGGGCACATTTTTTTATGAAAAAAACCCGATATGTATATGTAAAATATTTTTTTAATCGGGTACATCCATACACACACCAACATAGGGCCCCTTACAAAACTTTTCTTATGGTTTAGATTAATTATTAACCCCTTTGGCGTTAGGTTTAGCCCTTTAGTGAGCCAAATAACCAATTTCGTTAAGGCCTAAGGGCACATTTTTTCGAGCTCGAACAGGGTATACGAAATCTCAGGGCCGGCAATTGGTACCACAACAGAATGCCTAGCATGCCTCTACACAGAGCTAACTTGATAGTCGTCTTCTATCTACAACTGAACATATAATCCAACCCCACATCAAGAAGAAAGTCAGATGATAGCACATTCCACAGGTATATTTTAATTAAATATATTTCTCAAAAGTTTAGGTTTTAGTATCATAATGACAAAAGTTATTATTTATATTTACATGTATGGTATGAATTCATCAAATGAATTTATATTAACATGTATAATATGCCTAAAAATAAAAAAGTAAGATTGGAGCCAATTTCAATAATTTAGATTGCGTTGAGTCTTTAAACCATTTGAATATTAAAACATAAAAACACAGATAGTCGACTCAATTGAAATAAAACATCAAGTAACAATGTATGGTAAACAAAAACGAAAATGTCAGACTAGGATAGTCACCAAAATAAATATAGAAAACGACAATATGTATTTTAATGATATATAAAATTCCGTCATTTAATATTTTTCCAAATGATTTTAGTCATCACTGACATTCACGGCTATGAAAGTTGTAAGTAGTTAGTTTGACTCCAAGAATTAGAAGAGCACAAAATTGCACACAATACACACATTTGTGTTAAATCCCATTAATATTTTACTTTTGAGAAGAAAAGATTTCATGGTTTGGTTTGTGCGAAGATATTTACTTTTGTCTTAAGCAAGTTCAATTAAAAGTATAAAAAATGAGTTGAAACGGAAATGGGTCAACCGCATTAGCATACAACTTTCAAAATTGTTGTATTTAAAGTTTAAGATTATAATTGTATAAACAACATTACTTTTGTGATACCAATTAACACATAAATTATTTACAATAAAAAATTTAAATGGTTAAATAAGTGTGTGGCTAAACCTCACCCGGCCTGTTTTGACCCTTACTAAAATCCGACTTGTTCAAGCTAAGGGACAATTGCATAGTTTTTTTCCCAAATGAGTGTAGTGAAAATAATTATTTATCAAAATGGGTAGTTTGAAACATATTTACCAAAATAGGTTTTTATTTAAAAACTCACTTTCTCACTCCCAATTTTATTGGGTAAAGGTAATTTTTATTTTTGGCAGCAACAAACAACACTAATCTTATTGGGCGAAGGTAATTTTTATTTAAAATATTGTTCTTTAACATGGCTTAAAGAAAAAAATTAAAGTTAAATTAAAAATAGATCGTAAGACTTGATAGAAAAATTAGTGCTATTTATATTCTATTTAAAACAATGTTCTTTAACATGAGTTAAGAAAAAAAAATACCGTTAAATTAAAAAAACAGATCATAAGACTTTATAAAAAGTTATTAAATTATTTTATTAATATTTCCTTTACCTTTTTTTAAGAAACGTATTTTAACTATTTTTTTTATTTTTAATGCTAAACATAATAATAAAAGATACATCTTAAATTAAAAAATAAATATGATATTCCTTTTTTTGAACATCTTAGAGCTTCTTTTTTCGCTTTTTTGTAGTTTTTTTTAATGGCTAATTTTTTAACCCCGTGTCATCTGTGGACTTGAACCCAAGACCTTCCCTTCCCAACCTAGGTGTTTTAGCTTTTTGTAGTTAAGAAAGCTAAAAAATGAGTTAAATCAACCATTTATAATATATGATCCTGATATTTCCTAAAATGTCTTAAAGAAGTACATATTCTAAATTATTTGAAAACGTATTTAAAAGTTATATGTAACACAATTTAAAAAACCTGTACACAAAAGTATTTGTAAGAAAACTAATAGAATGTTTATGAAGGAATACAAACTTTTCTATTATAAAAAACGTTTTAATAAAAGTAAAATACAATGTTTATATTAAAAAGAAATAAAAAAAGTTTTCATAAAACTTCATGATCTATCCATCAGCATGTCATTAATTTGATTGGAAACTTATTTTTTTTAAATAGAAATTAGCTTACCCAATAAGATTAGGAGTGAGAAAAGTTCTTTTTTTTTTTTTCATAAAACACCAATTTGGTAAATATTTTTCAAACTTCCCATTTTGGTAAATACCTTTTTCAACTACACCCTTTTAGGAAAAAACTCGACAATTGCATAATTCCTTTAAAAAACTGCTTAATTGCGTATTTACCCAACTTAAAATTAAAGTTGCATATATCCCCTTCCTTAATTGTTAAAATTGCATATGTCCCCTTCCTTAACTAATATAATTGCAAATTTACCTATTTTGATTTTATTCAAAATAAGTTATATAATGACTTTTTTACCCTTAATTTTACTAAAATTTAAAAAAAATACAAATATATTCACTTTTACTAGTCTTTGTGGATTTTTCACAATTCTTAAAAAAAATACATATTTATTCATTTTTACTAAAACTTAAACACTGAAATAAACCGCTAAACTAGTAAAAATCTACAAAAACTAGTAAAAATGAATAAATATGTATTTTTTAAAGTTTTAGTAAAAATAATGGTAAAAAAGTCATTATATAACTTGTTTTTAATGAAATAAATCAAAATGGGTAAATTTGCAATTTTATTAGTTAAGGAATCAGATATATGCAATTTTAATAGTTATGAAAGGGGATATATACAATTTTAATTTTAAGTTGGGTAAATACGCAATTAAGCAGTTTTTTAAGGGGAAATATGCAATTGTCCCTTCAACCTTTTTTTTTTTTTTGAAATTCAACTTCATTCACACCAACCCGGCAAAGTCCTCAAAGAGAGGACCGCCGAAAAAACAGTACATCATATACAACGGGTACTTGATCCAACTATCCCACGACAACTCCTTATACTTAGATCTATGTTTTAACAAAAAAATGACAACTTTTTGATATTTCCAATAATTACTCTTCCCGAAGTAACCCCATCTTGAAAGACCTTCTCATTCCTTGCTAACCAAATGCACCAACACGAAACTATGATAATACCGTGGATAATATTTCTCCCCCATTTGCTGCCTTCGATATCTTTGTAAATTTCCAAAAGATCTTTCACCCCAAAGGTCAGAAAAGGACTTAAGCAGCACCAGTGACTTACGGCATTCCAAACTTGAACTGCCAAAGAACACCCGTATATATATAGATTCTGTTATTAATTCCAAATTTCACTTTGAAATATCTGCCCAATCTTAGCAATGCCCTCTGGTGATAAGGCAACTATCGACACTATAATAAGAAAATACAAATTGAAAACATAACGCTATAATTGGGAAAATTTTCAAAGAACCATGCCTTAATCAGAAAAGAAAACCCGAATGTACATGAATTTACAAACAGAAGCTGCTAAAAAGAACGGGTAATTCAAAGAATACATTTTCGTTTCTTAAAGCAACAGTATGTATCATACACATCATGCCAGAAGAAAGAAGTTTATGTTGCTCATATCAATAACTATCTTAGAGATGGCAAATTTTTGAAGCACAGATTGTGTTCTAACCCCCCCCCCCAAACCAGTGAAGGCTCTACACTAGCCGAAAAGGCTTGATTTCCGCCAAGAAATTAAACAAACGCCTAAGAAATTCCAAGTTATAATGTATGACGACAACTTTAGGTTTCCAAATGGCTTAAGAAAGCAAAACTTCGAATAATATATCATTCACTGATTGTCAAATATATAAGATTACGATACTACATGAACATCAAGTAAACGTTTTTCGATGACTTTCGAAAAGTTACACTTTCTGTACTGTAAAGGAAAAAAACTCAGATCGCAAAGAAAAAGAAAAATTGAGGATAGCTTATTTAAAGGAATATTGAATTTTAATAATTCCAACTATTCGTCGTTAGCCGTCAACAGTCCCAACTTCAAAAAGAACCACTGTCAATCCCAACTATTAACATATTGGCCTCAAATGGACCTTGACTAACAGAACCCGCCGTTAGTCTCCGGTCGCCCCGGAAAAACGTTTTTGGCCGGAAAACTCATTTTTGACCGGAAAACTCAACATTTTCATCCCTAACCTCTTTGTAACCTTATAACAGACGTTTAGCAACCTTTTTCTAGTAAAAGCCCCAATTATTGAAGTCGCCGGGAAACTTCTTTTTCGCCGGAAACTTCTTTTTGGCTGGAAAACTCAACTTTTTTGCCGGAAAACTCATCATTTTCGTTCCAAACCTGTTTGTAACCTTTGATCGGACCTTTAGAAACCTTTTTCTAACCGAAAACGGTTTTCCGGTGACCGAAGACTAACGGCGTTAAGGTTCTGTTAGTCAGGGTCTATTGGTGGCCAACATGTCAATAGTTGGGACTGCCACTGGTTATTTTTTAAGTTGAGACTGTTGGCGGCCAACGACAAATAGTTGGGATTATTTAAATCCAATATTCCTTATTTAAAAAACGGAAGATTCATCAAGAATTAGACCCCAACGAAATTTAGTTAGATTGTAGAAAATGCAAATCCCTATGCTCGTTTAGCCACGGGTCGTAGTTTGGGTCTAAGGGATTGGGTGCTGGTACCCTAGGTATCTCCTCTGGGTTGAAATCATGCATTTGGATTTGATTTTCTGGGTTGTTTTCTATTTCCATTGGCTGTGAGGGAAATAGTGGTAATGTATGGGGTGCTATCAGTTGCTCCAGGTTAGGGTCGGCTGTTGTGGTTGCTAGGATATGAAAGTTTGCTAAACCCCTATTAAGCATATCCTGGGCGTGGGCATCTGTCCCTCTTTTAGCGGCTGCTAGGGCTCGCTGCTGTTGTAACTTTTTCATTCTTTTCCTACGTTCATGTGCTCCCCTACTGAACCATCCTCTCTTTTTAGGAGGGAATGGCTCTTGAGAATGAGCCTTAAACACGAATATCCCTTCTTCATTATCAGCAGAATACCCTGAGAGGGCAGGCTATGAAGAGGTGCCTTCGCTTCTAGGTGAGCTGGACAACTGACGGTAGGCGTCGGAAGGTCCTTGGTCGCTCATACTGTAAACTAACAAATAGTCAAATAACATATAACAATAAAATACAGTTATGCATGTATTTCCATAATTTATTTCCTAACAGATTGAATTTTGGTGTCAGCAGAACACTTCTGTGGCTGAATCAGTGGCTTAGCTCTGATACCACCTTCTGTCGCAACCCTCGCCCCCTATCTGTCTCGGGAACGGGCGGCCGCGAGAATCAGTATTGGTGGTATCGGTGTTTATCAATTTGGCAGCGGAAATTACATCAGGACCGTAGTTAGGAAATATTTTATCAGAGTAAAACACCATATTTTATATAAATAAATATATTGGGATACAACCCATGTTTTCATTACAAACTGATTTATAGGGATAAACCCCATTTTATTGTAATAAAACATCTTCTTTTATTTAGGTAACTTTTATAGCCACTTTTTCCAAGCCTTCAGTACTGTCCAGCTGGCTTCTAGTTGGCTGTCACATTTTGTTACCTGAAACGCGTTTAAAAACATTTTGTCAGTGGGAAATACTGGTGAGTGAATCCCAGTTTAATCAAGAAGAGTTTTATCTTTTAACAGTATTGAGAGCGATTATAATGTTTACATCTACACAATTACTCATTCAGTACTGTCAATCCTGACAGGTGGGTCATATTACACATTGGCTATCTCGTTGTCCAATGGTAACGTTTTTCCACATTTTGTATACAAAACCCCAACATACCGGCAGTAATTGAAGAATTACAAAGACTCAATCACTGCTTAATCACATTGTAAAATATTTAAGGTTTTGTAAAAACAGTTTACAAAAAGGAGATGACTTTCATTGCTGTCTTAGGTTTTCTTTAAGGATTTCCTGGTGATTATTTATAATTTACGCAAATGCACATGCATTAGTATAATAACCCTTAATATTTACATTAGTAATACCCTCCCCGAGACGGCATTCCAACGACTACGTCGGGCAGAACCTCGACAGCGGTTACGGAACCCTGGATCAATCGGGCAGCGTATCTAATACGTAATCGGGGTTATGATACTTACAACGGGGCAGAACTTCGTTATTTAGGGGGTATTATACCCGAGAAATATTTTATCTATGCAGAAATTAGAGAGAGAGATCGAGAAATGAACGACGGAAACTGAAGGCTAAGGGCCTTCTTATATAGGCGACCTTTCGCCTTCCCTCGCGGCCCGCGTAGTAGGGTTGGTAGGGCCTAGCTTGGCCTGGTCAGCACTATAGGGTCGACACGAACGGTGACAAGTGGCGGCACCGGGTGCAGCCCTGACTCCGAGCTGCCGCGCCCCGCGTAGACCCTGGGGTGGTCTTACGCGGCCCGCCAGAGACCCATTTTTCTTGTTTTTATTTAATTTTAATGAAAATAAAGGTCTTCGGGGCCCGTTTTCGCATACGGGGTGTATTTTGGGATATTTTTAAATATTTTTAGGGTGTCAAAAATTTTAGGAGGGTTGTTATATGGATTTACCCAAATAGAGGTTACAAAATACATTGTCTATAGAATATATAATTTATCTTAGATAAAAGGAAGACACCATAACCAATTTACGTTGTCTATATAATATATAATTTATCTCAGATAAAAGGAAGGCACCATAACCAATTTCAAAAGCAACCTAAGATCTAATAAACAGAATAAAGGTAACACTAAAAGAAGTGCGAACATCCATACCTAATGTCACACTCTCACCGTGTGTAGAAACTACGGTGGTGACTTAATGTTAGGGAGGGAACAAGACAATAAATGAAAATTAAAATTGAAATATTTAAAATTATATTGTTTTTCAAATTCAACCAAACAAACTAAAACACTAAAAGAAACAACTTGTTCAAATACCACAAAATAAATAAACTCATTAATTGATATCTAGGCATCCTATATGATCTTGTCTCGAATCCTAAGCATGGTTACCTTAAACATGTAAAATTAAGAATGGTTACCGGGAATCGGTAATGGTGGGCCTTGGCAACCCAGTGCTATCTGTGATTGCGGACGTATGGAGTTATTTGTTCTCATTGGGTTACCCTGGGTTACCGGGCATTTATTTCGTTAATCGTTAAAAAAATATGGTTACCCAAAAATTCATTAATTAATGTTTAGGCATCCTATATAAATAAGGTTTATTACTATGTTGGTTAATTGGGGGGAGGGGGTGCCTACCAAGTCACTACCTTTGTTCGCCCTCGCATATTCCATAACTTTATTTGCATTTTTCATTAAAAAAAACAAATCTTCATTTTATATCATATCCTTTATTTGGTAGAATGTATATGCATATTTCGTTTCAATCAAACAAAAGGAAGACACCATAACCAATATTTAAGACAATATAAAATCTTACAAAAAGAATAAAGGGAACGAAAAGTAGTGTGAACATTCATAACCCAACGTCACATCCACACCGAGTGGAGAAACCACAGTGGTGACTTCATGTTTGGGAGAAATCAACACTAAATAGAATATTACTATTAAAATTTGAATATATAAAATCATATAGTTTTTTAAACTCAACCAGACAAAGTAAAAGAAAAACTTGTTCAAATAACTCAAAATAAAATAAAACTCATTATGATCTCTAGGTATCCTATATGATCTTGTCTCGAATCCTTAAGCATGGTTACCTGAAACATGTAGAAAATCTGTCAACTAAAATAGTTGGTGAGAACATAAGTTTATAATAACAAATCTTCGTAAAATACGTTTATACAATTCAACAAGTTATATATATATATATATATATATATATATGTATATGGGATGGGTTAAAATGAGAATCACCATGAGTTGTGAGAACCGTGAGAACTAGGTCATCCAACAGGTTTTTTCAAATTTTTTTTCTCAAAAGTCATAGAAAAATTACTTGTTCAGCAAAAAAAAATTAAAAAAATGTCACATACACACATTTACATAAGGCGTAAAAAATATTTATCTTCGTACAAAATTTACACCAGCGCGTAAAAAAACTTCCATCAGTAAAAACTACTGACTCGACTATTTTTTTTACTTTTTTTTACAGATATGTTTATAATATTTTCATCTACATTTGTGCAAAAAAAATTTAGCCCAACTCGCACGGAAAAAAAGTTCTCACGGTTCTCACAACTCGTGACATTTGAACCGAGCCCTATATATTATAATTATAATCACCCGTTATATAGCATACACATCTAACCTCTACGGTTTCAATCACCATGGTTGGGTTTATCAATCACATTTTTATCTTATCATTGTACTCTTTCCTTTTTTTTTCATTGGAGGAAGAAATTTAAGACTATGAAGATTAAAAGGCAAAAGGATTGATCACATTCAATTTAATTTTGTTTTTAAATGCTTTAATTTTCTTTCTACAACTGCGCTTGGCTACTTTTAATCAAAAAGTTTAACCTTAGTCAAGATGCGCTCTTTTATTAGCAATTAATCATATTATATTTTGTACACAAAACTACACAAATCAATCTATATGTATTCCCAACTGTAAACTATACTTTTTGGTTTAAAAAGTGCCAAGATCAATCTTTTACTTTTAATATTTTGTTGCGGGGATCAACATTTGAGACAACCACCATTAACTTTCTTGGTTAAGTCACATCACATGCTTTGCGTGTAAGGGTTTTTTTTTGTCATTTTACATCTCTTTTTAATCTTAGTTTTTTTTTAAATAAGCTACAAATAAATGCGCAGAGAAAAAAAACCAGAACTAGTTGAACAAATAAACTCAATTCTTTCTCCCCTTCTACGTTATACTTGCTGCCACCTGAAGCCCTACACTATAGTTGCACCCTAACCATAAGCTATTGCGGTATGAATGTCAAAACGAACCGGGAAACATGAACCACTCTGGATGGAATGAGACGAGTATTATGGCATGTGACTAATTTAAAAAAAAATAGCGGGTATGATATTTGCTGATAACGTTCGGATTATTAGAAACATGAATACCTGTTTACTTGTACCATACATGTAAACATTTTGTTTTTTGCTTTCAATTTCCTTTGTTCCAAAGTGGTTAATAGTCCACATTTTTTTTTTAATATTTCCAAATTTCTTGGTACTAAACTTATATATAAACTAAATCAAAAGAAAAGTATTTGGAAATCCCAACGGGTAACTTTTAATAAGCTGGAGATACCCATGGACCTGTGGGTATACCCGATACTCTCATGTACTGACATCGATTGGGCTTGCACGTTTTTGTAAATATGTTTGGGCCTGAGATTAACAGTACATGTCCCATTGTTGTCCCTAGTTATTGACATTAACAAGTTTTAAAGGTGATTTCGTTACAAATCTATTTAAAACATGTCCCAATATCATGTCTACCTTTTTTAATATCCTATAAAATTTGCATTTGATTTATGGAACATGCAATTATAACATCATCTATAATTTAAAGTGTTACAATTTACTTCTTAAACTTCCGTTTTACAATTTATTATTTAATTTCATATAAATTACATAACGATTAACATATGTAATCCTCCATTCTTACCAACTAACTTAATTAGTTGGTCTAGGAACTTATTTCAATTCAATAACACTATGGTGACACATATTATTAACTACAATTTAAAATTTAGCAAATCTATTATAAATATTAGGCCTGTTATAGGCAACAAACAAACACTTAATTTGACTAAGCTAACCTAGAAGATTTAGAATGGTTTCAAATTACCACTCAACGTATTTGGGCCTTATTTAGTTATTTAGCTAACTATAACTGGTTTGTGGGCTTGGAAAAACGTGGTGGGCTGGACCTTGTAAGCCTAGCATGTAAAAGTAGGGCACATCAAATAGAAGCAGGGTCGTCTGGTTTCAGGGTCGAGTGACGGACATGTGCTTACCACAAATCTTGCTGGAACTTTAACTGTGGTGCGAAGAGGGTGTAATTAGATGGATATTAACTTCATCTGAAGAGATATTTACTACTCAATTTCTTTCAGTTCCCTTCTCGTTTTTCTATCTTAGCTGTAACTTGTCACGTATTTAATTTGCAGGTGGGGAAGAAGTTGGAACACTTGAAGATTCCTCTCACTCATATTCAATCAGCAACCCATGATTTCTCAAGTGAATACGTAATTGCAGATTTCACAAATGGCTGTGTTTTCTACAGAGCAGAACTCGAGCATTATGATAAAGAGAATCCATCATCCAAGAGACACAACACTGTACTTATCAAACGCTACCCTTCTGGAAATGAATTATGTGGAGAAAAAGAGTTTCTCACAGAAATAGAAATTCTTTCCAGTGGAGTTAAGCATCCCAACATAGTTACTTTGCTTGGCTTTTGTGTTGAAGCTTCTGAGATGATCCTTATAATTGAAGATTTTTCTAATGAATTCCTTGGTGATTATTTGGGAAACCTCAAAGACAAACGTGTTTTGACTTGGGAAAAACGTTTGAAAATTTGCATTGATGTTGCACACGCATTAAGGTACATTCACTATGAGATGGAAGGCCGGAAGATGATAATAAACCGTAATATATGCAGTTACAACATTGGGTTGGATGAGAATTTGGAGGCAAAGATTGTTAACTTTTGGTGGTCCGTATTCTTGCCTCCAAATCAAGTAGACAAAGCTCTCTATCTCGACTGGATTGGCAATGACTGCTACATAGATCCAGAATATATAAAGACAGACAAGGTAAAAAGAGAATCAGACGTTTATGGTTTTGGAGTTGTCTTGTTTGAAATATTATGTGGGAGATTAGCCTATGACCCAATTTACAAGAAGGAGAGTGACGAAGGGCTGGCTTTTGTGGCAAGACGAAGCTTCAACATAGGAACACTAGAAGAGATGATAGATCCTATAATAAAGGAAGAAATTGGTGAAAACAAATTTGTTCTAAATAGAGGACCCAACAAGGATTCTTTGCTCACGTTTATTACAATTGCACACCAGTGTGTGGCGGAAACTCAAGACCAACGCCCAACAATGAAAGTCGTAGTCAAGGAACTTGAGAAAGCATTATTCTTTCAAGTAAGTCACTGTTCTAAATTCAGTTTATCAACGCCTAGAAGTAATCTGTGTGATGGTTCCCTGTTATATAGAAAACAAAAATTAGAATGCTTTATGATGTTTGGTTCAAATTATATAAAATTCATTGTTAAAAATCCTTTCCACTTTATAATGTCTATCATCAAGCTATCAAGTTTACTTTTTAGACATTGTAGGAATTTATCAATCCTACCTTTTAGACTATCAAGTTAGGACTTTGCTGGAATTGCTTATACTGAAGTATAATAATAAATAAAAGTTCAATCCAAAACCTTTAGAAAACACAGTACAGTGCATATTTAATTTATAAGGGACATTTATCATCATATTAAAATCATGTTGTTCAGTGTTTGTGATCAATGATGTTACTCAATTATTAATTTACTCATCATTTATAGTTTTTCATAATATTTAGAAAAAGATAATACCAATTTAGTTTTCTATTACCACTTTATTATAGTTATCAATATATTTATTTTATTTGGTGTCTCATGTTTGACAGAACAACAACAAGGATAACCCCAAAATGTCACTTGAAGACATAAAACGGGTGACACAAAACTTTCACGATGACAATTTCATCGGTGGGGGAGGATTTGGTAAAGTTTATAAAGGAAACCTTCAAGATGGAGATGGATTTAAAACCATTGTTGCAAAGCGATTGGATACAAGGTTTGGTCAAGGAGAACAACAATTCTTTAGTGAGCTCCAAATTCTTTTGGATTATAAACATGAGAATGTTATTGGTCTTGTAGGCTACTGTGATGAAAAAGATGAAAAAGTCCTTATCTATGAGTATATGTCCAGGGGAAGTCTTGATAGGTATTTGAATGATACTTCTCTTACATGGGTGAAACGACTTAATATATGCATTGATGTTGCACGAGCGTTGGATTTCCTACACGGAGGAGTAGGAAAACAAGCAAAGGTGATACATAGGGACATCAAAACTGAAAACATCCTGTTAAACAATGATTGGAAAGCAAAACTGGCTGATTTTGGGCTTTCGCTAATATGTTCAATAAATCAGGAAACAGACTATATCATCGATCATGCGTGTGGCACAAGAGGATACGTGGACCCACTTTATAGACAGTCGGGATTCCTAACCATAGAATCCGATATTTACTCATTTGGTGTTGTTTTATTTGAGATTTTGTGCGGGAGATCAACGTTTGCAATTCATAAAGATGAGGGTCACTATCTACCGGATTTCATTAAAAAGAACTTTGAAGAAGGAAAACATGCTGAGGTGGTGTTCAATCAAATTAGGGAAGAGATTCTGCCGAAATCATTGACTACATTTCAAGAGATTGCCTACCAATGCCTACATCTTGAACGAGAAAAAAGACCGTCAACAAAAGAAGTTTTGACAAAACTTAAGAAGGCAATGGAATTACAAGTAAGTTAATCATCATAGTTTTATGAAAGCTAACAATGTTCATTTAACGAATATAATATAAACCAGATCTTTAACTTGTGTTCCTTTAGTAATGTCTGGTAACTTTTTTTACCAATATCCCAACTGAATTGGAAACTCCAAACGCAGCATCTTTTGTTGGGTTTCTAACTGTTATTTACGAATTAGAAATGAAGGAAAATAGAAACTTGCTGCTCAACTTTCTCTACTTTCATTCCAATCAAAAATATCCCAAAAAATGGTGAACAAACCCATGACTGACCCACTATTTAATTTACTTGACACACTCAAAACCCATAAAATAAACATGTTAAAATTGATTCTCTGCTGACCCGTATTCGACTTAACCCATACTCGACCCGAACCATCAAGATTATAATTCCGATTTTAATTTTTTTTGGCTTTCTCATTGTCCCAGTTGAATTTGAATTCAGAGGTTAAATCTGATTATGTGGAGACGAGGAGTCATGCTTCCATAATTGAGACACAAGTAATTGAGCTTTCCGGTGAATTGAACGATATGAACATGACTGGCAAATCTGAAAATTCTGAAATTCAAAACATGGAAAAGATGTTACTTCACCAAACCGAGGACGCAGCTGAATCTGGCTGTTGTAAGTTTGATTTGTTTTAAATATTTATTATGATTTATCAAGTGGAATTTTAAGATGGTGACAACATCTATGTGATATTTACAGGTTGGCCATGTAGATTCAGGAAAGTCAAGACTCTCAGGAAGGCTGCTACACCTTCTCAGCCAAATATATCAAAAACAGATACACAAATATGAAAAGGAGGCTCGGTTGCAGGTACTTTTAGTTGTTGTATTAGGTGGAGTGGGCTGGATAACGGGTTCATGTTTAAACGGGTCATTTTTCATGTAGGTATTAACAAGCTGGGTGGATTAGATTGTATAAATGAATGTCATGTTGATGCTTCTTTAGTTTTGTATTTACTTGTTTATATTGATAATGAACTTTCATTTAGTTAAAAAAGACATCAAATTTAGATATTCCTCTAGTCTCCGATATAGAACAGGCCGCCCATGAACTTGCTCATGACAAGCTAGATTTTATCAGTGAAAGTTTGTCTCTTAAATGTGGCTAAGTATGTAATCACGTCAGATATCAGAAGGTGATTGAGCTTCACGCACAAGTACCAGGGAAGAAAGTCAACCATAAAGAGTTTATGGATGGACGGAGATTAACACCAGTTAAATTCAACACAGATAATGAGTGTATTCTTGTGAATTTGTAACTTTTAATAGTTATGCAAGAATAAATATATCAGAAAATTTATATTATATACTGTCAAATATATGTTTTGAGGACTTACAAAAAGATTACCAGGGAAGAAAGAGCAACATCAGTGTTTACCTACAGTAACAAACCCGTTCTGATAAGAACACATTTGTGTCAAAACCCGTTCTGACCAGAACCAAAAGAACCCCTTTTTTTAAATGACCTTTCAGACCCGTCATCTGATCACCTGACACGACCTGCCCAATTACCAGGTATAATCTTTATCCACACACCCTCGGTTTCATCTTTATCCAATTGTGGGTTTTTGGAAATGCACTTGAAAGCAAATCGATTTTCAAGCCATATCTATACACAACAACTTTGTTATCATGTTTCTTCATTTTATTCTTGTTGATTATTGGATGCAAACACATAATTTTAAGGAAGATTCTCGTTGGTCGCGGGTGCGGTTGACACCACTTTCGACTTTGAAATTTTTTTTCTCATTAGCATGTTATTTTTGAACTTTTCTTGAACTTGATTTACATTAATTGTTCTACATTGACTTATCCTTTTTATAGTTGAATCCAACATGTATACAAATTATGCGATTGAAATCGGCAACAAATTTATCTATTTTGACTTATCTAACAAGTTTTCCATTCTCATTTCTCTACAATTGCACTTGAAATCAGAACATTTTCAGGCCCAAAAGCAAGGGGTGCGTAGTAGCCAACATGTGTAAAATATCGTCCGAATGAGACGCTTCTTATCACCATTGTAAAGTATGATTTCGTTTATTCATGTTTAATTTTCAATATTTCATTAACTTATAATCATGCACACCACCTATTTGATTAAATGCCTCTGTGGGTTCCTGTTCCCCATTTGGATTTACTTTTCACTTGTTCTCTTTTGAACGGGTCATATAAAAGTTAAATAATTAGTGGATGAGAACTGTGATGGGATTTTTTTTTTAACCAATGATGAGATGGATTTACATCAATTCAAAGTTCAAAAGTTGGTTGTTACACTTTCAGAAGTCAAACAGGTTTCATATCCTTATATTAACTTTTGGTGAATTGTATGTTATCAAGTCACCTGTTAGATAGTCTTTTGATTTTGTCTCCTGATTATATTGTTAATTTTGTAACATGGCGTGATTATCAGCGAAAACTAAGAGAAAAAAAGTGATTTGAGCGTAAGTAGATTTCATTAGACATGAGTATCATACATAGCTGAACCATTGACGCGTTTGAGCACCTACTAACCGACTTAACCACACTAACTAACTCACTTAGCTACTACCCGAAATATAGACACACATCAGATTTTTCCCTTCTCACATTTATGCAATTGTATTCTGCAGTAGGTTTAAATCAGTTGGCAATTAGTCGGTTAATGTTGTTAATTGGGTCGGCATTTTTTTAGGGAGTCACTTGATATTTCGGGTCAGTTGTTTATTGCTGGGTTAATATATGGTTGCCCTAACCCCTATAAAAATAAGAAATTAAATGTTTTTCAAGAAACTGTTATATGTTTCTAGTAATTCATGTGATCGTTGAAGCATGATATCTCAAACCATAAAGTTTTATTGATGTCTATTTTGTGACGTACGCATCACTTTGAAGTAAATTGGTTGTTGGATAATCTTGACGGGTATGGGTCTCGTGGGTTTTCGAAAAGGAATAAGTCAGCCGGATAAAAATCTCAAATAATATTTGCACGGTCAATGTAACCTTTAAGAGAATTTAGAGTCATTATTAATTTGAATGAGTCATTGTTTACGTTGCATGTAATTGCCTATATAAGGCTTGGTTTGGTTATGGAATAAATCCGAACCGTCAAAAATTAACCAAAACCAACATAATCAATTGGTTATGCTTAAGTAAATATGATGAACCGACCATGGTTATGGTTGATGTATCTCCGTTAACAGACTTCAAGCGAAACTGAACCGAACCTTGTATTATGTTTGATGTATCTCTGGAATAATATATTGTTGTTGGCTGCTGTACACACCATATAATCATGTTGCTGCTACCGAGATATACGATATGTGTTTGCTTGCCAGTTAATCAGGAAGCAATCAATAATTGTTGTGTTAGAGGCTTTGCTACTATATGGGGATTTGTCCCAAAAGGATTTCCTGCATTTTGTGCATAAATGTCATGGGTTCTTCGACATTGATTATGTCAACGTGATAACCAGCTATGCATGTTGGATTATTCGGGTTTGTTTACGGGTCAAGGGTCGGTGCGTTATCGGATCACGGGTACGGGTCAATTGGTTAGGAGTTCGAACGGGTCATGGGGTAATGAATTAGTCCAAGAATGACCGAGTTTATTGTCAAAATAATAAAGAAGTTGGTTGAGGCTTGACCGGTTCATGTGTACGTTGAGGTGCACGTTGGAAAATGAAAGAAGTCATGCTTTACTGGTTTTTAGGTTAAATAGTTTTTTTTTAATTATTTTTATTGCTCCCACGTTGCATGTTTTGTAAGTCTATATATAGAGTTTCATCATTAATAATAAGAGAATAACAACCTTCCATTTTTCTTTCTTTTCTAAATTGCCTGCATTGTTTGCTTCGAGAGTTTACAATAAATTTGTTAAGTGAGTTTGAGAGTTTAGTGTGTGGGGCCTGAACCAACAATGCACACCTTCTGTTTAATGAAATGCTTCAATGAAACCCACTTCTATGAGAAATGAAGTATGGTTTATATTGTTTTGAACCTGTTTAAAATCTGCAAAATGCCAGTCAAGAACGTCTGTTTATGCACTGCGGTGTTCAAACTTCAGACATATATATAATGTATACATCTAGAGACAATTGGAAACAGAGGTATGATATAGAATTCAAGTGACTTGAGTACGGGTCATTAAAATGTCAAGATGGTTTTCATAATGTTTTTATAATTTGTGTGTTCATAAACTCTCCAGCGTATGTTTTTAAGCATGTATCGCAAGAGATTGATACTCAACTGGTTGAAGAGACTTTTGTTTCTGAAGTTTCACCATATCTGTTTCTTTAGAAATTTTGCTTTAGTTCCCTTGTAAGCATAGGAACAATCATTATGTAATGTAGCTACTGATGTAATTAATTTACTGTGTTGTTGTATAGGGCTGTTATCGGGAAGAGAGAGGTGTTAGGTTATCGGGAAGTGGCGTACCGGCAGGGGCGGACCTAGTGTAGGTCCAGGCGTAGCACGGGCTACGGCTCAACTTTTTTTCGTTAGTGTAAATTTTTTTTTCCGATTTTTATACTAAGAACACCCCTAATAATATGCCCAAACAATACATTAGGTTAGCCCAAATAATAGCCCAATAGTAATACATTAGATTAGCCCAAAAAAATTTTTTGGGATACCCCCGAGTTAATGTTCTAGTTCCGCCACTGCGTACCGGTGTGATTTGAGAGCTGCTGGGAGGCTGTTTCGGGACAGCATCGGTGATGAAACAGTACCGTGGGATGTTGTATAGGGCTGCCAAAACAGGCTAATATGAAAACAACCAAGAGAAAGTTTGAAGCAAGTGACTAAGCAAGAGCAAGAAACAAGTCGGATCTTTGTGAACCGATCAAGAAAGAGAAGAAGCAAGAAAGAAAGTTATTTTTCACCAAGAAAGAAAGAAGAAACAAGTAAAGATTAAGGGAGGTGAGTGTAGGGTTAATCTTAACAGGTTCTAAGCAGGTCATGGATACGGATCAAAAGTAGATATTGGTCATTAAGTCACATATTTTTTGCTCAATGTTCAAACATTGGTTGTAGTTGTCGCATTCATCATTCCTCTAAGACCTTAATCATCAAGACTAAGAATGATGGCGCTTTTTCCAAGATTTCAGACTTTCTCCATCAGGGAAGTTGTCAAATTAATTTAACCTAAAATCATTTAGGTGTTTTTGTGCGAACGTGTTTTCATAATCTATGTGAACTTTAAATCAAAAATACCTCTACATATTAGAACAAAAACCCACCAACTAAATATACTCCTAAATTTTACACCAATATTCAACACTCCTTGATACCATTAAACTAGTATTGGTTGCTTTAACCGATAAAAATGATTTGGCATAACATGGAATTAAATTTAAAGAACTTAAAAGTGTTTAAGAAAATTAAATATGACCAATTAAATCTCCCAACCACTAATCCATATGTAATATAATATTTATCTTTTTTAAAGACCAAAAACAAACATACATATTTGAAAAAAGAGTAAATTACAAGTTTTGACCTTTATGTATGTCCCAAATTGCAGGCGCTGTCCTTTAAACCAAAACTTGACAGGCGGTGTCCTTTGTGTTTTCAAAATCTTTCACGTTTTGTCCTTTAGGCCAAACTTAGTTAGATTTTTTAGTTAAATCTGGTATCAAGGGGCTATTTTGTAAAAAAAAATTATTCAGGGACTAAATTGTATCATTCTTTCTCTAGCTTTCTCTACTTCTTCTCTATCTAGTTCCAGATCAAAAAAATCTCAACCATTACAACACCACCACTATCCACCTCTTCTCTCTAACCACCATCACCACCGACGGTTTCTGAGGCCCACTACCATCAGTTTCATCTTCTTCAAACCCTAGCTCCCCTCATCAAACCCTAGCATTCTGAATCTCCGGGTTCCGATCGGATTTCCGTGTTCCGATCGGTTTCTGAGGCCCACTACCATCAGTTTCGTCTTCGTGTTCCGATCGGATTTCCGTTATCCTGGTTTATTTCTTTGTGTAAATCTGATTGAAGAAGAAGGTGTTAATGATCATACAGTTGTGGGCTCACCGGAGAATCGATGCCGGATATGTTAGGTGGGTGGTGGGTGGCTGTGGTGCTAGGGGCGACGGTGGAGGTTGTGTTAAGGCCGGTTGCAGGTGGGTGGATGGCGAGTGACTGGCTGTGGCGTTATGGGCGGCGGTGGAGGTGGTGTTAAGGTCGGTTGCAGGTGGGTGGTCGGAGAATCGATGTTAAGGTCGGTTGCAGGTTTGTTTTTGGGGATTTTTGGGGGTTTTTGATTTGTTTGATTTTGGGGATTTTTGGGGTTTTTGATTTTTGGTCAGTGGGTGGCAGGTGGGTGGTCGGAGAATTGATTTTTGGGGTTTTTGTTTTTGGGGCAATGGAGGTGTCTATCAAGAACACGATTCTTGAAATATTGATCTCGAACACACATCTGTGTGGACTTGTGATCTGGTATAGGCTGGACATCTACATCACACTGTTTGATTTTTAGATTTTAAATAATTTTTTTCCAACTATTTTCGTGGGTGAAGTGTTATTGTTTTTGATTTGTTGAAATTGGACTGTTCTTCTGATTGGTTAGTGTTAAAGAAATGTGGATACATATATATAGTCATAAGAAATTGCTGGCTTGTAAGGTTTTCTTGAACATAGCTCGATGCATGAATGTAATGTGGAAATCTGTTTGTGCATTTTTGTTACATTGTAAATAAGAATTGATCGTGTGGATATGTTTGGTGATGATGGTGGTGGAGAATCGATGCCGGAGAATCGATGTCGGATATGTTTGGTGATGATTGGTGGCGGTGGTGGTGGTGGTGGTGGTGGTGGTGGTGGCGGCGGTGGAGGGTGGTGGTGATGGTGATGAAGGGTGGTGGTGATGGTGGTTAGTAATTTATTTACTCAATAATATTAATAATAATAATATTAATAATAATAATATTAAGTTTTGTACAATTTAGTCCCTGAATAATTTTTTTTTTACAAAATAGCCCCTTGATACCAGATTTAACTAAAAAATCTAACTAAGTTTGGCCTAAAGGACAAAACGTGCAAGATTTTGAAAACACAAAGGACACCGCATGTCAAGTTTTGGTTTAAAGGACAACGCCTGCAATTTGGGACATACATAAAGGACAAAACTTGTAATTTACTCTTGAAAAAAAGAACTTCGTTGTGGGATGACTGGATCATTTTCCCAATTTGAACTTATTTATTCAAGTAAAGTACTACGTATGAAATAGCAAAAGCGAAATAAAATCAATCACGGCGATTTTGGCAATGGGTGAGATAGCGTGATTGGTGAGATCGAAGACTAAAATTATATTTGTTTCATACTTTATTTGTAGTTTTGTAGAAAGGCTAAACTTGTTGAATAAAGTTTTCTTCAACGCGTTATTTTCACTAAATTATATTGATTTCATACTTTATTTCTAGTATTGTAGAAAGGCTAAACTTGATGATTATAGTTTCCAACTAGTTATTTTCACTAAAGAGGAGGGCTCAATACACATTATATATTCTTATGTTCCCCTTAATTTGTAACTGATTTTAGATGCATATTTCCCCTCTTAAACCTTCACCGCCGGATCCACCCCACACCAACCAATAACCATACCAATCTGCCTCACTCTCACCGAATCAACACCTCCAAACTCCCACCACACGCCCGGACTTATTCTCCCCCATGAACGAATCGGACGTTCCCTGAACCGTGACGTCAGCGCCGGAGTCGAACGAAAGCTCGAGCCACTGGCAGTCTCCAGAGCTTCTTGAGCGGCGAAATTGTACTCATCCAGAATGTTCAATTTGAAGGTAATTGAACTCTAACTCACATTCACTTCTTAAATTGGTGTTCTTATTTCATTAATTTGGATATGTTTGTTTGATGTTAACTAGGTTAGGGCTTCAGCAAGCTGGTGAAGAAGCATATCAAGATGAGTTTTCTTTGTCTTCAGTTATGCATTAAATTTGGGTTCAGATTAAGTTAAATCTTCATTAAATTGTGTTTTTAAAATTTAAACCTACTATCTGTTGTGTATGTGATCATGGTTATACTTATGGATGTAGAAATTCACGTATCAATAAATCCGTTTTTCCGGCTAGCGGATCTTGGCCGGCCGGAGGATAATTTTAGAGTTGTGGGAGAAACACAGAAGGGGTGGAGATGGAAATCAAAGAGGTGGGCCTACGGGAGCTTTTTAAAGATTAATTAAGTTTTATATTGTTTAAATTGGTTTTTTAATTAGTAAGGGCAATTCTGTCATTTATATGGATTTAACTGAGAAAACTAACGGTGATCAACTCCGGGGACTATTCGAGTAACCAATGATCAATCCACAGGAAACATACACGTTATTTTAAAAAGATGGAGACTATCCAAGTAACCAATGATCAGTTGTAATGAAATGTCCAGGAGATAGTGTTTGAATCTCTATTTTGAAAGTGATTATGGGCTTATTGCATCTTTAAGGCACTATAATTAGTTTTTGGCATTTGGATAACCTGCTTCTTTGACCCGTAAATTGCCGCCATGATTTTCTGATGATCTGCTACTCTTTTTGTGTGGTTAATGATATTTTTTTTCACTTTTACATTCTACATTTTCATTATTATGATGATTTTAACAACATCTTGTGCAGTTATTTGCGGAAGATACTATCAAGAAAAGGTTGACTCCTAAAATCAGAGAAAAGTCAAAGCTTCGTATACCTGAGTCATTAATTGCAGGTGTGTTGTTGCTGGAATGAGCTTCACCATATGTGCTTTACCTGAGTCATACCTAAGTCAAAACCTGACTCATGGTCTAGGTAAAAAAGTTGAGCTTTTTTATTTACAAATGAAATAACTTTCATCTAGAGGTGGAAATTTAGACCGTTTACTCGCAAATTGGTGGTTTGAGTTGTGTTTTATCGGAAATTGGTGGCTTGAGTTGTGATTTATCGCAAATTGGTGGTTTGAACAGCCTGAAAGTGGGCCAAAAGTTTATTTTTTGTATATACAATCTTTTAATTCATTTCCTTAATAAATGTTGATACTATTATCATAATAATATCCTTTTTTTGTAATCACAACCAACCATAATGTAAAGGGCTTATGACCGTTATGACAAAACCTATAGACTTATGCTTAATTAGCACATAAGTCCCGCAATATTATTTTTGCATGAGTAAATTCTTTAAACATTAAATCTTAATTGCCCTAATAACTATACAAAAAGCGCTTTTTTTGTAAATGTCCTGACTCGCCTATCTTTTAACCTTGTGTTTTTTTCAGAGGGGCATGTACAACAATCTTGTAGACGCTTTTTTAAAGATTGTAAAGGAAGAGGGGCCTGCAGAATTCTACTAGGGCCTCCCACCAAGTTTATTTTAGGTCTCCTGTATGCTGCTACAAACTATTTGGCATACGATACATTTCGGAAGGCGTAAAAAAGATAAAGTTGGAAATATTGCAACTTTGTTAATCGGTTCAGCAGGTAGAGCAATTTCAAGTAGTGCCACTTTCCCGCTTGAAGTGGTCTGTGGTCAAAAACATATGCAAGCAGGAGTTGTAAACGGGCGGGACTATGATAATATGCTTCATGCACTTTTGTCCATTCTTGAAAAAGAAGGGGTTATGGGTTTGTATGGTCGGTTGGGCCTGGATTTTATCAAAATAGTTCCGGCTTCTGGGATTTATTAAAATACCCCATTCTTCTCCACTGGATTTCAATTTTACTGTGGAACATGAACTCTGAAGACACTTTGGCAGATGTTCATCATGAATGCTGGTCCTGTTTAAGATGCTCTGGAACATGGGTCAATCATTTCTTGAACCCAAAGCAAAATCCAATATTCATCTACTAAGTTAACAATATCTTTTGTGCATAATATTAACCTCATGTTACCATGGTTTTTCCCTTTGGTAGTTTGCAACCTCAGGTCATGGGAACCAAATATTAAAGCACATTGCTTGAAGTAATTGATGCCTAAGATTGGGTGTTAATGGTTATGCATTAACTGGATCTTGATAAGTTTTTTTTAATGTGTCAGCGAGTTGTTGCCAGAATTAAAGGAATTGCTACAATTGTGCAGAAAAAGGAGGTTGCATGTGTTCTGATAAAGGACCTTGGTAAGACCCTCATATTATGATGGTAAACAGAATCAAGATTCATTTTTAGGAAACCAGTCATTTGATTAAACATTGCAGTATTCAAGAGGTTTTGATCTGAATTTCAGTTCTCAAATTGCAGCTATCTATATCTTACACTCCTCAGACCTTATCTTAGCTTTGTTATTGGTGGGATTTACCGAGTATGATGACAACTTATACAGTTAAGTTTTATAAAAAAAGGTGGTCTGTTAGGTCGGTTTATATATAGTTTAAAAATGATTTTTTTTTTTTAAAAACCCAACCTTTAAAATTGTGACCTTGCCAAACAATCACAAGCCCTTCACCACCGTGATGGGCTTGGTTGTGGCAGTGTTTCACGCGATCACACCCATCGCTAAGCCCCTATCACTTATGCCCCTCCCCCTTATGCTATGACTCAATTTGAAGGGCAGTTCAACAAAACAGAAAGATTTAATTGAATAAACTGGTCAAACTTATCATTATTAGTAAACGAGTCAAACTACATTTATAGAATGCAAAGAAAAAAATGCTATGTCACTATACCATTAATATACTCATCCACCGAAAGGGTATAGAACTAGTTACAAATGATGACACCAAATTTTTATGTAAATCAACAACAGCAAGTTCATTTAAGTTTCAATAAATACAAGTCAACAGCAAATTCCAAAAAAATCAATACAGCTTCAATATTTATGAACTAGACTATCTAAAGTGGTATGATTTAGTTTTAATGTATGATTTAGTTAAAAAAAAACAACAGAAATTCGATGATAGGTATTAATAGAAATTGATTTAAGAAACCATCAGTTGAACCAAATGTAATTCCAATTCCCTTTAAAAATATTTTTCGAAATGCCCCTAATCCCCTAACTATGATTCATAAATGTCATAATAATGATATACACCCAATAAGTGTTACAACAAAGCCCTTTCACTTCATTAATGATAACTTTAAACTTGTCAATCTTGATTTGTTCTTTGATTTAACAAATAGATGTTGATAATATTGATTTGTATACAAATTTAGACTTGGTTAATTGATGATGTTGATTTCACTTCTGTTCACCTGATTGCAAAATGGTTCAAAACAGGATGAACTATGAAGTGATGAGGTCTTAACCAAGTTAGCAGTATCTTCTAGTCTTTGGTAACCAGGTACAACTTTGATCCAGGTAGTTTTTATGTTATAGACTTGTGTGCATTATATATGGACAAGACGATAAATTTGTATTTTGTGCGCATTATATATACAGCAAATATATTAAGTTCAGCTTATGGAGCTTTTAAAGCAATTACTACATTGAAAGGTGATTTGTAACTTGGGGCTTGGGAAATATTGTAAAACAAAATGGAGTTTGGGCACTATAGCAGTATAGCTTTACCGTAGATTGCCCGTAAACGTGGAACCATGTTTTTTTTTTGTTCCTTGGTGTCTTTGCTCCGACCATAAGGTGCAAGTCATGTTATAGGGCCTTCTATTATTAGGAACTATAAACATGTTTTTTTTTTTTTTTTTTTTTTTTTTTTTTTTTTTTGTTGTGAAGTTTCTTACAAGTGGTATAGAAATGTTCTATCTTAAGGCATGTATAAGGTGAGGATATGAGTGTTAGGTGTGTTCACAAAGCCTCCAAAGTTTTTGATCAATTTAAGGAAAAACCTTAGTCTTAGACATTAAGAGATGGATAGTTGCTTTAAGATACATGTAAATGAATTTAGAAACTTGTATAAAACATGTATAAGACTATAAATCACTAGATATGATAACATGTATGATCAAAATATAGAATTCAAAAAATTTTATTGCTTAAATATTTTTTTAAATTACATGGAATATGAAAATGGACTAAGTTACGGGTTAAAAAACGGGTAGTTGACACTTGACACACCAATAATGTTTTTGGACCAGACATAAAGATAATAATTAGTTGGATGGGGTGAGGTAGGTGTTGGTGATTAATGAAATCTATAATATAAATTATCCTATATATTAAAAATACAACTTTGTGAATAGTAACCTTGGCCACTTCACAAGCCTAACTAATAGTAAAATACACACGCCCTTTTCTCTCCCTCCTCAACCTCCTCTCATCAGTTTTCATCCTTCAAAAACCCTAGCACCAACCCACCATCACCGCTCCACCATCCATCTCCGGCACCATCCATCTATCCACACTCCTTTAACCCTTTCCTCACAACACTTTCGCCAAAAACCCACTTCCCAACTGAAACCGTCATCATCTCTGCCCTTGTGTTTTTAAAAATGATAGGTGATGAATAGTATCCATCTAGTACTATTTTTATTTAGTTCATAAAAGTAGGGGTAGGTTCATGTATAAACGGGTTATCAAGCCAAGCGTCCAAGTAAAGAAAAGATAAGAAACGCGTGGTGACACAACAGTAAATATTATCAACTTTATATAACTAATATAATTATCGTAATTACTTTTGTGGGTTGGTGATAATTACCCTTTAGTAGGGTTGTTCACAAATCAAGCCAAGTTAGGGTAAGCACTAGCTCAACTCGATTATAAACTGAGTCGTCTGGGCTCGGATTTGAAACTGAGTCGAAAATCTAAGCTCAAGCTCAGTTAGGCTTGAATTTAGAAAGAAAATTTATTTCATAGTTTTCGAAATTTAATAGTCTAAAATATTATTTAATATTTTAAAAGAACAGTACAAGCCAAACTCGATTTAAAAAAAAATACATAACTTTCAAAATTCAACCTAATACATTCCAAGCCATAATCAAGTTCAACCAAATACAAAATAGGTTTTAAATTTTTACAAACTACACTGCAAGTTCATTAGCATGCTAATCAACCCCCAAATATGACATGGATATCCAACTACATTCTTAATTACGCAAAAAATTAAACGATTTTCTACAATATATTATGTGTATTAAAATAAAGTATATTAAGCTAAAATAATCTGAGCTAAACCAAGCCAAGCTAACGATTGAGTCAATCTGGCTCATTTCGAACTGAGCCGAGTCGGATCGGTTTTAAAACGAGCCGTAGCAAGCGAGCTTTTTCTAGCTAAATCAAGTGAGCTCTGAGCCACACGCTTTTCAGACGGCGCTACTCTAGTGTAATTATAAGTTTGGGTCGAATTAGAACATAGTTACATAATTATGCTTGTTATAAAAATAATTATGCTATTTACAGAAATTAGAGTAAATTACATAAATGGTCCATGTGGCTTGATGAAGATCTTGCTTTTGGCCTTTATAATTTTTTGGTTAGATTAAGTCCATGTGGTTGATGTATTTTCTTACTATTGATGAAATTTCACTTTTATCCTAGGTTATAAAAACAAACCTCAGGAACTGTCCATGAATTTTACTAGGGTTATTATTATTTACAAAATTAGTATGATCAATAATACTTTAATTTTTGTTATTGTTTTTATTTTATTAATATAATTATTATTTTATTCTTATTATATATATATATATATATATATATATATATATATATAGGGTAGGGATAGTGTACGAAGTGTATAAAGTGTTAGAAGTGTTTTAAACCATTAGATCTTTGATCTAATGGTTGAGATCAAAAGGGACCAAATTATAAATTGTGTTTTAATTATTTAGACTGATTTGAAAATTGTAGTGGTAATAGTGTCTTTGTATATGTTTCAAATTAGGTAACCTCTCCAAAATTCTAACGATTCACTTCTAAATTCTAGCGATTCAATTAACATATTCTAAAATCCGGACATGCTAAAAAATCCAGAAATATGTAACTGCTACAAGAAATATATAACAATATACATCCATCATATAACACTATATAACACTATATAGCAAATATATAACAGTATACACTATATAACAGTGTATAACACTATATAACTCTAAATAACACTATATAACACCATATAATACCATATAACACCATATAACACTATATAACACTTTACATCCATCATATAACACTATATAACACCAAAAACACTATATAACATTATGTAACACTATATAACACTATATAAAAATATATAACACTATACAGTTCTGAATGGTGGTTACAGTGTTATATATAATGTCGTAGTGTTATATGGAGTTATAAAAGGGTTATATGATATTCGCAGTGTTTTATAGAGATTTGTAGTGTTATATAAAAACCTTCATTCTGCATCCATCACTATATAACACTCTATAAATTTTCATTATGCGATCTTCTGAATTAATAATTGATGAACGAGATGACCCAAATTCGTAGATTAATTCTTAATTCGTATTCCTATAATTAAGGGTGGCGGTTATGGAAGGTTATCAATTAATTAAATCAATAAGAAAATTACTTGTTTACCCTTTTGAATTAATTTAGATTGAGGACACATGTCATCTCCACAATATATCTCACACTTTTGAATTAATGTACAGGATCTTCAATCTATATATAGAATATTATTCGAAATAATAACCTTTTTGTTTTTTGTGTGGTGTTTTTTTAGGCGTAGTAAACTTTAGGGTTTTCTATTTTTGTAACAAAACTTTGGTTTTTTCTATTTTTTCCTTAAAGGTTAAAGGAGTTATGTTATTAGTTTTTAACCCTTTTCCTAAATTTGATCGTCGTTTCATTGCTACTAAGCATGGTGTTTGATGGTAACATATGGTCCCCTCAGGTGTTTTTTTTTGTTTTTGTTGTCTTGCCTTTTACTAAAATGACTTTTTTTTTCTTCCCCTCAACTTTAAAAGTTGTCAAAATTTTTCCCTCCATGTTTTAAAAAATGCATACAATATTACCTTGCCCCCCTCGACTTTCTAATACATGTCAGTATAAATTTGACTTTGTTTACGATTTAAGTCACGTGGTCGGTTGGTATTAAAAAATGTCATTTTTATTTTACTCTTTTTTTCCGGTTTTCAGCATCATTCAATTCACTTTGTTTTCATTCGTCTTACAATCCACACACCAATAAATTAATAACATATCCACACATTTGCTTTTTTACTCTATTCTTCTTATAGTTGTTGTACAAGGTAGCTCTTTGTATAGTAGCTTAGACCGTGGGGTATGATGGGGCGGAGGTTTGGGGCATGGGTTGACACGTGGATATGGGGCACTCAATACACAAACCCAACTTTCATAGGGGTATGGTGGGCGTGGCTGGGCTAGCGTGGCCAAGCCACATCATTTTTTTTTGAATTTAAAATAGCCCGCTATGCCCTAGCCAACAAGCTAATAAGAGCCGGCCACATAGGATCGCTAGCATGCCTCACGCCCGGCCTTAATCTTCCGCCCAAGGGGCCACGCCCAAACCCAAGCCCACCCGGGGTGGTGACTTGGGCGTTTCCCTCCAACCCACGTCCAAACCCCCGCCCCATACCCCATAGTCTTAAATGGTTACGAAAATTTATTTTATTTAAAGTTGTATTGGTTAAACGTTTGTTTCTTAACAGATCAATAAATCAAATAATTTTCTTTAAAAAAGTAAAATAATTAATCTAATTCTAATAAAGGATTCCAAAAATATCACCCATGACATTCTCTCCTTTAACTTTATAGTACTATTAGTTGAAGTTAAATATAATTAATATAATAATTAGTTCTACGATCATAAGTATCAAATATTATCAAATAGCACTAACAAGGTTGAAATTTTTAGTTAAGTCTATTTACTTAAGGGCAGTTTAGTCTTTTTACTTAGTTATTTATAATATAAATAAAAAAAATAAGATAAAATATAATTACCCTTTTTATTTTTCACTCTCACTCTCTCACACACTTTAAACTCTCTCTCTCTAAACAGAACAGCAGTCATCACCATCAAACCCACCACCACCCACCAACAACCACCACCACCTGATCTAAAGCCTGTCACCAACAACCCACCACCACCATCACCGATTTTGGCCTTCATAAATCAACTAATGTCATGATCGATAAATCAACCAACAATCACATCACAAACGGAATCTATAAACGATGTCTACAGAAATTCATACCCATATCCACCCTTCAAGAACAACCCCTAAATCCCAATACTCTCTCTCTCAGTAAACCTAAAACCCACTTGGAAAAACAACTACCCAGATTCCAAGTGAACTTTTTTTCTCATAAAAATCAATTTATTCAAGAAAGCTGAATTCTCTTAACAGGGCTTTCTAAATATGAAATTGTTAATGTTAAAAAAAATATGAAATTGTTTGTGGTGGTGAAAACAGATGGATCGGAGGGACAGTTGGTTTCTCATAATTATTTGGAGAACATCATATCGCTCAATTCTTTTTTGTCACTCATCGATCACTCATTTCATCAAGAATCAATTTTTAGGGGCAAAAAGGTTGCTTATTAAGGTTCATACCAACACCGAAGAAGCAGTAGTCCGACCCGATCCACCGAAAGCTCCCATGGTTTTCGTGCCGTGCGATTAACCGAAGAAGCAGTAGTCCGTCTCCACTGCGACATTTTAGGGTTTCATTTCACCGACGAATCTCTCCCTCTCTCTAACCACCCCTGTATCATACCCATACCCATCTCCTTCTACAGAAACTCCTGCTCTTCACCACTCATCGTCTCCACCATTATAATCTGCTATTAAGGTTCATTAACTCATCAGATGATTTTTGAAGATTGAAGTTGAGAGAAAAAGAATTTTGATGTCCAGAGATGACAAATTGAGAGAAATAGATGAGAGAGAAGAAAGAGAGGAAGCGTTTCAGAGGGGAGCCGGAAATTGTGGTGGTGGGGAAGGGAGCTCGAGGTGGGCGGTGGTGGTTGCAGTAGATTTAGCTAGAGATAAAAGAGAAAGAAGGGGAGAGGGGCAGAGATTAGAGAGAGAGAGAGTTAGGTGCTGTTTGTTTTTTCAGATGTAAAATGTCTGTAGTCTGCGAACCACATCTGCAGGCATCTGCAAGAGAAGATGTGGCCCAAATGTCTGCAGTCTGCAAGGAGAAGAGGGTTTGTTTTTTTCCTTAAAAAACAACTTCACACACACACACAACACACACAAGCTCTCTCTCTGCTCTCTCTCTCTCTACAACCACCACCACCACCGCACCACCTCTGCCACCACCACCGCACCACCTCCGCCATCACTGCCACCAGCTCCGCCATCACCGCCGCACCACCTCCTTCATCACCACCGCCATCACTGCCACCAGCTCCTTCATCACCTCCGCCATCACTGCCACCAGCTCCGCCATCACCGCCGCACCACCTCCTTCATCACCTCCGCCATCACTGCCACCAGCTCCGCCTCACAGCTCTCTCTCTCTCTCAGCTCTCTCTCTCTCTCACAGATCTCTCTCTCTCTCTCTACGATCTCTCTCTCTCTCACAGATCTCTCTCTCTCTCGCCCAATCTCTCACAGCCCTAAATTGGTGGTGGGTTTTAACGATGGTGGTGGCGGAGGTGGTGGCGGAGGTGGTGCGGTGTTGTGGCGGAGGTGGTGCGGTGGTGGTGGCGGAGGTGGTGGTGGCAGGAAGAAGAAGAAGGGTTGGTGGTGTGTGAAGATGGTGTGTGAAGATCTTGAAGCAATGGTTCGTAGCTTTTTTTTTTAAGCAAACAAAAGCTATTTTAAGATCTTCTTTTTTTTTTTAAACAAACCGTCTTCAAGAGCTTATGTCTGCCCGCCCGCAGACATAAGCTCTTTTCAGCCAATATAAGCAAAAACAAACAGCACCTTAGTGAGAGGGAGGGGGCATGGATTAAAAAGAAAAATGTATTTAAAAAAAACCATATTTGTGCAATAAATATATAGTCTTACATTAAAATGACTAATTTACCCTTATGTGCAAGGCAAATGCCATATTTAACTGAAAATTTTAACATGGTTAGTGCTAAAGGACGTAACGTGTAATGAGTTTTACAAAAAAAGGACTATGCCTGTAATTATTGAAGTTAAAGGTCATCCATTGTAATCCAGTACAAACATAAAGGACGAAAAGTGTAATTTATCCTAGTTATTAATATATAATATTATTATCATTATATATTGTATTGTATTGTAAACAATTCAATATTTAAATGATGTAAAGATAATTAGGTTTTCATATCCCCAATTTTGGTCATTCACGGGTTCGATCAATCGAAGAACATCTCCCCTTTGCATTTAGAACTCTATTTCCAGATCTATTATTAATACGCATATCAGGATTTCAAAATTCAAAAAACGGTTAATCTCAAGATATCCATGTTAATGACAATCTATAAACATCACTGCTGATAACAGTTTTAACTTTACCAAAGCATAGTTGTTTACCTTTTCTATTAACAATTACTCTGAAGCTATCCATGTTCTAAATGGCAATCTATAAACATCACCGCTGATAACAAATTTAACTTTATCAAAGCATAGCGGTTTACCTTTTCGATTAACATACCATAAAATCACCGCTATTATTCTTCAATATTTCAAAAAATCTGAATATTTTCATAATGGAGTCATACTTGCTACAAACGAAGTTGTATAGAAAGTAAATGATCGCCTACATTCATTGCTTCCCGACAAAGAAAAAGAATACCTAAGTTATGTAAATTGGTGTATGTATAAAAATAATTCACCTGCATAAATTTGTAAAGACATTGTAAAGTTAAATGATTTCTATTTTTAAATACGTGTAATACACGGGTTTATAATCTAGTTATATATATATATATATATATATATATATATATATATATATATAGGGTATATATATATAGGACAAAGATAGACAAAAAACCCTATCTTTCTTAGAAAACTCTGGAAACTCAAAGCTCCCGACATTTTTTTTTTTTGAAAAAAATAACACATGTAATATACATGTTTTTAAGACTTTTGGCCCAAAAAAATCAAAAAAGCGCCGGGTACTTTTTTTAAAAAAAAAATAAACAAGTTCCAAAAACTTCGTTGACTAACATGTGTTAGACAAAAAAACGCTGAAAGTGCTGAAACTTGTTTTTTTTTTTTAAAAAAAAACCGTTCGGCGCTTTTTTGATTTTTTTGGCCCAAAACTCTTAAAAACATGTATATTACATGTGTTATTTTTTTCAAAAAAAAAAAAAGTCGGGAGCTTTGAGTTTCCCGGGTTTCTTAAATATTTAGGGTTTTCTATATAGCCCAACCCTATATATATATATAGGGGAATGCTCTACAAGAAACCCCATTTTTTTAGGAAACTTAGCAAACTCAATTTGTGGCCTACATCTATCCACGTATCCCATAGTCATCTCATCTTCCTTTTTGCATACAAGGGTATATCAGTAATTCACCCAACCCAAGATCATTTCCCAATTTGATTTGACATTATCAATTAATGCCCATCAACTCATTTGTACAAATCACCAAACCTCATATTTCTTTTACATTATTTCATTTTACATCTTCTTTAACATCTTCTCCATTAACATCTTATTAATCAAAAAGATCAAACTCTCTCTTTCTTATTTCACTTTCTTATCCATGTTTTTTGTATCATTTTTCCTGATGAAGAAATCCAATATTTTACCAATCAAATTTAGACCGAAATGAAGAACAAAAATCAGATCGATCAATCCCTGATGAAGAACGTGGTTTTGTGATGAAGATGTTAATATATGAAGTCAGATCCACGTGAAAACCCCTTCCAGATCTTGTTCCATTCCCGTTTAGATCTCGTTTGTCCACATGTTTCATAATGTTGTTACAGATCTGGATATTTGTGAGTTTTTTTACACTTTTTTAGTTTATATAAAATATGATTTGTATATGTTGTTTCAAATCTTGATATTTGTGAGTTTTTACACTCTTTTAGTTTTATGCAACATATGTTTTCATATATGTTTGATTCTGGGTATTTCGTATGGATTTTTCTGATTTTGTGGAGTTTATGTTAGTTGATAACTTGAGCATGTAGGTATGAACTTTTGAAAGATGATTATAATTTACTGTTCTATTATTTTACACTTAAATATTTGAACCAATAAAATATTGAATTTAAAAATGATATAGGTATGGACTTATAGATTACAAATTACAGTTTGTATAATTCCAACCGTTATTGTGAAACACGAACAACCGTTAATGTTCGTATAGATTACAAATTATAGACCGTTAATGTTTCGTATTTTATATCTTTAATGTTTATGTCATTATCTTCATTTGTGTCCTTATTTGATGTTGTTTTCTCATTTTCAGCCATTACACTTGCTGAATGAAAAAACCATGGTTATGAATGTGTTAATAGTTATGTCTGGTTAACGACTTAACGGTTATCTTATCTTTTTGTTATTAGGATGGTGATGGATACAAGGGAAACAAGATCCAATTCTCGGGACCATTGATTTTGTCAAACGTGGATCAGATGCTTAAGGATCATGACCATGTTTATGTTACAGCACAACACAACTAACACGTGTTATAGTTTGAACTTCTGGACATCTGTTTTTAGAAACGAAAAGCCAAGTTTATCTTACAGCACAACCAACGTAACACGTGTTATAGTCTGAACTCCTGTTTCACAGCTAAGCCAAGTTTGTCTTACAGCGCAACCAACGTAACACGTGTTATAGTCTGAACTTCTGTTTCACAGCTAAACCATAGTAACATGTTATAGAGACATGTATTAGGGTATGACGATGTATTAGAGACATGTATTAGGGTATGACGAATTAATTGCAGGTTTTTAGTTCCGTGTACTTTGTTAGTTGTTGTTTCAGTTGTGTAAGATTAATTTACAGGTTTTTATTTTTGTGTTAAAAAGTTATGCTTGGTTTGGTTGCTTGTTTGGGCTTTTGATCTGAATAGTAACTGTTTTTTGTTGGTTTGGTTGCTTTGTTTGGGGCTTTTGATCTGAATAGTAACTGTTTTGGAAACCACTAGCTTATACATGACACCATGATGGGTTAAACCAAGATTATAACAGAGGCATAACACATGTTATCCCAGGTATACGGTGTTACAACATTAACTTGTATGTTCCATATTAACTTGTACACATGTATTAGGGTATGACGATGTATTAGAGACATGTATTAGGGTATGACGAATTAATTGCGGGTTTCTAGTTCTGTGTACTTTGTTAGTTGTTGTTTCAGTTGTGTAAGATTAATTTACAGGTTTTTATTTTTGTGTTAAAAAGTAACACGTGTTACGTGTGACATGAAAACACATTTTTATAACTTCCCTGGCATACGCACACCCACAGGTTTACAAACCGTTTCAAGACCGACCAAAACAATAAAGCAAGGGTAGCCGCTGAAAAGCTAAGGCAGCAAAGGTAGCCGATGAAAAGCTAAGGCAGACTGTCAAAGGAAGCTCCGCCATTTTCTTAGTGCTATGTATTTTCGTTTACTAGTAATATGTAATGTGAGACTCTTATTGTTTTGTCTAGTACATGATGTTAAAACGGTATGGACTTAACACATTCTGGAAGTCTTAACACACGTTATAAAAGAGGCTTAACACACGTTATATCAGGTATACTATGTTGTTATTAAGTTACTATTGGAGTTTATGCATCCATGCTGGAAGTCTTAACACACATTATAATAGAGGCTTAACACACGTTATACATGTCAGGCGCGTAACACATGTTACAGTATGTATATACAAATCATGGTGTTTTGGAAACCACTAGCTTATACATGACACCATGTTGGGTTAAACCAAGATTATAACAGAGGCTTAACACATGTTATCCCATGTATACGGTGTTACAATATTAACTTGTATGTTCCATATTAAATTATTAACTTGAACACGTGTTACGATCAGTGCACGCACATCATGGTGTTTTGCAAACCACTTTCATATACATGAATACAAGTCGGGTTATAATGGATACTTACATGTTATCGTATGTATACAAGTGGGGTTACAACAAGATTACGATATTAACTAAGCTCACCATTAAACGCATCGCCCCCGTCGACTGTTTTCACCCTTTGTCACATGTTAAGCAATTACATGTTCCGAACAGACAAATTGTAACACATGTTAGATCAATATATACACATCATGGTGTTTTGTAAACCACTAGCTTATACATGAATACATGTCAGGTTACAAAAAGAATATAACAGAGGCTTAACACATGTTATACATTCCCAAATGTGCAAAACAAATGACCCGTTTCATATTATATATTCCAAAATTACCGGTACATGTGTTACCATAAATGGCTCGTTTCATATTACACGTTACATACTAACTTGTACATTTATTACTTGTACAAGTTTTACGCTCAGTATCCACATTATCGGATATTTTAAACATCAATAAAAATAAAATAGTTATTACTTGTTTTTTTTTAAATTAACAAAGGTTAACACACGTTATATATCATTCTATCAGGGGCTTAACACATGTTATATATGAACACATATCAGGTTACATCATGGTGTTCTGTTACAACATGAACCACTAACACATGTTATAAACGAACGAAGAATTCTTTTCCAAAAGATTTGACTTATTCAATGTCCCCGCATTAACGTCGCCTACATCCATCCAGCTTGTCAATTGAATATCTTTATGGATCTGTTTCTGTAAATCAACACACGTTATATATCATTCTAACAGGTGCTTAACACATGTTATGGTTCTGTTTCTGTAAATCAAACAACCCAACAAAAAAAACACTTACTGTTCAGATCAAAAGCCCAAACAGCAACTAAACCAACAAAATCGTCAACCGTATATCATTATTTCGGTAACAATTATTCCAACAGTTTCAATAATTTTTCAGACCTTATGTATACATAAACAAACAAATCGGTAACCGTATATCATTATTTCTGTAAAATCCCTATATAGTTAACAATCAACATTTTTCAAGCATAATCCATCCAAACAGTTCACAGCTATATATATATACATATACCCATATCCAAGATTCACGAAATGTGAGGAAACAAGATACACATCCTAAAATCAATCAAACAAATAGCAATTCGAACAAATACTCAGCTAAAAATTACAAGGATGTAGGGAATTCAAAGACAATCATGTACCGACCGAAAAGTTGTGAAGGAACGGGTGTGTGTAGGTGCTATTGCTGATTCGTCTACTGGTTGGATTTCTGGCAGCCGGTGCTGCCATCAGCTCTGTTCTACGCCTTCATTATCTGCTCCCAGCCGACCCAAAATAAATCTGGAGTGAATCCCAAACTAAATTAGAACCGAACCTGAACATGAATCTGACCTGAGTCGTCTGTATGTGTGTTCAAACTTCCTCTCTCTCACACACTTGTATGTGTGTTCTTGGTGTTATAGATGAACATGATGAATATTGTTGTCATCGTTCTCTCTCTAAAACAACATTCAGACCCTTCATTTGCTTCTAAAGATTGAGGAGAGAGAGAGCCGGAGAAGAAGCCCGGTGAGTTTCGCCAGAGGAGGTGGTTGCTGGTGGTGGTTGTTGTTTATTTCTCCTGATTTTGAAGAGTGTTCATTCTTTGTCTTCAAGATTGTGTTGAAGAAATGGGAAAGAGGAAGAGGTAAGAGAAAGAGAAAGTGATATGATGATTTGATGGTTCTGGAAAGTCAAAAAGCCCCTTTTTCACTACCGAAAATGCCCCTTCCACTTGTACTAATGTATTATATCATTTCTTTTAAATCTAATTCTTACCAAAAATTAGGAGAGCCATGGATCAAGTTAGATGAGAGATAATCAATGGCTCACATTGGGTTTGCATAGTTTTTTAAAAAAAGATAGAGTTTCTTATAGAGCCCAACCCTATATATATATATATAATCACCTTGAGATGTAATCATATTTATTACATACCGTGTTTTTTTAACTATGCACGAATACTCACCTTGAGATGAAATCATATTTATTATATAGTGTATTTTTTTTAACTATGCATGATAATGTTTAAAAATAATAGAAATATCACTTTCAGTAATAATGGTACGCTAGCTTTTTTGGTTTAACTGTACCGTCTTTCTGATTTTTTAAATTTCATTTTTGATTTGTCTATACGTTGCGAGTTAACCGCCGCAATGAACGTAAGTGGTTCAACGTTTTTACGTCTATTTTTTTGGTTTACCGATCCCATCGCAGCGAGTGGGTCCTAAATACTCGTTATATTTATATATTAAAATAGATGGAAAATGAATAGTATTATATATTAAATTAATATTATTATAATTATTATGATGATGGAAAATGAATAGTAAACCTATCTTATATAAAAAAAAAATATCTTGACACAATTTACTTGGGATGTTACCTAAAATTTCATCATTTCAAGTTTGAAATCAATTTCCCTAATTGACTCGTGTTGACGAGCCTTAACTTCTAGCGCCTAAGTGTTGACCTATGTATGGGAAAGTACCAAAACTACCACAACGAACTTCAAACGTCACTTGACATCATAGCTAAAATTCGGTTACCATGATCGTAACGTTTGGCAGTGTTGAGGCACCGGATCGATGACGAACATCAAACATTGCACTTGATACAAGACATGAAGAACAATCAAAAACATGAAAGATAGAAAGATGAAGAAGATGAAACACTTTATTATTGAATCAGTCATCACCGATTACAAACCAAAAGAGTATACATCATCTACAAGCTGGTTTAGATCACAAAGATCTAAACCGAGCTTTCTCTCACTAACACATAGTCACTCTCTCTCTCTAGAAATTTGCACACACTGTTGAGGAAATGCTAGGGTTTGTGAGAGGTTGCACGAAGCTGATCACCCCGACCCATTCTCACTGAGATGAATACTGAGATGAATGAATGTGATGGATGATCCCCAATTCTAACCTATACCCCATATATATTTAGGCTAGGGCAAAACCCTTAGTCGTGACAATCCATGACCATAAATTCGGACAACATAACACATAATCCAGTTCGAATCTATTAGGCTTTTAACATATATGTCCGAATACACTGTATCTTGACTTTTCTTGACTTCGGACTTGACCAGAACTGATAAAGCACAGTTACCCGACGAAAGCTGCACTTACAGACTCCCCCTTAACTGTTGCTATCAGGTCTGTGTTGGCATCGAAAATCTTCAGTCACCGGATACTGCGCTTACAGACTCCCCCATGACTGATGATATGCCTGCTTTCTATTTTGGCTGAAACTTGATCTTTCCGGCAGAACACAACGATCTTCAACCCATCTAATTAAAGACTTGCTGATGATCACTTAAATGGCCGCTTTGTGAGACCTGAAGCATCCAAATCAAACATTGTAGATCCTCCCCCTCAAACTACTCCCGAATCAAGTTAACGCGAACCAGCCTACCACCAAATGTAAGAATATCTCTCAAAACCATAATCTTCAAACCTAATCGGCAGAAGAAAGAGACATTGGATTTCCAATCCCCAACCTTGAACACTTCAAACTTTACAAAGACATGAAGTTCAGTTCGATAAGTTAATAACAAATTGAACTTTGTAAAAGTACGTCCACCATCTTTATCATAATCTGCAACCCTTCATGTATGATCTCATCTCGTCACGAATCTTCATGAATCAATCTCCTATTTTCACGAATTCACTGAAACCCAGTGGCTTTCATTTCCGATCTTCCCCTTATCAAGAAGCACCACGTTATTTCGAGAACCGACTAGCAATAATCTTGGAAGAGAGAACAAGAAACCAATCATCTCTACTCTAAACAGCAACTAATAAGGTTGAATCTTTAACTAGTCGTCAACCGAGAATCCAACTTCATCACGTCCATACTTGATTGAAAACACGGACATACTTGACAAAACTCCATCACACATGAGTCTTTTCACGCACAAGCTGTCAAAGTCCAACCATGTCACGATAATAGTCTAAGATTGTCCCAAAACTCAAGTAAGGACCAAATCCGGACTCCGAGAATCTTGAATAGAACACCGTTCTCATCCTCTCACTTGATCCGGAAAACGTAAGTACACTGTAACTTTCCAGTAATCCAAAATTGACTTCAAATTTCCAAATTACACAACATTCTGACTTTTGCTAATCATCTGGTACCCCCGGTAACCCGACATAGCTAGAAAAACTCGGAATATGCACAAATCGAAACCTCCGAACTACACAAACTTCGAAACTTAACTAAAAATCTGGTACCCTGGTAACCTAGAATTCTAGAAAGTTTGAAACTTGTAAAACCTGAAAGCTTTTGAAACCGCGGATCAGATAAACCAAAACCGAACAGTACTTCAGAATACAAAGACATTCAGATGAAGTAAGGAAATTCCGAATATAACTCGTAAATTCGGATTTCAAAGGAGTGAAGAAATTCGGACAACAGAAAGAGAATGAAGAAATCATCACAAGCGCTTAAACTCGCACTAAGAGAGAATAAGTACCGTCAAACACTAAGTTCATCAAGTTCAACCAAAAATCCCCAATTTTGCTAACACCCAAACCCTTGAAGATGAAAATACTCTGAAATTTTAATCACACAAAGATTCAAAAATTAGAAGGATTTGGAGACCGTTGGGTGTGTCGCCGTTGGGGTGATGTCGAAACTGTGGGTTTTGAAATTGTTGAAAATAACAAACTCTGATGCCTGTTTATATATATAAACAAGTATGCACAAAACCACAAGGTCTGATGAACAAATTCAGACCCTAACTTTTAACAAGTGCTGATGGGTTATCAATTGATTAAGGTCGCACACGATGTTATAAGAAACCACAAGGTCTGATGAACAAATTCAGACCCTAAGTTTTAACAAGTGCTGATGGTTTATCAATTGATTAAGGTCTCACGATGTTATAAGAAACCACAAGGTCTGATGAACAAAAAAAAAAACAAGGTCTCAAATAAGTTCTCATGAATAAAATAAGTTCTCATAAACAAAAACAAGGTTGACTAAGTTCTCAGGAATAAAACAAGGTCTCATGAAACAAGGTCTCATGAATAAGTTCTCATGACAAGGTCTCATGAATAAGTTCTCATGAATAAAAACAAGGTCTCATGAAAACAAGGTCTTATGAAAACAAGGTCTCATGAATAAGTTCTCATGAATAAAAACAAGGTCTCATGAAAAGAAGGTCTTATGAATAAAAAAAGTCACAAGTACTGATGTCTGTCGTTATGGACATGCAAAAACCAACTAACTCTATAGCTAGGGTAAGTCGGATATCGAACCAGAGGAGGATTGTGGAAAGTGTTATGATGCTAAGTATTATTTAACTAATGCTAAAAAGTAAAATTCAATTGATGGGTTTGATTGATTATCTAGAAATTACGAACTAAAAAATGAAGTTTAAATCAATAGAGAAACAATGGTTCCTCCAGATTTCAGGTTTTGTAGCTAGATTCAGTTATGTGTTTAATCGAAACACTTACATAGACATAGGTGTTGAATCTAATTAACCAGTTGTGATAACCAACGACTAAGTACTCCGATCAATACATAACGGGAGGTTATCGAATGATTATCAATTACAATTACAAACCCTAACCCCATGTCAAATATATCCCAATTACTAGAACTCTCGGGAACTGAATGCTTAGAAATTAAGGTTTAAATAAATGCAATTGTTTACAACCAATAAATCAAATCAAAGGTGAAAAGCATCGAATGCTTAGATCACCAAATTATACGATTATCACAAACACATAAAATTATCCAACTTACAAAAACCCTTCATCCGGAGGAAACCACAAAGACTAGCCGCTCATTAGGGTGAGATGATCTTCACAGCTTCGGTCATACCTTCGTACCCCTTTTTTTCCGTCGAGGATGATGATTGATGAGTTATATCCAAAATCCCTTTCAAAGCCTCGCTGCCGTCAAAGTAGTCCAATCCAAAACAATTAATTGTTGTCGGCCCACTTAAAAATTCATGATGTTTAGTGATATATTTTGTGTAACCATGTGCGGCCCAATCAACTTAATCCAAAAGGCCCAATCCCTTTTTATGATGATGATGTCGGCTCAATGTTGTGTGTTCCACGTGATGACACCAACTGATGTTGATGATGATGATTATTAAAATTGTTGTTGACTTCTCTTGCTGCCTTTCACGTCCGTTCAAGAAGTCCAGCCGCCACTTTTGAGTATATTATTAAATTCATTTTTAATCGTCCAACATAGCGTGTGTATTATATTCACTTTCACAATCCCCAAAAAGTTTGCATGTATTGGCTGCCTTGTATCTTTGTGCCATAGGCTACGCATTTGAGCCATAATCTACGGTACAAACCTGCTGTTAATACATGTACTCACAACCGTAGGTTATGCTTTGATGTCCGTATCCTACGTTTGAAAGCTGGTGGATCAATTATTGTATATTTTCAACATCACAACCTCCATGAAATGGCAAATAAGCCCTTGAACTTCATTCTTTTGTGTGTCTAACGCATCCAAGCTATCTCTTTTGACCCGAAACATATACCGAATAATGTAATATGTCTTGACTTCCATCCACGGTCGTTCCGGTTCATCACTAAACACCCCAACTTTACCGGTTTAAGCCAACTAACCTGTAAAACCACAAACTCTCATAGTTACTAATTCGAAACATATAATCGCATAAACCGCATTAAATCACACGAGATAATACTTTTAAGGCTCGTGTTTCAGACCCCCCATCACATCCCCACACTTATCATTGATTGTCCTCAAGCAACCATCATACACATTACTCGCCTTGTTAACAAATCACCATTGAATCCCTTACCGAATCAACAATTTAAGGTCCCAAGTCATACCCGTCCCATAGACTGACACAATCGAGATTGACAAACTGACAAATAAGTGATACGCATTTAAAACAACTTAAGACTTGTCTAACTAAAACTAACATGCTTATGATACTACACACATGCCACACGCCCCTCACAATGATCACTCCTCTCGGTTTAATCAAGACTAGCGTGTAATGTGCAAGTATATAGCTCGCTCAAAACCAAATACGCTACCTTGTAATCATAAGCTTGTATAGCAATCACACCTCCACTGAATCAAGTAACGAAACACATATCAAAAGGAATTTTCGGGTTTTGGGTTAATGGTAAAGGTAGGGATATATTTTTGGGTTTTTATGTTTATTGGCGAACACAATGAATATACCAAACCATGACAACTTTATTCACAATAATACTAACACTTTGGGTATTTTCGACCCATTTATTTAACACGAACATAACAATTATTTTTTTTTCTTTTCTCTTTTCTTCTTTTTTTTTCTTTTCATTTTTTTCATAACATACTTCTAAACATACTTGTCATTCATGGTTGGTAATCAAACGGGTCAAACAAGGTGTAACAAACGAAAGGTATAAGGCTCAACATGGTTTACTAAGGTGGGTGGAATCAATCAACATATGAACAATGAACGGATCCTAATGCCTTTATCATCTATGTGTATACGCTAAAGCACAGTCTCGGTACGTATCAAACCAGACAAGTTCTAACACAAAGCAACATATGGCCTACACTCAACAAGTGAACATTTATTGCAATTTCATCTAACAACTAGTAGGCTCAAATATCTCACCGAACAAAAGGAATATGGGTTGCCGACACGTAGCATGTGTAATTCCTAAAGCATGTTACCCCTAGTTAGGCATCTCTTCTCAACTATTCTCTAAAAACTTGTCAGAAATACTCTCATGAAACTTAAAGGGACAACCATGACTAGGGATCTAAATTAGTTTAATATCAGTAGGAACCCTTTAGCGATTGAAAATGTTGGTTTTCATGTAGTTCAAGCATACTTGAGAAGCAAAAATTTTCAAACATTTTCAATTTTTAACAATTTCAACCCTTCAAGCATTTGAGATCAACAATCTTACCAACCCTTTTCTCGAGTTACCGCATCCCCACACTTGGGATACATTGTCCCCAATGTATGGTGCAATTTATAATCTAAACTCGAGAGATACCACCCACAAACCATGAACGGCTAATAACTAATTGACTCGACACATAACACCATTCCCAACACAAAAATTTCACACCACCAAGTACACAAAAGCAAACAAAATAAAGGATAGAGAGACACATTGACCTGATCAGTAAATCAGCAAGTGTCAGTAGCGGTGCAGCTGCTGTGATCAGACAGGGGCGCAAACTTCTCTTGGATTCTCTGACATCTCATCGGGGATGTTGCAAAACATCCCCACACTTGATTCATTGCATCCGTGAAGATGGAACGTAGAAACCTGTCAAAACACAAACACACCAAAACGAAACGAAACCAAAATACAATACTCTACATCCTCGGGCTGCCTCCTGAGAGCGCTAAGTTTAAAGGTCTTCAGCCAGATCGTACCTGCTATGCGCTACGGTGGTCTCAATGCACACTTACCCAAAACATTTCCAACGAATACTCGGAAATTTACATGCCATCTCCATAGGTTTGCAAGTATAATTGGCATGTTCAGACTACACCTGCAAGTTTCGCTAATCCACTTCACGAGATATACCTTGATGTCTTGTTGTTTCACCCTTCTCGTCTTCTTCCTCGAACCCTCTTCCCCACACTTATTAATTTGAATGATTGATATGGGGAGAGGTTCGGTACACACATTCATCTCATCAGACTGCTCTGTCTCCTCATCCTCACACACCATCTGATCCACCAGTGACTCTTCATCAGATAAAGGATTCATTAGTGTGGTATTATCCTCCACAACCTCCTCCTCCATGAGAGAATAATCTCTAATATCATCAGGTAATGGTGAGAGACGCTCTTCTAGTTCTATCTTCATTTTTAACTTCTGATACTTGGAAACTAGACAGCTGATTCGATCTTCATCGGAAAGGTTGGGTGCTGATAAATACTGCTCGAGTTTGGACAAACTCGCTTCCAACATAGCAAGCTTTTTCTCCTCCTCGGTCTGATAAGCATACACACCCTCGGGCTTAGGATATTCCCGGGATGATACTGTCGGTATCCCTGATACGGTCTTGAGATGTACGCATCCATCATTTTTTTATTCCAATACTCTGGATTTTCCAAATACACCGCGCACACATCTTCATAAACAGAATTATGATTACGACCGCAACAGAAACATTGTCCATCCGTCCTTGGTTCATAATAAGCATCATCGTCCCGATCCCATCCGTCAGAGTAATAATCATCCTCCACCATTGTATCAGAATCATAGAAATATGGTGGAGGGGAAGGATTACCATAGCAAGGCATCGATGGTTCTTCCAACTTTGCTCTTTCCCGTTTAAATCGGGCCTCGTGGCAACCGATACACAGGTGAAGTGGTTCCTTGCACAAAATGCATGTAAGAGAGGTGCATAATATTGTAAGATCTATCATCCTACACAAACACAAAAACACAAGCACCACGCATAAATCTGAACAAAACAAAACAAAACAAAACTGACACTATTTTTGGATTTTTTTTATCTATTTTACTAATAACTTAACACTAAACACTTTGCGCACGCCTCCCCGGCAACGGCGCCATTTTGATGTCTGTCGTTATGGACATGCAAAAACCAACTAACTTATAGCTAGGGTAAGTCGGATATCGAACCAGAGGAGGATTGTGGAAAGTGTTATGATGCTAAGTATTATTTAACTAATGCTAAAAAAGTAAAATTCAATTGATGGGTTTGATTGATTATCTAGAAATTACGAACTAAAAAATGAAGTTTAAATCAATAGAGAAACAATGGTTCCTCCAGATTTCAGGTTTTGCAGCTAGATTCAGTTATGTGTTTAATCGAAACACTTACATAGACATAAGTGTTGAATCTAATTAACCAGTTGTGATAACCAACGACTAAGTACTCCGATCAATACATAACGGGAGGTTATCGAATGATTATCAATTACAATTACAAACCCTAACCCCATGTCAAATATATCCCAATTACTAGAACTCTCGGGAACTGAATGCTTAGAAATTAAGGTTTAAATAAATGCAATTGTTTACAACCAATAAATCAAATCAAAGGAGAAAAGCATCGAATGCTTAGATCACCAAATTATACGATTATCACAAACACATAAAATTATCCAACTTACAAAAACCCTTCATCCGGAGGAAACCACAAAGACTAGCCGCTCATTAGGGTGAGATGATCTTAACAGCTTCGGTCATACCTTCGTACCCCTTTTTTTTCCGTCGAGGATGATGATTGATGAGTTATATCCAAAATCCCTTTCAAAGCCTCGCTGCCGTCAAAGTAGTCCAATCCAAAACAATTAATTGTTGTCGGCCCACTTAAAAATTCATGATGTTTAGTGATATATTTTGTGTAACCATGTGCGGCCCAATCAACTTAATCCAAAAGGCCCAATCCCTTTTTATGATGATGATGTCGGCTCAATGTTGTGTGTTCCACGTGATGACACCAACTGATGTTGATGATGATGATTATTAAAATTGTTGTTGACTTCTCTTGCTGCCTTTCACGTCCGTCCAAGAAGTCCAGCCGCCACTTTTGAGTATATTATTAAATTCATTTTTAATCGTCCAACATAGCGTGTGTATTATATTCACTTTCACAATCCGCAAAAAGTTTGCATGTATTGGCTGCCTTGTATCTTTGTGCCATAGGCTACGCATTTGAGCCATAATCTACGGTACAAACCTGCTGTTAATACATGTACTCACAACCGTAGGTTATGCTTTGATGTCCGTATCCTACGTTTGAAAGCTGCTGGATCAATTATTGTATATTTTCAACATCACAACCTCCATGAAATGGCAAATAAGCCCTTGAACTTCATTCTTTTGTGTGTCTAACGCATCCAAGCTATCTCTTTTGACCCGAAACATATACCGAATAATGTAATATGTCTTGACTTCCATCCACGGTCGTTCCGGTTCATCACTAAACACCCCAACTTTGCCGGTTTAAGCCAACTAACCTATAAAACCACAAACTCTCATAGTTACTATATTCGAAACATATAATCGCATAAACCGCATTAAATCACACGAGATAATACTTTTAAGGCTCGTGTTTTAGACCCCCCATCAAGTACGCAGGATCAATAAGTTCTCACAAGAGCCCACAAGTTCTCACCACAAGTTCTCACCAGTGTGACTTCACACTAGTCATCAGAACTACAAATACGCACAGCCAAGCTTCTAACACAAAATTAAGTACGCACAATACCTTTTTGGATCAAAACACAGATCTGAAACAATCTTGGAAAAGAAGAAAACTTCTCAAACAACGAACATCTTCAAAAACTTCAATTTTTCTGCAAAATCTTCACGTCTCCATGATGTTTGGCGGAAACAAACATCAAATCAAGAGCAATGGTGATTCAGAAGGCGGTTAGACCATTCCGAATCGGTAACCACGCTCTGATACCACTGTTGAGGCACCGGATCGATGACGAACATCAAACATTGCACTTGATACAAGACATGAAGAACAATCATAAACATGAAAGATAGAAAGATGTAGAAGATGAAACACTTTATTATTGAATCAGTCATCACAGATTACAAACCAAAAGAGTATACATCATCTACAAGCTGGTTTAGATCACAAAGATCTAAACCGAGCTTTCTCTCACTAACACATAGTCACACACTCTCTCTCTCTAGAAATGTGCACATACTGTTGAGGAAATGCTAGGGTTTGTGAGAGGTTGCACGAAGCTGATCACCCCGACCCATTCTCACTAAGATGAATGAATGTGATGGATGATCCCCAATTCTAACCTATACCCCATATATATAGGCTAGGGCAAAACCCTTAGCCGTGACAATCCATGACCACAAATTCGGACAACATAACACATAATCCAGTCCGAATCTGTTAGGCTTTTAACATATATGTCCGAATACACTGTATCTTGACTTTTCTTGACTTCGGACTTGACCAGAACTGATAAAGCATAGTTACCCAACGAAAGCTGCACTTACAGGCAGTCGTCGCCATCAACCCTTCCTCGATCGGGGGATCGCGTCGGCCATCGGTATGTTTGTGGGTTATTAAAACAAGACCACAACATCACCATTGTCCTTCCTCGGAACCTAGTTCACTGGAAATACTAATGAATAGCATGGAAAATAGAACACCAAAGAACCAAACTTATACAAGGTTTTCTCCGGTGACACTTCAAGGTCTCCGTAAGGTCAAGGAGGTCAAAACCCTCCTTTGTCGCTGGTCATCACCACCTATACACTCCATTGTCGATGTGTTCAACGTGCAACATGTGTTACATGGTTCAACCTTTTTTTGTCTATTTTTTTATTTGGTTTAAAGGCGCCGCCACAACACACCAATCCTATATACTAGTTGTTATAAAGTACTGATTTATCACTTTAAATCTTACCAAAATTGAATTACTAAACAGAAAAAGAAAGAAGGAAATACAGAGTTAGTAAATAAATAAAAAAAAACAAAGAAATCCAAATTTAAAATTAAAGCTATATTAAAACTATTAGACTCGTAACCAAGTATACTCACACTCTCAAGAGACATGATGTTCTGATAAGTTGTCTCAGTCTATTCTAGAGGTGAAGGGTTCATATCACGCAAGATGCGAGTATATAAGTGTATTTTGGAGTAGCTTAGTTTGATCTTAAAAAAAAGGTTTACTCACATCGTTTTAGAATTTAACTACAAATGAATTTGATTTAACCACATATAGTATTATTTTTTTTCTTTATTAAATGAGCTTAAATTATTACCAAGGAATTGTTGGAATTATATGTACGGGTTCGATAAGTCAACGCTGCTGACCGAGCTATGACCCGTAAGAGTAACACCTTGGGCAATGAACACTAAATCCACTTAACTTGGTTAACTGGTAATCACGAACAATTAACGAAATAAACGGACTTATTATTTATACTAATTATAAATAACATGTATAACGTTTATTCTGTTATTCTCGGGCTTTTTCGCGTCTTGAACCTGTACTACATATATTAGGTTTGGTATCCGGATAATTATTAAATTATCATATTTAATAATTCTGTCTATAGTAGATGTTTGTACACATTTGCCTTTTCATCTTAAATGTAAGTGTGAATGCAATTATATGGAGCCTTTAAAGTTCTGCTTGGCTCCAAAATTTGTAAGAAATATATAGTCAACAAAATATATAAAGTCCACCTTTCTTTTCTTTTGAAGATAGACGGATGATTTTACCAAAAAGAAAAAAGCAAGGTTCAATTATTTTCTTGGCTTAAAGTTTAAAAACTGGCAAGATTCCTTTTCGAGGAGATAGAGTTGGAAAGGAAAAAGGTCTAAGTATTGTTCAATCGGGTCTAAGTATTGTTCAATTGCTGCTGTTCAGTTGAACACCACCGGTTACCCGACGCACCCCGATTCAGTTTGTGTTCTAGCAACTCGTTCATTGTACCTCGGTGTCTCAACCGGTTAGTCTTTAACCACTAAGGTATATCTATCTCATCAGTAGATTAATTAATATTATATACCGTGTTTGCATGTTTGTAACCATGATCCTGTTCGTTTACTTTTGGTGTTGATTATTATAAATATTCCGCTGCGTTTATTAATTACCTCTTTAATTAATAAAATATGTCAAACCCGTTTTGATAAAAGTAAAATTGACACCACTGAAACCCAACAGTGGTATCAGAGCCACGCTTACAACATGCAAATCGGTACCGATCTTTTAACCAGAATTAGAACACAAACTTTAATTTTATTAAAGTTTCTATTCTAAATAATTTTAGGGGCAACTTTTATTTTGGTCAATATTTTATTTGTTTTGCTTGACCAAAAGATTGCCCGGTATATTTTGTGATTGTTGTGGAATATGTAAATCTGACCCGACCTTATTTTTATGGTTGTATATTTTATTCGGTTTTGTAATTATTATTTTTGCCACTGAGATGGTTCAAAGTTGTAATAATTAGTTTATTAATTTGGCCCGTCGTGTGGTTCAAAGTTGTAATAGATAGTTTTTTTTTTCTTTTTGTCTTTGTTATATTTACTTGTTAAATATTGTTGATACGGAGACCCGAAGAAAACCGAATGTCAAGAGGAGTCTTGGAGTTAGTGGGAGTTGCTCAAGACAACAAGATGCACTCAAGTCCATCCTTGTGGTTGTTTGTGTGTTGTGACCCCGTGACCCGTTTGATCTTGCTATAAGGCTCTAGCAAGATCGGACAATTTTGGCCATATGGATTTACATATTTATCTTGCTATTGTGGTTGCTTTTATCTTATAATTTGTTATAACGTAACCAACCTAAATACCAACATGATTTTTAAAAGGAGTTTTAAAAATATTAAAAACAATCACATTAAAACAAGTTCTAAATTGTTTTTACAACTTGTTAAAGTTTTTGTTATAAAACAAAGGTTGTTTTTTTTAAACAAATAATAACCAATTAAGTTTTGCAAATTAAACTAGTTTTTATTTTCAAAACTATTAACTTAGTAGTTTTCTATTAACTTAAAATTGGTTATTCCAAGTCGCGACAAACTTAGTTTTAATAGGTTATTTAAAACTAAGTGTCCTGAGAGATGAAAGGGTTCATCAAGATGTCACGACTAAAATATATACTAAAATTGGCTCTCTCGACCCTATTTGGTAAATATTAAAATTAACCCATAATTAAAATCAATAGTCTATGCCATCCTATCACAAGCTACACTTGGAACGCAATGCGAACCATCAGTGTTTGGAGCCACAGCACCGCACTTGATGTCTAGCTTATCCTTCCAAGGTGCAAGGGTTTCATTGACACATCCGGCCCTTCCACAAGTACCTTCTTTTAGGACGACTATTACTTTTTCTTTTCTCATCACATGCTCCAGTTGTCTCGAAAGTAAAACGTCGGCATAGATGAGGCTAAACGTAATGCATAGACAAGAGTTACCTTAGCGGCCTCATATCCGAGAGTTGTGCAATTCTCACAATTGACACTCGTTGTCAGTCTGCCTAGTCACTTATTAAAGTGTATGCCACAGCTGCCTTTAATACTGACTTAGCCAGATTCTCATTCCTTGTTCTAATTACTGTAATGGGTCATTAATTAAATAAGGAAATATACATCTAAAGTACTAATTAAATAATTTTTGCTTAACAAATGTCATCTGAAAACAACTCCTTCATTCTCGAGTCTATACTTGAAAAGAAATAAATTTTTTTTGAATAACACCAACCTTCTCGAATGGCACCGCAATCTGAGAATAGTTCTCAAGATGGAGGAAAAGCTGTATATCTTAGATGGCCCAGTCCCTACCGAGCATGAAAGTAATTCTGTTACTGCTCGCAAGGCACTGGAGAAACATAACGAGGATGCCGTTGAGGTACCCTACCTTATGAAAGCCACCATGTCTCCTGATCTTTAGAAGAACATGGAAGATAAGGATGCTTATGACATGATCCAAGCAACTGAAAGGCATGTTCCAGAAACAAGCCCAACAGGAGCGATATGACACCATGAAACAGCTCATAAGCTGTAAAATGCTGGAAGGATCATGTATCAGTACTCATGTGCTAAAGATGAAAGGATACATTGACCAAATGAACAAACTTGGTTATTCCACAAAACCAACCAAGTTCTAATGGTCATGTCTGGTGGTGTTATGAAGCCCAATAACAAAAAAAAAGGAAACATAAGAGCAAAAGCAAGAGAAAAGTTGTTATTGCTGCCAGAAATGCCACCAACAACAAGCATGTTGCGAAACCACACCCTCCTAGGAGCGTCAGTACTTTGAATGCAACCAAATGGGCACTGGAAAGGAAACTGCCCACAGTATCTAGCCAAGCTGAATATGAACAAGGCCAACAACATTGGCACTTCTTCCGATATTCTTATTTATGTTATCGAACTTTTCACTGTTTCTAGCAACACATGGGTATTTGATACCAGATGTGGTTACCACATCGTTAATGTCTTACAAGAACCTAAAAAGTGGAAGAAACTGAAACAAGGCTACCTGGAACTCATAGTTGGTAATGGAAAGAGGGTTCCAGTTCTTGCAACTGGAACATTTTGTTTTTCATGTTCCCCTGGCCTTGTAGTTACTTTAAATAACTGTTTATATGCATCTGGTTTGACCAGAAACATTATATCAGTCTCTTCACTGTTTGAACAAGGATTCAATTCAAGTAAGTTTTAAATGGTTCTTCTGTTATAGCCTACTTGAATGATGTCTTTTATTTTGTGGCTAAACCTCGAAATGGTATTTATGAGATTGATGTTCAAACAAGTAGTAACATATATCATCTTTCTAAGCGTAACAAAGCTGGCATAAATGAAATATATTTATGTCATTACAGACTTGGCCACATAAGTAAGGCACGCATAAAATGGCTCCAGTCCAAGGGGATTCTTGGATCCACTAGACAGGACTCCTTTGATGATTGCGAATCTTGCTTAGCTGGCAAAGTCACAAAGCACCCCTTCACCGATGTTGGTGAACGGATCAATGGTTTTCTAGAACTCATTCACATGATGTACATGGCCCTTTCAGAACCATGTCTAGAAACCATGACTAAAAATCAGCTTGATAGAAAGATAAAAGTACTTCGATCAGATCGAGGTGGTGAATATCTCAGCATTGAATTTCTAAATCATCTGAAAGAGTGTGGAATAGTTTCACAACCCTCTCCACCTAGCACACCCCAACTTAATGGCGTGAGTAAAAGGTGAAGTCGAACTCTACTTGATACGGTTCGATCGATGATGTATAGAACTAACTTGCCTCACTCCTTTTGGATCATGCTCTTATGACCGCTACCCGCATTGTCATTTTGACTCCGACTAAAAGGTAAACAAAACCGCCATATGAGATATGGCATGGGCGTAAACCCGATTTGGAATACCTTATAGTATGGGGATATGAAGCATACATCACAAGTGATTCTGATGATAAGCTCGATCCTCGAGGCGAAAAGATTGTTTTCGTCAGATACTATAAAAGAAGCGGGTATTGTTTCTACAATCCTGATGCAAATATGATTTCCATCAAACGGAAAGGACACTTTCTCGAGGAAGAACTTCTTAATCTAGAAACTGGAAATAATGTGGTTGATCTTGAAGAAATTCAAGAACCACAAACAACCGCTAAGGTAGTCGGACTGTCTGATCAACAAGTAGTTGTTGCCAATGAATCAGACATAAAACACAAGCGTTTGCAGAAGTAGTAGAACTCGCAAGAATCTGATAGATGTCTATGGCGTCTAAAAGGTCCCGAAGTCTTATTGACGAACCTGCTAACTACAAATCTGCAATCTTAGATTCAGAGTCTGAGAAATGGCAAGAAGCCATGAACATCGAGATGCAATCTATGCATGACAATCAAGTATGGTACTTGGTTGAGCTACCCCCCGAATCTCGGGCAGTAGGGAGCAAATGGATTTTTCAAGGAAAAAAAACCGATATGCATGGAAATATGCATACCTATAAAGCACGGCTAGTTGCGAAGGGTTTCACTCAAACTCAAAGTATTGACTATGATGAGACCTTCTCGCCCGTTGCTATGATTAAATCAATCTGGATATTGCTTGCCATAGTTGCGTACTATAATTACAAAATATAGCAAATGGATGTCAAAACCTCCCTTCTTAATAGACATCTCTCTGAAAATGTCTATAAGGTTCAGCCTCATGGTTTCGTCGATCCTAAATATCCAACTGAGGTGTGCAAACCCAATAAGTCCATTTATGGACTCAAACAGGCATCTCGTAGCTAGAATCTTCGTTTTGACCAGAAGATCAAAGAGTTTGGTTTTGTCAAGAATGAAGATGAGCCTTGTGTTTACAGAAAGGCTAGTGGGAGCACTATATCATTCCTCATCCTGTATGTGGATGATATACTGATTATTGGAAACAGCGTCCCTATGCTTAACGAAGTTAAACACTATTTGGGAACTTGTTTTGCAATGAAAGATCTTGGAGAAGCAGCTTACATTCTGGGAATGAAGATCTATAGAGATAGATCTAAGCGGCTTCTAGGGCTAAGTCAAAGAACGTACATACACAAAATGATGACACGCTTTAAGATGGAAAAACTCCAAGAATAGATGTGGTCCTTTGACTAAAGAAACCGTGTTGAACAAATCGCAATCTCCTTCAACGGACATTGAAGTTAAGCAAATGGAAGTAGTTCCATATGCTTCAACGATTGGTTCAATCATGTATGCTATGTACTAGACCTAACGTCTCGTATGCTTTAAGCATGACCAGTCGTTTTCTGCACAGTCCTGGCATTGCCCATTAGACTGCAGTAAAGAACATTCTGATGTACTTAAGAAGAACCAAAGATATGTTCTTGGTGTTTGGAGGAGTGGAAGAAGAGCTCACTGTAAAGGTGTTACACTGATGCTGGCTTCCAAAAATGACCGAGATGATTCTCGCTCACAATTAGGATTCGAATTCACTCTCAACGGAGGAGCTGTCTATTGGAAAAGCTCCAAACAGAGTATAGTGGCGGATTCAGCCACCGAATCCGAATGTATAGTTGCATCAGATGCTGCGGAAGAATCTGCTTGGATGAAGTAGTTCATCAGCGACCTCGATGTGGTTTCAAGAATTCATAAACCAATCTAGGTATTCTGTGATAACACAAGAACCATTGCTCAAACCAAGGTAGATCACAGGGTTAAGCACATTCTAAGAAAGTTCCACTATATACGGGAGATACTGGAACGGGGAGACATCTTAATAAGCAAAATAGACACAAATCAAAGCCTAGCAGACCCGTTCACTAAGCCCATGACTCAGGACAAACATCATCAGCACATGGATGCTATCGGGCTTAGATTAGCTAGCCGTATGTTTTGATTTTGTCACACCCCGATATTTCCACATATCACCGGTGGGCCCGGTGGGGAGGATCGTGACGTAGTTGATATCATCATGGTCAATCATACACAGAATAGCACAGCGGAAGTCTTGGAATATAAAATATTATTACAAACTCAAATGTCTGAAAATATCAAAGTATTTATTATAGACGAGTCTGTAATATCAAATCCACAGGAGGATCATTACAGAATGCATAAAATGAAGTTTAGCAGACTAAGGCATCTTTAAGGATTTTCAAGATCCTCTATTTCGACACCGAGCAATCCCCCAGCCTATTACGAGTAGTACCTGCCACTTAGTCTTTGGAAAATACGTCAGTTTTCACTGGTAAATACATTTAACTGACTCATTTGAAAAGAGTTTATGAAAATTGATTTAAGTGCACAAGGCACAAATCATTTATAACTTGGGATAATCTTTAATAAAATTTTGTATTCAGTATTACATGTTTGTCATACATATGGGGCCGGTTTGGAAGCCGGTCGTGATTAACCGACTCACCACTTACAAAACCCACGAAGGAGTTATCCCCAACTTGTGGGTTATTTATATTTAGCATTTGCATCTGTCGGGTGTATGCCTACACCCCGTGCATAGGTCGTGGCCATTTTAACTTTAATGAGCCAAGGATATCCAGGACACGGTCGTTAACCCCCAATGTTTATGTTATCAAACAATACAGATTTAAATGGGTTATGCAGATTTATTAAATCACAATCCGACTAAATGATCTCATACCCGAACAAGCGGTATTCTTATGATACCGTATCCCAAGCCCGTATAAGGGAAAATAAGTTAAAAGTATTTACCTGAGCTAATACTTGATTCACAGCAAAGTAACTCAGTCGTATCCAATCTATCTAAATGCAGGTAGCTTTTACCGGGTGGCTCTAGTCTGGAGTGATGGTAATATATAACCAAATTTAGAATGCTAATGGTCTTTATTTAAGTCGCAGACTTAGACCGGCTAGCTTAAAGTATCTAAAGTTGTACGATACGCTAGATTAAGCGATGACCGGAATAGAATGTTATTTAGACCCAACAAGTTTGGATACTTGTATATTATGGGTAAACTAAACACATTCTGGATTTTGAGATAAAAACGATAAGGTTAAACCCGTTTCGGCAAACATACGTAAACTAGTTACATAAATCGATCCGAACGCGTAGAATGCCTAACGGTAACCAAATGAATGATATACAAGTTCCATATGTTATTATGCTTAGAATATGTCAATACATTAGTAGGATGTCAACATATAAAAAGTATTTAAAACCATTTTAAGTCCCGTAAGGGCATTTTGGTAATTTTAATACTTATAAAAGAGATTTTATGACAAACTGTAGTTCTGGTCCTTTCTAATCAGTAAAAATATTTAATTTATCTCATTACATCAGTAAGATATCATACATATGTGAGGTTTACCATTTATGGCCAAACTATGCCCCGAAAGGGTATTTTGGTCATTTCACATATGCTTTTACGGGCATTTTTGGAAGTCTGAGTTCACGACTTATGCCTACTGAAATAATATTAAAATTTGTTTAAAAATTCAGTAGGTAATAAGTCTTAGGTGTTAATTATGGTTTAAAACCATACTATGCACCTAAATAGCGTAAAAATCGCTAATTGACGATAATTAAGGGGTTTTATGGAAATCTGAGATTTTGATCAGTTTTGAATGCTCAAAATAATTTATTTAATATATGAAATCAGTAGGAAAAGGTTTGGCATTCAAATCATTTGTAAATCTCATCTTATGCATGAAAAGGGTATTATCGTCATTTACCGAATAATACAAGAACTCTATGACATGATCAGTTTATAATCTGATCAATAACTCCAACAATCCCTAAAAATAATATCTTAACAGTAGGTAATGAGTTTTGGGTCAAAATCCAAGTTTAAACATGCTTTATACAAGATACCGCAATTTACTTAATTAAAAGCTTGTAATTACGATATCGAGCATAACTCCTATTTGGGACCAAGAAATGATGTCAAATTTTCGGGACAAGCTTATATATCAGTAATAAAGGTTTTTGTCCTCTCACATTTCTAAAAATCTCATTCTTATGTCAAAAGGGCAAAATGGGCGTTTATAAGCATAATAGCGGAAACTAGCGTATAATTCAAACCACAAGGAACCATGCAATATAACTCTAAAGGGTTATACTACTGAATAATATGGTCCTAATGGAAGCTTAAAACATGGGAGAATCAAGCTTAATCAGGTCAGAACTGAAAAGTCAAAGCAAAGTCAAGCTTTTGCGACTTTCGGTTGTGAACCGACCCTAAACTTAGAATTGTCGGGTTGGACCAGCTTAGACATGTTCTAATAATCATTACCAAGTTATTAGAGTGTTAAAATATAATTTATAACCTCTGCATCTATGGTTTAATTAATATGCACAAATCTGCCAAGTTTGACTTTTTACCTAAACGGTTTGACCTGATAATTAACTAAGCAAACGAAGGAATTAGGAGGTGCCCTTTCAGGGGTTAATCACCTACCTAACTATGGTCTTATACCCACTTTCAATTCGATTAGTGGCTGGACCATGAGAGTTTAAACCGAAAGTCAAAGTTTATTTGCGATATTTGACTTTTCGGTTCCTAAATCATAAACTGAACTAATGAGTGGGCTAAGGCACTTACAAAGGGTCCATGCTATCTTTTCTACTAAAAATGAGTTCCCAATCAGATTAGAAAGCTCCAGGATTTTAGAGAGGTGAAGTATGAATGAAATGAGCAAATGAAACAATGCATGGCCAAGCTATTTATACTTGAGGTGAAGAAATAAGATCAAGACATGTGTTTATTTGGCCACCAAGCAAGAAATCTAGACCATACAAGTGTTAGGGACAACTAGCATGCCTTGGAGAAGTGTTAACTTGGCCATCACACAAGGAAATTGCTCAAAAAGTCCCTCAAAAACAAGCCAACAGCTGAAAATCAGAATCTGTCGCTGGCACATTGTCGCGCCCAGCGTAGACTTCAAGGCTGGTCTACGCGGCCCGCGTACACTTGCCCAGAACTTTCCGATTTGTTCCATTTTAGTCCCTGCACACTATAACTTGCATTTTTGACGTATTTAACCTCCGTTAAGCCATTTTCAAGGCTCTTCAAGGACGTCAAAGTATAGGGGACTTGAAACATACTTGGAAATATTACGGATGTCGGTTCGTTTGGTCGTACGGTCACGTTATTCGTCTAATTACGACGAAACTTGAACGGACGCAAAAACGATCCAAATTACGCGACGAATGGTATTTTTGTTTTCCGATCACTAAAATAAAATATTTTAGTGACTACAAAAATATTTGGATGTCCGGATAAGGTCAGAACGTAAGATATGCGCGTAAATACAACTTACGCAGTTTATGACGCTTTTAACCCTTCTAATTGAAAGTTTGCGTAATTAACGCATAATGATAACAGAACACTAGGAATTTCTTATTACTTACTCTTGAGAGTATAATCAAACATTACAAAACCCCGGGTCCATTAAAAGGTCATTTTATGGTGTAGTTTCACCAGTTGATGTTTTTAGTCCTTCTAACATGTAAACTTGCGCGTAACTTCACTTATTGGCTTAAAAGCCTTTAATAGCCAATATTAGGCATTCCCGAGAACATGATGAAACATAATGAAGCTCTCGGTTTGTTATAAGGTCATTCAGAGGTAAGAATTAACATGTTGACACTTTTAACCCTTCGACGCGCAACTTTCACATAAATATGCAAACGGCTCCTCTCGTCCAACAAGTGGCTCGTTTGAGAATACGGACACTGTATAAGGTCACTCAGAGTCCTAGTTTAGGTATGTTGACACTTTCAGTCCTTCTATAATCAAGGTTTTTTATTTTGACGAAATTAGTCCCTCATAGTCAACGTTTGACTTTATTAGGGTTCATTACACGTGTCACCACACCATTGGACACGATTTTTACGAGGTGTTACATCCTCACCCCCTTAAAAGAAATCTCGACCCCAAGATTTGCTCAAAAAGATGGAAGTACTTTCTGTCGTGTAATGGACTTAACTTCCATAGTAATTTAGGGACCTTTACGGGTATTCCAGTTGACCTATTCAATAGATACATGGTCCTTTTCGGAGTTTCTTAACTTGTCGATCCTTGATCAATATAGGTTTTTCAATAAACCTTAGGCTTTCATCAATCTATACGTCTTTACAAGACATTACTAGTGATTTATCAGCTAGGCATTTCTCTAGGTTTAAGGTGTGGAACACATTGTGAATTCCACCGGGCTCCTTAGGCAAGTTTAGCTTATGAGCTATACTGCCATCACATTCGATGATCTCGAATGATTTTATATATATCCAGGACTTAACTTGCCCTTTATACTAAAACGTAATCGTACTCCTTCATATTAATATTTTTAATAGATTCTTGTTCCCTATTTGGAACTTTAGGAGATTTGCGCCTCTTCTTTCGCATTGCTCTTCTGCCGATTACTGGCATCTTTCATACGGTTACGGATTCCCATTATCTTATCCGTTGTACTTAAGACAAATCTCAGACCCTGTTAATTGGGTTTTTCCCAATTTCCTACCCAACAAATGGGCGTTGGCTATTTCTCCCAAACAAGGTCTCCAAAGGAGCAACCTTGATGCTTATATAATGCTATTGGTTATGGAGAACTTAATTAGGGTGAGATAGACATTCCAACTACTACCCGAATCAATCTTAAGGAATCAACTATCCTCATGGTTAGTCAAACAAGTCGAAGATCCTGGGCATCTAATAACGATTCTTAATCGTTTCTTAGTTAGGTTGCAATAACCAATGCACCAGCGAATTGCACCGTGCTTTTCTTTATCAATAATAGTAGTCGGAGCTCTAAGACAACGAGCTAGGCTGTACAAGCCTTTCTTTATAACTCATCTGGTTAGCCTCAGTTCTTCCATTTCTGATGATGCTAACCGATATGGAGCTTCTGTAACAGATACAGCTCCTAATAGGATGTCAATCCTAACTTCACTTTGCTCCTCAGGGGGTATAACAAGGTAGTTCTACTGAGAAGGAAACAAGTTATCTAACTATGATAGAGGTAGCTTCAATCCTTGACCTTGGTCCACTTACCGTAGCTTGTGCCATGCCAAGGACACATATAATTTACGAGTGCACGGATGCCTTAAGTAGAGACGCCTACTTAGGCATTTCTATTATGGATATCTTCTTTGAATACCACTAGCTGACTTTAGTACAATATGACCATTGGTATATCTTAGTGGTTCCATGCATTAAACTTCCATACTGATCAGGCATGGACATAATCTATGGGACGCACTGGAATACGCGAATCCTCATATGGCGCTTTTGTCAAGCATAGTTGGCACTCGCAGTTGATAGAAATCAATGAGAAAAGAAAATAATTAAAATAACATATATTGTCATACTCTATTCAAAGAAAGAGTACTCTTAGATTATACAGAAAGATCATTGCCGATAATAGGAGAATCGGTCTCTCAGGTTTCATTGGTAAGTTCTACCTGACTAAGAATCTGGACTTCTTATGAGTATCATCAAGGTTTTTCTAAGCATATGGTCTATGAAAGACTTATTATTGCCTGTATTAAAACAGGACACTTAGTAGAGATTATCATTGGTACATGATAAGGAATGTACTTGATGACATCATGTACTGCCTTTTGGCATTTATCAGGCGAGTTCAGGCATTTCTTTCCTTAGATTTTCTAAGCTTAGCTGCACCTTCGTTGGTAGCTTTATGGCATCTAATTCTGATGTGGCCTTACTCACCATAACCGTAACAGACTGTATTCCACATGTCCCTACTTTCATGGGACCGATTGACCAGTTCCTTTGCAGATGTCATACTGCTTTGGTCTTTGATTCATTCGACACTGTCCCCAGTGTCTTTTATAGCAATTCTTACATGCAGGCTTCTTACTGAACTTATGTTGGTTCTTATTAAGCCTGTAATTTCTCTTTTTTTCTAGATTTCTGGGAGTTATCCTCCTCCCTTGGTTCATCCTTCACAATCGAAATGTGAACAAAGCTCTTTTCATGAGCATTTGGTTGAGGTTTTGAATGAAATTTAGAGCGAGAAGCATTCGGCTCTTTGAATTTCTTTATGACCTTTCCCATGGTCTTTCAAACTGCTGCGTCTACCACAGCTTGGAGATTAACTCCATTAATATTGAGGTTTACGTTTGTAGCATTATTAGCTTTTGTCGCCTTAATAGTATCGCGACTGCTATCCACCTCATTCGATTTTGCCATCTCGAAACTTGGTACTAACCACCACGTTAAGCAATTGTTAGTCATCATCCTGATGACCTGACATAGATCAGCCGCGGCATCCATAAACCGTATAGGCTATTATTTTCCAAACATTCCTAATGAATGTTATTTGAATGTATATCCTCTACATTTAGCCTAGGTCACCAAAGGACCACTAATGATACTTAAGGTTTGGAGTGAGTCCATTACCTGTTTGACAGAGGATCATAATGTCACAACTGCCTTTATCACAAGGACGAATATGAATAGCTCGAAAGCTAGCTTTTCATGACTTTCATTATATATATATATATATATATACATATGGCATAGAAGCCCGTCTGGAGGGACATAGAAAAATATAGCATAAAGCCTAGTCATGAAGGACACAATGATCATATGGCACGAAGTCCTTGTCGCAAAGGACATTTAGATATGGCTCAAAGTGGCCTCGTTATAATGACGTTATAAGATATGGCACCAAGGCCTGATACAGAGGACATTTACCAATGCTGGCACAAAAGGCCTGTGTCTAGGAATGTTAACATTTAATATGTTAACTTGTCACGAACGTCAAACTATAGTACATTGACTTGTCATGGATGACTTTAGAACATATCTCATTGTTTTGTCACCAAGGACATTAGTTTATAAGCCGCAATCTTATCGGATTAGGGGCTTCCAGGTTTGAACATAGTTCTTCACCTTTGGACAAGGAGTCATAAACTACAACTGTCATTGTCTCTAAAGATGACTTATTTGGTACAAAGGTAAACTAATTGACATCACTAATGGATGTTCATATATCATCATTGCATTTGATGATATCAGTCATGATCACGCTGATCATATAGATTGTTAGGGTTGGGTATAACCCACCCTTTGGATAGGGGATTATGAGGATCACCACTATCTTTGTCTTATTGACAATAGAGTAAAGTGTCGCCCGTAGGCATTCCATCACAAGGGATGTTGATATTATGATTATCATATTGATGATACTAGTCAAGATCGCAATGATCATGCAGACTATGGGATATGAGCATGGCTCACCCCCTTGGGCAAAGAATCACAAAAGATTACATTTGCCTGGTCTCAGATGGACAATATAATATAGCCCTTAGGCCAAACATCATTAAGGATGTCAGATTTAGTCATCGTACTGATGATTTTTGATGTGCTCGAAACGGGTTAACTATATTAACTAAATTTACCCTAATTCTAGACTCTCTAAGTTTTAAATTTATAAAACTAAGACTCTCTAAACCCTAAAACACACAACCGGCAAGTGTACCGATCGAATGTAGTATAGCCTAAGGAAGTCCGAGTATCGAACCCAAGAGACTCTACTGATTACGCTAAGACTCTATCTAGACTTAAATCGACACGACTTACTAATTTGTTTATTGGTGTGGGGGGGGGGGTTCTAAAAGATCCTAAAAATGAAAATAACGACTAAACTAGCAAGACGAACTAGAAACGAACTCTCACGAAAACTAAACTCAAGGATGATGAAGGAACTACCTAGACAGGAATCCTGATTGCTTTTAGTTATGATTATAATTGGAAGTTATCTGCTATGGAACCGGGATCTTAAAATTCTCACCTATCGGGAAATCTAAGGACCCCTAAACCCTCTCAAGAGCACGCTAAGATCCCCTAAAGGTTGTTCATTTACCAGTTATTAGACTCCCTTACGAGACATCTAATTGGGTTTATAAAAGTATCCTACAAGGCTCACTCCCTTACGAGACCTAAACCTAGGATAGGTTTGTTTTCTCAGCTAGACTTGCTAGACAGCAGCCAAAAGGTTAACTTCCTATGAAGGACCCACCTTGCGGTTTAATCACTTAGACCTAGCAATAATCTCGCACCTTACAGCTATTGATGATTAGTAGAACACTTGATTTTATAAGATTACCAATTATTACTTCTAAGGTTACTTACTAGATTTTCACCCTAAAGGATCTAAGGTTTATTATGTGATATAGACACTCACCAAAACCTAAAACCCTAGCCCGATTCTATTCCGTGATAAAGACCGTCACCAAGATTCGAACGAAGCAATAATCAATATTCAAATAACATCAAGCACGCAAACACATCTAACTGATAGAACAAACCGTTTACAATTTATAAACAATCCATAGCTTCCATAAATCCAAAAATAATCAAATCATATAGCAATCATTCATCCATGTCTAGGTAGTAACAGAAATTTAGCCAATAATCATGTCTAAAATCAAAGTATCAATCATGGTCAAAACAGAATTCATCATCAAATAACAAGAAACAAACGAAAACGAGAGAAACAAGATTATAAAACCCGTGAACTCCAATCCCGTGTGCTCCCGTGCTTCAACAATGATTCCACAGCAGTCCCGAACCTTCAAAACCTCTGAAAACAGCCTCTATGATCGTCCTGAATACTCTAAATTCGTAATTGTGGTGTCAATCCTCGGCTGTTGATCGATAATGATTATATATAATTCATAAACCCTACAATCTGATGCTGCTAAGTCGGTTTTCACGTATTACAACTCCTCGCGGCCCGCTTTAGGTTTCATAGCAAGTTCATGCGGGCCGCCCGCCATCTATAATTCGGAAACATGTTTTAACTTCATTCGGCCCGCCTCAGAATGTGTTGTAAGTAATCGCGGCCCGCTTTGGCACTCCAGAACTGATTTTTCACCTTATTTTCACTCACGAGCTTCCGGTTCTTGACCCGACACTTTCTCTTGTCATATTTTACTCGTTCTTGCACGTTTCAGCTCCAAATACCTGAAAACACAATTAAATCAAAAGTATGTACATTCTATCTAAAACCGACACTAAATCTAACTAAAACCGAACAAACCTTGACGCGAATAAAGATGTATTTTACAATACATCAAATATCCCCACACTTACCCTTTTTTCGTCCTCGAAAAAGAATTATGCATAACGGAATCATAGTCAGAATAATCGAACGGGCCAAAGTATTAGTTATTTTATTAAAATCGAAACTCGTGTTAGCCGCGATTGCAAGTATTTTGATCCACTTAAACCCATTCCGGTTCCAAGCCCTTATCATGCAATTTAGTTCAAGTGCGGCCAATCTACCTAGGGTCTCACGCTAAGAATTGCAAGTCCACCTAATCCCCCCTCAAGCTTATAGGACTAAAGGAACAACCACTGGGTTATTTCCTAACCGCCTTATACCAAGATCCAAAGAGTTTAGAATCAAATCTATATATATATTTTTTTTCATACGAGCTTAGACTTTGCTTTTTGCCCTTTTTTTTTTTCTCTCGTGAGTCTAGACGATGCTTTCCCTAACCAAGAGGTATTCCGGCTGTAGAGTCGCGATCCCCAACCACAGATTACTTAGGTTTCGGTACTTTTATTCGGCAAGGCGATTTCACACATCCCAGAGGCATTCCGGTTGTAGAGTCGCTATCCCCAACTCGGATTACATAGACCTGTGTTACTTTCATTTAGTTTCTAGCTCACTTTTATTCTATTTTTTTTCAGCGAGATAATGATAAAAAACTCTAACTATCTTAGCTTATAACGGCATCCCTTATACTATTTTTGGCGGTTTCAATTTCCCCACTCTCCCTAGATGAGAACCCACTAGTAGACCGACAATTAGGTATATTTAAAATCAAAGGAACCTAGAACCGAATCGAGCCTACCCGCGCATCCCAAACTAGACACAAGCACGATTATTTTATCTAATATTATTATTATTTGAACCCGAACAAAGACCCGACTTTTCTATCATTTTCCGTATTAATTTTGCAAACTTCTTATTTCAAAAGACATTTTCTAATTTTTCAATTTTTTTTTAAAATACTAAAAATAAATAAGAAAGAAAAACAAAGGGCAAATCGGAAAGGACTTAGCTGGTTTTATAACAACGCGTATGCTTCAAAACTCTCGTCCAATCCAACTCGATCGTATAGCATTTCATTCGCGATCGGCTTTGACTCTAACTGGTATGCTTGATAAATGCCCGAAATCTGAATAAACAGCTCCAAACTCACCCGAATGGAGATTGAGTACGGGTGGTACATATTCGAACCTGCATCAACAAAAACAAGCAAAATACCAAAGCAATACCGACTCGACACAAATGACTAAAAACTACTAACTTAGACGCATGGTACAAAATAAAAGACTCAAAGTACACCACCGAATTACCATCTTACCCTCTCCCGGCACTTTGCTCGCCCTCGAACAACCCAAGTGCCAAACCTGACCAAAGTGTGGATGCAACGGATAACGGGTCGACTCTTTAGTGAAAAATCACATTTGAATACCTTAAAAATATGCAACCCGTTTCCCCACACTTAAGATGGAAATAAACCCGGTAACAAACGACTCGAATACAACAACAATAAATGCAGAAAAAACATACCCGAACGTCGCCTCGAACCATCCGAATGATGATGGATAAATGAATGAAGGTGAATGTGGAACATGGATCAAATGGCTGAACTTATCGGGCCTAAACAGCCCGTTGTCAATCCGTAGTGGGTTCGCGGCCCGCATAAGATATGTGATAAATTGAGGCGGGCCATGTGCTGAAAATGGGTCAAATGGCTGAATCTGTTGGGCCTGAACAGCCCATTGTCGATCTGTAGTGGGCTCGCGGCCCGCATGAGAGTGATGATAAGTGGAGGCGGGCCGCTTTCACTTAAACATCCAGCAACGATTTTAGAATCCGCGCGGCCCGCTTTAAATGTGGGTTTAATTGAGGCGGGCCGCCTGGACAGCAGGTAACAGCAGAACAGCATGCAGCAACAGCAGAATTATGCAGAAAAATAATTTCTTTATTCCCAAACTGCCCCTGCACGTATTTCGTCGGATTTTAACATTCAACAAACCTGGTAAGCGGCTCGGACGTCGATCTCGCCTTCGTACATGTGATGCAACCTGCAAAAATACTCACGACACACAAAAACGCAAACACACGAAAATGACGCAAAAGACACTAATAACCTAACTAACAACACGAAACGAACTACGACTCAAAGTACAAACTCTACAAGTAATCACAAATGTTCACGCACTTACGGAGGATCGTATATGCGGAGCTCACCTCCACACCAAGTCGTACGGGCCGTAGCACTACAATTCGCAAAATCTCCCGCATCTCTCCTAACTTTCTCATACTCTCTCCACTCTTCATCAAACGGTGTGAACCTAAATGTATCATCTTTAAACCTATCCCCACACTGAGTCTTGCTCAGTTTCTCTATCTTAGATTCTACCCTAGTCATTCTCTCTTCCAACTCTTCGACTCTTCTATCCGGCGGGTCCCCACACTTGGGTTTTAACATCTCCTCTAAACTCGGCTCACTCAACACCTCTTTCTCATTCTTCTCACTCTCCTCTACCGATACAATCGCCTCAACTCTCGCACTCGCCCCTCGCGCATTATTCACCACAAACACTACCGACTCATCACCCGCTCTAAGTGTAATCGTGCCTAAGAAGACATCTATAAGCGCTTTAGCCGTGTTCAAGAACGGGCGCCCTAAAATCAACGGAACTCTATCATCGGCCTCCATATCTAACACTACAAAATCAGCCGGAAACACAAACTTATCTACTTTCACCAACAAATTCTCTACTATCCCTCTAGGGTACTTAACTGTCTTATCGGCTAACGAGAGAGTCATACGAGTTGGCTTCAAATCACCAAGGCCTAGTTTTTCATAAAATGAATATGGCATCAAATTAATACTAGCACCAAGGTCTGCCAACGCGTGGTTTTTAACATCACCACCAAACAAACAAGGAATCGTGAATATACCCGGATCAGTGAGTTTCTCAGGAAGTTTATTTAAGATCACAGCAGAACACTCTCCACTCACTGACTTACTTGAACACTCTCCTACTCCATCCTTACGCTTGAGAAAATCCTTAAGGAATTTGAGGTATTTGGGCATGGATCTCAAGGCCTCTATAAACGGAAGATTCACCTTCAGCTGGGTGAACAAGTCAAGGAATTTGTCGTACTCCCTAGCATATATCTGCTGCCTAGCACGAGCGGGAAACGGAAGACGAGAAATATCAATCACTGGCGGTGGCCGAACCTTCTTCGGCTGCTTCTCTACTTTCTTCTCCACTGGAGACTCCTCAGCGTGTGCGGTACTTGCTGGGTCTAGCCTATGTTGCACTTGGCCTGGAGCCTCCATCTCAATCTCCTCATCTACCTCAGCATCACTCTCTAACTCAACATTCTCCCTCACTACCTCTCCTAGACTCATCCCACTACGAGTAGTAATTGCTTTCACAGAATGGTTAACTGGGTGAGTAGTACCTGAATACTGACCAGAAGGAGACTCTTTCAATTGCCTAGCTATATCCCCTACTGTTCTCTGAAGATCTAGAAGAGTGGACTCTTGGTTTTTAATCTGAAGATCGTGATTCTTATTAATTTGACCCTGAGTTTGCATAAACTCAGTGAGGGATTTCTGGGTCGCCTGACTCTGTGTCATCATCTGAGCTAACATCTCCTCTATCCTACTCAAATTTCCCTCTGAACCTTTTCCACTACCTTGACTCTCTTGACTCGTCCCTCCACTCGCAAACTGACCTCCTGAACCACTAAACTGACCACTCTGACCTGAACCACCACTCGTGTAAAGACCCGGCCCCCTATTTTGATACTGACCAGATGGAAAACCAGGGGGATTGCCAGAAGGGCGGAAACTACTACCACTACCCTGCCAGTTGGGGTTAAAACCATTATTACTACTACTAAACAAACCCCTAGACTGACCTGCTATGTACTCTACCTGCTCTAATGTAAGTGTGGGACAATCGAGTGTATCGTGACCTCCCCTACAAACCTCACACCTATCGACTCTCTTCTTAATCTCATCCAACTCTCTCCTCATCTCTTGCCTCAAATCTTTCCTCACACTCTCGACTACAGCAGCTACCGATGGATCCAAGTTAACTTGGTTTACCCCTCGACCGGCCGAGGTGGTAGTAACAGGAATGGAAGTCCTGCCAGTAGTGCTGTAATCCATATCAGAATGTGCAAAGCTCTCAAATAAATCATTGCACTCAGTCACCGTCTTCTTACCCATAAGCTGACCTCCTGCTGAAGTATCGAAACGAGCTCTAGTCTCAGGAGTAAGACCATTGTAGAATTTCTCAACTAACGCCCAATCCGACAAACCATGCTGCGAACAACGAGAGAGAAGTGTCTGAAAACGCTCCCAAGCTAAGTGGTATGGCTCATCAGGCTCCATACGGAAGGAGTGTATCTGATCACGAAGGCGAGACGCCTTGGCTGGCGGGCAGTATTTTGCTATGAAAGCATCGCGAAGACCAGCCCAAGTAGTGAAAGTGCCTGCGGGCTGAGAATCGAACCAGACGGCTGCACGTCCAGCGAGTGAAAACGGGAATACCTGAAGATACCTAGCATCTAGATTGACACCCTCTATGGAATAGGTGCCATAGAGACGAGTGATGCGATTTATGTGAGCGGGTGCATCCTCGTCATCACGACCATGGAACTGACAAGAATTGGTGATGGCGGTCATGATGTAAGAAGGAATCTGCCAGGACCTATCATTCGCAATATTCGGAAGGGTGATGGGTGAAGTCGCACCGGTGAAACCGGTGGTAGCCTGCTGGTAAACTGTGTGGTTCGCCATGACGGGTGGAGGACTAGGCGAACGAGAACGGGAGGGTGGTGGGGAGACGTGTGGTGAAACGTGTGGTGATGGCTTTGGTGTAAAATCAAAGGCGAGGGTGGACTGTGGAATCGAAGAAGACGAAGAAGACGACTCAGAAGACTTGACTGTGAACAGAGGTGGCGGCGGTCCCTGCGAGCGCGTATGGGGCATCCACCAACTACGAACAACGAAAAGACTCTAACTACGACTCCCTAACCTAGAAAAGACACTAAAGCAAATATTTTTGGATTTTTTTTATGATTTTTAGACTCCTACGACTCAACGAACACAAATAGCACGTAATATGTCAAATAAGTCCAAACAAAGCAATTAACGCAATCGCCAAAGAGTCCCCGGCAACGGCGCCAAAAACTTGATGTGCTCGAAATGGGTTAACTAAATTAACTAAATTTACCCTAATTCTAGACTCTCTAAGTTTTCAATTTATAAAACTAAGACTCTCTAAACCCTAAAACACACAACCGGCAAGTGTACCGATCTAATGTAGTATAGCCTAAGGAAGTCCGAGTATCGAACCCAAGAGACTCTACTGATTACGCTAAGACTCTATCTAGACTTAAATTGACACGACTTAACTAATTTGTTTATTGGTGGGGGGGGGGTTTCGAAAAGATCCTAAAAATGCAAATAACGACTAAACTAGCAAGACGAACTAGAAACGAACTCTCACGAAAACTGAACTCAAGGATGATGAAGGAACTACCTAGACAGGAATCCTGATTGCTTTTAGTTATGATTATAATTGGAAGTTGTCTGCTATGGAACCGGGATCTTAAAATTCTCACCTATCGGGAAATCTAAGGACCCCTAAACCCTCTCAAGAGCACGCTAAGATCCCCTAAAGGTTGTCCATTTACCAGTTATTAGACTCCCTTACGAGACATCTAATTGGGTTTATAAAAGTATCCTACAAGGCTCACTCCCTTACGAGACCTAAACCTAGGATAGGTTTGTTTTCTCAGCTAGACTTGCTAGACAGCAGCCAAAAGGTTAACTTCCTATGAAGGACCCACCTTGCGGTTTAATCACTTAGACCTAGCAATAATCTCGCACCTTACAGCTATTGATGATTAGTAGAACACTTGATTTTATAAGATTACCAATTATTACTTCTAAGGTTACTTACTAGATTTTCACCCTAAAGGATCTAAGGTTTATTATGTGATATAAACACTCACCAAAACCTAAAACCCTAGCCCGATTCTATTCCGTGATAAAGACCGTCACCAAGATTCGAACGAAGCAATAATCAATATTCAAATAACATCAAGCACGCAAACACATCTAACTGATAGAACAAACCGTTTACAATTTATAAACAATCCATAGCTTCCATAAATCCAAAAATAATCAAATCAAATAGCAATCATTCATCCATGTCTAGGTAGTAACAGAAATTTAGCCAATAATCATGTCTAAAATCAAAGTATCAATCATGGTCAAAACAGAATTCATCATCAAATAACAAGAAACAAACGAAAACGAGAGAAACAAGATTATAAAACCCGTGAACTCCAATCCCGTGTGCTCCCGTGCTTCAACAATGATTCCACAGCAGTCCCGAACCTTCAAAACCTCTGAAAACAGCCTCTATGATCGTCCCGAATACTCTAAATTCGTAATTGTGGTGTCAATCCTCGGCTGTTGATCGATAATGATTATATATAATTCATAAACCCTACAATCTGATGCTGCTAAGTCGGTTTTCACGTATTACAACTCCTCGCGGCCCGCTTTAGGTTTCATAGCAAGTTCATGCGGGCCGCCCGCCATCTATAATTCGGAAACATGTTTTAACTTCATTCGGCCCGCCTCAGAATGTGTTGTAAGTAATCGCGGCCCGCTTTGGCACTCCAGAACTGATTTTTCACCTTATTTTCACTCACGAGCTTCCGGTTCTTGACCCGACACTTTCTCTTGTCATATTTTACTCGTTCTTGCACGTTTCAGCTCCAAATACCTGAAAACACAATTAAATCAAAAGTATGTACATTCTATCTAAAACCGACACTAAATCTAACTAAAACCGAACAAACCTAGACGCGAATAAAGATGTATTTTACAATACATCAATTTTAGTCATGATCGCATTGATCATATAGACTATTAGGCTTGAGCACGACTCATTACCTTGGACAGGGAATCATAAAGATCACAATGTCAATGTCATAGAGACGTCCTCATATAGCACAAGGCTTGCTTCAAAGGACAGTTAGATGGCACAAAAGGCCTTGTCACAAGGACAATTAAAACATAATCAATGATTTCTTGAATCGGTGATCTTTAAGGGTCGAACATAATTCATCGCCTTTTGACAAGAAGTTTATAAAATAAAACTATCATTGTCATGAATACATCTTCGCCCAATGGCATACATCTTAATTGGATGTTTTTGATGTATACTTCATACTGTTGTTTGATAGCCGTGATTCGTATTGATCATAGGCTATGAAGGTGACTTGGAAAAGTCCAAGTACTTTTGGAAGCTAGTGTGGTCTCTCAAGTCACACAGCCAGGAATGTTAACATGTTCTTAGATGTTAACAAGGATTAATTATCTTAAGAGGGTTTTACCATCACAGCCATGTTCATAGACATATAAGCTAGGTTATACCATTAAAAGGATCTTTTGAAATTTTCAGCTGATCAATAAAGTTCGAGTAAAATTTGGAATTATCGCGGAATAAAGGACGAAATGAATACCTACATGAAATTTTCAAAACTTTCCTAAATCATTAGGAATTTTTCAATAGTGCCTTAATCAGGACTTCTAGTAATATATTTGTCCATAGAGGACTAAGATGAAAAATTATAAGTCCGTATAAGGACTATAAAATATTACAAATTTATATAAGGATTATAATGAAATATCAATGTTCTCAAAGGGACTATTTCGAATAACGTATCCCCAAAGGGATTTTAATAAAATAACATGTCCATAAAAGGACTATAATAAAATATCATATCCACAAGGGATCTTAATGTAATAATTTGTCCATAAAAGGGACTTTGATGAAATAATATGTCCTTTAAAGGACTATAATGAATTATTATGTCCATGAGAGGACTATATTGAAAAACCAAGTCCATGAGAGGACTATTTTAAAATAGTGTATCCACAAAAGGGATTTTAATAAAATCATACGTCCATGAAAGGACTGTATTAAAATAGTATGTCCTCCAAGGGACTTTATTGAAAATATAATGTCCACAAGGGACTATATTGAAAGATAATGTCCATAAAAGGACTAAATAGCAAATGCCCATAAGGGGTCTTAAGTCGAAAAAAATATGTCCTCACGGGGACTAAATGGAAGAGATAGGTCCTTATATGGACTTAAAAGAATTTATGAAAGAAGGATTCTCTAACGCTTTCCTTGCCCCATTTCAGTTGTTTCTCTTCTTTGTTTACCATATATAGTAGGGATACTGAAGACCTCAGTGAATAAGGTAAGTATTCCAATCAAGATCCGTTATAGAAGTAGAATTTAAGAATTCCATGGTTAAAGAATGATATGGATCACGAATTAGGTTTTGACTGATATAATCCAAGTCTGGGATTCCAAACTTGAAAGTAAGAAACAAGGGTCATTGGCAAAAACGGGAGTCTCAGGGACCACCTGGTATGGACTCCACTGGTACAGACTTTAAAATTTGAGCCTCAGGGACCTCCGGTATGGACTCTGAAGTCTGATTCCAATTCATATGGGTTTGGTTTTGGGAATGAATCCATAAAGGTCTTCCTCCAAACCGGTCGCACGCTTATTTTAGCCGTATTGTGAAGCTTGGCATTCCTTGGCTTCGGATGAGGAGAATCCTTATCAACGGCTTCCTTGCTTGACGACTTATTTAAAATACATAAAATCGAAAACAATGTTTACTTAATATGGATGACAACATTCCTATGTTAAGTCTAGACTCAAAAGGTCTAAGGAATATGCTACTGTGTCATTGAGATTAAACACAAAGGATTAGTGTTTAATTCACTCAATGTTTTTCTCTGATACCAACCTGTCACACCCCGATATTTCCACATATCACCGGTGGGCCCGGTGGGGAGGATCGTGACGTAGTTGATATCATCATGGTCACTCATACACAGAATAGCACGGCGGAAGTCTTGGAATATAAAATATTATTACAAACTCAAATGTCTGAAAATATCAAAGTATTTATTATAGACGAGTCTGTAATATCAAATCCACAGGAGGATCATTACAGAATGCATAAAATGAAGTTTAGCAGACTTTAAGGCCTCTTTAAGGATTTGCAAGATCCTCTATTTCGACACCGAGCAATCCCCCAGCCTATTACGAGTAGTACCTGCCACTCAGTCTTTGGAAAATACGTCAGTTTTCACTGGTAAATACATTTAACTGACTCATTTGAAAAGAGTTTATGAAAATTGATTTAAGTGCACAAGGCACAAATCATTTATAACTTGGGATAATCTTTAATAAAATTTTGTATTCAGTATTACATGTTTGTCATACATATGGGGCCGGTTTGGAAGCCGGTCATGATTAACCGACTCACCACTTACAAAACCCACGAAGGAGTTATCCCCAACTTGTGGGTTATTTATATTTAGCATTTGCATCTGTCGGGTGTATGCCTACACCCCGTGCATAGGTCGTGGCCATTTTTAACTTTAATGAGCCAAGGATATCCAGGACACGGTCGTTAACCCCCAATGTTTATGTTATCAAACAATACAGATTTAAACGGGTTATGCAGATTTATTAAATCACAATCCGACTAAATGATCTCATACCCGAACAAGCGGTATTCTTATGATACCGTATCCCAAGCCCGTATAAGGGAAAATAAGTTAAAAGTATTTACCTGAGCTAATACTTGATTCACAGCAAAGTAACTCAGTCGTATCCAATCTATCTAAATGCAGGTAGCTTTTACCGGGTGGCTCTAGTCTGGAGTGATGGTAATATATAACCAAATTTAGAATGCTAATGGTCTTTATTTAAGTCGCAGACTTAGACCGGCTAGCTTAAAGTATCTAAAGTTGTACGATACGCTAGATTAAGCGATGACCGGAATAGAATGTTATTTAGACCCAACAAGTTTGGATACTTGTATATTATGGGTAAACTAAACACATTCTGGATTTTGAGATAAAAACGATAAGGTTAAACCCGTTTCGGCAAACATACGTAAACTAGTTACATAAGCCGATCCGAACGCGTAGAATGCGTAACGGTAACCAAATGAATCATATACAAGTTCCATATGTTATTATGCTTAGAATATGTCAATACATTAGTAGGATGTCAACATATAAAAAGTATTTAAAACCATTTTAAGTCCCGTAAGGGCATTTTGGTAATTTTAATACTTATAAAAGAGATTTTATGACAAACTGTAGTTCTGGTCCTTTCTAATCAGTAAAAATATTTAATTTATCTCATTACATCAGTAAGATATCATACATATGTGAGGTTTACCATTTATGGCCAAACTATGCCCCGAAAGGGTATTTTGGTCATTTCACATATGCTTTTACGGGCATTTTTGGAAGTCTGAGTTCACGACTTATGCCTACTGAAATAATATTAAAATTTGTTTAAAAATTCAGTAGGTAATAAGTCTTAGGTGTTAATTATGGTTTAAAACCATACTATGCACCTAAATAGCGTAAAAATCGCTAATTGACGATAATTAAGGGGTTTTATGGAAATCTGAGATTTTGATCAGTTTTGAATGCTCAAAATAATTTATTTAATATATGAAATCAGTAGGAAAAGGTTTGGCATTCAAATCATTTGTAAATCTCATCTTATGCATGAAAAGGGTATTATCGTCATTTACCGAATAATACAAGAACTCTATGACATGATCAGTTTATAATCTGATCAATAACTCCAACAATCCCTAAAAATAATATCTTAACAGTAGGTAATGAGTTTTGGGTCAAAATCCAAGTTTAAACATGCTTTATACAAGATACCGCAATTTACTTAATTAAAAGCTTCTAATTACGATATCGAGCATAACTCCTATTTGGGACCAAGAAATGATGTCAAATTTTCGGGACAAGCTTATATATCAGTAATAAAGGTTTTTGTCCTCTCACATTTCTAAAAATCTCATTCTTATGTCAAAAGGGCAAAATGGGCGTTTATAAGCATAATAGCGGAAACTAGCGTATAATTCAAACCACAAGGAACCATGCAATATAACTCTAGAGGGTTATACTACTGAATAATATGGTCCTAATGGAAGCTTAAAACATGGGAGAATCAAGCTTAATCAGGTCAGAACTGAAAAGTCAAAGCAAAGTCAAGCTTTTGCGACTTTCGGTTGTGAACCGACCCTAAACTTAGAATTGTCGGGTTGGACCAGCTTAGACATGTTCTAATAATCATTACCAAGTTATTAGAGTGTTAAAATATAATTTATAACCTCTGCATCTATGGTTTAATTAATATGCACAAATCTGCCAAGTTTGACTTTTTACCTAAACGGTTTGACCCGATAATTAACTAAGCAAACGAAGGAATTTGGAGGTGCCCTTTCAGGGTTAATCACCTACCTAACTATGGTCTTATACCCACTTTCAATTCGATTAGTGGCTGGACCATGAGAGTTTAAACCGAAAGTCAAAGTTTATTTGCGATATTTGACTTTTCGGTTCCTAAATCATAAAACTGAACTAATGAGTGGGCTAAGGCACTTACAAAGGGTCCATGCTATCTTTTCTACTAAAAATGAGTTCCCAATCAGATTAGAAAGCTCCAGGATTTTAGAGAGGTGAAGGATGAATGAAATGAGCAAATGAAACAATGCATGGCCAAGCTATTTATACTTGAGGTGAAGAAATAAGATCAAGACATGTGTTTATTTGGCCACCAAGCAAGAAATCTGGACCATACAAGTGTTAGGGACAACTAGCATGCCTTGGAGAAGTGTTAACTTGGCCATCACACAAGGAAATTCTCAAAAAGTCCCTAAAAAACAAGCCAACAGCTGAAAATCAGAATCTGTCACTGGCACATTGTCGCGCCCAGCGTAGACTTCAAGGCTGGTCTACACGGCCCGCGTACACTTGCCCAGAACTTTCTGATTTGTTCCCTTTTAGTCCCTGCACACTGTAACTTGCATTTTTGAAGTATTTAACCTCCGTTAAGCCATTTTCAAGGCTCTACAAGGACGTCAAAGTATAGGGGACTTGAAACATACTTGGAAATATTACGGATGTCAGTTCGTTTGGTCGTACGGTCACGTTATTCGTCTAATTACGACGAAACTTGAACGGACGCGAAAACGATCCAAATTACGCGACGAATGGTATTTTTGTTTTCCGATCACTAAAATAAAATATTTTAGTGACTACAAAAATATTTGGATGTCCGGATAAGGTCAGAACGTAAGATATGCGCGTAAGTACAACTTACGCAGTTTATGACGCTTTTAACCCTTCTTCTTGAAAGTTTGCGTAATTAACGCATAATGATAACAGAACACTAGGAATTTCTTATTACTTACTCTTGAGAGTATAATCAAACATTACAAAACCCCGGGTCCATTAAAAGGTCATTTTATGGTGTAGTTTCACCAGTTGATGTTTTTAGTCCTTCTAACATGTAAACTTGCGCGTAACTTCACTTATTGGCTTAAAAGCCTTTAATAGCCAATATTAGGCATTCCCGAGAACATGATGAAACATAATGAAGCTCTCGGTTTGTTATAAGGTCATTCAGAGGTAAGAATTAACATGTTGACACTTTTAACCCTTCGACGCGCAACTTTCACATAAATATGCAAACGGCTCCTCTCGTCCAACAAGTGGCTCGTTTGAGAATACAGACACTGTATAAGGTCACTCAGAGGCCTAGTTTAGGTATGTTGACACTTTCAGTCCTTCTATAATCAAGGTTTTTGATTTTGACGAAATTAGTCCCTCATAGTCAACGTTTGACTTTATTAGGGTTCATTACACGTGTCAGCACACCATTGGACACGATTTTTACGAGGTGTTACAGATTTAGTATTTGGATGTACGAACATTCAAACAGTTGTACCTTTTGAATTCACCTTTGATTTACTGGTTAAATGCAAACTTTGAATCTTACAACTGTGTTCGATTTTAATACGTTTAATCCATGAATCTTGTATTCTAAATTATCCGTAGTCGGTCAGACTCGTGGGAATGACTCTGAATTAAGACTATTCTGACTTTGGACTCAATCAATGACGTTTGATGTAACTCGCATCAAGTTATCTTCATGGATCTTAGTCATAAGATGATTTGATATTGGTATACTCATTTAGTATCCTCTGACCTAAGATACATTTTAGAACTTCCGTTTACCAAGGATTATTCTTTGATTACTGTCAACCGTTGCCGCGTAACTGCCAGTCATAAAGGCTTTAATTGGGAATAGTTCTGAAGTTCAGTGGGAGTTGTATGTAGTCGATAAGGGATTCTGTACTCTTACATAATATGTAACAGTTAGACATTGTGGCGCCCTTGTTGATTCAAACTGGTGAAGTGTAATGCCTTACCCAAACTTACTGTGTGTTTGTTCGGACCACTTTGACTCTTTATCGAGAACAATAATAATTGAACACCATATGAGAATGAACTTAATCCATGTCTCATTGATTCAATTTATGTCTTTTACAGAAAGGATGAATGACAACAATTACCATAAGTCTGTTGTCTTGCATTAGTAAGTTGTTACTAATGACAAGGTGTTTTGGTTAATGACTTTAAAGTGTCATACCTTGTTGGGGGCAGCCATGTGTAGCTAGAGCGCCGCTTACTGTCTGCGTTGAGGTTTTTATCGAAACCCGTCCAAGTGGGAGATTGTTGGAATTATATGTACGGGTTCGATAAGTCAACGCTGCTGACCGAGCTATGACCCGTAAGAGTTACACCTTGGGCAATGAACTTTAAATCCACTTAACTTGGTTAACTGGTAATCACGAACAATTAACGAAATAAACGGACTTATTATTTATACTAATTATAAATAATATGTATAACGTTTATTCTGTTATTCTCGGGCTTTATCGCGTCTTGAACCTTTACTACATATATTAGGTTTGGTACCCGGATAATTATTAAATTATCATATTTAATAATTCTGTCTATAGTAGATGTTTGTACACATTTGCCTTTTCATCTTAAATGTAAGTGTGAATGCAATTATATGGAGCCTTTAAAGTTCTGCTTGGCTCCAAAATTTGTAAGAAATATATAGTCAACAAAATATATAAAGTCCACCTTTCTTTTGAAGATAGACGGATGATTTTACCAAAAAGAAGAAAGCAAGGTTCAATTATTTTCTTGGCTTAAAGTTTAAAAACTGGCAAGATTCCTTTTCGAGGAGATAGAGTTGGAAAGGAAAAAGGTCTAAGTATTGTTCAATCGCTGCTGTTCAGTTGAACACTACCGGTTACCCGACTCACCCTGTTTCAGTTTATGTTCTAGCAACTCGTTCATTGTACCTCGGTGTCTCAACCGGTTAGTCTTTAACCACTAAGGTATATCTATCTCATCAGTAGATTAATTAATATTAGGGAAAATGCCACACAAATTAAATCAAGTTTGCCTATTGTTTCAATTAAGTCATCCAAACTTTTTTTGTCTCTCTAAACTAACTAAACTTTAATTTCGTGTTCTAATACTATGTAATTACCAGGTCACCAGGTTATTTTTTATTTTATTTTAATGCTTATGTTTATGTTTATTTATTTATATGTCTATATTGGATTTTATAAAATCAAAATATATATCTTAAACTACTACCTTTCGATCATCTTGTATATATCACCTGACCCTTCAATGATCCTCCCAATCAAACCCTGTCCGACGTTTCAGACCCTTCGAACGACCGACAACCTTCGATGACAACCACAACCAGCAACCTTTGATGACAGAGACCAAGTATGGTTGCTTTTTTCGTTTTTCTTTCAGATCAATGACTAGAGAATATAGGGTTCCATGTTTCAGATCCATTTCTGAAGGTTGAATAAAGAGGTGGATTTTAAAGATGAAAAAAACTATAAAATTGAAAGGTTTAGATGAATTTTTGGGGTGAAATGGTGAAGTCTGCACTTGCTTCTAATGTCAGAATATATTACGTAATGGAATTCCAAATATTAATATGGGTGGTGGACTCCATTTGATGATGGAGCATCTTCTATGTTTTTGTGAAGATGGTCTTTACAAGAGATGACGAAGATGATAAATTTTTTACATGAAAGAGTTCATTATAATAATTTTTAGTATTATATTTGAAGTTTAAAGAATAAAATATAAATATTTATTCAAGTTTAAAGACTAAAAAAGAAACATGACCTGCTATATTATGAAGGTGACCTGTTAACCTGGAAATTGCATAACATTAGAACAATAAATAAAACTTGAGTGATTTTATAGAGACAAAATAAGATTGAGTGACTTTATTGGAACATATTAAAAACTTGGTTACTATTTTGTAAAGTTACCCCTATATACTGTGTTTGCATGTTTGTAACCATGATCCTGTTCGGTTCACTTTTGGTGTTGATTATTATAAATATTCCGTTGCGTTTATTAATTACCTTTTTAATTAATAAAATATGTCAAACCCGTTTTGATAAAAGTAAAATTGAAACCACTGAAACCCAACAGGAATCGACAGGGTTGTTCTTGGTGAATTTTTCAGTGATTTTGTTTTTGTTATTTTATTTTATTTTTTGCTTTCGATTCCATAGAAATCTTCAATAACTATGTTTCTTATTTGATCGTCTTTGATCTTCCTCTCGGAAGGCTGTTTTAATTATGAACAATTATAGAATTAACAAAAATGAAAGAACATCAAGTGTTCTTCTTTGTTGCAATGATGATGTTTGGTTGACGACCATCCACATTTCTAATTATTATTATTCGTTTTATATATTTAGTATTTTGTTTTGAACGTTTGGTTGACGACCATACACATTTCTAATTATTATATTTGTTTTATATATTTAGTATTTTGTTTTGAACATTGAATTCTCAAGAAAGATACGAGGAGATAGATATAATTTAAAAAAAACACGTAAAAGAAATAAGGGACGAAATAATTGGTGGTGGCCTGGGTAGGTTTTGATAATTATTGAAATCTATTAATCTGTGAAATATCTATAATATGGTAGGTGAACAATAAAATTATATAGGTAAAAAATAACTATAAACCAGCTAATATTATTTTCATTTATTGTAACTGATCCAATCTTTTTTCTAGGTGACCAACTTGGCAACTTGCTATATGTATTTCCCATTTTACGAAATCTATTAATCTGTGAAATACTTATATTCAAAGAGGAAGCAGGGTAGGGCTGTTCACTAGTCGAGCCGAACTGATCTGATCATTGCTTGTGCTTGGTTTGTTTACAAACCAAACCGAGCGTTTTTCAACCGAGCCAAAGTCGAGCGGGCGTCTTTCAATCCGAGCATTTTTCGAACCAATATCGAGCGAGTATCAAGCGTAGCAGACAAAAAAGGAAAATGACGACGGGGGTGCTAATTATCAGAATAAAGTGCAGTTTCCGTCCCTGAGGTTTTTTGTCCAATTAGAACACAAGTAAAAAATTTAACAAATAAAGGAATACAAAAACACTCAACTAGTTCTATCGAGATTAACCGAGCGGGAAGATAGATTGTCGACCGATTGAAACATACCCTTATTCTATCAGAAATTTGAAATTGAATGGACCGATTGACGCAAAACTACAGCTAGTTGGCGTCTTGACAATAGAAAAATCGAATAATAATGGCCAATGAGGGGCTTGGTGAGAGCCTGGGTAGGTTTTGATCATTATTGAAATCTATTAAATATCTATAATAAAGTAGGTGAACATTAAAATTAGAGTTAAATGCCATTTTAGTCCATGTGGTTTGGGCCATTTTGCCAATTTAGTCCAAAGGTTTCATTTTTAACCTGTGGGTCCAAAAAGGTTTCACAGTTGCCATTTTAGTCCACTGGGTTAACTTCATCCATTTTTTCTGTTAACGAGAAGGCCAATTCGGTCATTTTATATGGCTGAATTGCCCTTTTAGTTAACAGAATTACATACAAAATGTCCGAATTGGCCTTCTCGTTAACAGAAAAAATGGATGAAGTTAACCAAGTGGACTAAAATGGCAACTGTGAAACCTTTTTGGACCCACAGGTTAAAAATGAAACCTTTGGACTAAACTGGCAAAATGACTCAAACCACAAGAACTAAAATAGCATTTAACTCTTTAAAATTACACAGGTAAAAAAATATAAACCAGCTAAATATTATTTTCATTTATTATATACTGGTCCAATCTTATTTTTACGTGACCAACTTGGCAACTTGCTATATGTATTTTCCATTCAATCGTTGGCTACGAAGATTCTGTTTTTAATCCATTGAACGTCAACATGTTCAATACCGATATTCAAGGAGGAAGTAGGGGCACTGAGACAGTGGATGAATGAGAATTTAATGTCTACACTTGCAACTTGCGACACCTGCTCAAATTAATGATGATGTTGAAAAATGGATTGTTCATCCTTCTTCGTTTTTGTTTTAGTTGGTTCTTCTACAATTTTCCGTTATGATTAGAGATAGGTCATTCTATAATTTCTCAATCTCGCAAAAATTAAAATTGTTACAGAAAAGAAATAAAGTTTTGAACAATGGAAATGATTGTTTAGTATTATTACAAATTACTAATTAATCCTATCACATCTTATCGAATTGAATTATAGACAAATAAGGAAATAAATATACCAAACTAACAATCAACGATAATGCCTAGTAAATGCCACGAATAGTAAAAAAGGTAGCTATAGGGTATAGGGAGGGTGAAATGTAGGCAAACATTGCCTCTATCCCTAGGGGCTGCTTCCAGAGATACAAATCGGCTCCAAAACAAACAATATACCAACACAACGAATGTATAACATCATATAGGCATAAATACAAGAAGTCAATCACATGTATTGTTCCCTTAGAGAATAAGAAAAAACTACGCCCCTAAAACACACCTAAGACCCTATTGCACCATCCCCTATTCTTAGCCCTAATCATGCGCTTCCAAGAAAACCTACCTTGGACCATGTCCTTAGAAGAGTGCAACTCTAGAGTTATTAAAAAAAAAAAAAAAAAAAAAAACAAAAAAGAAAGAAAACTTTTTAAAGCCATTTTATACAATTATACTATATATAAGAACTAGCAAAATTTCCCCACACTACGCAGTGGGTTTTAGATCTGTATTGAATCGTTTCGTTTCATGACGGAAACAATATGATTATGGTGCTCGGTATAGCAACCAAAAGAGAAAACCAAAAAAATAAGGTTGCGTGGTGACTAAACCAATATGTTTTTTTTAATAGCAAACGAAACCCTTTTATTAATCCGCCAAAAATGAACTACCAGCCAGGAGCTAGCAGTTCAAAACATCCAAATAACAAACCAAAACAAATCATAACAGGAACTATTCCCTACATTCACTACCAATTTACATTAAAATCCCACCACTCTTGTCGTGTGATGCTTTTATATTTTGATCTCATCCTCATTCCTTGAAGGGTTGCCTCCTTTATGGTCGCCATAATTGTTTGTACCGTGCTTTGACTATCGCCGAAGACCTTCTCGTTCCTGGCTTTCCATAGAGACCACATTGATTGGATAGCTATTTCATGTATCGCTTTTTTCATCTTTCTGCAACGGCTTATCTCGTTCAGATCCGATAATAGCTCTTTTAGGTTACCAACGGTATTAACCATAGGTATCCTTATCCCCCATGTTATTTTTTCCCAAACCCGTTTAGCGAAGTTGCATTGCAGTAAGATATGAGCAGCTGATTCCTCTGCTGCACCACAGGTTTTGCACGTTGTTTCGGCCAAGTTCATGCCTCTTTGTGAAAGAGCCGTTGCTGTTGGGATTCTCTCCTCGATAGCTCTCTAAACAAACATCAGACTTTTTTTAGTTGCCCAATTATTCCATATGAAGCTGGATGTTGGTTCATTTAGATCCGTTTGTTGGCTAAGCGATTGTCTCACATCCTTAACTTGGAAACCGTTTTGATCAGACCCACACCAGAACCACACATCACAGTTCGGTGATGTTGGACTTTGTTGTAGCCTATCCATCAGCTCCTTCATCTCATTCTTTTCTTCTTCGCTATTTGGTACTCTTGTCCACGCCCAATCCCACACTTTACACCCGTTATTCAGCCGATAACATTCGATTATTCTTGCCTTCTTATTTGTTGCTAGTTGGTACAAATTTGGAAATTGCTTTCTTAATGGTTCATTCCCGGTCCATGTATCTATCCAGAACAGCGTTTCTTCCCCCACTCCAACGTTACTTCTTAATCTTGAATTAACGTCAATATTATATTTTAAGAATTCCTTGTCTATCTCGCCAATATTCTTCCACACTCCCGATAATAATCTTTTATCCGGAATTGATGCTATGTTTCTTTGGCTTTGATGCAGCGATTTTATTGTTCTTACCCATAGGCTTTCTGGTTCCATCTTCAGTCTCCACCACCACTTTAGCAATAAAGCCAAATTTAGATCCTTTATGTTGCCAATGCCGAGTCCGCCGAAGTCCCTTGATGCTACCACTCTTTCCCATTTAACCTAACTAATTTTGTTATTCGCACTGCACCCTCCCCATAGAAACTTTCTTCTGATCCCTTCAAGTATCTTAGCACAGTTGTTGTGCACTTATAGAGAAGCAGATAGTAGTTTGGCAGGCTTCCAAGTACTGCTTTCACCAGAATTACACTGCCCGCAAAGGATAATACCTGGCCTTCCAACTAGATAGTCTCTTATTAAATGTTTCTATTATCTCCTTCCAATGTACTACTCAATTCATATTCGCACCTACTTTTAAACCGAGGTAGGTAAATGGTAGTTTCCCAGCTTTACACATAAAAACCGATGCCATGTGTGTGACTTCCCCCTCGGAGGTACCGACTCCAAATATTTGACTTTTCCGTGGGTTTACCTTTAGACCCGATATGAGATAAAAGATTCTAAGTATTCTCTTTAGATTTTTTACATTGTTTTCCTCCCATTCCCCCAAGAAAATCGAGTCATCCGCAAATAACATATGGGTTAAATATGGGCTGTTATTTGGTAATTTTATGCCCAAAAACTCATTTATATTTTTCGCCATTTCCATCATGATGTGTAGTGCTTCCATTGCCACAATAAATAGAAAAGGGGATAGAGGGTCACCTTGTCTCAATCCCCTTTTATATTGAAACTCACCTGTTAACTAAACCAATACGTACACAAAACACATATTACGTCTACTAAGATTCAACCCACATTAAACCATAGAAAGAATCTATGTTAAAAAATGTTATAATTCTTTTAAAATAGATTTGGTTATTAAAAGCAAATTAGGAAGAAGAGAAAACCACATTAAAGTTGAAAAAAAAAACGCAAGGACCAAAAATAACACAATTTACTCTATTTCTTTAATGTAAATGAAACAAAATTTTCTGTACGAGGATTAGAAACTTTATTTCTTTATCAGGTAAAAAAATAAAACATTTTTTAGACCACCCGTAGTGGAGTTTTTTGGTGTTTTTTCCTCCAAAAAAACACCGAACCACGTCCTTACATCGCCCCTAGGGGCTTTTTTGTTGTGAAATTGGGTTGGGGCGTTCCAAATTAAATGTCAGGTGAAGAAATCTTGGGCCAATCAGACCCTTCTAATGTCAAATATCATTAGTTATAATTAAAAAAAAACAAAAAATAAATAATTGGGTAATCATTGGATGGGGTATTATTGGACATTATACCACTACACACGTTTTAGAAAAACGCCACAGATTGCTCCATTGCTAACTGGACCGCCATATGATGGATAATGCCCAAAGGTTTTCCTTCACCACTAGTCCACTACACATGTTCTTACTAAGAATCAAACAGGAGAAGTCTAAAACATACATAGGGGAGTAGAACCAACTAGGTTGTGTAAATTCTTTAAATTATTATTTTGCACAAAAATATATATAACCTCTAAAGTAATTAGGAAAAAATGACAAAAATATTAGCAGTTAACAGCCACCTCACGGTCACCTTTAACAAAACTTGATAATTATAAGATATATAAGGCCTGGTCTATTCGCACACGTACTTAGTCTATTTAAACACCTCAAAGCGCCCCGCTATGGCCAAAGTGGGGCGCTTTGGTGTAAAGTCAACAGACAAGGTCTGACAGGTTCAGTCCTTGTCTGTTGACTTTACATCAAAGCGCCCCGCTTTGGCCTAAGCTCGGCGCTTTGGTTTTTTTTTTTTTTTTTTCCAAAGCGCCCCGCTTTGGCCTAAGCTCGGCGCTTTGGTTTTTTTTTTTTTTTTTTTTTTTTTTTTTTTTTTTTTTACATTTTGGGCGTATTTTTGACTGGTGACTGGTCTACGTTTAAGTTCAAATTTTACATTTTTGGTCCAAATTTTACAATATTTAATTTGTTTGTGCACATATATCTAAAGGTGAAGTCCCATCTCAATATTTAATTTGTTGAGGCCTCTCACTGTCGCGTACAACCCTTTCCAACTCTTTGACTAGTCCCATCCGTGCTATAGTATACATTTAGCAGTTCTTGTGGGCTCCACAATGCCACTTGTCACAATGAAATATAGTATACATTAGGGTGTAGGGAGTGGTTAGGGTCTTTTTTAAATTTTTTGTAAGTTTTCCTTCTTAGGTCAAAGCGCAGCGCTTAGGGTCTTTTTTAAATTTTTTTAAATTGTTTTTAATTCACAAAATAAGATTTGGGGTGTTTGAACTTCTTATTTAGATATTTAATATTTTTTGCACTCGTGATAATCTAGAAAAAAAAAATTATCACACTCGTGATAAAACATAAGGAAATATTTACACGTACATATTTAATATATAGATAGATTCAGAGAGAGAGAGAGAGAGTAAAGAGTAAACTGGAGTATGTATTTTTTTTTAATACCGAAGCTATTAATGTATCACCTGGTGGTTGCGGTGGTGTTCGTCGACGATGGACATTTCATACATGTAGAGCTTGGAGGATGTTATCCAATTGCCTCCCCCAAACCTACTCTGGACAGCGAACAGAACAGAGCGCGCAGCAGCCTGGCATACATTATACAGGGATCAGATCAATGCGTACGAAATGCTTACGTATCGTCCCCCTGACCTTAATGTAACCCCATATGTTCAAGATGTATGTTAAATGTGTTTAATAATAATCACGTTAATTCTTTTACAATCCAAGAGTACGTTTGTGTTTGTTCAATATATGCGTTACATCACGTTAAAAACCGAATGTCACCGACACGACCCAATCAGATTCAATACGCACTTGTACGACCCAAAATGACAATATACATCATAATTCTACAATTAATGAAAAAATACGTCATGTACATGTACGGTAGGCGGCTGATACACATAAAACTACTCATAGGAGTACTTGTGCTTTCAAAACAAAATGATACGATATAATGGAATACGACATCACACGTAACCGATTTGATCCGGAACTTGCAGTATAGTCCATATATATTAAAAAATAATGTATAATGGAAAAAGCGTAAAATTTAGACTATTATCGACGCGTTTGTGAATTAAAAACAATTTTAAAAAATTTAAAAAAGGCCCTAAGCGCTGCGCTTTGACCTAAGAGGGGCGCTTTGCCCCAAAATTTAAAAAAAAAAAAAAAAAAAAACCAAAGCGCCGAACTTAGGCCAAAGCGGGGCGCTTTGATGTAAAGCAACAGACAAGGTCTGACCGGTTCAGACCTTGTCTGTTGACTTTACACCAAAGCGCCCCTCTTTGGCCATAGCGGGGCGCTTTGGGGTGTGAAAATAATTTTGGCCGTGTGTGAATAGTATGACACATATATAATTGTCAAACAAAATTGAACTGATAATTCATTTGATGTAACTACACAAACAAAATGTACGTCCTTTTTATCATGTGTGTCAGGACATGCTTTTGATTCTTTGAAAGGAGTCTAGTGGTCCACCAAACATACTTTTAAAGCTTTATTAAACGCGTAAAGACCATTGACCAAAAAATTATGTACCGTGAAGAGTGGTCTAGGAAATACATACTTGTAAAAAAATATTCTACAATTAAGTTAGTTGTACGGTCCTGTCATTCATTATAGCTAGGGCTGTAAACGAACCGAACCAACACGAACAAGGCCTTGTTCGTGTTCATTTGTTAAGTAATAAATGTGTTCACGAACGGTTCACGAACACTTACCGAACGAGATTTTATGTTCGTGTTCGTTCATTAAGGAAATGAGCGTGTTTGCGAATGGTTCACGAACACAAATAAATCTGGCGAAACCGACGAAGGATAAAGATAGATGGCCCAGATAGTAGCACTCGAACTTGAATCCCTTCTTGTGGAACGGAGGTCGATCGTATTCGCCGATTTAATAATGAGAAATGAAAGGGAAATGATGCATAAACAAGGTGAAAGTGAGTTTCCTAGTTTAATTGTTAGGGTAATAAAAATAAATAAAAGTTTAATAATATAAAAAGTACAAATAAAATATAAGAAAGCACAAAGATCTTCAATTAAAAAACAAACATACGAACATAAACGAACGCAAATCAACGAATGTTCATGAACACGTTCACGAACACCTTACCGAACGTTCACGAACACAATCGAACGAACGTGAGCTCTGTTCATGTTCGTTCATATAATCGAACGAAATTTCTTGTTCATGTTCGTTCGTTTATTAAACGAACGAACATAAACGAACTTCCCGCCAAACGGTTCACGAACTGTTCGCTAAACGTTCGGTTCGTTTACAGCCCTAATTATGGCAACTATAACATAAAAATCAACAAAACTATAAAAGTGAATTGAATATCTTATTTTGTTAGAATTAATGTGATACCGATATTATTACGATAGTATCTATTCGGTTTGTAATTGTACATGTGGTATATGTAGTCATTTATTTATCATATATTTTTAGCAATTGATCTTAAATGAAAAAGAATATTATACTTATTGATATTTTTTTAACAATGCGATATCCACAAAGAGGGTACGTGGTTAGTCTATAAAAAACATTTTTATTGCAAAGTGGCAAAAGTCTGGGTAGTCATTGTTTTTAAAATATTAGGTATGATATTTTAGATTCTATTGGTATAATATAATATATATAGAAACATAGAACATAATAATTTAACTGTGTAGTCATTGTTTTTAAAATATTAGGTATGATATTTTAGATTCTATTGGTATAATATAATATATAGAAACATAAAACATAATAATTTAAAACACAATCAAAAGTAATCTAGGCATTACCTACATATACAAAGAAAATGGCCGGCAATAGTTCCGCCATTCCATTGGTGGGAAAGGCGGCTGCCCCCATCTTTCTTTTCCTTTTTTTTTTTTTTTGCAATTTTAAGCTTAGTATAATTTTCAACACATAGAAATTCAATGGGCGGTAATAGTTGTTTTCACCTATTGGGTGAAATGGGCGGTGGAGGAAATAGTGCCAGACAGCTGCCTGGATATTGGATCAACAAATTTTCGATTTTATCCCGCTTTAAAATTACGATTTTGCCATCAGTTCAAAATTATGTTTTTGCCCACTCTTAAAAAAATTTACGATTTTACTCCGAGCTAAAAATTTCAATTTTGCCCTCGGTTAAAAATTAGGACTTTACCATGTTTAAATTTACAGTTTTACCATTAGTTTTTCCCCCTTATAATTACGATTTTGCCATCAGTTCAAAGTTTTGTTTTTACCCCGAGTTAAAAATAAATTTACGCTTTTTGCTCCCAGCTAAAGAATTTAAAGAATTCAATTTTGCCCACGGTTCAAAATTACGACCGTTTAAATTTACAGTTTTGCTATTAGTTTTTTTTTCTCACAACTAAGTTACGATTGTAGGATCGAGAATCGATCTGAACGAGTCTTCAGAAGAACTCTAAACTGATTCAAAGGCGGAATTCAATGAATCAGATTATGTTTCAACTTGATATTCACTATTAATTGTCTCTTGTATTGATTAGAACGCGTTTACAGACTTGGAGACACTTCGGCAGAGCTTCGCTACCGGAATCCGAAAGTTACAAATGAAAACAACAAGTTCACTATTTATACTAACTCCACTTCGTTTGAACAAGCATCTCCAGTTCATACGAACTGGCCACTTCGTTTGAACTGACTACTTCGTTTGAACTGACCACTTCGTTTGAACTGGCCATTTCGTTTGAACTGGCCACTTCGTTTGAACTGGCCACTCCGTTTGAACTGATCACTTCGTTTGAACTGGCTTGTTCACCTCTGTATCCTGTTAATCTCGAACTGTGTGACTTGTTTCATCTATTCTATTACATGACTCGATACAAGACGAAGTCGACAGACGTATGCACCAACAGACTCCCCCTCGGATGTTGACGAGTCTTCGTATGCCTTCAGAACATCTTCAGTCTTGATCAGTCTTCAAGCTCTCTCCAAAGTATCTGACAATGTAAGCATCCTAAATCTCTATCTTCTTTTCTTCTCTTTCTTATCAGCAATAACAGCATCTGGCTTTAACCAATCAGAAACCTTGCTTTTTCATCTTCAGACTCCCCCTTTCAATCAACTAGGGATCGTAGTCTGGCTAACCTGCACATTCTCTACCTCAAAGTAAATTTCACAAATTTAAAATTTAACGAATTTAATCTCACTTGTAGGTATTATAAACAATCAATAAATGATTTTTACAATGTTAATCTTTGATAAACCACTTGAAGAAATATCATTTTTCTTTTCAAACAAATTCAAACAAACTTTCCCAAACCTGTTCGTCATGTTTAGCACTCGGAATTTTGAAAATCAGCTTTTCAACATCAGTTGTCTAAAATCTTTTTGGATTTTTCAAAATTTATGCTAAAACACACCAAAAATCTTTTTGAATTTTGAAATAAAAGAAATGAAATGCAGAAAAGAAATATTTACATACAATATTTTTGTGAGTTTGTGTAAGAGGATCATATCAGTTTTTGAGACAAATCACCAACACCATTAAGCTTTATACATTTTAAGTTCTAAATGATTCACTTAGATTGTCAGTATACTGATCCACTTTAAATTTTCACACAAAGTTCAACTGCTTCGAGATACGATTTTAATGTCTTAGATACTTAAACTTAATCGCGTATCCCATCTCAGAATATACTCCCGTATCCAGATCCCAATATTCAGTCTTACAGGTAAATATGACACAAATGATATCTGTAGGGGAATAAATTATGATCGAAATCGTGAGAGCTCAGGTCAGAACTACCGTTCAGCAGAGAGATCACGAATCGACTTTTGGGTGTGTCCCCTTTAGAGGATCTTTTTTACAACAGCATTGCTAAGCAATTTTATTGTCTTATCATATATGCTGAGGGTGATGCTATGTTTCAAGCATTGCGGAAAGTATTATTCGAGGACTAGGTCAGAACTTCCATTCAGCAGAAGTCCAGGAATAATACCCCAGATATCACTGAGTATAAAGACCTAGTATATCAGAAAAAGGAATCTTTCAAACGAGATTTCGGGGGTTACCCATATATCCGAGAGATGTTACCCACGATATAAGCAAGTTTGAATTTAGGTTTATATCTCGTCACAATCTACTAAATGTGCAAAAACCTACTGACACATCATCAGTGAGACCGTTTATCACTATTTAACTTTCCATTTCTTTAGCATGCCGTGATTGTCCACTGATGTACTATCATTTCCTCTTTTATACAACTAAAACTCATTTTTGATTTTATCATGTTTTTGTCTTTTTCAAATTTTCTAATGTTTTTGGATTTTCTGAAATTTTTACTCCCCCTAAAATGCAAACACATTTTAGGAAATTTGAAAACAAACTATACAATAAAGTGACAACTGATATCATCCACTTGGCATAAACAATCAGAACTCCCCCTCACAACAAACTATTTTCCCATTGTGATTTCAAAACACTTAAGTTTGTTTTAATCAAATGGTTTTTCCGGAAAATAAGTTTTGTTGATTTTCAAACCACTTGTAGATTAGGGGATAAACTCATCATTTTGTTCTCCAAAATACCACTTGTAAGTATGGTCCAATCAAGTTCAACTTAATGACCTTGATTAACCATTATATACTGATAATTTACAAACTGAATGAATAGTTCCTACATTATATACAAACAGTTCAGGTTTACTTAACCTACAGCTACCGGTCATTCTATTTTATATTCTTGGCAATAATGCAACTGAATGAATCATCAGACAAATACCCACCCACCCCCCTTCTTTCTTCACAACCAAACCCTAACCCACATGAAATGAAAGAGACTCGGGAGAGAGATAGAGGGGAGCAGAGATGGGAGACAGAGACGGGAAACTCTCCGTCTTCGACACGGTCGACGTGCTGCCCGTGGTTCTCCGGCCTCGACATCACATACAGGACCGACGTAAACGGTGGTGGGGTTATGTCGGCTCTCCGATATCGGCAATGGTGAAGAGGTATCCACCGGACGGAGGCAATCCGACTTCGATTTTGTGGTTTGTGGTGGCTATCGGCGACGACGGACAACGGTTAGGTTTTCCGGTCAACAGATGACCTGGGTTTTCTTTTATCGACAGGATGGTTGGAGTCGATTCCGGTAGGTACCCAACTCCGATTTAATTTTGTAGATCGTATACATGCAACATCTTTTTTTTTTTTTTTGTAGGCCAACTTAGATTTGGATTTCAACCCACCGTCAACTCACCATATGGATTACTAGCTTGAAACCACAGCCATTTATGTAGCCTGCAAAACCGTTTCCGATCAGGTACAATTAACCCACCTCCTGGCTATCTGTAGATCTAGGGTAGGGGTATCTCATCTTTCGTTGGAAGGGTTTTTGAATGTGGGTTTCCAAAAGCTTAAATTTGTTGTCTTTAATCTTGCTAATAAATTTGTAGTTGTTGTTTGTCTAAAGATGCGACTTCAATCGGGCGTGTTGAGGTAAACACTAAACTCGCTAAGTAAATTTCACATAGTTTTATGTTCAGTCTCTATAATTTGAACCTCAGTTTTGATAAATTGTTGTTTATGGTTTATATATTTGTTCTTAAATGGGAGAAATATGTTCAAGAACACATAAATTTAGGTCGAAATTGATTAACACAACATCTCATGACAGTACTCTTCAAGCTCTTCACAGGTACATATATTGTAGTAATTTTTTTTGACTTTTTGAGGGTTAAAATTACTCAAATTTATGTTTATATTCACTTTTGGAGATTTAGTTCGTCGTCGGGGCTTTTAGTTGATCTAAGTTGTTCTATCATCTCAGCGCATTAGTTGGCTTTAGAAGCAATACAACTGTGCTAGATAGGTAAGAAAATTTTCTTTACTGTGTTTTGATTATTTACACTTTGTACCAGTAGTTACATTACTACTTTTGATCATTAATACATTATATAGGTTACTAATATCATAATATAGTAACGTGCTCTCAGATGTCCCATGTTGTCTATTTTCTTTAGTTAATAAATGCCTTCTACCTAACTAAATTATCTACATTCATCTATACAATGACATCTTTTAAATTTCTTTATTTTTGGTTGTTATTTTTCTACATAGATGCATTTTATCTTATGAGAAAATAAGAAAAGGCAGAACCCGCAAAAATGGAGAATTGAACCAACTCAACAAACATCACGTGGGTAACACCGGATGCGTCTAAACCGCTAAGCCATTGAGCTTTTCCAGGTTAATATTTGTTTCCTTTAATGGATGTGTTAGTACATTGGGAAAAGGAGTGTAAGTCCGAATCTTAAAAGTAGATTTTTACCTTCTAATTTGATAGTTGTCTTCGCTAATACAGGTTTCTCAAAATGCTTATTTATAGATATATAACATCAACGGCAAACTATCTCAAAACATACTGATAATAATAGAACTGGATTAATAGTTAAGTTTATTACGATTTTGTCATCATAACAAAACTTAATTAACCCCCTTTACACGTATTTTCCCACCTAATCCTCCACTACCATGTTCTTATTCACTTTCCACCTCCTGATATCTTTCCTTCATTTATTTAATATTTAAACTTTAAAATTTTGTAAATTGGTGTGTCATCCACTAATGAGTGTTTTTTATTTATATATACATATAATATAACTAATAATGGACACAGCCGTTGTAGTGCTTTAGTGGAGGCTTACTTTATTTCTTTGCTACCCATGCAGGTTCATATACCTAATATGGGCGGATTTTATTATTGTTTTTACAACCCCAAAAACCGGAAACCACTACCCAAAAAAACCGGGGGACAACATATCATGCCTCAATTAATTAGTTATACACATGGTGATAAGCATGTGGATAAACAATTAAAAAGTGGTGATTCATCCCTAAGAGATTGAGACCTTTATCCACCACCTCCACCACGTATCTCTAGCTCCATCTGGAACTTGTGCTTTATGGTAAGCTTTTAGGTATTCATGTGTTTATTGTGTAATATACATGATCTTTTAACCTAATCATATGATTCTTCTCAGACAATAGATGCATGGAAAAACCATCGAACGTTACATCACACGTTAGGCAAGGTACATCACATTATATATTTCAAAGATTTATTTGGTAAGTTTTTTTAGTTCATTGAAGTTAAATGTTGTACTTTTTTTTTATTAGGTCGATGCTTTAACTTCTACGTGTAATGCGATTACAAGGTATGCAATTAATACTTTACTCCAATAGCAACTGTATGTATTTACATTTTACACACACTCAAGTTATTTGTTATATTATTACAGTATTAACCCCATCACTTCGTCTTAGAAGAGTGCTTGGAGCCAATAATACTTGGTGAAAGCGATGAAGAATACATTCCCAGGATTCATTTTCCAGGTTTTTCGAATCGGTTTATTTCAGTTTTTTACCCGGAATTAGTCGGGTTTAGGTTTTCCAAATTCAGGTTTTTTAATATTAGCTAATTCGGGTTCACGTGGCCTTGAATTTGTATCTGTTTCGGGTTCTGACTGAAAACGAACATCCCTATGCCCCTATGAACCATTTTCATAGCTAGGAATTCCACAACTCATTTTTTAGGTACAAAAAAGACACGCGTATACTCTCATCAAACATCATGTCTAAACCATTATTAACTTCAGGTCCTGAAGCTATGCCATCGAGGATAGCACGAGGTGATGACACAACCAACTGAAGCATGAAAACATGGAAGCTCAAACAAAGCCCATAAAACCATTTTCAATTTTGCTTAAAAAACCTTAGTATGTAAACAAGTCTCTTATGTAGACCGTTTACCATTTTGTGTACTATAGAAACAAATCTAATTAGTAAATGCCTGGACTTTCGTTTAGGCTAAAAACTTTATCCGTACTCTATCTTCTACTATGGAGTTTCCACTTTTCGTTACGCGGTGGATCTTCTCTTAAACATTGGAAGCGCCATTATCTCTTAATGTTTTTGCTAAGTTTTGGTTAGCAATGTAAAGCAGTATGGAATGATAAGAGCATTTATCATCAATGAAGTTGAAATTGATCGGATTTAAACAACAAAAACACCCAACGCGCAACGCGCGGGATCTAAAGCACTAGTTTGAAGATAAAAACCTTCTTCAACCACTTGCAGGTTCATTTCACCAACCATAACCACTTGTAAATCAAAATATAACAATATAAAGATATCACCTGTAGATTTACCACCTGTACCACTTGAATGAGCATTTACTAAGAAAGATGCCGATTCCTGCTCCACTCTTACCAACCTGGGAGCTCCGGCAAGTCAGGATTTCAGTTTGGAAAAACTTTCCCCCAAGCCTGACCAGCCTTGGGAGATTCTGGTACACACCTATCCCACCAACATTTTGATTTGTAGAATTCTTTAGCATCCTTCACTTTCCTGTCAACCATCTTACCAAAAATATGTTTAACTTTTCCATTAAAAGCTTTTTCAGCATCAAATTCTTTTTCTCCAGCAAAGAATTGACCTGAAATCTCAAACCTACCTTTTGATTTTAGATTTTCTTTTGACAATACCGGAAAGTTTTCCTCGTTCAACTCTGGAACGGAATTATCAACCTTTTTCTCAACACATGACTCCTCTGATTTTATGGAACCAGATTCATTGTCAGAACTACTATCAGATTTTACAATCCATTTTTGCTTGTTCAAATCGACACTTCTTTTGTAAAATCGTTTTGAACTTTCACCTTTTTCAGAAGTTGAATTTTCAAACACTTTAAATTTATCAGTTGATTGTTTCTTTTTATCAACATATTTCTTGTTTGTTTCAAAGTTAGAAGAAACTCCCTGTTTTGAAAAAGTGAACTCTTGGCAATTCCAAGCAATGTGTCCAGTCTTTTGACACTTGAAACAGGTTCTTCTATCAACTCTTTGAGCAAATTTCCTCACATTCTTCTTTACTTGTGCAAGAAACTCTTGATTTGATTGTTTCCAGAATGGTTTCTTCTGCTCATCCTCAGAACTTCCTCCTGAAACAAATTGTGTTTTTGATTTATAATTTTTCTCATTTTTATAATTTTCTAAAGAATTAAAACCAAGACCTTGCTTTTTGAAATTACCGTTGTGGTTTGGTTTCTTTCGATAACCTGAACCATAACCGTAACCATTTTTCTTGTTCAATCTCTGTTGAACTCTTGAAGTGTACTTTTTAGGTTTTTCATGAAGATTTAAATCTTTTATTTCAGAAATATTAATTTCTGTTAGTTTGAAAACCTGTTTGATCATTTCCGTTTTGACACTTCTTATTGGAAATTCCTCATCAGAATATAATTTGTCTGAATCATACAAAGTATAAGCCACTTTGATTGACCCATCATTCAAATTAGATTTTGATAACAAGAATTCTCTATTGTAAACCCTGTTAACCGGTGAACTCGGACTCTTTTCTGATGAACACAAATTTTCCGACTTAGACTCCGGTTTTGACTCTTCATCCATATCTAACACCTGATCGACCACTTTCTTTACTAACTCAGACTCATGATCAGTTTTAGACGCTGTGAATGTAACATCAATATTGTCTGGTAATTCATCAAAGATTTCAGACTTTAACTTGATGTTGACTGCCTTTTTTAGACGCTCCTCGTTAGGATTCCTTGGAGAATAAGTTTCATGGATTGGAGGCGGACATCTGTTATACTTGACACTTGGTTTCTTACCAGTATCAGTATCTTCAGTCTTTTTATCCATGAATGCTTCCAAACCTGCAACAGTAGGATAAACACGATCAATCAAATAATCACAAGTAGTGTAACTCAACAGTAATCGTTTAATCCTTTCACTCTCAATCTTCTCAAGTTCCACTTCTTTCTTCAACTTAGCACAATCTTCGATGTACTCATTGATGACGCTCTGCTTTGTCATTAATGTAGCACTCATTTTTTCCATTGCATTTTCGATTTCTGAATTCGTTCTTTTTAGACTATCAACTGTTTTGTTCAGCACATCATAAGATTCCTTCACATACTTCACATCGGACAGTAAATCTTCTTTAATCTTCTCTAATTCAGCAATCTTTTTATCTTTCTCCTCACAAACTTTGCAAAATTCTGAACACTTCAAGCATGGTTTTTCAACTTCAACCATTTTTTCAACTATTTTTTCAACCTCGACGATTTTCTCCATTTCAATGATTTTCTCAACTTCGACTATTTTTTCAACCTCTGATTTTTCAGATTCTTTTTCAGCTTTCTGTCCTTCAGCTTCCTTTGTCGAACTTTCTTCAACTTTTGCTTTTCCAGCTTCCGTGTTAGCCTTTTCCTGGATATCCAACTCATGCTCCTCAATTCTCTGAATAAATTGTGCCAAATTCATATTCTGAGACTTCCTCACGTGTTTTAAAAACATCAAATAAGTTCCCCACTTATGCTGTGGTAATGCTTCGGCTAGTTTATCAGCCCATTCCTCATCATCTTTCTTAATGTTTAATCTTTCCATTTCTACTACCAAATGACAATATCTATCAATGGTCATCGTTGTTGTTTCATGGTCAAAAGCTGCAAACATATCAAATGATTTCTTCAATAATGCAGCTGAAACTGGAGCAATCGGTGTATCAAACGCATTGTAGAATTCTTCTTCCATGTTTCAAAGTCAAATGTTCACAAACACAAACTTTACTTGTTTCAAAAATACTGGTCTCACACAAACTGGTAATATATCAATCAATCCACTAATTTTCCAATATGAATGTTCTTGCGGCCCAATTACAAGTTGATCCAATAAAGATCACAAATCAATTATTTGCCCAATATCAATCACAAATTCTAGGCCCAAATGTCAAACAATGAAACTTCGGCCCAGTTCACTTACAAAACCAATTTTTTTTTAATTGCCTCAAAAGTCACCAGCTGTGACTTAACCTCGTTCGACCCACTACTCTATTGAATGCACTAAACGACAATGAACTACAATCTTTCATGCAACCTTATCACATGCATTGTATTGAAATTTGTAAACAATGGCCGACAACATTGATAGTAATCAATTTCTGATTGAACCGTTAAAAGAATTCATGTGATGTCACTTTGATTTTAATATCTTGATTGTACCGAGATTAAACACAGTAGCCGACAATCTCCTTATTATCAATCAATTTAATTGGACCTTACTTATAAAGTCACATGGGCCAATGATATATGATTGGGCCGCACCACTTGTTCACATGCAAACTGATTTGAAAAATAGCCGACAACTTTTAAGTTTGCTTGAAATATAATTTGCCAACTTTAGTTTTATCACATAAAATTTTCGATGATATTAGAAGTGTCAGACTTTCAATTTTAATACTTTGTGTATTCAATCAAGGTGAGTGGCCGACAACTTTGATATCAAACACTTTCTGATTGCACCGCTTAATATGAACTTGATGTGAACTGAACCCTATTTCAAACGAACTGATCTTTCACACGAAACAAACCTTCAGACGACCTGGTCTCTCACACGAAACAAACCTCCAGACGAACTAGTGTGCAAATTCAGACGAACTGGATTCAACTGTTTCAGACGACGAGGAGAACAAACGAACTGAATCTTCCTCAAACGACCAGGAAACTGATGCGAACAGAGATTCAAAATTCAGTTCGTCTGAACTGATACGAACTGAGATTAACTCTCAAACGATCTGCACCATTTGTTCAAACGATCTGAGGATTTTCCAAGCGAACTGAATCAGAAATCATCCAAACTCCGATATCCTGATGAAATTGAAACCCTAGAATTGTTCTTCATCAAATTCCGATCACAATGATGTGTTTATCGTTCAAAATCGTCCACTGAAACGTCGTAGATCTGAGTTCGAAGTTTCGGTTCGTGTGATATGGATCTGAAACGAACTGAATATACTTTCAAACGATCTGATGAGATTTTTATGAAATTGATCACTTTTTAGTTTGTTATAAGATCTGAAACTTTCACAGATTGTCTAAACCACAGTTTCGCACAATATACTTGAAAATTAAGTCATTTTATCCAGAAAATCTAGGTTAATTTTGAAAAACGTGACAGAATGGAGTAGAAATCAGAATTTAACGGCGAATATCGGCTGAAATAGCAAGAGCTCCTCCTCCTGAGCTCTGATACCACTTGTAGGATCGAGAATCGATCTGAACGAGTCTTCAGAAGAACTCTAAACTGATTCAAAGGCGGAATTCAATGAATCAGATTATGTTTCAGCTTGATATTCACTATTAATTGTCTCTTGTATTGATTAGAACGCGTTTACAGACTTGGAGACACTTCGGCAGAGCTTCGCTACCGGAATCCGAAAGTTACAAATGAAAACAACAAGTTCACTATTTATACTAACTCCACTTCGTTTGAACAAGCATCTCCAGTTCATACGAACTGATCACTTCGTTTGAACTGGCTTGTTCACCTCTGTATCTTGTTAATCTAGAACTGTGTGACTTGTTTCATCTATTCTATTACATGACTCGATACAAGACGAAGTCAACAGACGTATGTACCAACAACGATTTTGCCCTCAAATTAAATTTACATTTTCTCAATCATTTTTGTTTGTTTTACTGGTTAAATTACAATTTCGGCCCAGTGTAAAATTACAATGATGCCTGACACTCCCCTAGTGGTCCATTTAAGTGACGATTTTATCCCTGAATAAAAAGTATGATTTCGCCCTCCGTTGAAAATTACGTTTTTCCATTGTTTTAGTTTTTTTTAGCAAAAGTAGAAAACTTTTTTTTAATTGATTGACTCGATTTAATTTTTTTCCGTGTCAAGGAGCCGCCTAACACTCGCTTATTAGTCCTGAAAAATTACAATTTTGCCCTTATCCGAAAAATATCGTTTTAGTTTTTTTTTCTAGCAAAATTATAGTAGTGTTTTTTTAATTGATTGAGAATTATTCGGCCATCACCCCGCAACGCGGGCGGGGCACCAACTAGTTATATATAAAACGCAATAATTAACTTTCTTTGTATGATGTTTTAGATTTCATATTTAAAATACATTTTATTGTGTTATAAATTGTTACATTTTGTGTTTTTCTATGGAATATCATATCAAAAGAATCTAAAACATCATGCTTAAAATATAAAACACCATGCCTTCATAGACTTCTCACATTTTGTAGGTAAAATGCTATTTGTAGATGAGCCCTTACTCTGGCCGTCGATGTGTCATTAATTGTACATATTTTTAATATATAATTACCCCTAATTCTGCATACTTTTATGAATTTTTAGTTGCACATACTACCTAAATTGTTCCTATTTGACAAATGCCGTTTTCTAAGGTCACTGGATGAAAGAAGTAAAAAACGAGCATAAACGAAATAAAAATCCAAGATTCCAAGGAAATCAACAATTTGCCAGATAGGCATGGCCGTGCATAACACCAGGAGCACAAAGTCAACAAGCCAACCCAAGAATGATCAACAAAAGTCCACGATATGCAGAGGCATGGCCGTGCACACCCAAGCACACATGTGTTTCGCTAAAGCCAAATTGTAAAAGCTTTGAGAACTGACAAGAATTAATATTATACCATGAAATGTGTTTGTTTTTAGAGAGATAAAAACTTGAGACATAAAATGTGTTTGTTTTTAATGACATAAAAACTTGAGACCCAACACTGTCACTAGTTCTCTCCGCAATTGGGTGACACAGTTGTCAAAATCGCTTGAAGTTCGCTTACACTCGCTTGGAATATTTACTGCTTGGAAAATGATCAATTGATTTGAGGCTCGGTTTTAAATGAACCGCTCTGCTTGATTCGATTTGTAAACGAGTCAAGCATGAGTAAAGGTCTACTCGGCTCGTGCACAACCCTAACCCTTACCTCCACAAAGATATATTTTAGTATTTAATATTAAAATTTTTTATTTCAAAGGTGTTGCTTTATCCTAAGAAATATCTATTGAGTCAATAATTGTACAGTAAGATATTATATTAAGTTTGAATAGATAGAACCCCACCTATCGTGGTTCGATAACTTTTATTACGTGAAACTTATCAAAATAGTCATGTTAGATGTTGGCTTTTCAATAATAAACATGGGTTTCTATCCTTTTCCAATTTGTAAGAATCAATGGGACGGAGCCAAGTAACACAAACAAGCTTAAATGGCTAAGGGATGCTGAATATCAAGGAATCAGAATGGGACCACATGAGTTGTCATGATGTAGGCTGCTTGTCCACGTCTTCGGCCTTTCAAGGACACGTTTGATAATAATTCTGTTTAGGTTGGACGGTGTGGGGAACGTGAAGCCCCGCCAGAATCGTCTACAGGTCGATGTTGGAGACGGGCATAAAGGACAAAAGTTGGTGCATTCCCTACTCACACAAACATATACATACAACATATACATATATATTTTAGGCCCATCCTTCATTTCCTTATCTCCATCCTCACACCCGATCTACGTGGCGCCTATGTGGAAGGTCATCCTCCAAGGATGAGCCGCTCTGCTCGATTCAATTTGTAAGCGAGTCAAGCATGAGTAATGGTCTACTCGGCTCGTGCACAACCCTAACCCTTACCTCCACAAAGATATATTTTAGTATTTAATATTAAATTCTTTTTATTTCAAAGGCGTTGCTTTATGCTAAGAAATATATCTTGAGTCAATAATTGCACAGTAAGATATTATATTATGTTTGAATAGATAGAACCCCACCACCCCACCTGAAGGGGTATGGTCCCAGATCTCGCACCAGCATGGCTACGAGTGACCATTACCCTTATCAAAAAGCCCCCACCAACAAGAACTTATCTGTGTCCGCGCGGGCACGTGCGAACACAGCAGTCGAATCCAATCGGTCAAGCGATAGGAAGAAAACTTACCTTGTGTATGAAAATGGGTGTACGCATAGCGATGCGGCCTAGCACCGCATCCTATGAACATTTTCGTCACGATAAGGGATCTGAACAACAGCAACAGTCGCCACAAGTGGCGATGCTGCCTGGCACCGCATCCCGCAGTCTTCGCCAGAGTGAGAACGCGGAAACAACAGCAGTCACCGCAGGCAGCGATGCGGCGCGGCACCGCATCCTGCCCACGAGGCAAGTGGGACTGACACCACAGAGCAAGTAGCACCAATGACAGTCGCCTGTCAGCCCATACGTAAGCAACAGACTGACACCGCAACAGGACGTGGCTCCACTTCCACAGCCAACAAGCCTGACACACTTGCATAAGGGCGGCGCGTCGTCAGTCTGTCCACTCAACCACCCTCCTTCACTCCTCGGCTATAAATACCCATCCCAGACCAGGTTTGAGGTATCGCTTCTCAACTCTCTCACAACTACTACTATCACACACTTTGCTTCACAAGCAAATTACTGATTCTCACGCCGGAGAGTGGTAACAAGGAGCACCCCCACCCTTTCCTCCTTGTTACGAGTCCTGGTGTGTTTTCCTTGTGCAGGAGACAGTTCAGCTGACGGTCCAGCCACTGATCCTCGGAAAGAAGGGATTAACCCTACTTGACGAGATCAGTGAATTAACCTCTCTTGGTTAACCACTGTTTCATCATTGGCGCCCACCGCTACTCTTAGCACTTTTTTTCACATCTCTTTCTTTTTAGAGATCATGTCTGATCGTCCAAACAATGCTACCGGGGGAAGTCAAAACCCTGCAAACCCAGGGCCTGCGAGGACTGCTCCCCCAGCCCAAAACGTTGGCCGCATCGGCACATCCACACAAGGGGGCACTCCCCCCACATTTGCATCGGATTTTTCACAGTATGCTTCTGTGATACCTCCAGGCATGGACCTTCACGCCTGGTATTTCCAACAACAAACTATGCTGGCCACAACATACAATAAAGCTTGCGCTGAAGCGCAAATTCCTGGCGGTCCCACCCCCGCACCACATACACCTGCGGGTCGTATCTTGCAATACGACGGCAGGGTCCCCACACACCCAGCCTCTCGCAGTAGGCACGAAGACCGAAGTTCCTCTTACTACGACGTCCGCATGCTCGATGAGGACGATTCCACATATGGGTCCCACCGCAGGGGACCAATACACAGCCGCCTAGGCCCTCATGGCGAAACTAGTCGGTTGTCTACAGCCCACCGCGGCTCTGGCATCCACAGCCGCCTGTGAACACAACCCCATAAAGAGGGCTGTGATCGTACCGACCTGGACGACCATACATATTGTGGGGAGTCCCACACAACTAACAGTCGACCAGGAGGACACCATTATGTTCCTCCCACTGAACCCCGCACTACATACCTCCGCACTGCTAAGCGCGGCCAAACCCAGGCCTACAGGCCAAAGTCCGCAGTAGAAAACTCCAAATTCATACCAGAGATCGCCCACGCCGATGTCACAACGACTAAACTCCCACTAACGATTGGGAAGTACAATGGTTCGTCCGACCCGGACGACCATATGAACATTTTTACCGGCACTGGGTGCAACGGCAAGTGGGACGAGGCCACTTGGTGTCATTTTTTCCCCCAGATCCTCATTGGTCTGGCGAGGGCTTGGTTCGATTCTTTGCCAGTGGGATCACTGGCCTCATTTGAAGACCTGCAAGCAAGATTCCTTGCACATTTCAGCCAGCAGCGACGTCACAAACGAGATTCCATGGACGTCATGAACATCTGGCACGGAGACAACGAAACTCTGGAGTCGTTTGTTGTCCGCTATAATAAAGAGTGCCTCGAGATCGGCCGAGTGGCAGATCAAATGGCACGCAACCATTTCATTCCAGCCGTCAAGGACGATGAAATGGTTATGACCATCTCAGGCAAGGAGGGCTTGCCAGAAAGGTGGGACGACGTCATGGCTGTGGTCAAGACGTATCCCCAAACTCAGCGTTCTCTCAAACCGCACACTGCCAAGGCACAGCCCTAAGCGGAAGGCCAATCCTCCCGCCAAGACTTTAAGCACAATAACAAGCGCAACTGGGACACGTGGAATCGTGGCAACGATCCCAAACCGTACTTCCCAGCAGCCACCAGCCCGACGCAAGGGCAACAATCAATGCCCAGCTCGACAACCGGGCATCCAAGAAAGAATCTCGGGACCGTAATTGGACCGAGATCAACCAGTCGCCAAGTGACGTCCTCCTCACGGACGCACTATTCTTGCGACCGGCCCAACCAATGAAGTCCAAAAAGAACCAGGATCTCACGCTTTACTGTGACTATCACAAGGACTCGGGCCACACAACCAACAACTGCATTAGTCTCCAACTGGAGATTGAGCGAACCAAGAAGGAAGGGAAGCTGCAACACTTGTTGACAGTCACGCAAAAGCAAACCAAGCGCATCACCCCCCACAACGAGGGCACCTCCATGGGTAAAAAGACCATGTATGTGGCCTCAACCCACATGATTAATGGAGGACGTGGAAAGCCACGCAAGGCGGCAAGAAAATCAGACAATGACTGGAAAGACGAACAAGTCGTCTTCCCAAAAGTACGAGGCGCACCGCACGACAGGCGTGCCGTCGTCATTACAGGCTACCTGGCTCATTACTGCACGGAGCGATTATTTATCGACCCGGGCAGTACCTCTGAAATTATATATGAGTAGTGCTTCAACCAGTTTGATCAGGAAGACAAGGATCGGTTGCAGCCGGTAAATTACCCCTTGGCCGGATTCATGGGGGAAACCGTATTCCCCCTGGGCCAAATCACTTTCCCCGTGCACCTTACCAACGGAAGGCACATGCGAACGGAGGAGGTAAACTTCATGGTTTTACCCCACACCTCCCGGTACGATGTACTTCTCGGACGAGAATCCTAAGGCGATTTTAACATGATTACATCCGTCCCGCACTCTGCCATCGGTTTCCCAATCGAGACAGGGGTTGCGTTAATCTATACCAGCAGAGAGGTTATGTCCACGGACGAGCTACGTCCGACAAAGACGGCAAGGCTTACCCCCAACACCCAACCGGAGAAATGGGTTCTTAACGCAAGACACCCAGAACAAACGGTCACGTTGGGACATGCCTTGTCCAACAACATCAGAGCGCGCCTGAAGCAACTCCTCTTCAGGAATCAAGATATTTTCGCATGGACACCCGCTGACATGACAGGGGTGCCACGCGAAATCGCGCAGCATTTCTCGAATACCTTTCCAGGTATCAAGTCGGTGATCCAAGGCCAACGCTACCTTGGGTCCGCAAAGAACGAGGCGATGTACGAGCAGGTCAAATAACTGCTCTCCGCAGGCATCCTGCGGGAGTTCAAATACCAGACTTGGTTATCTAACCCAGTCTTGGTAGAAAAACCAACCGGGGGCTGGTGCATGTGCGTCGATTATAAAGATCTCAACAAAGCCTGCCCCAAAGACTGTTACGCACTTCCCGAGATCGACGAGAAAGTCGATAACCTCGCCCCGTTTCGATGGAATACAAAGGCTATCACCAAGTGCAGATGGCAATGGAGAACGAAGATAAAACGACATTCCGCACACCTACCGGAAATTACTGTTATACAAAAATTCCGTTCGGGTTGCGCAACGCGGGCGCAACTTATCAAAAGTTGATGAATGACACTTTTGGTGATCAAATCAGCAAAAGTGTCGAAATCTACATGGACGACCTAGTCGTCATGAGCATGGAAGAGGATACCATGCTCAACGATATCGAAAGAACATTCCAAACTCTGCGCGGCGTCAATATGAAGCTCAACCCAGAGAAATGCTCATTTGGAATGGAAGAAGGCAAGTTCCTTGGATTCATCGTCACCAAAGATGGATTCAAGGTAAACCCGGAAAAGGTTCAGGCGATCCAGCATATGCCATCGCCTTCCACAATGAAGGAAATGCAGCGACTAGCTGGCCGGCTAGCAGCGCTAAACAGATTTTTAGCCAACCGTGCAGTTAAATCTTATCCTTTCATCAAGACTCTGCGGAACTGCTTAAAAAAGGAACAATTCCAGTGGACCGCAGAGGCTGAAAACGCTTTCCGGGAGATGAAAGAGTGTTTGATCCACCTCCCAACTCTAACCGCACCACGTAAGAAAAAACCACTTATCTTATACATATCCGCCGCAGACAACGCGGTGGTTGCGGTACTCATAGTGGAGCGAGAGGGAGTTCAAACACCCATCTACTATATCAGCAAAATGCTTAATGACCCAGAGACAAGGTACTTCATCATGGAAAAGTTGGTACTCGCACTGGTGCACTCTTTGAGACGGTTACGACGTTACTTCGCAAATCACGTCATCACCGTGTTAACTAACTATAGGATCGGACCGATCCTCTCCAAGCAAGAAATCTTTGGGAGATTAGCAAAATGGGCCATTGAACTCGGTGCGCACACATTGATCTATAAACCGCACCCCGCGATCAAAGGCCAAGTTCTAGCTGATTTTGTCGCCGAGGTACCGGCAAATCGCATCCAAGAATGCGAAGAAGAACAAAACCCAACACCACCACCATCCTCATCGGATATCTGGGCACCATACACTGATGGTGCATCCAACGAAGACGGTGCAGGTGCAGGTCTGCGACTCGTCAGCCCCGATGGCCAAGAGCTCACCTACGCAATCCGCCTCGATTTCAAGAGCACAAACAACGAGGCAGAATATGAGGCTCTACTGGCAGGGTTGCGTCTGGCAGTCAAACTCGGCGTCCAACATTTGGAGGCACACGTCGACTCACTACTAATTGCAGGGCAAGTGCGCGGCGACTATACCACAAAGGGGGATATAATGATCCTCTACCTCGAACAAGCCCTTCAACTGAAATCAAAGTTCACTTCCTTCAATATCCGCCATATTAACAGGAGTGAAAACAAACCCGCGGATGCACTTTCAAAACTTGCATCGACCGGCTTCCAACATCTGGAAAAGGAGATATGCATTGAGATTCTACAAAATCCTTCGGTACCCCTGCGCCAAGTCAACGTCATCCAGTATGGTACAACATCCTGGATGACACCAATCGTTGCATACTTGCAATCAGGTCTTACTCCCGAAAATAAAGCAGAGGCACGCAAGTTGCAATACAAAGCGTGCCATTATCAGATGGGAGACGGTATTTTATACTGCAAATCATACCTGGGGCCACTCCTCCGATGCGTTGACCCCCAAGATGCCACGTATCTAATCAGAGAGATACATGAAGGAATATGTGGCATACACACGGTCCCACGCATGGTGGTGGCCAAAATCTTGAATGCTGGGTACTACTGGCCCGACATGCACCTGGATGCGGTCAAAGTCTTGCGCAAGTGTTTCAATTGTCAGCAGCATACTCCCAAAACCTTGCGCCCCAAGAACAACTTGATCCCCGTCACTACTGCATGGCCATTTCAAAAATGGGCAATCGATGTGATGGGACCATTTCCAGACGCACCAGGTGCGGTGAAGTTTATCATAGTGGCTGTTGACTATTTCACAAAATGGGTAGAGGCAAAACCGCTCGCCACTACCACCGCTATGATAACAAGGAAATTTGTTTGGGAACATATCATCTGCCGTTTCGGTCTACCAATGTGCATCATTACCGACAACAGCACCAATTTCGTTGCCGAAGACTTTCAAAACTGGCTGAAAGAACTAAACATTGAACACATATTCTCATCAGTGGAGCATCCGCAAGGGAATGGCCAAGTAGAAAGTATCAATAAAAGTTTAGTCGAAGGCATAAAGGCACGGTTGGGAACAGCCAGACGCGGCTGGGTCGATGAACTCCCTAGTATCTTATGGGCTCACAGGACTAGCCCAAAGACAAGTCACGGTGAGACACCCTTCAGCTTGGTCTATGGCTCGGAGGCGGTGATCCCCGCTGAAGTAGGTCTCCCTTCACCCCGAATGTTAGCTATCAACAAGATAGACAATAGCGATGAATGCAGGCTTGACTTGGACCTCCTAGAAGAAAGGCGTGAAAACGCAGCAATCAACGAGGCCAAGTACAAAACCAAACTTGAAAAGTACTACAATGCACGCGTTCGCGTCTGTACCTTCAACCCAGGAGACTACGTCCTTCGCGACAATGAGGCATCTAATGCAGAACGCCCAGGGAAACTAGCCCTCAAGTGGGATGGACCCTACCTCATCCAAGAGGTCCTGGGCAAAGACGCATAAAAACTACAAACATTAGAAGGCGAACCTATCGCATGCACATGGAATGCACATCAACTTCGACCACATCAACTTCGACGATGTTACATGTAAGCCATGTTTTACATTTTCCATGTAACCTACCGATCCGCAGGCCATTTGCAAATAAATAAATGAACGATTCAATACAATATTGTTTATTTCCTTCTATTACAAATGCGTGTTCCACTTCGCGGTATATGCAAAAACAGATTGGCAAAATCTTCATTCGCGATACCCACACAAAGTGGTAACCACACACAAATATTGTAATAGGCCAGCAAAGGCAAAACATCAATGTCTATCCGGCTGGATACGCACATACGGTTTTTACAAAACCTACACAATTCCTAAACCCTAACGGGATAAAAACAGGAATTGACTAATACTCACACGACAAAGGTGTAGAGTATACTCAACTGCGCTTTACAGCCAACAGAGTTATCCATATACTTGCATGTCACCTAGACATACAAATGGCAAACAATGACTTAGTACTATTTACATGTGACTGAAACATTGGCAATAAATAAACACTACATCACCCGCACTCACACAAAGACAAAGTAAATATTCTTTACTTACACACTTTGAGCCGCACATACTTGCATATCACCTAGATATACAAAAGGCAAATTCAGACTTAATGTTATTCACAAAAACATTAACTCACACAGGTTCAAGAATGCAAGCAGTAAAAAAGACTTGTACAAATTGAACAATAAGATTAACTTTGTATTTCAAAAAATTTCTACACCTAAGCGGTGCACAAGAAATTTACATAAGTTTTTCTACCATTTACAACAAAGAGGAAATAAAAAAGAATGGTACGCAGGCCAACCTAGTCTTCTTTTGTACCACTGGTACCCGCATGACCTTTTGCGCCACCAGCGGTCTCCTACTCCTCTTCAAGATCACCATACAACAAGTGCAAGCGGTCCACATAATCTTTCGCCTCCAGGCATTTATCAATATCATCAATGGCGGCAATGGACAAGCTGTTGTATGGGTTAATAGCCGCAACGTATCGACCCTCAGTATCTACATTATGGAACCCAGATCTTTCATCAGTAAATTTGCTCTGGTAGAAAGGGTTCACATGATTAAGGCATTCGTTGTACCCAGCCTTGAACCCCGCCTCACGCGCACGCTCCTTAAGTTCATTAACACCAGCTGCGTTCTCAGGCGCGTCAAGAATGGTTCCAACAATCTGCAAAACAGAAGTAACAAGGGTAAACAAAGGCAAACCTAACAATAACAAAGGTACCAGATACTTACATGCCCGATACCATGGTAACGCATCCAGTCACGGTCTGCCTTAAGCTGATCCAAAGAGGAAATCAGGCTATCCCTAGCCTCAGCAGCCTCCCTTGCCCGCGCTTCAGCTTCAGCCGCGCGGGCAGTGACCTCCTCAATAATGGTCACCCGGTTCTGCACTTCAGCCTTTCAAAAGCAAAGAAAAAACAAGTATAGGAAGGCAATCAGCTATACTTTTAAAAGAAAAGAAGCAGACTCAAGTAGAATCGTGGTTCATACCTTAAGATCCTCAACAACCTTGTTAAGGTTGTTGCGGTCAGCATCCGCCGCTTCAAGAGCCTTGGCACCACGTGCCTCCGCCTCCTTGGCCTCCTTAACAGCCGCTTCGGCTGCAGCCTTTTCCTTTACCAAGGCAGCATTCGCCGCCTTTAGATTGGTCACCTCCTGACGAACACGGAAAAGTTTTTCATTTTCTCGAGCGCAAGCTTCCCTCCAACCCTTGCGCTTATCAGAAAACAACTTAGCAAGAGTACGAACCTGTTTAAGGCCAGCTGTCGAGGCCCAAGCTTCAGTCTGCTTGTACTTCTCAAAAGCAGCTTTCTCTCTTTCAAGCCACTCCGCACCCTCCCGAGCAACCTTAGCCATTGCCTCAGCCTCAGCCCGTAGGCGAGCGTTTTCCTCCTCCTTGCGGCCCAGAACCTTGTAATCTTCCATAATGGCACTCGCCATTATGAAACTCCCAACAAGCATGGAGGAGAGTTAATTTATCCGGTTCTCACGGGGCAAACCATGGGCCCGAAGAACCTCAAGCGGAGTGCCCAAACAGCTCAAAATATCCCTGCAGGCAGAGGGATCGTTGGAAATATCATCCCCCTACATAACATTCCAAGGGGGACGATGATAGTTCACACTCCGGTTGTCACGGCCCCCGTCCCGGTTTTACCCGATCTAGGAGCTGCGGGACAGAAACCCGTGGTATTTATTAATTGAGTTGACAACGGAAGATTTAACAGGATCTTTAAAACTTTAAATGCCCGATTATTTTATTTCATAATTCGGGATAAACCCCGTAGTTTACAATAGAGGAACTTCACAAGGAAATTCCCTGATTTACAAAACATGTTTATTTGTTTAACTGAGCCACTACTTCAAGCTTTGTTAGTGCTCCGTAGCACTTTTCCTTGGTTCACATTAGTCACCTAAAACATGTTTTAAAAATATTTTATCAGCGGGGAAGTACTGTCGAGTCACTGAAATTTGATAAAACGACACATAGTTATAAATTACAGCATAAGAGCTATTACAATGGCTTCTATCTTATTTTTATCTGGCGCCGTGTCACCTCATGGTGACGATGGTCATGCCACTATTGGGTCCTTTCACCCAAGTAGTGACGATTATCACTGTTAGGATTTATTAGCCTAGCCGTGAGATATTAGTAATGTGCACAATACCCCACTAGCCAGTGATTAAGATAACCATGACTTAATCCCTGTAATTATAACCTTTGAAAATAACTTGGAGTATTGTAAAACATTATTGATAAAAAGAGAATGACTCACATTGCAAGTTTAACGGGCAGAGTTTAGCCTACTGATAAGCCTGATAACCTAATTTAACAATGCACACTAACTAGGTTAGTAACTAATACAGCATTTACGATAACTCATGAGATTAAAACCCTCACAATGAATGACAAAGTGCAATACTTAAACATCCATCATATTCACGACAAATGACAAAGTATAGCCCTAATTTGGGCAGCACTTAAACATCCATCGGATAGTTTCAATCGTTCGGACATTGAATCGTAGCAGCGATCGAGTTAATACCCTGTATCGTAGGATCACCTCCCTAATGAAAATTGTGATTTCGAACAGAAGAACTTCGTTCTTCTTTAAAATTTTCGACACCAGTGAACTGCTCGTAACCAAACCTATGTATAGCTGATTTTTGGGGTTTACGCGGCCCGCGTAAGCCCCCTCTTGATCTTACGCGGCACGCGAGGGCCTCCTATACGTAGACTAGGGCTAGCGTGTCACACCTAGGTCTGCCACGTGTGTGACACGTGGCCTGGCAAGCTGATCCGGAGTTTTGATGAGTTGTCGCGGCCCGCGTAACCTTACCTTAAGGTTTACGCGGCCCGCGTGAAACCATAAAATTTGTTTTTCTTGATTTTTGTTATGGATTAGGGTTTTAGGGGGTCCGGGTTTTCACTTATGGGTCGTTTTGGGACATTTTTGAAGGTCCTTACACCGGTCCTCCGCATAAGAGCAGTAATAGAACTCCAGTTCAGACTCACCAGGCTGAATGGACGGTCCCCCAGAGCCCGTACCCGCGGCAGTTGAACCAGATGTCTTTTCAGCAACGGGGGACTTTGGCTTTTCAACATCAACAAACTTCAGATTATTCCCCCCCCTCAACATCACTATCCCGCGGGGGGATCAAGTTGTCAGAAGAATCCACCGTATCAAAGATGGTCTGCTCCGCGGCTTTCTTCCCGGTATCCTGCGTTTGCACAGAGGCCGCGGTAACCACTTCGACAGAAGGGCTCCTTGTAAACTCCTTATTGACGTCCGCAGCCGCGTCACGCACGGGAGAAGAAGGAGCGTCAAACAAGGAAAAACTTCCCTCTTGCGGTTCTACAACAAAGCAAAAACAACTATAAGTTACAGGCTTACAATGACGAACACTTGTGAACATATGGTTAACTTACCAGTCACAACCGCAGGCTTCGGCTGCGTGACAGCAGCTGTCCGAGTCGTTCTCAACTTCGGACGTTCCCGCTCACCAGCACCAGCTGCATCTACCTTCCTTTTCTTCTTCCCATCAGCAGGTTTGGAAACCGCAGAGGATCCACCTGCAGCCGCACCACCACCTGGAACACCCAAACCCTCAAGGGTGTCAGACACTACCACATAATCGGTGTATCTGCGGAAACGAGTACGAGAGATACCTGCCACCTGCGGCACCAAAGGAGGAACAACAACAGGCTCATGCGTTTTCTTCTTGCAAAACCGCACACCTTTCTCCACCTGCTTTTTGGGAACACCCTTCGCGTCAGGGTCTCCCAAAGCCCCAAGATCACCTGCATTTCAATCATCAACAAGCAAATCAGCAAGGCCAACTTCTTTACAAAGCAAGTAAGGAAATTATCTACTATACCTTTGCCTTGCGGCAGTGGTGCCTCCATCGCCTCGCGATCGGGAATACGGAAGTTGTCACGAATTGTGAAGTTAAAACCTTCTTCACCATCCGCACTCGCAATCACCTCAACCTTGCCCTTAAAGTCTGGGTCAAATATTCTCCAAAGGGCAGCATCCTCTCATAGTGCATTTACAAAAACTCAGTAACAAAGATAAGGAAGTAAGAAACCGCACAAGAAGAAAGGTACTTACCACCACTTTTCTCCCACATAACGGGCCTTGATTTCCCACTCATCCTTGTCAGCATCATCCGCAGCACCCACAACTGAGAGTTGTTCAGTTTCTTAAACCCAATGAGCCACAACCTTGGAAACCAGTCCACCGTTTCAGCCCTGGGGACAACAATGGTCTCCGCTATGATCGGCTCGGTCACATTCCGAAAGGTCAACTTGGAAGTGACCGCAACAGCCTTAATGTAGAGGAATTTTGTCTTCCACTTTGTAATACCCTTGGGAGGGACCATCAGCTTAGGGCTACCATGTCGTTGACCGAAAGAGAAGAAACCAGTGTGCACTGTCAACTGATAAAACCGCCGGAAATCTTCGACGGCAGGTTCCATACCAAGAGCACGAAACGTGTACTCAAAGTTTCGGACCCGAATCATCCCAAACGGGCTCAGTTAAGAAATGTGGATCTTGTACCACTCCAAAATCTCGGTGACAAACACCGTCAACGGCAGTCGGAGATTACAATCACCGAAAAAATCTGCCCACATAGTGACATATCCCGCCGGGGAGCATCGGCGCCGGGGTCACCTTCTTGTGGGTAAACGAACCCATACTCTTGAGCCATCTGAACGTCGGTAATCATATTATCGAACTGAGCCTTCGTCCATTTCAGCACCGGCAAACCTCCGCCGGGGCACCACCACTTTCCTCCTCCTCAGCAGCATGGCGATTGGATGGTTCAGCCATCAGAATGTAGAAGAAAGAAAATGGAAGATGAGTTTAAAAACTTCGAAAAAACCACACCGGAAATACAAAGGATTGATCGGAGAAGATGAAGGTTTTTTAACTTCTCTAACAGGAATTTTTTTGAATTTTCAAACAAGTGAGGGGAAACCCCAAACAGTTTCCCCTTTTATACTCATCGCAATAAATGCGGAACAGCAACCGAAATGTCGTGCTCAAAAGGAACGAACCATGCGGCGACACGTGTATAGCGACGGTTCCGCTGGCGGTTACCACGCGCGAGTATCCGCCCACGCGCCCGACAAAAGAGACTTTTACACTCCTGCTACAGTGCAGTGATTACCTCGAGCAATGCAAACGTCCTTTCGTTTCAGCACATGACAGGCAAATCTCACCAACTTCCACCAACTCGCACGTGCGGTCTACAACGTTTACAAAAGCTACAAATGAAGATAACTCTCATGTACGAGGCATGCGGTTTTTTATGGTTTCTCAATCCATAACCTATACCGCATGTCGTTTTTTACATCCCCTCAAAAAAATAGGAAAAATATATTTACACTATGTAAAGGGGAATAATCAATATCCGCATATACCCACGAGTACACGTGGAATTTGCGGAGAGGACACACACGAGCCCGTACAGGTGTGTCAGATACTCAGAACCAGCGTTGTTCTTTGTACTGCGAAAACGGCTTCTCAGGATGAGGCAAACCGCAGTCCCTTCAAGCTTCTTCAAGCTTCAAATCCCTCATGTCCGGTTCACAACCACAGAGGGGACGCAAACAGCTTCTCCTTAGGGAAAAGGATAAGTATGATGAGCGACCACATATCAGCAACCTTGACTCCTGATCCTTCAAGAGCCACATCAAAGAGAATCCCTCTTTTAAAGCGAGTCTTCAGCTGCAAACCACAGACACTCATAAGTAGCTGCGGCGGAATGCAGCTACGCGAACGGTAGCTACGGAACAGCCACAACTAAGCCATCACGCGGTTGAGCAAAGCTACTTCCAGAAAAACTGATTTCCAACTAAGCGTGAAGGAAAGTGGCTACAGAACGAATGCGGATGAGTTTCACCCAGATTTCAAAGTATCTAAGGTGATCTCCTTGAGCAACAAGCCAAGCAACAGTGGTAACAAGTCTGCTTATGACTTTGTTTACCCACTTATGAGCTGCATAGAATAAACAATGGTGGGCACAGCCATGCCTATGACCATGTTTATTTGACCATTATCCAGATTCACATTGTTCGACCAAACACGGCCAACAATGACGCAAGTTCCCTACATTGTTCGACCAAACATGGCCAACAATGCAATGGAACGAGGTAACCGCAAAGGATGTGCGGTTACTTGAGAGCTAAACTGGAAGGACACGAACACCCCACAAAATAGGGATCATCGTTACATGTCCCGTTGATAAACATAAAGCGAGAGCAAGGCACTTACAACATTGCATCTGCTACCGCAGAGGTTACAACTAGAGTTGCGGCCACTGACATCTTCAGTCACGGTCTCAAAGGTTGGTTCGACACACCAACAGGTGGCAACCAACCCTGATGACATCAGAAAAAGGTAGACCATACTACCAGATCAAAATCCTCGGCTGAGAATTCTGCATCGGACAGAACTCGCTCACCGGTACGGAAGAGACGTCACACGACTCTACCGGATCCCCATCTTGATTTACTTGAAGCAGGAGCCATCAAACTCCAAACTACCTTCTAGACACCATAGTCCAGTGTTCCTCCCACATGCAACTTGCATGAGGAAGCAACACTAGACTGGGGGGACTTGAAGGGGTATGGTCCCAGATCTCGCACGAGCATGGCTACGAGTGACCATTACCCTTATCAAAAAGCCCCCACCAGCAAGAACTTATCTGTGTCCGTGCGGGCACGCGCAAACACAGCAGTCGAATCCAATCGGTCAAGCGATAAGAAGAAAACTTACCTTGTGTATGAAAATGGGTGTACGCATAGCGATGCGGCATAGCACCGCATCCTATGAACATTTTCGTCACGACAAGGGATTTGGACAACAGCAACAGTCGCCACTAGTGGCGATGTGGCCTGGCACCGCATCCCGCAGTCTTTGCCAGAGTGAGAACGCGGAAACAGCAGCAGTTACCGCAGGCAGCGATGCGGCACGGCACCACATCCTGCCCACGAGGCAAGTGGGACTGACACCACAGAGCAAGTGGCACCAATGACAGTCGCCTGTCAGCCCATACGTAAGCAACAGACTAACACCACAGTAGGACGTGGCTTCACCTCCACAGCCAACAAGCCTGACACACCTGCATAAGGGCGGCGCGTCGTCAGTCTGTCCACTCAACCACCCTCCTTCACTTCTCGGCTATAAACACCCATCCCAAACCAGGTTTGAGGTATCGCTTCTCAACTCTCTCACAACTACTACTATCACACACTTTGCTTCACAAACAAATTACTGATTATCACGCCGGAGAGTGGTAACAAGGAGCACCCCCACCCCTTCCTCCTTGTTACGAGTCACGGTGTGTTTTCCTTGTGAAGGAGACAGCCCAGCTGACGGTCCAGCCACCGATCCTCGGAAAGAAGGGATTAACCCTACTTGACGAGACCAGTGAATTAACCTCTCTTGGTTAACCACTGTTTCATCACCACCTATCGTGGTTCATCAACTTTTATTACGGGAAACTTATCAAAATAGTCATGTCAGATGTTGGCTTTTCAATAATAGACATGGGTTTCTAGCCTTTTCCATTTTGTAAGAATCAATTGGACGGAGCCAAGTAACACAAACAAGCTTAAATGGCTAAAGGATGCTGAATATCAAGGAATCAGAGTGGGACCACATGAGTTGTCACGCTGCAGGCTGCTTGTCCACGTCTTCTGCCTTTCAAGGACACGTTTGATAACAATTCTGTTTAGGCTGGACGGTGTGGGGAACGTCCAGCCCCGTCAGAATCGTCTACAGGTCGACCTTGGAGACGGGCATAAAGGACAAAAGTTGGTGCACTCCCTCATGGCCGGCCCTGGGGGTGGGCGGGGAGGACCACCGTCTAGGGCCCGATATTTTGAGGGGCACGTTTTTTATGAAAAAAATCCCGATATGTATATGTAAAATAATTTTTTAATCGTGTACATCCATACAAACACCAACATAGGCCCCTTTACAAAACTATTCTTATGGTTTAGATTAGTTATTAACCACTTTGGCATTAGGTTTACACATTTAGTGAGCCAAATACCCAATTTCATTAAGGCCAAATGACACATTTTTTCGAGCTCGAATAAGGTACACGAATTCTCAGGGCCGGCGCTACTCACACAAACATATACATACAACAAATACATATATATTTTAGGCCCATCCCCCATTTCATTACCTACATCCTCTTTGCCTCATCCTCACACCCGATCTACGTGGCGCCTATGTGAAGGGTCATCCTCCAAGGATGAGCCTCTCCCATACCGCATAGCCTTACAGCCAACTTTTCTTTTCATTTTTTTATTTTCAATCATCCTTACCCACTGCCATATATAAGCACCTCCCATCCGCCATCACTCGCTGCTACTGTCCAGATCTCATCTTCTACGTTAATCATAAATCATTAAAAAATCAAAATTATAAGAAAATGGAGAACATAAAATAAAAAATCGTATCAAAATTAAATTCAGAAAATTGCAGGAAGGTACACTATCCTTTCCCTGCAACACTCCAACAGTGTACGTTTGTATTGTCCCATTTACCATCATTTCCATTGCTTTTTCATAGAGCATCTTTGCCTTTTCCCATCATCACTTCCCCTCCAATTTCCTCTCACATCACATCTGGCTGCCATTCGATCACTTGCTTGCCACTGCACTTATACATCCGGCTGCTGCTACAATTACTAACCTTGTTACAATACTTTCGAAATCTTAAAGAAAAGCACATCTTTTTTAACAGCTTTTTTTTGACATCATTTTCAACAGAGCTTTTTTTTTTTTTTTCTAAAATAAATTGCTTCAAAAATTTTCATATATAGTCTGGTTGCTTATATGTATAAGTTACAATCTCATCCATTTGTAACCCACTGATTTCCACTTTTTTTTTTTTTACTTTATAAACAGAAACATGACAACAACAATCGCCAAGTTTGCTCACTTACAAATTCCACTTGAAGACGTACTAAACGCCACCAATAACTTTCACGAGGATAACATCATTGGTCGTGGTGGATTTGGACCAGCATACAAAGGACAACTCCAGCGGTCTGGGAAGTTGATCAAGATTGCTGCAAGGAGGTTAGATCGTACGCATGGTGAAGGAGACGTTGAGTTCTGGACGGAAATTTCAGCGCTTTCAGATCTCAAGCATACAAATCTAGTCTCTATCATTGGATTTTGCAATGAGAAAGATGAGAAGATCATCATAACCACGTATGCGGCCAACGGAAGTCTCCAGGAGCATCTAAACAACCCCAACCTCACATGGACTCAAAGATTGAGGATAAGTGTTGGTGTGGCTCGTGCGTTGAGCTACCTCCATTATGATGAGGGACGTGGTTATGGTTTTATACACCGTAACGTTAACAGCTCCACAATTTTATTAGACGAGAACTGGGAAGCTAAGTTATCCGGTTTTGAAATATCCATCAAACAAGCAGTTAACCGAATGGACCAGATCACCCTTTCTGAACCTATTGGCACAATAGGGTATATGGATCCGGAAATTGGAAAGACCAAAGGTGTAACATGCAAGTCAGATGTCTACGCATTCGGTGTTGTTTTGTTCGAAATATTGTGTGGGAGGAGAGCATATATCAAGAACGAGGCTAACAGGTTCCTAGCTCGATTTGCCAAATATCATTATGAGAACGAAACGTTGCAGGATATCATCCATCCTGATCTAAGGAATCAAATATTCCCGGGATCACTTAGAAAATACTCAAAAACGGCATATTCTTGCTTAAAGGAGGATAGAGTACAACGCCCGAATATGCTCAATGTTGTTGATGAACTTGAGAAAGCACTTGAGAAAGTATTGAAGTTTCAGCCACGGCATGAATATTTTGTAAGTCCTTTTCTATTGTTTTTTTTCTTTACGTCTATTATTTCTCATCGTTTTAATTTGTGAACTTTAAAGAATGACAATTAAGAAAAAAAAAATAAACTAAAGTTATCATACAACATTTGTTAACTTTAACAAATTTTAATATTGTTAATTATACTTAAAAGTTCGTTGTTAGTTACATTGAAAAATGAATTTAATTCTAATTCTAATTTACCGTAAAGTTACCATATAACAGTTGGTTGTTATAAAAAATGTTTATATTTTTTGTTCTTTAGTTACCATAATTAATATAACTTCTAACAATTGTTGGTTTCCTTACGTTTCTTCTTTGTATTATGAAAATGTCTTTGGAAACCATACCACTACAACCAAATTGAAGCAAACAAATAAAATCAAAACACATTATTTTTTAGGCAAAATTACACAATTTCATTCTATATTTATAACAAAAACAACTGTACTTTTTGTATAATTAACTTGAGAGAAAAGTGTACGGATAGTCCTTGTGGTTTACCCAGATTTCACTTATAGTCCCGACATTTTTAAAATTAAAGCTATAGTCACTGAAGCGGATGGAGGTTAGTTTTTGGAGTTAAATAGGTGTGAAATGACTAAAATGTCCTTAATATTAAACAAACTAAATTAATTAAATACATACATATTATATATACTTTTGGGACCCACCAACTATAAAAATAAAAAAAACAACCCCACACCCCTTCTCTCTTTCTTGCTCTCTGCTTCTTCCTTCTTTCTTGTTCACCGGAGAACCACCACCCTCCACCATAGAACTACCACCACTCTCAGATTGTCTTCAAATATCGGTCTCCGGCCTCCATTCTCAAACATCAACACCCCCTCCACCGTCAACCTTCCCCGCGAGTGTCCAGCAGAAGCGGCAACTCCGTTTAGATCGGTCCTTCGTTTGGACCTTTGCGTGAGTCTCCGGTTGCGAAATGCAGATCTGAATACACATTTACTTTTGATTCTATTCAGATCCAAGCCTTTTGCTTCCTGATGTTAAATTAATGAGAACATTTTCGATGAGACTGTTAAAGATTTAGTGTTGATTTAGCTTATTGTTTGTTAAATCTTGAATCTTGTTTGGAACGTTTAAATTGTGTCTGTTCAAGATTTTTTATTCAGGGTTTCTTTTACATTGATGAAATTGTTGATTATTTAGTGTTGATATAGCTTCTTGTTTGTTAAATCTCGAATCTTGTTTAGGTGTTGATTATTTAGACTCGAAAAACCATATTTAAGGAGCTGGAATTTCTTATCATTTCATGGAGGATATCTGAACCCGAAATCAATAAGATATCCCCTTATCATCACTGCCTTCTCGTGACTGAAACATTCAAACGAGTATTTGCCGTGGTACCTTCCGCACCCGCTGCCACCAACTCCTCCAAACGGCAGCGTATTAGCGGCAAATTGAAGGAGTGTGTCTTTGAATGTAATGCTTCCTGATGAGGTTTCGCGAATCATCTTCTGTTTCAATTTCTCATTGTTTGTGAAGCCATAGATGGTTAGTGGTTTTGGCCTTGAGTTTATAAACGAATCTGAGAGTGGTGGTGGTTCTCCGGTGGAGGGTGGTGGTTCTCCGGTGAACGAGAGAGAAGGAAGAAGCAGAGAGAGAGAGAAAGAAAGAGAGAAGAGGGGGTAGGGTTGTTTTTTTATTTTATAGTTGGTGGATTCCACAAGTATATTTAATTAATTTATTTGGTTTAATATTAAGGGCATTTTAGTCATTTCACACCCACTTAACTCAAAAAACTAACCTTCATCCGCTTCAGGGACTACTATCTGAGAACGAATTTGCAAAACTTGGGGACTATAGCTGTAATTTTAATAATGTAGAGACTGTAGGTGAAATCTGAGCAAACCACAAGGACTGTCCGGACACTTTTCTCTTAACTTAAGCAATTATCGTTATTGTCCTTTTTCGTTTGGTATTTGTTACATTTCTATCCTTTTGGTAGATGGACTTTTAAAGGGACGTTAAATGCTTTCCGTAAATTTTTACCCTTTAAAAAAATTAAAGAAACACTTAAAATTTCAACCAGACTACTATCCTTATTGCACCATTTCCCCCTTGCTACAAGCCTACCATTAAAAAAATTATACTTAAGAAACCCTCAACTCAATCCGAAAAAACTAAACGAAAGTAACACCATCTTCACTGTGATAATTGATAGAATTCACTGCTCCAACCTTTGGGAGCCAAAGACTATATATACAAAAAAAAAAAATAGAGAACACCAATGGACACAAATAAATAGATACAATAAATACACATTTAACTATTTTTGTCTAACATCCCCCTTCAAGCGGAACGGTGGCGGACGGATCCCAAGACGATCACGAAAGACTTCAAACTGGGATCGAGGAAGACTTTTGGTGAAGATATCCGCAACCTGTAGCTTGGTCGGAACAAAGCACGTGTATAACTTCCCAGAGGAGACAAGTTCTTGAATAAAGTGATAATCCAGATCAATATGTTTAGCACACTTGTGAGAGACAGTATTCTGAGTCAAGAATAAAGCACTTTTGTTGTCACACAGTAAGGTTGGACGATCAGGAGGAAGAGCATGAAGCTCACGTAGAAGGTGAGTAAGCCAAACAATTTCAGCAGTAGTGTTAGCCATAGCTCGGTATTCAGATTCACAACTTGAGCGAGCAACAGTAGGTTGTTTCTTAGCACTCCATGAAACGAGGTTCCCACCCAAGAAAATTGAGTAACCATAGGTAGAGCGTCTGGTGTCAATACAGCGAGCCCAGTCAGCGTCAGAATACCTAAGTATGGCAGTTTTTGCAGGCTTGCTAAAAGACAACCCGAATGCAATTGTGCCTTTGACATAGCGAAGGATGCGTTTGACCAGCTGAAAGTGAGTGGTGGTGGGAGCCTGTAGAAACTGGCTGACTTGATTCACAGCGTAGGATATTTCTGGGCGAGTAATTGTGAGGTACTAGAGAGCCCCAACCAAAGAACGGTATAAAGTTGGATCCGAATGCAAGTCCCCAGTGTCCGTAAGAGACTCGTGTGCTGCCATAGGAGTGTGAACGGGCTTGCACTCAAGGAGATCCGCACGAGCACGGATGTCATGAGCATATTTCGACTGGGTTAGGAAGAGACCATCAGCACTTCGAGTCACTTCAAGGCCAAGAAAGTAATTTAGATTGCCGAGGTCTTTGATAGCAAATTCTTGGTGAAGGCATTTGACAAAGTTGTCCATAATGGCTTCATCGTTACCCGTTAGGATCAAGTCATCCACATAGACAAGAAGATACATGACGTGCGACCCACGCTTATATATAAATAAGGACGGATCAGCCCTGCTACAAACAAAACCATAGGTTAGTAAATAATTGCTAAGACGGTGGAACCAGGCCCGGGGTGCTTGTTTGAGCCCATAAAGGGCTTTATTAAGCAAGCAAACATGCATAGGAAAATGTGGGTGTTCAAAGCCCGGTGGTTACTCCATGTATACGCGTTCGGAGAGATGACCATGAAGGAAAGCGTTGTTGACGTCAAGCTGATGAAGTTTCCAACCATGGATGACAGCTAACGATAAGACAACCCTAATGGTTGAAGCTTTGACAACAGGGCTAAATGTGTGAGAGTAGTCTAAGCCGGGCATTTGACTAAAACCTTGAGCAACTAGACGAGCCTTGTACCTATCAATAGATCCATCAGATCGATATTTCGTACGAAAAACCATTTTGACCAGACAACATTCTGGTTCTTAGGTCGCGGAACAAGAGTCCAAGTATTATTATTCTGAAGTGCTGAAAGTTCTTTATGCATGGCGTCAAGCCAGTGAGCATGTTTGCTGGCAGATTTGAACCCTTTTGGTTCAATTTTGGAAAAGAGAGAAATGTGAAGATTAGAAGAATGAAGGTGAGTGAAGTTAGCAAGATGTTTCGGTTTAAATATGCCAGCTTTACCACGGGTAATCATAGGGTGTACGTTTGTGTTAGGAGGAATCTGGTGGAGAGAATTTGTAGGGACAGACTCATTTGCGGTAGAGGTGCGTTCTTGAGATGTGGCGGTTTGGGCTGGAGTGGGAGAGGTGGTTTGGGCTTGAGAGTTATGGACAAGAGAGGCGGTTGGATTTTGGGCTTCATTTTGGGCTTCAACTATAGGAGAGGTGGGTGGAGTTTGGGCTTCGTTTTGGACTTCAACCGTAGGATTTTGGGTTGCCTGGTTAATGGGGGAGTGGAGTTGGGGATGGTCCGGATCAGCACAGTAAGTGCAAGGAGTGGAAGGCGGTTTTGGTTGATGGGTGGATATAGGAGGTGGTGTAGGAAGGGATATATCGGTAAAGGTGTGCCAACTAAGTAAAGAGAAATCCACAGTGGAGATATCCCTCTTTAATGGCAAGGTGTGCTCGTCAAAGTGAGCATGGCGAGTTATATAAATTCGAGATGTGTCTAGGTCAAGACACTTGAACCCTTTATATTGAGCGCAATATCCAAGAAAGACACATGGTAAACTTCTTGGGGCCAACTTGTGTGCCGAGTAATCACGAAGATAAGGATATACACGACAACCGAACACTCGAAAGTTGTCATAAGTTGGTTTCTTGAAGAAGAGAACCTCAAATGGTGATTTGTCATTCAATACTTTAGTAGGTAGGCGGTTAACGATAAAACCGCAGTGCTGAATGCATGTTCCCAATGTATTGGAGAAACGTGACTATTGAAAAGTAGAGCTAAACCAGTCTCAACAATATGTCGATGTTTTTTTTCGGCTCGCCCGTTTTGTTGGGGAGTATACGGGCATGAGAGTCTATGAAAGGTACCATAGTCATCAAATAATTGTTTTACAAGCCGGTTCACAAACTCCGTGCCTCCATCGCTTTGAAAGATTTTAATTTTCCGAGAAAATTGAGTTTGAGAGAACCGCATAAAAGTCGCTAAAATAGTGGGAAATTCAAATTTATGTTTTAGTGGATAAAACCAAGTGAAACGTGAGAAGTCGTCCACAAAAATCACATAATATCTATAATTCTCAATGGTGGAGACCGGAGACGGGCCCTATAAGTCACAATGAACCAAATCTAAAGGATAAGATGCACGACTATCATTAATAGAAAATGGTAGACGCTGTCCTTTAGACAATTCACAAGAAGGACAAACAATTGGTTTTAGCAAAATAGAGGTGAGGTTCAACGACCCACTTTTATTTAAACATAAAATAGTATCAAAGGAAACGTGTCCCAAACGAGAATCCCACAATTCATAAGATGCTTTGGGAGGCCTTGATGAGATTGAGAAAAAAGCTTGAGGACCCGTATGCAACACATATAGACCATCTTCACATCGACCTTGGGCCACCACCTGTTTGGTTGTGCGGTCCTGAATATAAAAATAAGGTTGAGATAACAAAACATCCAAATGATTGTCAGTCGTAAGCTTGCTTATAGACATAAGATTTTTCATACGGTTAGGAACCATCAGAACATCTTTTAATTTTATATCCTTAGAAATATTGGAATGACCAACATGAGTAATTGGTAGAGATTTTCCATTACCAAAGGTTACTTTGTGATCACCTGTGTAAGGAGCAACATCATTTAGATTGACAGATGGATTTGCCATGTGATCAGTAGCACATGTGTCACCTACCCAATCAGGACCAGAACTGGTGACATGGCATTGGGCATGAAAAGCTTTGGCCAAATCAGATGGGGAGGACAGAGACTGTTGGGCAAATTCAGATAGGTTGGGACAATTGTTGGCATAGTGCCCATCCACACGGCACAACTGACAGTGAGGACCGCGACCTCCACTGCCCCTGGCACGACCCCGAGAACCGCCACCACGAGTGAAACGATTGCCACGGCCACGATTGTTTTTGGGGTTGCGATTAGTGTAAGATGAAAAAGCAACAGGGGGGGGGGGGGGTTGAACCATGGAGGGACTGCAGAAACAACTCATGTGATTCGGCTTGAACAAGCAGGTCACGAAACGGAGGGGTAGGTTTGGAGGCTCGGATGGCAGTAGAGAAGGTTTCAAAGTTGGAGCCAAGACCACAAAGAAACCAGTGGGTTTTGTCAGCTTCATCAACTGGTTGACCGATCGCAACGAGTTGATCACAAATATATTTGAACTTTTTCCCAAAATCAGAGACAGAGGAAGACCCTTTGGTGAGATGGCGAAGTTTGTCACGAAAAAGTTCTGCACACGTTCAATGGATGAGTTGCTATACACCGATTCGAGTGCAAGCCACATAGCACGGGCGTTAGACAGCCCAAGAGTCTCACCAATCACCTCCTCGGAGAGAGAGGCATAGAGTATCATAATGGTCTTTTGATCATTACCAAGCCACACAGCATATTGCGGGTTAGCAATCAGCTTCTCGCCTTGAGTTATCATCGGTTCAGGGGCAGCGGATGAACCGTCAACATGAGGGACAAGGTCCGGGCAGGAGAGGGCAGTGAGGATCTGGGTTCGCCAAAACAAGTAGTTGGTGGAAGATAGCTTAATTGTTAACATGTGGAGGAGGGAATTCATGGGAATGGTTGAGTCAGAAGAGGATGAGGAGGCTGCCATGGTGAAAGGGGAAAAAGAAAAGGGGAAAGAACGGAAGGAAGAAGTAGAGGGGAAGGGGGAAAATCAAGCTCTTGATACCATGTGATAATTGATAGAATTCATTGCTCCAACCTTTGGGAGCCAAAGACTATATATACAAAAAAATAGAGAACACCAATAGACACAAATAAATAGATACAATAAATACACATTTAACTATTTTTGTCTAACATTCACCATCCATAGAATCGCTCATTTCTTGTTTTTAGATCATAGCTGGGGATCTCAAATTTCTTGATTCTTTTCATCGCCATTGAAGCCGCCAAACAGAACCCTTTTATTCTGGATGAAGTTTTCTCTCAAATCCGTGCTCTAATTAACTCCCAATCAAAATGAACTTTTTATTTTTCATGTTGGAGGCTTTGAGTAGAAGAAATGGATTTACGTTGGTTAGCGTTGTTCTACTATAATGTGCGAGTGATAGAGAAAGAAAGTAAATGAGCTTAAAGAGATGGGAATTGCCCACTACATTTAACTTATCTTATAAAAGGATATATGGAATTTGTGACAAATATTGAACGGGACGATAAGTGTACTCATTAAAATTGAAGAATGAAGATCTACAATTTTCAATATAGATAAAGAAAATCTAGAAAGTACATAGGAGTAACTACCTACGTAATCGATTCCCTCAATGTACACTTGCCATGTATGTATATTAGGATGAAGGGTATGGGGGTCATGATTGGGACATAATTCACTACGTAGGAACATGAATGGAAGGCTACACCATCCCGTTGCCTGATCCACCATGGTTCGCATGGATTAAACCATGGCAACCATGGTCCTATTTTCCATTTTCCAAGATTTCCTTTCCATTTTATTTAGAAAAAAATAAATAAGGGGATATTGGTTTGTTCATGACCACACCATTAGGGTAGTGGTTTTGGATGGTGAATTAGAGATGAGTGACATGACGCTGACATGAAGGGTCGTGGTGGTCACATGAGGGTCATAACCATACCCTATAGCCTTAGCAAACACAAATATCTGTAAAAAAAATCAGATCAGGACAAGCGCCTTATAACCTGCAATTTAATATAATAAACCCAAGTGTTCATTTACATAACCCAGCTTCGTAAGATTTCACTACTACATCATCAGACTTTATACTATTGTTCGTTAGGGTTTTCCCTTTTTTTTCTTTGGCTCAATCTATTCACACACCTGCAATGCCTATTCACACACCTGCAATGCGTACAGGACTAGACGGGGCATCTAGGCACTAAAATTAAGGGGTTCTGAATAGGGTGTCGGGCACAAAAGTTAAGGGGTGTATACGCTGAATACAGGGCAAGACGGGGCGTCTTGGAGTGATGTTTTTTTGAGTGAAAAATTGAGTGTTTTGGTGGGGTAATTTGGTGTGTTTTTGAAGAAAATGTGTGTTTTTGAAGAAAATATGTATTTTTTGTATAAAAATATTAGCTCGTTTTCAAGATCGGCTCTTTAAAAATATTCGCTCGTTTAAATATTACATCGTTTTTAACATTTTACTTTTTCAAATATTACCATTCCATTAAAATATTATATTGTTTAAAAGTTATACCGTTTTCAACATATTACCGTTTCAAATATTATATCATTTAAGTATTATTTAACGTTTCGCACATTATAGTGTTTCCGTATTATATTTCAATGTCAAGGTTTTTACTATTTATTACGAAATATCGATGTACGAAATATCGATGTAAGAAAAATAATCATTAAGTAACCGAACAATTGAAAACAAACTTAATATAACATATATAAGATAAGTTTGTACATCCATAACAAAATATAAACTACAACTGAATAGTAAATACCAAAATATGAACATGCGACTGGTCTATGCCTCCGGCTTAGAACCTGAATCTGACTCCGGATCTGGCTGCTACTGCTGCTGCTGATGATGATGTGTTGTCCGAGGTGGTGGGAGCGGTATGACAGGTAACCCCCTCTCTCTCGTCTATCTTGCGCCTCCCGAACCAACCAACCCGCCAAATCCATAACCATGTCAAGGTCGGCTCGTAAACGCGGATCTGCAGCTTCGGGAGCATGACCTGGAATAATGTGCTGTGGATATCGGGGCGCCCCGGGGTGGTGGTGGTTGTGGGATTGCTGCACCGTCTAGATCCACCAGAGGCTCCTACACACCCCCTACATGATCTGGCGGAGGATAGACTGGATCGAAGTGCTCCGGTAGCTCCTTCGGAACGTATACATGACCTGCGCGGGTTTTAAACTGCTCGCCGAGTAGGTCGAACCTCTTAATGAGTTTCATCCCCCACAACGTCTGAAAACCCATCATCGTCGGCTCTATGGCTGACAGTAAGTATGGGTCTGCATTCGGCAAAATACCCAATGAAGGGGCAATGACGGTCATGTACGCGCCGCCATACAAAAATCCGTGCTACTGCCAGTGATGGGCGGAGTCGAAGTATTCGGCCAGACTGTGTGCAAGTGCTCACGGCCTCCTGTACAAATAACAGTAAAAGAAAAAGAGGTCGGTGGTCGTACACCACTCACGGTTGTGTAGATATCTGCAGACAGTGTTAGAGAAATACGGAAAGTAGTAAATAATAATAAAAATCACAATACTTACCGTAATAAATGCACGTACCTATACAATGGGTCATCAACAAGTGAAATCCTTCTCTTGGCCCTGCCATGCTCCCAAGTATATGCCCCCGCAACCACCTCCCAAAATCCTAAGGGTTAATGGATTTAAACACCCCCAACTATGGCCATTTGGCCGCTGGCACTCTCAACTTTGACTTTGGCTCACACCACTCTCAACTTAACACATTGGGTGATGTGTCACCCCGTCGTTAACCAGGCACTAACCACGTTAGTTTTATTATCCTACGTGTCAAATATTATCCCATGTGGCATGATGATGTGTACTCTTATTATATTTTAAAAAGCTGATTTAAATAAGATATAGATTTAAATTAAAAAGAAATCTGATATTATAAACCCCTCTCTCAACTCACCCCCTCTCTCTCTAACACCACCACCACCTCCACCCTCTACTCACCACCGCCACCATCAAATCCACCCCCACCTTCTCCCCCTTCTCACCACTGCTGCAAACCCTAAACAAAATCATCAACAGCATATTAATTGTTGAAACTGTTGTTGATTCAAAACATCAGAACTGGAACTTTAGAATCAGATCTGGAACTTCAGATCGGTAGCCGAAATATTGCCTAGCAAAGTATTAAAAAAGATGAAGGCTCCCCAATGACGTGCCGGTGATTAGTCCAGAATAACTTATTGCAGCTTACGGTTTCTCGTTCATGTTTCCTTCTCGATTTGGTGTGATGACAACCCAATGTAAAGCTTTCTTTGATGCAACCAACAGTTTGTGGGAAACTCAAGCACTTGCTGGGAAACCGGTTATGATCTTCTGGAGAACGGGTTTTCATGGTGGAAACCGGCTAGGATCTTTTGGGAAACCTGCTATTGATTCACAAGTAGATCTAGAACTCTAGAACTCATATTAATGACCGATTGGTGGAACATGATGAACTTCATAACTCAGATTTGGGGATTGATTTATGTTTTATACGTGGGTGGGTGTGGTGGTGATGTAGAGGTGCAGCGGTGGTGGGTGGTGTGGTGGTGAAGGTGGAGCTGTGGTGGGTGATGTGGTGGTGACGGTGGGTGCAATGGTTGTAGTGGTGAAGGTGGAGGCGCTATGGTGGGTTGTGTGGTAGTTTGGGTTGCAACTTGAGAGATAGGGAGCAAATGATAGAGGGAGAGAGGGGGATGTTTAAGTATAGAGGAGAGAGAAGATTTATATATTATTTATTTAATTTTATTTTACTTCAGTTCCACGTCACCTTGCCACCTCATAAAAAACAAGCCATGTCATCAAAAATTGAATACGTAAGCAAAAAGAAGTAACGTGGTTAGTGCCTAGTTAACGACAGGGTGACACAACACCCAAAGTGTTAAGTTGGGTGTGGTGTGAGCCAAAGTCAAAGTTGAGAGTGTCAGTGGCTAAATGGCCATAGTTGTGGGTGTTTAAATCCATTAACCCAAATCCTAAAAGGATAGGTCTATCAACCACTAGTAGCCCCTCTGTATAAACATCTATAGCAATCTCCTCCTGCAAGTATAAACCGCTATGAACCACAAACTCTACTAGAGTCATCGCACGCCAAACACCAGCAAGTCGGAAAGAAATCTCAGGTGGAAGGGGAGGATCCTGTGGCTGTGCAGGTTGTTTGTCGGCCCGAGGAGGGCTTTGGGGTTTTTGGTGGGCTTTATACTGTTTTCTAGACTACACGGTTTTAGTGTTATTGTTTCATTTTATGTTTGCTATCTTGTTAATGTTTACTGTTTGAACATTATATTATTTCCGTATTACAATTTCAATGTCAAGGTTTTAACTATTTATTACAAAATAGAGTGAATTTCAAGGATTGTCCTTTATTTTTATACCCATTTTCAGGCGATGTCCTTTATTTTCAAAATTGACGAGTTTTGTCCTTTATGTTTTCATATCATACACGTTTTGTCCTTTAGCCCTAACCCAGTTAGTTTTTTTCTATTAAATTTGGTCATGTGCTTTGCACATGAGGGCATTTTTGTCAATTCAAAGGTTGTAGAAGCTTTTGAGGTGTAAATCTGCCGTTGAACTTACCTTTGAATTGACAAAAATGCCCTCATGTGCAAAACATATGACCAAATTTAACTGAAAAAACTAACTGGGTTAGGCCAAAAGGGCAAAACGTGTATGATATGAAAACATAAAGGACAAAATGCGTCAATTTGGAACATAAAGGACAGCGCTTGAAAATGGGTATAAAGATAAAGGACAATCCTTGAAATTCACAAAATATCAATGTAAGACAAACAAAACAGCATGTAACCGAACAATTGAAAACAAACTGAATATGACACATATAAGATAAGTTTGTACATCCATAACAAAATATAAACTACAACTAAATACTAGATACAAAAATATGAACATGCGGCTGGTCTATGCCTCCGGCTCCGAATCTAATTCTAGATCCGGATCTGGCTGCGGCTGCTGCTGATATGGTGCCTGAGATGGTGGGAGTAGTATGACAGGTAACCCCTCTCCGACTCGTCGATCCTGCGCCTACCGAACCAACCAACCCCACAAATCGATAAGCCTGTCAACAACGGCTCGTAAATGCGAATCTACCGCATGTCCTACGGAAGGGCCTGGAACAATGTGTCGTGGATGCTGAGGCGCCCCGTGGGTGGTGGCGGTTGCGACGACGCTGCAACGTCAAAATCGGCCGGATCATCCTACACTCCCTAGGGATGGTCTGGCGAATACATTAGGTAAAAGTGCTCTTGTAAGTCAACCGACTGAAAGCGCTCTCCCACGCGGGTTTTAAACCGCATGCCAAGGACGACGAACCTCTTAATAAGCTTCATCCCCCACATCCCATTAATCTCCAACCTCGCTGGCTCTACAACTGACAGTAAGTGTGGGTTACCCTCCGGGAAATGTCCCAATGAACGGGCAATCACAGTGACGTACGCGCCTCCATACAAATGTCTGCCCTCCTGCCGGTGAAGGCAGGAGGCGAAGTACTGGACCAAACCGCATGCAAGAGCGCATGACCTCCTATAAAGAAAACATTAAAAGAAAAAGAGGTCCGGGGACCTACACCACTCATGGCTCTTCCCAGGAGTCGTGATAGAAGTGCAGATCAACATGTGTAGCCATGATAGAAGTGCAGATCAACATGTGTAGATATCTGCAGTGAGTGTTAAACAAATATGAATATTTATAAATAAGAATAACAATGAAAACATTTACAGTAATAAGCGGACAAACCTATACATCGGGTCAACACTACTAGCCCATGTGTATAAACCTCCGTAGCGTTCTCGGGCTCTGTGTATAAACCATAGCGCACCACAAACTGTGCTAGCGTTATCTCACGCCGCACACCGACAAGCCTGAAAGAAACCTCAGCGGGTAGAGGATGACCGTGTGGTTGCATAGGCTGGTCGGCCCGAGGAGAGTGAAAGGAAAACCACGATAAAAACTCGACCAACAGCTCTTTATAAGATGGCATGTGCGATAACTCAAAAAGACGGTCCCACGGCGAACCCAGCGGAACCAACACACGATATCTCGCCATCTCACCGATCGTATCTAGTGCGTCCCAGACGAGTCCATCAGGAAACTTCAAGTACGGGTAACCTTGTAGCGGATCCACCTGCGACGGCGTACCCTGGGGTGTTGTGGATCCTGCTTATGATGCGGATCCTACTGAGCATCGATCTGGTCATCTATCTCGTCGTCCATCATCATCCTACAAAAAAAGATACAGTATAATAATACTAATAATAATAATAATAATAACAACAACAAATACGGTATAGGTATACGTATTATAAAAATACAAAAATAATACTACGTGGTTTTCATACAAATATAATAATAATAATAATAATAGTAATTATTATTATTATTATTATCATTATAATAAATACGGCCTGAATACCTTCCAAATCGTATATGCAGCTTATGTGTGTGTATGAAAGTGTGGGTTATGTGTGCATACAGAGGGTCGTCTAGGTTACCCCCTTTATATATATGCAGCCTTATACGCTTCGTATAGGGCTATACGCTTCGTACATAGCAAATGGTTAATTACCATTTTAGCCTTATGTTACCCCTCCTACAGGGGTAACACAGGGCTAAAATGTTAATTAACCATTTAGGTAGAATCTTTGATCTAATGGATAATTACCATTTTAGCCCTTTGTAACCCATGTAGAGGGGTCACACAGGGCTAAAATGGTAATAACCATTTACGTCTTGTATAGGTCTATACGATTGTGTCGGGGCAGTAGCAGACGGGGTATTAGCCGATGGTGTGTGGGATCAGTTTGCGGCGGTCGGAGCTGGGGTGGTTGGAAGGTGAAACCTGGTGGGATTGTATCATCTACGAAATGAAAAGAAACGGGTGATTGTGGAATTGGTACGGGAAGGTTTGCTCATCAAAGGTAACATGGCGCGAGATGGACACCTTACCCGTGGTTGGGTCGAAGCAACGGTAAGCTCGAAAATCAAGTGAGTATCCAAGAAAGATACATCGTGTAGCACGGGGGTGAAGTTTGTGTGGTTAGGTTGCAAAATTGTTAAGGTAACATGCACACCCGAACACTCGTAAGTGATCATCAGATGGGTGGCGAAGATATAAGGCAAAGGTAGGGGTGAAAAAGTTGAGACATTCAGTGTCACACCCCCAAAATACCACATGCAGAAACCCCCGCGAGGCGTGTGACATACCAGGATCTAGCCACCAATCACATTGAACTCATACATGATTTAAATAAAACTTTCATTTATTAAGGTAAAGTATTACATCACATAAAGCATATCTCATCATATTCAATGGAAGCATAAATCATTTGTTAATTGTTACATAAAAAGTATGAGCAAAACCATTAGACTTGTATCGCGATCCCATGCTTTATGACCCATGACCACTCCAGCATCCCAGACAGCAAGTTCCATGATCCACATAATCTATAACCTGCGAGCATGCACACAAGTGTATCAGACAACGCTCGTGAGTTCATAGTTTTACGAAAACGTTAGTTACCATGTGTTTAGTTCTGTTCATTGATTACAATATTGATAATACCCCGAATACAAGACGGATCCAGATTTATTTTGCCCGTTCCCCAATGCTCCTATCAAAGCATTGGGGATGACTGAGTCATTAGTTCACACCCGTCCTCTCAGGTACGGGGTAAGGGTGCCAAACCTAGATAGCGCTACCAACTAATACTCTGTTACCTCTCAGGTAACAAACAAGATGGGACTTAAGGGTGATAGGATGAGTGTATTATCCAACATTCCAGATTTTACCCATAAGACGTATTCCTCTCAGGAATACCCAATTGATTTACCCAAAAACCTATCCCTCTCAGGGATACCCAATGACTGTCCCAACCACCGGGACGCATGCTCAAGAGAAATGAACTCACCTTTGATTTGCTCGGTATGTTAATTTACTCGTCCAAGTTGGTCAACCCAAACCCTATCGTGGTTACTAATCGACATCAGTTACGTAATCACACAAGTCACTTATTACACAGAGTAAATCACGTATTGTCACACAGATTGCTTTTATCATAAAATCATTGCGCAGCTTATATCAGTACTCAATTCTCATGCTAAACCATATCCAGTGATTATCATAAATCAACACGTCATCAGATGAATGTTTCAACCATTCCAGACAAGTCAGATTTCTATACTTGGTCAGTATCATTTTCAAACAATAGTTAATCATTTGTAAACACAGACATCCTACATTACACACATCGTATACCCTACTGTTCCATTTATGACCCTTACGACGAAAATCATGGATGACGAAGAACATATTTCGTAAAGACCATGCATGACGAAACATCCCCATTCTTCGTCGGGTTATATATGACGAAACATAAATTTTTCGTCGCGACCTATAGTGACGAAACATACATTTTTCGTCGGGTTACTCATGGCGAAACATCATCAATGTTTCGTCGAAGTCAGTTAACAGATCTTTGACCACATAACATCAGTTACACATATTCAGCAAAATCAAAGGATCAAACGACGGCTACATTATGCTGTTCATATCAATCTTAATTACTGTTCATCATTCTCATCAGTTTAATCATGTACATATTCAACATTCAATCAACAACAATTTATCTACTCGATTAACAACCCTAAACATCCTAATCAGATCATCAATATAATGGTTTCAATCATTAGTGTGCAACCCTAATCTTCACTGAATTACCAAAGATCACTTAACAGCATTTAATCGTAAATTCATGTTGTTCGTTTATCATTATCATGTAATTATCAGTACCCAAGATTCATACGATTCTAGTTGTCAACATTACTCATGCAATCCAAGCATATATCAACATTTTCTAATATACAAAATTTACAGAATTCCTTATGCCACTAAATCATAAACAATATCTCATGCTCTAACAATCAATCACAAAATCACAACATCAAGACTTCATCGAACAACAAGGTTAAACACTAACCGTGATACCGAAGGGTTGTGACAGATCGAGATGGAAAGAACGCTTCGAGGTTTCGTACCGCCGTCGCACGGAAAATAAGGAGAAGGGGCTCTAGGGTTTTATCTAATCATTTTGACGGTTATAGAGGTTAAACAATGTTGGGCCGTGAACTGTTCTGGGCCGAACGCCCTTATCGATGAAAGACCCTCCTCGACGAAAGACCCTTTTTCGTCGAGATTACCGATAACGAAAAATCCCATTTTTCATCGGGGAAGAATAGTGACGAAGAACCTTTATTAAACCCTAATTAAACTGTATTCACCATATTTATCACATAACTATTAATCAGTCACAAAACTACACATTTAACATTTAACACCCAAGCACAAAACATTAATCATTTAGATAAACCACGCACGACACCACGTAAATCAAATTGTAAAAACAGGATTGTGAAGTCACTGATGTGTATGGAAAAGACCTTGAAATCTTGGGTTGTCACATCATCCCCAATCCCCAACTTGAAAGAAATTTCGTCCCGAAATTTGGCAAATAATCCAAAGCGACACGGTGTTAAATCAGGATGACTGTGGGTTTTCTCAGGTGCCACATCATCCCCAACTGGAAAGGGAATTACGCCCCGAAATTCACCAGTTGCATCAGTTTTAGATTTGTCAGTTGGGAATAAGTGAGGGTACTTGAGCTTCATCCGATCCTCGCGTTCCCATGTGAACTCCGGTCCACGTCTTGAGTTCCAACGAACTCTCACAATTGGAATCCGACTATGCTTACGAACCTTGACCTCCCGGTCCATGCCTTCGATAGACTCCTTGACCACTGCAACTTCTCTAAGAAAGGTAACACAAACGTTTCATCGGACAAACACTGCCTTAGATTCGAGACTTAAATGACATTGTGCACGTTACCAAATTCGTCGGGTAACTCGAGTTTGAAGGCCATGCCCCTGATTCTTTCCAGTGTTTCCTAAGCTTATCAGTTTTCCTGATGGTCACGCGTTGCTGCCAAACAACTTCTGATCTAAACAATCTTCCCAAGAGTTTCGAGTACAAGTCTTGGACCTGTGATTAGGTTGTCACCCACCCTAGTCTAACAAGGAGATTGGCATTATCGTCCATGCAATGCCTCATCAGGGTTGTCTGAATACTAGAATGGTAACTCTTGTAGTAAACTCAACCAAGGTAAGTGTCATTCCATTGTTTACCATAGTCAATCACACACATACTCGCAGCATGTCTTTGAATCTCAGGAGGTTTCGTTACTCAGACCGTTTGTCCTACGGTGACAAGTGATGCTCATGTCTAGACGTGTGCCAAGGGTGTTGTGTGTTGCCTGTCATGAATCAGGTATAGATCAAGATCGGAGGTGGCAGGAGTTGGCACCCCGTGCCTAGAGACCGCCCTTCACAGGTAATTACTCACAGGGTACGATGACATTGTCAGTTTTCCTTGTTTGCAAGAAAGTGTACCGGTTACACGAGACGATTAACGATCGCTGAGGTGATATTGTTTCCATTTCGGGTTTCGAGTAGGACAGTGACAAAATCCATGATAGTCTATTCCCATTTCCATATGGGTGTTTCCGGTTGCTGGCACAAAGCAGAAGGTTTCTGATATTCCACCTTGACTTTCGCACAAGTCAAACATCATTTCCCTACTCGGCTATGTGGGCCCTCATGCCCGGTTGCCAGTACAAGACTCATAAGTCCTAATATCTCCTATCAAAACCCAGACAACTAGTACATCGAGGCCGGTGTGCTTTGCTCAACACAAGTTCCCTACCGTTGCCGTTTAGTGGGACTCACATTCACTCCAAGGGGTAGCGAATATCACCCGCCCTGTCAAAGGTTGCTTCTCCATGCCCCGCATGGGTTCAACTTGGAAACTCTCTTCCTTCAGTTCTCCAGTTTGAACAAGACGAATCTGTTCGGGTATGTTAAAGTCGATAGTGAGCTGCAAAGCTCGTGCACATTCAGGTTCACAGCCGTATTCATTCAAAAGTTCCATCCAGCGATGCTATTACATGTTTAGCTCTTTCGAAATAAAGGTACACGGGAGGCCCTTGTGATCGGTCTAAGTAGTGCATTGGTACGGTCCAAGTAATGCCTCCAACTTAAATCTAAAGACCATGACTTCCACCACAGGTTGTGACTCGTGTCATTCTTCTTGTAAGCCATCATCTTCTCGTGTTGCATCGGCGTGTAACTGGGGACTTTGATTCAAACCATCACGGTATACCACTAAATCACCCGTACCCTCGGGTAAAGACGATACTTAGTGCATTGTAGAGATGGGGTTTCAAAATCTGAAAAGACGTCCTCCTGTTTTGTCTCCCACGAGTATACAACACCCTGATGTGCTAATAACAGTTGCGCGATCTTCGAAAATCCTGTGATGAATCTGCGATAGTATCTAATGAGAGCAAGAAATTACTGTATCCCCGAAGGACTCTTTGGTGCCTATCAATTTCTAATAGAATGGATCTTAGCGAGATCCACGTGTATCCCCCCTTTGTTGACTATGTGACCGAGTAAGTGTACTTCTCGAATCCTGAAGTCACACTTAGTTAGACTTCGCATGGAGTTGTTCCTCCCCTAGGAGCTCTAGGATGATATACAAGTACCGATCATAGTGTTCCTTTATCCTAGAAGTGGTTCAAAACATCATAAATAAACACGGTTGACGAATATGGCGAGATGAGATTGACACCCACTACTCATGTGATCCCTAAGGCCGCTGGTGTGTTGGATAACTTAAACAACTTGAACAGAAAATCATTGTGGTCGTACTGTATCTGTAACGCCGTGTTAGGAGTCATCCTCCCCTGAGTCTTCCATCATGTGACAGTCCGATCTTAAGTCAGTTTCCGAATAGGAGCTTGATCATTGCAGCGAGTCAAGCAGGTCGTCGATGCGAGATAGAAGGTGACGGTTTATGATTGCCACCTTGTGGTAGTCTGTACACGTACGAAAGGACTCGTCCTTCATTTCCATAATAGTGCTCGGGCTCCCCAAGACGAGGAGCTAGGTTGATAGAACAACCATCCAGTAGTTCCTAAAGTTGATTGGACAGTTCTTGCAACCCTCCAGGCGCAAGATGATAAGAGGTACGAGTAGTCAGGGCTGCCTCTTGATCGTGAGATCAAACTGAGATTCTACCTAATCAGTTGCAGAAGTAAACCTGAAAGTTCCTCGAAATAGCGCACTGAGAGGAATCACGAACGATTGGTGGATCCTCGATCCTCTTTCCTTAGTCTTAACATGAGTGCTATCATAGCGGGGTAATCCCTCCGTAGCCACTTCTGGGCTTTCATTGCTGAAATGATGCTAAACTTTACACCATTCTGACACTTCAGGTCAGATGACGATTCTCCACTAGGGAGAGAGATACTCAAAATTTTCTCCTTACCGGGTGTATCTGCGCGATATCTGGATAACCAATCCACACTATCTACTGCATCAAAACTATTAACGGTAGCAAAAGGAAGGTCGATGTCGAACACTTGTCCCACACGGTCGAGTTTGCATCCCAACGAACATACGAGGCTTCAATTGACTTGCCATCGGCCGGTTCCACAAAAGGTTCGGTTTCGCGAAGCATCGGGTTTAAACAGAACCGAGACGAAGCGATTTGCTACCCATACAAGCTACCATGTTGCTATTATCCTAGCGTCGCCCACGCCAATCCTAAATGCTCTTTCACATGCATCATTCCCAGTGTTTGTTGTTTTTGTTACGAGAATTTCCAGTACTGTCGTCGTTCCCTCGGTTGTGTGTCGTCTTTGATTTAACAACGGCCGATCCATGTCGTAGGCACCTCCATCTTTCATCATGTAGGCTATGATTACAAGTACTTTGATGTTGTCATGACTATTGCCTCTAATGTCGTTGCTTGAAATGGAGCCCTACGATCTTTCACCAACAGGGTCTATCTTTTCACATTCTGAGTCGCGTCCTCAATGTGCTGGTTGTTACACATTCCACACCATAGTCAATTGTCATCGTTTATGTCCCGATTAACTCGTGAGAGTTGACTCCCATAAGTCGCTGACTAGGGTTAAAGATTCGATTGGAGTCAAATTGTTGATGTTCGTTGCTGGTAATCAAGGTCATCCGAATACTGAAGACGGTAAAGTACTACGCTCATCCTCTTGTCCATCGATCTAGCAAGTTGATTGAGTAATACACGGTATGTTGCGAGAGTGTTGCAGAGGTGATCGCACTTCAGGATCTAAGGCGTCAATACATTGAGTTCCAGCGAACAAATATAAGTGAGGAAGGTATAGACCAATCATTCGACGCTGAGACATCCAACTCAGGGGCGTTCGTACTAGCACCTAACATTCTACACAGTTCGCTAGGCGTTCAGATGGGTGTTCAAGCGATACTCGATAGCATCAAGATTCGTAAGAATTCAGAGAGGAGTTAAAAGATCACGTTCGAGTTGGAGACAATCACTGCTATGACTCCTATAGATTTGTTACGTTTCTCACTGATTAAATAACAGAACAGAACCCCTTTTTCACTTGTTAAGCCTCCCTGGGACTCACATGCACCCCACATTATTATTATGTGTGCACCCACAATAATATTATGATTTGCATGCTCATCTCAGTTCCTCCTAAATCGTGTCAAATGGTTCTTCAAACCCAGATATCAACGGAGGTTGTCAAAGTAATAGGATCACAAAAATCCAAGGACTATGGCATAATATCAACGCATCTTATAGTAGGTAAGCAATCCATACCATCATGCTATAGTGATGAGTGTGTGCTCGTATGTTACGTCATAAACAAATGTGTACTAGTCATGTAATGTATGCAACAAGTGAGAAAGACGAACCTTGCAACCTGGAGATGAGTGTCATGGTCGTATTCATGTATTCAGAACTGTTCGGTTATATTCTGGTTTTACAAAAAAACGTTTTAAAACCAAGTTCACTATAACCTGGCTCTGATACCAAACTGTCACACCCCCATAATACCACATGCGGAAACCCCCACGACGCGTGTGACGTACCAGGATCTAGCCACCAATCACATTGAACTCATACATGATTTAAATAAAACATTCATTTATTAAGGTAAAGTATTACATCACATAAAGCATAACTCATCGTATTCAGCGGAAGCATAAATCATTTGTTAAGTGTGACATAAACCGTATGAGCAAAACCATTAGACTTGTATCGCGATCCCATGCTTTACGACCCATGACCACCCCAGCATCCCAGACAGCAAGTTCCATGATCCACATAATCTATAACCTGCGAGCATGCACACAAGTGTTTCAGACAACGCTGGTGAGTTCATAGTTTTACGAAAACGTTAGTTACCAAGTGTTTAGTTCCGTTCATTGATTACAATGTTGATAATACCCCGAATACAAGACGGCTCCAGATTTATTTTGCCCGTTCCCCAATGCTCCTATAAAAGCATTGGGGATGACTGAGTCATTAGTTCACACCCGTCCTCTCAGGTACGGGGTAAGGGTGCCAAACCTATATAGCGCTACCAACTAATACTCCGTTACCTCTCAGGTAACAAACAAGATGGGACTTAAGGGTGATAGGATGAGTGTATTATCCAACATTCCAGATTTTACCCACAAGACGTATTCCTCTCAGGAATACCCAATTGATTTACCCAAAAACCTATCCCTCTAAGGGATACCCAATGACTGTCCCAACCACCGGGACGCATGCTCAAGAGAAATGAACTCACCTTTGATTTGATCGGTATGTTAATTTACCCGTCCAAGTTGGTCAACCCAAACCCTATCGTGGTTACCAATCGACATCAGTTACGTAATCACACAAGTCACTTATTACACACAGTAAATCACGTATTGTCACACAGATTGCTTTTATCATAAAATCATTGCGCAGCTTATATCAGTACTCAATTCTCATGCTAAACCATATCCAGTGATTATCATAAATCAACACGTCATCAGATGAATGTTTCAACCATTCCAGACAAGTCAGATTTCCATACTTGGTCAGTATCATTTTCAAACAACAGTTAATCATGCGTAAACACAGACATCCAACATTACACACATCGTATACCCTACTGTTCCATTTATGACCCTTACGACGAAATTCATGGACGACGAAGAACATATTTCGTCAAGACCATGCATGACGAAACATCCCCATTCTTCGTCGGGTTATATATGACGAAACATAAATTTTTCGTGGTGACCTATAGTGACAAAACATACATTTTTTGTCGGGTTACTCTTGGCGAAACATCATCAATGTTTCGTTGAAGTCAGTTAACAGATCTTTGACCACATAACATCAGTTACACATATTCAGCAAAATCAAAAGATCAAACGACGGTTACATTATGTTGTTCATATCAATCTTAATCACTGTTCATCATTCTCATCAGTTTAATCATGTACACATTCAACGTTCAATCAACAACAATTTATCTACTCGATTAACAACCCTAAACATCCTAATCAGATCATCAATATAATGGTTTCAATTATTAGTGTGCAACCCTAATCATCACTGAATTACCAAACATCACTTAACATCATTTAATCGTAAATTCATGTTGTTCGTTTATCATTATCATCTAATCATCAGTACCCAAGATTCATACGATTCTAGTTGTCAACATTACTCATGCAATCCAAGCATATATCAACATTTTCTAACATACAAAATTTATAGAATTCCTTATGCCACTAAATCATAAACAATATCTCATGCTCTAACAATCAATCACAAAATCAAAACATCAAGACTTCATCGAACAACAAGGTTAAACACTAACCGTGATACCGAAGGGTTGTGATAGATCAAGAAGGAACAAACGCTTCGAGGCTTCGTACCGCCGTCGCACGGAAAATAGGGAGAAGGGACTCTAGGGTTTTATCTAATCATTCTGACGGTTAGAAAGGTTAAACAGTGTTGGGCCGTGAACTGTTCTGGGCCGAAGGCCCTTACCGACGAAAGACCCTTTTTTGTCAAGATTACCGATGACGAAAAATCCCATTTTTCGTCGGGGAAGAATAGTGACAAGGAACCTTTATTAAACCCTAATTAAACTGTATTCACCACACTTATCACATAACTATTAATCAATCACAAAACTACACATTTAACATTTAACACCCAAGCACAAAACATTAATCATTTAGATAAACCATGCACGACATCACGTAAATCAAATTGTAAAAACAGGATTGTGAAGTCAGTGATGTGTATGGAAAAGACCTTGAAATCTTGGGTTGTCACATTTAGTGGGTAAAATATTATGGAGATAGGTGGCTGTGTGAAGGGCTTCTACCCAAAAAATGGGTGGGAGATTATCATGAATAAGGAGGGATCGAATAATGTCATTTAGGCGACGTATCATTCGTTCCGCGCGTCCATTTTGTGAGGACGTTTGGGGACACGAAAAACGAAAGAGAAGGCCATGTTGTTGGGCAATGTTTTTGAAGGCATTGTTGTCAAACTCGCCCCCCAAATCACATTGGAAAGTTTTTATGTCCCGGTTAAATTGGGTGTGTGTGAGGCGATGAAATTTGGCGAAAGTGGGAAAAGTTTCAGATTTATATTTGAGGGGATAAACCCAAACAAAATGTGTAAAATTGCCAATGAGAACCATATAATATTTATATCCAGTTTTGCTAAGAATGGGTGAGGTCCACAAGTCACAATGAATAATATCAAACGAAGCAAAAGTAATTGAAGTTGAAGCATAGTACGGACGTTTACTATTCGAAACATGACAAGAATTGCAAAAACTAGAAACTTTGGTCTTATTACAAGGAAAATCAAAATAACGAATTAGAGTATCCAAGACTTGAGCATCGGGATGTCCAAGTCGATCATGCGATGGTGGAGACTGAGAAGTAGCTAAGCAAACTGGAAGCTGTGGAGTAGTGAAAGGGTAGAGATCCACCGTACTGTTATGGCGAGAAAGGTGCTTGCCAGTTGTTATATCCTTCAAAGAAAAACCATATATCACGGGTAAAACGTCTCACCGATAAAAGATTTTTGATGACTTTTGGGATGTAATGGATGTTTGGTAAAATATAGTTTCGGTTCGGTAAGGTGTGAAAGCCAGTACCAGATCCAAGAATGGGTAAACAATTTCCATCACCAACCAAGATTTTAGTACGAACATGTAATGAAGACAGGATATGGATCATACCGTGATTAGCAGTGAGATGTTCAGTTGCACCCGTATCCATAGTCCAAGTCGGGTCTGGTTGATTCAACACCATTGTAGTAAAAGCTGCCCCCCAAATCAGATGGGTTTAAGGCATCAAACTCCTGTGTATTGTTTTGTCATGGGCCAGCTGGAGTGTATTGGCTTTGAGCGAATGAAGCGTGCGCTGACTAAGGCTGTGTCTGCTGATTCGTGGGGCTGCGACAGACCCAAAAGAAGACTGTTGGTCCGGTGTAGCATATGGAAGCGGGTTGAATGAGTCAAAACCAGTTGGTGCAAACTGGGCCGCATACTGGGCTGTTGCATAGTGGGCCGATGATGTTTGTGAATCTGCAGGTGGGGCAGGTGTTCCAGAAGGACGCCAGTTGGGTTGTGTAGGGTAGGGGCAAGGAGGAGTCGTCCACCAGGCCCAATTTGGGTGGGGGAGTTAGGCTGTGGAGTGTTAGCCCAAGGGTTATTGTTACTCTTGTGTTGAGAACGACCACCACCACCGTGGAGTGTTAGCCCAAGGGTTATTGTTACTCTTGTGTTGAGAACGGCCACCACCACCGTGACCCTGACCACCCCGGTAATTCCGAGACCCCTGCCCCCGTCCTCGACTCCTACCCCGTTGGGAGCAGTTGATTTGATTGGGGGGGGGGGGGTTTCGGTTGAGATGCAGAGTGTGGAAGGACGGAGGAGGCAGCAAGAACGGTTGAGTGTTGTAGACGAGCTTCTACCCGGATTCTCTCATCATTAAGCATGGTCCTGACGGTATCCCAATCGGCATTACTCTGGTTGATAAAGGATGCCGTGGTGTCATACTCAGCCGGTAGGCCGCGAACAAGCTGTAACACCAACCGAGATTCTGAAATCGGTTGTTCCACATCGGCCAGTTGATTTGCAATTTCCTGAAGACAGGTGCAGTAATCATCCAATGAGGAGCAGGCGGCTAAGGTAAGGTTGAAAAATTTTGTTTCCAAGGCCACGGTACGCGCCTTTTTGTTACAAAGAAAGATCCTTTCAATCTTTTTCCAGACGACATACGCGGTGCTATCCGTGTCCAACACGCGGACGAGCAGGTCATCTGATAATGTGCTGTAAATCCATTGGAGGACAAGCGCATCCAGTTCCTTCCAGACAGGATAATCCTCAGTGGTCTCGGCCGGAGCCAGAGTCCCATCAATGTGGTCTAGTACTTTATATGCAATAGCGTGAAGCTTAAAAAGTTTGATCCATGTTGAATAGGTCACCTTGGTGCCGTCAAGAGTTCGGATTTTGGTTTGAATACTAGAAACAGAGTAGGTAGGATGAAGTGTGGGGGACGGTTTAGGGCTTGAGGAAGCTGCTGCAGAATCATCAGTGTTGGTCATGGTGACCGGCGGCAGCAGCAAACAGTATCGAAAGTGGAAAAACTTGAAAAAAAAGAGGAAAAAAGGGGTGATTTTCAGAACCGAAGCTCAGATACCATAAAAGTGTTTATGGTTTGTAATTATTCGTGTCTCATTGATAAACAAACACCCTATATATAGGGGAAGATTACAGAGGAGCCTAATATACAAAATAGGACAAGATACACCTAAATATTTCCTAAAGAGTTATTGGATTTTAATAATCCTAAGTTTCACCAGTTGCCCGATAATAATCCCAACTTTAAAAATTCCCTCCAATAATCCCAACTTCGAGGCTCTAATCTTCTGCACCGCATTTTGTACATCTTTCGGAACATGGAGCCTGTAGGGGTCCTGCTTCCTCATCGTTTGAAAAATGTGGCGTGGCTCCATGTTTTGAGCTGTCAGCTGCTCCATCAGCTTATATTCGCCGGTAGTAAATCTTCGCACAAACGTGTGGCCCGACAGGTCCTAAGCAGGTTCGCGGTTATGTTGACTATTTCCCACTGCTAACCCCCCAGACATCATACAGATAGTAACGCACCGCCACCAGATTAAACAACACGGGTAACCGATATTTTTCTTGCCGAATTTTCTAACCGTTGCTACAATATGGTGCTCACCACCACGGTCTCATTCAAGCCATACCCTCTTGGTCCTTCCACCAATTTTCTTCGATCTACGGGTGACAATCACCTAACCTTCCTCGTGTGAGGAGGAAAGCATATATAAAATACACATCCAAACCCAAGTGCATCGTGTGAGGTGGAAAGCATAGCGCGGGAAATCCGGGCGCAGCGTGCCGCTTTTGAAACCACTAGTTGTTATTAAATGTGCAACTGAGAACTTGCAACAACTATTTATGTTTGAGAAATTTATTTTATTAAAATTAGTTATTTTACGTTTATTTTTTATGAAGTTTATTAATTATAATAACATGTATACATTCTTGTTAATATTTATCAAAATTTACATATTAAACATGAACTTCAGAAAGATTTTATTCATTTTTTTCAGGCTAAAAAGTGACCCAAAAATAATACATTTATCAGACACAAAACTAACTGAACATAAAATCTTCGAGAAGATTATATATATTGAGAAAATAAGCCACAGAGTTTCGAATATTGTCTATGATTTCTATATCGATAAAAAATAAATTAACCACAAAAATTCATTCTCGTATATATGTTTTATAATTTGCAATTTTCTGTTCCTATCACATGTTTGCAGGGGAAGAACTTAGAACACTTGAAGATTCAACTCGGTGATATAAATATGGCCACTCATAATTTTTCTGACACATACAAAACCGATTCTGACAGATACCATACTTGGTATACAACAGAACTTGGGCATTTTGATAAAGAAAAACCATCCTCTATAGAAGGGAAGAGTAAAAATGAACTACCCAAGAGACATAACACTGTAGAAATAAAACGCTTCCTTCCTAGAGATGACGAGCATGAAGAAGAATTATTTTTTACAGAACTTGAAATGCTTAGTAGCGTTAAGCATCACAACATAGTCACTCTTATAGGATTCTGTGTTGAAGGTTTTGAGATGCTGCTTGTAATAGAAAAAATTACTTATAGATACCTTATGGATTATTTGGGAAACATCAATGAAATGCGTATTTTGACTTGGGAAGTACGTTTGAAAATCTGCATTGATGTTGCACGGGCATTGATTTACCTCCACTCGCAGATGGATGACAAAAAATTCATAATACACAATAATATACATAGCGGGGCAATTAGGTTGGATGAGAATTGGGAGGCAAAGATTGTAGACTTTGAGTGGGCGGTAATCCTGCCTGTAGATCAAAAGGATGAAACTCTGTGTAAAAGAACATATTTTGAGTCAAAGTATCACGTGGATCCGGAATATGCGCAGACCGGTAAGCTAAAAAGAGACTCGGATGTGTATAGCTTTGGTGTAGTTTTGTTTGAAATTATATGTGGAAGAAAAGCTTGGGAACATATTTACCTTACACAGAGTAAGAAAGGGCTTGCTCATGTTGCAAGACAAAACTTCAGCAATGGAACAACAGATGACATGATAGATACTACGCTAAAGGAAGAAACCGGTAAACATAGTCATAGTCCAATTAGAGGAGCCAACAAGGATTCTTTGTACACATTTTTAAAAGTTGCAAACCAGTGTGTGGCGGAGAGTCAAGACCAACGCCCAACAATGAAAGTTGTTCTCAACGAACCTGAGCAAGCATTGGTCTTTCAAGTAAGTCGGGTATGTTTGTGCCTGTGTATAATCATAGGGTCCATATTCTCTTAATGCAGAAGAAATAAGTATTATGCATATTTAATGATACAATTTCTTTTCGCTAAATTATTACATAGAAAGGGTCCTGAAAATATCCAAATAAGACACAATTGAAGAGAAGAACCCCGTCATTTAAACACAAAACCTTTCAAAGATTAAAGCCAACCTATGATAATGCAATTGAAATTTAAGCTAGACTTCTTACAAAAAAATATCAATGTTGATCCACAACTGAAACTGTATGTCCATACGTTTGTCAAATAAAGTAAATCTCTACTTTATAAGAACCAATCTCTAGTGCTTCCATTTAAAGAATTGGTTAGGGAAGCTGTCCCTTGGTTGAGGCCTATGGGACCTATATGGGGACCTCCTTTAATGAATGTCATGCCCTTGCTGATGGCAGCCCCTTGAGGTAAATAATAATGTGTTTTTGTCACTTTTTCACCTTTTTATTTGGATTTGAAATATTGCATGTTCCATAACATTATATGCATTGTCAAACGCAAAAAAAATAATCTTCAGTTCACATCCATATCCTGGATGAATTCTCGCCACCAATCGTTTTCGTGTATAGAAGTTACAATGGAATGCCCACTTTCTTTGATATTCATTATTTTGTTACCAAATTTGACTTGTTTATGGAATTAATTCTACATTCTATTAATTTTCTTTTCATATTCATTATTTTGTTACCAAATTTAACTGGTAATTTATTTATTGTTAAATTTATTAGATGGTTTTTATTTTTAAGGTATCATCTTTAGACACCAATTTCGTTGACATCTTATCATCTATTATATTATCAATTATTTCATTATTTTATAGTTTTCCTTAGCAAATAGCTTTCACGGCCAGTTTGTAGTTTTATCACAAATTTATAGTTTTGAGCATTAATTTTATTTTCTCAAATACTATCTCTTATGTAGGATCGTGTCGCGACCTAAACGAGTCGTTCGGAAGAGCTCTCGTACGTTTCAGAGGCGGAAACTAAGAAACGGACGTGTACACAGCTTGAAAAGTACTTTAAACTTCTTGTATATTAGATTGACAACGTTTACAGTGAGAGAAAATACCGGCAGCACTTCGGTATCACAAGACCTGACCGTTACAAATGACAATGACATGAAGCCTATTTATACTAACAGCCCTACCGTTTGAAAGTCTTCAAACGGACACCTAATTCAAACGGCCTACTTCAAACGGTGACCTTCAAATGGTCAACTCAAATATTACATTCAAACGGACATGTCAAAATGAATTCAAATAGAATAGATTCTTTGTCGTTTACTGTTGAAATGATGATGACATATTATGATGATGTAAGCATGATGATGTCATCATCAATAATGATGACATCATCCTTGTTCCGAACCGCAACGCAACCTGACTCGATATAAGACGAAGTCGACAGATGTATGCACCAACAGACTCCCCCTCAGATGTTGACGAGTCTTAAGTGTCGAGTCTTTTCAATCTTCAGTCTTTATCAGTCTTTGGTCTTCCTTCACTCTAACTTTCTCTTGAATTCTTCAGGATCAGCAGCTGGCTCTAGCAATTTCAGACTCTCTTACTCTAACAGACTCCCCCTCAACTTGTGCTGGGATCGTAGTCTGACTTTCACAGGTTCAGGTATCGTAACCTGATTCACCTGCATATTCTCTACCCAAAAGTAAGTTTCATAAAAGATAAGATATAACAAATTTAGAAACTTTGCTAAACTCTTGAAGACACAACCCTGAATAGAAAGATTTATCATGTCAATTTCTGATGAACCAATTGAATATATATCATTTTCATTTCACACATTTTTCAAATAAACTTTCCCAAACCTGTTCGTCATGTTTAGCACTCGGAATTTTGAAAAACAGCTTTTCAACATCAGTCGTCTAAAATCTTTTTGGATTTTTCAAAATTTATGCTAAAACACACCGAAAATCTTTTTGGATTTTTGAAATAACCGAAATGAAATGCAGTAAAGAAATATTTACATACAATATTTTTGTGAGTTTGTGTAAGAGGATCATATCAGTTTATGAGACATATCACCAACACCGTTAAGCTTCATTACATTTTAAGTTCTAAACAATTCACCTAGATTGTCAGTATACTTGTCCACTTAAATTTTCACACAAAGTTCAACTGCTTCGAGATACGAATTAGTGTTTTAGGACTTAAACATCTACATGTGTCCCGCCTCAGTATATACTCCTGTATCCAGACCCCAGTATTCAGTCTTACAGGTGAGTATACCTAGATGATATCTGTAAGGGATTAATTGCGAGGGCCGTGAGAGCTCAGGTCGATCTTTCGATACGCAGAGAGATGACGGCTTCGACTTTTGGTGGGTCCCCTTTGGGGATCTTCTTTTCAACAGCACATGATTAACCATTTTGCAATGAGTTATCATTTTTTATGCTGAGGGGAAGCTTATATTTCAAAGCAGCGTAAAGTATTCTCCAGGGACTAGGCCATTGCTTCCGCAAAATCAGAAGTCCCGGGATAATACCCCAGATATCACTAAGCATAAAGACCTAGTATCTCAGAATACGGGACCCTTCAAACAAGATTTCAGGGGTTACCTATATATCCTGGAGGTGTTCCCCACGTAGACGCAAGTAAATTTTATGTTTATATCTCGTCACAATTTACTAAATGTGCAAAAACCTACTGACACATCATCAGTGAGACCGTTTATCACATTTAACTTTCCAATTATTTAGCATGTTGTGACAGTCCACTGATGTACTATCATTTCCTCTTTTATACAACAAAACTCATTTTTGGTTTTATCATGTTTTTGTCTTTTTCAAATTTTCAAATGTTTTTGGATTTTCTGAAAATTTTTACTCCCCCTAAAATGCAAACACATTTTAGGAAAATTGAAAACAAACTATACAATAAAACGACAACTGATATCAAATCACTTCAAATCGCCATCCACTTGGCATAAACAATCAGAACTCCCCCTTACAACAAACTATTTTCCCATTGTGATTTCAAAACACTTAAGTTTGTATTAATCAAATGGTTTTTCCGGAAAATTAGTTTTGTTGATTTTACCACTTGTAAAGTTAGGGGTTCATCATGTTGTTTTCCAAACAATCATTTGTAAGAATGGTCCAATCAAGTTCAACTTAATGACCTTGATTAACCACTTGTCAATGAAACCTTTTCAACCACTTACAGGTTCATTTAACAATCATAACCACTTGTAAATCGAAATATAACAATTTAAATATACCACCTGTACATTACCAACTGTACCACATGTAGGATCATTTGCTAAGAAAGATGCCGATTCCTGCTCCACTCTTACCAACCTGGGAGCTCCGGCAAGTCAGGAATTTATGGTGAAAATGCTGTCACCCAAGCCTGACCAGCCTTGGGTGATTTTGGTGGCAAACATCTGTCCCACCAACATTTTGATTTGTAAAATTCTTTAGCATCCTTCACTTTCCTGTCAACCATCTTTCCAAAAATATGTTTAACATTTCCATTAAAAACTTTCTCAACATCAAAATCTCCCTTATCAGCGAAGAATTGATTTGAAATCTCTACTTTTCCCACTTTCTTCATCAAATTTTCTTTTGTCAATGACGGAAAATTTTCCTCGTTCATCTCAGGAACAGAATTATCAACCTTTTTCTCAACACATGACTCCTCTGATTTTATGGAATCAGATTCATTGTCAGAATTACCCTCAGATTTAACCACCCACTTTTGTTTACTCAAATCACCTCTTCTTTTGTAAAATCTTTTTGAACTTTCTCCTTCCTCAGAAGTAGAATTTTCAAATTTTTTAACAATTTTTACAGGTTGTTCTTTCTTATTAACACAAGTCTTTTTCAAAACAAATTTAGAAGAAACTCCCTGTTTTTGATAGTTGGTCTTGGGGCAATTCCAAGCTATGTGTCCAACTTCTTGACATTTGAAACAGGTTCTTCTGTCAACTCTTTCAGCAAACCTTCTCACATTCTTCTTCACTTCAGCAAGAAACTCCTGGTTTGACTGCTTCCAGAACGGTTTCTTCTGTTCATCCTCTGAACTTCCTCCTGAAACAAATTTTGTTTTTGGTATATAAGTTTTCTGATTTTTATAATTTTCTGAAGAATTGAAGCCAAGACCTTTCTTTTTTAGATTACTATAATGGTTTGGATTCTTTCGATAACCATAACCAGAACCGTAACCCTTTTTCTTGTTCAATCTCTGTTGAACTTTTGAAGTGTACTTTTTAGGTTTTTCATCAAGATTTAAATCTTTTATTTCAGAAATATTAATTTCTGTTAATTTGAAAACCTGTTTGATCATTTCAGTTTTGACACTTCTTATTGGAAATTCCTCATCAGAATATAATTTGTCTGAATCATTCAATGTATACGCTACTTTGATTGATTCGTCATTCAAATTAGATTTTGATAACAAGAATTCTTTATTGTAAACCCTCTTAACCGGTGAACTCGGACTCTTCTCAGACAAACTCGGACTATTTTCTGACGAACTCGAACTCTCAGATTTAGACTCCGACTTTGACTCTTCATCCGTATCTAACACCTGATCGACAACTTTCTTTACTAACTCAGACTCATGATCAGTGTCAGACGCTGTGAATGTGACATCAATATTGTCTGGTAATTCATCAATGATTTCAGACTTTAACTTGATGTTGACTGCCTTTTTTAGACGCTCTTCATTTGGATTCCTGGGAGAATAAGTTTCATGGATCGGGGGCGGACATCTGTTATACTTGACACTTGGTTTCTTACCAGTATCAATATCTTCAGTCTTTTTGTCCATGAACGCTTCCAGACCTGCAACAGTAGGATAAACACGATCAATCAAGTAATCACAAGTAGTATAGCTTAGCAACAATCGTTTAATCCTTTCACTCTCAATCTTCTCAAGTTCCACTTCTTTCTTTAGCTTTGCACAATCTTCGATGTACTCATTGATGACTTTCTGCTTTGTCATTAATGTTGCACTCATTTTATCCATTGCTTTTTCGGTTTCTGTATTCGTCTTCTTCAAACTATCAACTGTCCTGTTCAGTACATCGTACGACTCCTTCACATACTTCACATCAGACAGTAAATCTTCTTTAATCTTCTCTAAATCAGCAATCTTCATATCTTTCTCCTCACAAGCTTTGCAAGATTCTGAACACTTCAAACATGGCTTTTCAACTTCAACCATTTTTTCAACAATCTTTTCAACTTCGACAGTCTTTTCAACTTCGATAAATTTTTCAACTTCAACTATTTTTTCAACTTCGACAATTTTTTCAATTTCAACAATCTTTTCAATCTCGACAATCTTGTCAACAACTTTTTCTACTTCAACAATTTTCTCCACAACTTTCTCAATCACTTGATCAACCTTTTCTTCTCCAGCTTCTGTCTTTGTCTTTTCATCAGCTAGCCTTCTTACTACTTCCAGCTCTTTCTTCAATCTTGCAATCTTCTTTTGGTTCAGCATCTCCATTTTATCTGCAAAAAACAAATTAAAACTAGTAGGATCAATGCCTTTTCTAGCTCTGTTGAGATGTTCTTCTTCATCATCAGTATCCACATCGCTTCCAAGATCAGGAAATATCGGGATTCTTTTCTCACTAGCCTCTTCACCTAGTATTCTTGCAACACAAGCTGAACCAGGTATGTATTTGTCCCAACTAAATCCTTCAGCAACAAATTCATCATCTTGATTGATAAGTAAAGCTTTCTTCTTGCCATCTTCAATAACATGACCATGTGCAGTTTGTGGTTGTTGAGCAATCTGATGGAAAATTGCTTTCTGATAATAGTTGTTCTTTTCTTGATTTCCGGTTGCTTCTTTACTTTTGCACTCTCTTTTAAAATGTCCTTTTCCTTTGCAACGGAAACAGGTAACTTTTGATTTGTCAAAACCCAGTTGAGAAGTAGCCATTCCTCGAAATTCATCCCTACCAGTAATCTCTTGAAACTTTTCAGCCCTCCTCCAAGCACTTGCTAAGCACCATTTGATATCCATCAATTCAAGTTCTTCAGCATCAATTTGGTCGTAATCTTCTTTGGTAAGCATCGGATTCCCAATCTTCCCACCGATCAAACTTTCATAAGATTCTAACATAGTAACCAGTGATGCCATGTGCTGCTTGGCAACTTCTGGAGACAAATTCTGGCCATTTTGAATGTTTAATGTAACATTGCATTGAAGATTTGTTGAATTCGATTGTTGAGGACTTGATGTTGTAAAGTTTGGATCAAAACTCGAGAATGATGAAGATCCACCACTTTGAGTAACATTACTCTTTGTTCCGGATGAACCATCTGCACTGAAACCAGTTTGAATCTTTGGGCTAGGGCTGGGGGTAGCCTCAAACTTGTTCCCTCGGTAGTACAAACTGACGTCTTGTTTGGCATTTGGATTCGTCATGATAGCTGTTTTCTGAATATCCAACTCATGCTCTTCAATCTTTTGAATAAACTTTGCTAGACTCATATTCTCAGATTTTCTCATGTGTTTGATAATCAACAAATAAGTTCCCCATTTCTGTTGTGGTAATGCCTCAGCAAGTTTATCCACCCATTCCTCATCATCCTTCTTTATATCCAATCTCCCCATTTCCAAGACAAGATGACAATATCTGTCAATTGTCTGTTTCGTTGATTCGTAATCAAAAGCTACAAACATATCGAATGATTTCTTCAGCAACGCCTTTCTGTTTTTAATCATATCCGCGCTACCTTTGAATTTCTGAATCAATGCTTCCCAAATTGACTTAGCTGTATTATCGTGTTGAAGCAAAACAAATATATCTTCTTTGATTGCCTGTTGAAGAATACTGATCATCATTTTCTCACTAGTATACTTCAATTTGTCAGCTTCCGTAAAGTCACTGAAATCCTTTACAAGCCCACGTTCATTTTTCGGTTTCTCATAGTCTTTCTCCAACGAACACCATGCATCAAATTTGTAAGCTTGCACCCAGTTCTCAAATCGATTTTGCCATCCTTTGAAGTCTTCAATGTACATGAGTTTTGGCGGCTTTTGATGAGTGCCTGTCTCATTCTCATTATATAAATTTTCAGCAGCAGTAACCGGAGCGACTGGTGTGGCAAACGCATTGTAGAAATCCTCTTCCATGTCTTCGGCAAATACTTGACAAATACCTAACAACACAATCAAACAAAATACAATCAGTTTAACAGTTTATCAATTAACTGAAACAAACTGGTACTCGAACTGATAACAATTTTGAGCGGACTGAATGTTAACGAACTGTGCGAACTGAATGTTGACCAACTGTACGAACTTCTAGGACCCGAATCGACTTCAAGTAACTTGACCCTTTGAAATCTTTGAACTTCAAACCGTACGTACTTACAGAAACCACGACTCAAAACACGTGACCTGACAATCCGAATCAACACTACCACAAGAGTTGAAAACCTTTCTCACAAATATACAATAAACTCAAACCCTTTGTCCAACAAAATTCATAATGAGCTGAAGTCTTTTAACAAGTAATTCGATAATTGTCTATAATCAAATACCACAACTCAAAATCATTGAACCAAGCATAAATCTGAATCAAATAATCGAATAATTGGACTGCATCATTGGACTTCAACAATCAATACTTCAACATATTAGATGGGCCGATGACAACTTGGGCTAACAACAACTTGATTGGGCTTCGAAATGTATTCAGTAAAATGATGTGATATATTTATCACATGTAAATCTTGAACAAATGACTAACATGACCAACTGACACACATCCACTTAACCGACCATCTGTTTGGAAATTGATGATATCACATGTAATCACATGAGTCTTTCAATAATCATAGGACCACTTCAACTTTTAGTAGACAACAGTAATGCAAAACTGACAACTGTTTAATTGTTTAACACTTATCACATGTAATTCCGACAATCCTTAATGCTCAAAGACAATCTGATTGGACCTATTATCTATCTTGAATCAACTTTATGACTTCCAATTTACGAGACCACTTTGATTAAAGAATCACACCACCCAAAGCATTTATCACGTGAAAACTGAAATATATTCAAACAAAAATCATGCTTCAAACAGTCATGTTATGTTTCAAACTGTCAGATGATTTTCAAACTGTCAGAATTCCTCAAACGGTGACACCTTCAAACAATCACTCCCTCAAACTGTCACACTCTCAAACGGTATGGTGTCAGTTTCAAACAGCAACCTCAAACTGGATGGCTGCTTTCAAACGGGATGGGCCAGTTTCAAACAATAAGGTGGCAGTTTCAAACGGTAAGGTGTCAATTTCAAACTGTCAAGTCCAATTTCAAACAGGAAGGTGCATTTTCAAACTGGAGGGGTCATTTTCAAACGGGAAGGACCTATGACATCAGCAATTATCGAACACTTTCAAACTGTCAGGCAGTTTTCTATCAGTTTTAGATCGAATTTCAGACTGAAACTTTTAAGGCTTTATTAATTGTCAAATCCGAACATAATGTGAAAATTTGAGCCGATTTTAACCGTAAAATTTTTAACTTTTTGAAAAAGAATGGTGTAGAAACAGAATTTCAAGCTGAATATGGCATGAACTCTTCCTCCTGAGCTCTGATACCACTTGTAGGATCGTGTCGCGACCTAAACGAGTCGTTCGGAAGAGCTCTCGTACGTTTCAGAGGCGGAAACTAAGAAACGGACGTGTACACAGCTTGAAAAGTACTTTAAACTTCTTGTATATTAGATTGACAACGTTTACAGTGAGAGAAAATACCGGCAGCACTTCGGTATCACAAGACCTGACCGTTACAAATGACAATGACATGAAGCCTATTTATACTAACAGCCCTACCGTTTGAAAGTCTTCAAACGGACACCTAATTCAAACGGCCTACTTCAAACGGTGACCTTCAAATGGTCAACTCAAATATTACATTCAAACGGACATGTCAAAATGAATTCAAATAGAATAGATTCTTTGTCGTTTACTGTTGAAATGATGATGACATATTATGATGATGTAAGCATGATGATGTCATCATCAATAATGATGACATCATCCTTGTTCCGAACCGCAACGCAACCTGACTCGATATAAGACGAAGTCGACAGATGTATGCACCAACATCTTAAAGGAGGAGCAAGTACATGAGCCAAATAACGACCAAGTTGTCGACGAACTTCAGATAACAACTTTTCAAATTCCTGTAAGACCTTCCTTTTTTTACTTCATCTTTTTTTGTTAGTAATTTTTTTTTGAATGAAACTAAATTATAATTTGATAGAGATAATGTGTCATTGTAAACTAGTAAGGTGCAACCCGCGCTGTACCACGGGGAAAACATGAAAAAAGGATTTAAAGTATATAGTATATTCGACACAGTTTTGCCATCCATATGCCGCTTAACCCTAAAAATTAACTGGTTTTGTAATAAAGGACTTAACCTGAAACAAAAAGCACATGTATGTAAAGGTCAGCGGGTGAAATCTTAAACGTTAAAATACCTATGAAATCACCCATTACATAAGGCATTATATTCCCTCAAATTCGTTCCATGCACCACCCTTGGGGTCTGTTTTGGTATGGGGTAATGGAATGGACGAAGGAATGGAATGAACGAGGGAATGCAATGGATCATTACCATTCCATGTCTTGTTTAGTTACCATGTGTGAATGCAATGAATTATTATTGTGTATTGTTCTGTAGGCAAGAAAAACGTCAGCAGTGAGTGGTGGTCGGTGGTAGTGATTATGAGTGGTTATAGGTGGTGGTGGTGGGCGGCGGCGACGTCGATGGGTGGTGGTGGTGGCGGCGAGTGGCGGTGCGGTGACGGAGATGAGTGGCGGTGGTGGCGGCGGCCGTGGTTGGTGGTGGTGGCGTCGACGATGGTGGTTGGCGACGACGGCGGTGGTTGTAGTGGGGTACCGACGGAGGCGGTGGCGGGTTGCGGCGATGGCGTTGGTGGTGGGTGGTGGGTTGTGGCGAAGGTGGTGAGTTGTGGTGTTGTTGATGAATGGTGCAAGAGGGGATGGAATGAAAAAAAACCATGGGGGTTGATGGAATGATTTTGAGGGAATGAAATGCCTTTTGGAATGGGTGATTCCATTCAATTGACCAACCAAACACCTTTTTCTTCATTCCCTCGTAATCATCCATTCCATTCTGTCTCTCATTCTTACATACCAAACACTACCATGTTTTTTTTCATTTCATTCCCCCTCTCACCCTTCATCACCCACCAGCGGCCACCATCACCACCTTCTTGATCATCCACCGACCACCACCACACGCCACCCTATGCCGTCGACCATCACCGACAACCGCCACCACCACCCCAAACACTGCCATTACCTCCCGCCACCGATCCCCGTGGCCACCCTCCGCCACCCAACACCGCTGACCACCGCCACCTCCGAGCACCGTCACCGTCATCACCGGCACTATCGCCACCATCTGCCGCCTCCCTCCACCGCCGACAATCGCCACCACCACTTCCCGCCATCACCACCCTCCGCCACTGACCACCGCGCATTGTCACCACCCGCCACCACCACCCTCCATCACCGCCAAAGTGACCGTCATCGACCACCGGCACCAGCGCCAACCAACTCCACCGCCACCCCGACCACCGCTACTGCCACACTCCACTGTCGACCACGCCGCCCACTGCAACTATCGGCTGCCACCACCACCCATCGCTGTCGGTGCCACCACCTGTCGCCGCCCACCACCCTCCACTGCCGCCACCGACTACCGCCGTCGCCACCAACCACCAACTCCACCACCCATCACCGATTTTCTTCCATCTATTTTCCTGCCTATCAAACAACATAAGGTAATCATTCATTCCTTTGTCCATTCCATTACATCACTCATTCCATTCTCTCGTTTATTTCATTACCCCATACCAAACACACCCTACCTTGACCAACCAAACACATTTATTTTCATTGGCTCGTAATAGTTCATTCCATTATCACTCTGATTCCAACATACCAAACACTACCCTAGTGGAGTTTTAAAGAAACTTAAATCATGTGTTTTTTGTAATTTTGTCTCAAGGATTTATTTAAGCATATTATGTAATACAATTAAGGATTTACTTTTTTTAATGTAAATTTCATTCACAACGACCCCCTAAAAGAAAAAAAGGACAACAAAAACACGCCAAGGTAAACTACATCAAAAACTATACAATCTCAAATTTACACGGATTATTCCCATTAGACAGACTTAAACTTCAACCTATGTTTGAACCAAAAAAAAGCAAGGCTTTTGATCTCATCGATAATCTGCTCCACTTAGACTTCCTTGTTCGAAAACCGTTTCTTGTTACTTGCTTTCCATATACACCAACATGCAACAACCATACCAAAAAAAATATGTAGAGCGTGGAAAGTTTCAGTTATTAGTACTTTATAATTATATCAACAATTTATAGTTTTAATAGCTAATTTTTTCCTTCATGTTATTGCTTAAAGGAGGAGCAGACGACCCAAGTTATTGCTAAACCTGAGAAAGCATTGGAACTTCGATCAATGCATGGAATTCTAGTAAGACCCTCATGCTTTTCCTTTCATCATTCCCTTATATTAATTGAACTTGTCCATATTATCATACAAGTTGGTTATAAATATATTTCAAAGATATGAAATGTAACATAATTTATTAGAGTTAATTACATAGTTAGTCCTTGTGGTTTGCACAAAATAACAAACTTAGGTACTAATAGTTTAAAATCACCTTCTAGGGTATTAACTTTTCATTTTGTAACGTTTGGAGGTATTAACTTCTAAGGTAATAACATAGGTAGTCCCTGTGGTTTGCACAAAATAACATACTTAGGTACTAACAAAATGTGATTTTAAGCCTAAAAATAAGCTTAATACCCCCAAACGTTACAAAATGAAAAGTTAATACCCTAGAATGTTATCAGAAACTATTAGTACCTAAACTTGTTATTTTGTGCAAACCACAGGGACTAACTATGTAATTAACTCTAATTTATTAAGGATATCCATGAAATCATAGAAGTTTATATATATGATCTATAGTAAAGTTAAGTGATGCAAAAGAATATATAGTTAATAGGTTGTGTGTATATGTCTAGGTTACACGCAGTAAAAATCTGGCCCATATAACCCTTTTAATCTTTTATACGACATGTATATGAAGTCCACGAATCCATTTTTTAATCACTTAAACAATCCATTGTGCCCATTCACGTCACCAGTTAATAATATTATACGGGTTCTAGGATAAAACATTTTTGGGTTAAACCATCACCAATGCAAGATTTTAAATGCACTTACAAACATGTCCAGTTAACTGTCATGTCAGATTTAAATAAATGCACAAAAATCATACTTTCTCTCCGATCCTACAAACATCATTACCAATACTTACATATCCACTTCATCACTATTTTATATTTATTTTTAAGAATCGAATTCTTTTTTTATCATTACTCCGTTCTTTTATTTTCATATTAATATATATTGAAAATTATAAAAACGAAACATTAAATTTTAATTAAAATATATGTATGTTAAATTTTGTATTAGTTATTTTATCTAAATTAGCATTAATAAATTTATGTTTTTATATAAAAAAACATTACATTTTTTTTGTTATTTGACCTAAATACTACATTTAAAATGAAAAATAATATGGTGTACACGTTAGTAAAGCTTATAGTATACAACTTATCAGTGCATCTCAAAATAAATTAAAACAAGAAAAAGAAAAAATAGATATAAAACTTACATTGGGCCCCATCATCTCACCAAATGCACCATTCTTGACCAAGTGCACTCCCCTCAAATGCAAACCACTCCAATGCATTCTCCCACAAATGCAAGATCCACATAAGCCGAATGCAAGCTAAACGCTTTTCATCGGCCATGGTCTTGTAAAGTTTTACCTCTCGTGCTGGTGACTCAGCTTGGGTTTGCCTCAATATTCCACTGCATTCACAACCGAAACTCATCACCATAGCCTCCATTTACCGCCAACAGCAGCCACCAATCACAAACTCTCCCGTTTCTCTTGTTTCTACCCACCAAAACACACAAAAATGTAGAGCTTAAAATTAGTTTTACCCATTTTTCGTATTTTTAACTTAAGATTTCTAACAATAGCATGACCTAAGGCAATAAAAACTCTATACGTACTCAAGGTCGGTGATTGTACCTTGAACTCCCACATTGGTTTTGAAGATGTTTTTTCTTTAATAACCATGTTATCTCGGTCCATTGGTCCACTGTTAATATTTAATTGATCGCCATTGTTAATATTCAATTGACCATTAAACTCCCACATAAAACCTTCACATTTGTACCCTGAGGCAATAACAATAAAACTATTCAAAACAAAAATTATTGAATTGAACCATTGAACAAATTGCCACATTATGTTACCTCCAAAAGGTCAAAACTCAAAATGATGAAAGTATATCAGATGACAAAAACGTCCCACATTCTACGCGGCTTAATTCTTTTCTCTAGGTTTACTTTCATGAAATCGTTTTTTTTTTTCTGTTCAAGTTTGAACCCAAAATAATAACGCATATGAAGCTGCATTTTAATTGAGGACAAAATAGGTCAAGCTCGTTAAAAGTTTTTAGGCTGCAAGCTTTCTGTTTAGTTTCGAAAATGATTTGTTTCACTTTTAACTCAAATCTGCATGGAATAATTTCAAGAAATTGGACGTGATAGGCAGTGCTTTCCAAAAAGTCAAATATATATATGAGTTGCGATGAAATCCGTAAAATGAGGTAAACAATCAAATATGATTAACAAACGGATGCAATAAACGATTAGGTTTTGCTATTATGTAATGCGATTGATAAATCTTAAAAGGGTTGAGACGATTTGATTGCCGTCAAAGAGGAGAGAACATCAATCAAAATTAAAATAGGCTATAAACAAATCATATAATGGAATGAGGTAGAATGGTCACTAAGTCAAAATTCCCTGAAGTTGAGTATACATGATATTTTTAGTTTCCTTGGGTATATATGATATTTTCAATGTTATGCCTTAACGGAGTTAAACAAATGACGTAAATAATGGGAAATTCAACTCTTAGACTTATTGTTTTTTTTTTTTTTTTTTTTTTTGGGGGGGGGGGGGGGGGGGTGTCCAAATGAGGCTCACACCACAAAGGTGGGGGGTTATTGGGACCTTATGTGATATGTGGTATTGGGTATCATCAAATAGCTCCCCGCCTGCCATCCACACCAAGCCCCTGCCCCACGCCCGCTATCCCCACCAAGCGCGCCCACCCGTCGCAATGTTCATGCACGTCTTGTAGTTAATGTGACACCATTGGTGCTCCAATGAAGCCCCATAACACATAGCCTATGTATCTCTCTTCAAACATCGCTAGTCTACCTTGAAAACAAACAAACAAAGGGTATATTAAACTAACCTGTAAGTTCTCTTATTCTTATTAAGTTGTCTTACAAAATTCTTGTTCCTATGCGTTATCATCTAATTATTAATAACAACTAATTTTTCATTTGATTTATGAATCAAGTTATATACGTTGTATAATTTCAAGTGTTACAATAGATACTTCTTCAACTTCCCTTTTACAGTTTATGATTTAACTTTATTTGCATTACATAAAGATTATAACATATATAATCCTCTTTCTTACCAACAATTAACTTAATTAGTTGGTCTAGGAACTTATTTCACTTCAATAAAACTAAGGCAACACATATTAGTAACAACAATTTTTAATTTTAGCAAATTTTTTCTTAGCCTTAATATAGCCTTATAGTGTTGTGAATGATAATCAAAGAAGATCAAACGAACTGAATTTTATTGATTTAATTCTTGCATACAAAACAGAAAACCAAACCTTTATTTATAGGCATTACAAGAATGAATAAAAAAAGAAAGACTTTGATAAATATGGAGATGATGTTGAAGATCCATAATTTTCTCTAAATTATTTTTTCTTTTTCTAACACTCCCCCTCAAGTTGAATTATGAGATTTCCAAAATTCAACTTGGTCATTTGGGTTTTGGCATTGGTTTTGATTTGGGTTTTTGGGTTTTTGGTTTTTTTGGGTTTTGGTTTTGGTTTTGGGTTTTTTTTTTTTTTTTTTTTTTTTTTTTTTTGGTTTTGATTTTTTTGAGAGGAAACGTAATATTTTTGACAAGTGCACTTCGCCTTTGAGGTTGCTCAGTACCACGTCCATCCACCCCGATCTTCAGCCTCAGATATACCTTCACTTTGAACACTAATTATTTCTTTAGAAGCATTACTGCCGCCATCCTTCTCATCGTTGTTGTTACCTATGGCAATGACAACCTTCCCCTCTTGATTCAGGTTCTTAGTTTTGTGGTTGTCACTCCACCAGTCAGGAAAACCCATGATTTTAAAGCACTGCTCTCTGGTGTGTCCCATCATATCACAGTTACTACATTTCAGTTTGGATTTGTCGATTCGGGATGATGATTTTCCAGTGAAGTCTGACCGCCGCTGTCCCTTCGTGATTAACCCCTGTCCATCGATTACAGTGATTCCGCCAGCGACAAGCCCCGCTGCTATGCCGGACTGTGAAGTTTCAGAGATGGTACCAAGGATTCCTTGATGTGCCATCTCCTTCCTTACAGCCGCGTAGGCTTGCTCAGCCGATGGAAGTGGATCCCACCGAAGGATTTCTCTTTTGACTGGGTCAAACTTTCTGTCAAGAGCATTCAGGAATTGGAATAATTTTTGTTCAGACAGACCCGATGTTGTTATATGTTGCTATGTCAGCAGAGCAGGTCATTGGGTTTGGATCCCTTCAATCTATTTCTTCCCAAATGCCTTGTAGCTTGATTCAGAAATCTTCTAGGGCCGAGTCGTTTTGCTTGAGTCCGTTTGCTTTGATGTGTAAATCGAAGGTTTGTAGTTTATCTTTCCCACTGCTATATGTAACCACCAATGCGTCCCACAATGCCTTCGCAGTGGGAAACTCGGTGAGGTTACTAGCTAACCCTGGTTCAATGTTTTGTATGAGCCATGAGAACACGACTAGATCATCCTGTTCCAACTGCTCGTATTGTTCATCTGACGGGTTTGGTGGGGCAGGTTTTCCTGTAATATGGCTCAACAGGTTCTTAGATTTCCCCCTATAGCAACTCGAATCATTCGAGCCCATAGAGCGTAATTTTGACTATTCATCTTGATACTGATCTTCAGGCTATCGGATAAGGTTTGTTTTGGTGTTTGAGATTGGGTATTAAGGTTGGTTCCAAGAAGATTCGCAAGTTGAATTCCGAGATCGTCATTGTTGGTACGGTTGTTTGAGCTATCGTCTACGGACATGGCAGCTGTGTAAACACTGGACACTTGAACTCGCGTTCAAGATTTATCAACCACGCTGGACTAACGAAGCTGGGCCCGTTCTCTTATCGGCATATTTATTAAATACACCGTGCCACTTGAACTCACGTTCAAGATTTAAAGTTGCCCGCAAACCACAATTCGGCTACCGACAACGTAATTATCAAAGTGGGAACTTTCAATATAAAAGGAAACTTTTATATTAAAAAAAAGAAACTTTAAAGGTTAGCGTTTTGCAAGAAAGTGGCGTATTTAACTTTCAACATACGGTTGTTCCTTCAAAAAATGGCGTATTAGGGTTTTCCTTCAAAAGAAAAGGATGTCCAGCTATGTTCTTTATCATAATCGAATCAAAGAATCAAGGGAAACTTATCAAAGTCAACACTTCATACACACCACCACCGATGAAGAAGACACAGGAGATGATTCCGGCGAAAAACGAACCAGCCGAAGTCGATCATATCTGATTGAATAACCACAAACAGGTTGGTTTTGTTGTTTTGAATGATTCGGAACTGATTTTTTTTTGGATCGATTTTTCCGAAGTTTGATTTCGGAATGATTTGGAATTGAAAAAAAACGAAGTTTGAATGATCGATTGGATCTGGGTTGAGGGATTGCAGTGAAGATGTTGAGCGATTGGATGATTTTTTTTTTGAGTTTGATTTTGTTGTCAGGTTCCTGAGGGTTTGAGATTGGATTTGGCTGGGATGAACAAACACACCAAGGATCAGAAACGATGCTATGATACCATGTTGTGAATGATAATCAAAGAAGATCAAAAGAACTGAATTTTATTGATTTAATTCTTGCATACAAAACAGAAAACCAAACCTTTATTTATAGTCATTACAAGAATGAATAAAAAAAGAAAGACTTTGATAAATATGGAGATGATGTTGAAGATCCATAATTTTCTCTAAATTGTTTTTTTCTTTTTCTAACATATAGAGCTAACTATAAATGATTTGTGGGCTTGTAAAAACATGGTGGGCTGGACTATGGTAAGCCAACCAAATCTCGCTGGGACTTTCAATTCCGTTCTCGTTTTTCTATCTTAGCTGTAACACTCCCTTGTCATGTATTTAATTTGCAGGTGGGGAAGAACTTGGAGCACTTGAAGATTCCTCTCACTCATATTGAATCAGCAACCCATGATTTCTCAAACGAATACAGAATTGCATTTTTCCCAGATGGCTATGCTTTCTACAGAGCAGAACTCGAGCATTATGATAAAGAGAATCCATCATCCAAGAGACAAAACACTGTACTTATCAAACGCTACCCTTCTGGAAATAAGTTGTTTGGAGAAAAAGAGTTTCTCACAGAAATAGAAATTCTTTCCAGTGGAGTTAAACATCCCAACATAGTCAATCTGCTTGGATTTTGTTTTGAAGAGTCTGAGATGATCCTTGTCATTGACAATTTTTCTAATGGATTTCTTGGTGAGTATTTGGAAAAATGCAAAGACAAACATCTTTTGACTTGGGAAAAACGTTTGAAAATTTGCATTGATGTTGCACACGCATTAAGGTACATTCACTATGAGATGGAAGACCAAAAGGTGATAATAAACCGTGATATACATGGCTGCAACATTGGGTTAGACGAGAATTTTGGGGCAAAGATTGTTGACTTTTGGTGGTCCGTATTCCTGTCTCCAGATCAAGAAAACAAAGATCACCATCTCATCGGTGTTGGGAGACCGCACTACAGAGATCCAGAATATGAGAAGACCGATAAGTTAACAAAAGGATTAGATGTTTATGGTTTTGGAGTAGTCTTGTTTGAGATTCTTTGTGGGAGGTTAGTCCATAAGAAAGGAAGACGAAGCTTTAGCACAAGAACACTAGAAGAGTTGATAGATCCTATAATAAAGGAAGAAGTTGGTGAAAACAGTTTTGTTCTAAATAGAGGACCCAACAAGGATTCTTTGCACACGTTTATTACAATTGCACGCCAATGTGTGGAGGAAACTCAAGACCGACGCCCAACAATGAAAGTCGTAGTAAAGGAACTTGAGAAAGCACTATTATTTCAAGTAAGTCATTGTTCTAACTTCACATTTTCAATGCCTAGAAGTAATATGTGTGATGATTCAATGTAATATCAAAAACAAATGTAGAATGCTTGATGACGTTATATTCAAGTTATTAAAGCACAAACATTGATGACGTTAGGTTTACATTGTTAAAAATCTTTTATGCTTTCAAGCATCTAGCGTGCAACCTTATATACATTGTAGGGATTCATCAATCCTACCTTACTATCGATATAGGACTTAGCTAAAATTCTTATATGGAAGTATCAAAATAATAATAATCCAACCCTTTTTCTTTAGAAAACATAGTAATGCGCATATTCAATTCATAAGGGAGAGACATAGGAGTAGAGAAGGAGGTGGCGGAAATTGGTATTATTATTAACCAAAATCTTTTCCAAGGCTGGGGAAGGGAGAAAAGATTAAGTTATGGATTGATGGATGGTTAGGGGGTGGGTTATATGAAGGTTTCTGAAGCATCTTCCGATTGGCGAAAGATAAAAAGGCGCTAATTAAAGATTTCTATAAATATGTTGACTCAAATGTTATTTGGGATTGGGGTGGAAGAAACTACCCCAATCCTAGGAAGAAATGTTAGAGCTGGTTGACCTTCACAACATTCTACAAAGGAAACTGATGTTTGGTTTGGAATGATGACAATGAAGACGAATTCTCTGTGAAGAAAGTTAGGGAATAAATGGCAATTAACAGTGATCATCCTCGACAACAAAGAGTATATTTCTGGAACAATTAGGCAGAACCGAAAGTTAATATGTTTGTGTGGTGAGCCGTGGCTTGAAAAATCTCAACCAAAGAGGAGCTAGTTAAGCGGGGAATCTCAGTTATGTCCTTGTTGTGGTTTTGAGAAGGAAAATATTATAAATGTTTTCATAATGTTAGAGGTTGTGGATCAATCGAAATGGTTTCAGTTTGCAAAATATAAATGGTGTTGATTTGTAATTTCCTATTCTGTTATTGTTTTCTACTTGCTGCTTGCCTGGGCAGTATCCGACCTCCTTAGTTATTGAAAAGGCTTGTCCCTTGTTATGTTAAAAAACGGAATCCCTTTTCGTTGATCATCATATTAAAGTTATTGTTCTGTATTAATATCACCAAATTATTTTTGTCGTCATCATTATATAGTTATCCATAATATTTAAAAACTATATTAGGAATTTAGCTTTTTTATCACTGATTTATGGTCATCAATAAGTGTATTTTTATTTGGTGTGTCATGTTTGACAGAAAAACAACAAGGACAACCCCAAAATGTTACTTGAAGACATAAAACAGGCGACACAAAACTTCAATAATGACAATTGCATTGGGAGAGGAGGATTCGGGAGAGTCTATAAAGGAAACCTTCAAGTTGGTGATGGATTTAAAACCATTGTTGCAAAACGGTTGGATTCCAGGTTTGGTCAAGGGGAAAAACAATTCTTGAATGAGCTCCAAATTCTTTTGGATTTTAAGCATGAGAGTGTCATTAGTCTTGTGGGCTTCTGTGATGAAAATGATGAAAAAATTATTATCTATGAGTACGTGTCCAAGGGAAGTCTTGATAGATATTTAAATGATGTTTCTCTTACATGGGAGAAACGACTTGATATATGCATTGATGTTGCAAGAGCGTTGGATTTCCTACATGGAGGAGTTGGAAAACAAGCGAAGGTGATACATAGGGACATCAAAACTGCTAACATTCTACTAAACGATGATTGGAAAGCAAAACTTGCTGATTTTGGGCTTTCCTTAGTAAGTCCATTAGTTAAAGACACGGACTATGTTATTGATCATGTGTGTGGAACAACTGGATACTTGGACCCACTTTATAGAAAATCAGGGTTCCTAACCATAGAGTCGGATATTTATTCATTTGGTGTTGTTTTATTTGAGGTTTTGTGTGGGAGATCGACATTTGAAATCCAAAAACATGAGGGCCACTATCTACCAGATTTCATTGAAAAAAGTTTCAAACAAGGAAAGCATGGTGAGGTGGTGTTCAAACAAATAAGGGAACAGATCATGCCCAAATCATTAATTACATTTCAAGAGGTTGCCTACCAATGCCTACATCTTGATAGAGAAAAACGACCAACAACAAAAAAAGTTTTAATGCAACTTAAGAAAGCATTGGCATTTCAAGTAAGTTATCATAGTTTTATGAAAGCCAAGTTCCTTTAAGTTCATTAGTACAAAATATGACTTAACTTTTGTTCATCAATGGTAATTTTTATACGATTTATCTTTATAGCCAAGAACAAACACACACATGTTTGTGTTTGTATATATTAAAAACTGTATTTTTCTAGATGTTTTAGTGTATTGTTTTAGGTTTTAATTATTTATATTTTTATGGTAAAATATTTGAATTCTATCATCTTTTTATATTTGAATATCTATAAAATAATTGATAACCGAATAGAAAGAGTATGCAAATCCTTATGTACGTGTAAACTTAAGAGTTTAATATATTATGTGTACCTTTAAAGTCATGACTACCTATAAATCATTAATATTTATTCAACTTTTAAGCTTACTTAATTAAATGGAATAGAAAGTTAGGGACTGAGGTTGTTGGATCTTATATATTTATGTATGTGTGGTTGCTCATATATCTTATTAGATCTTACCTTCTCTTTCATTTGTAACCCGTTGTTTTAACACTCCCTTCTGCTTGATAAACAGAACATGGCATCAACAATGACCCAATTTTCTCACTTACAAATACCACTAGAAGATGTGGCGAAGGCTACCAACAACTTTCATCATGATAACATCATCGGACATGGTGGATTTGGTATCACATATAAAGGACAGCTCTTCTGGTCTGGGAGGTTGATGGAAATCACTGCACGGAGGTTTGATTGTAAGCATGGGGAAGGAGACCTCAAGTTCTTGAATGAAATTTCAGTGCTTTCTGATTTCAAGCATACAAATCTGGTCTCTATCATTGGGTTCTCTGATGAGAAAGATGAAAAAATCATCATAACCACGTATGAGGCCACTGGAAATCTCGGGCAGCATATAAACAGCACGAACCTTACATGGAAGCAAAGATTGAGGATATGTGTAGGTGTGGCTCATGCATTGAGTTACCTCCATTATGATGAGGGGCGTGATTATGCTATTATACATTGTAACATCACTAGCGACACAATTCTATTGGATGAGAATCAGGAAGCCAGGTTATCCGGTTTTGAAATTTCCATCAAACAATCATTAAATAATACGGGCCAGGTGTGCCCTTGTGAACACACCGGCACAATGGGGTGTGTAGACCCAGCGATTGAAAAGACGGGAGGTGTGACCCACAAGTCGGACATCTACTCATTTGGTCTTGTTTTATTCGAAACATTGTGCGGGAAGAAAACATTAATTCAGAACAAGGCTGGTAGGTCTCTAACTCAGTTGGCCAAGCATCATTATGAAAATGGAACAATGCATGATATAATCCATCCTCATCTATTAAATCAAATATTGTCTCCACAATCACTCCTCGTATACTCGAAGGTAGCATATTCTTGCTTAAATGAGGATCGAGCACACCGCCCATGTATGCACTATATTGTGGCTAAACTTGAGAAAGCATTGGAACTTCAGTTGCGTCATGAAAATATTGTAAGACTTTTTTTTTCCTATTTTATTATCCTTCTTTTTTTTGGTGTACCTCATTCATGCATACTAATTTTCCTTTTGAATCTGTTTTTTTATATCTTATTTTATTTAAATGTACATCAAAATAGGATGGTAAAAGAAATCTAAATGAATGAAAAAACCCAAAACATCCAGGATAGGTAACGCACTTTTACTTTTTGTAGGTTTGGGAGATGTATGGTATTAGGGTGGAGGGAGTGGTCAATCCCTAGTGAGTGTTTAAGTTATTTTGTCACACCCCCAAAATACCACATGCGGAAACCCCCGCGAGTCGTGTGACGTATCAGGATCTAGCCACTAATCACATTGAACTAACAATAAGATATTAAATAAAAATTTCCATTCAATGTAAATAGTGTTTCTCAAAACATTTGTTTAAAAACCAAATACGTTCAGCAGAAGCATAAAACATTGTTCGACGAGTTCATTATATCATTATTTGAAACATTCCAACTTCATTTAACTTTCCACGTGCCATGACCCATGACCACTCCAGCATCCCAGACAGCAAGTTCCACATCAATGTATCTATCGACCTGCAAGCATGCAGACAAGTGTATCAGAATAAAGCTGGCGAGTTCACAGTTTTGTTAAACGTTTAGTTACCAAGTGTTTAGCTTAAAAACATGTTGATAATAACTCGATACCGCAAGATGACATCAGTTTGTTTGCCCTTCCCCAATGCCTATCAACATTGGTCATGTGGTTAAGGTCATTAGTTCACGCCCGTCCTCCCCGGTACGATGTGAGGTTGTCAAGCCTAATAGCGCTATCAACTAATACCCCGTTGCCTCCCCGGCAACTAGTTCGGTAGTAAGTAGGGACTTAAAGTGATAGATTTGAGTGTATTATCCAACATTGAAATTCAACTATAGTAATAAAAGTATTCCTCCTCGGAATACTAGTTTATTAATTCCTCCCCGGGACACATGCTTGTGAAAGAGTAGTGAACTCAACTTAGATTTGCTCGGTAAGTTAAATTACTTGTTCCAAGTTGGTCAACCAAACCCTAATGTGGTTTCCAATGTCAATCAGTTTCGTATATACTTAAATCATGTATTCTTCACACACATTAAACAAGTATTGTATAAGAATACACGTATCAACATTCATACAACTCTTAACAGTTAATCATAAGGCCCATGTAAGTGTGCGAACTGTTTCGAGTGTGCGGCCTAGTGTAGTGTACGTTGGTGGCCCATTAACCAGTGTATGGCCGAAAAGGTTCATAGTATCGCTTAGAGTGGGTTATTAGTTGAAACCACAAGGTCTCGACCCGCTACCCCGAGATCTCAAGTCGAAACCCAAGGATCTCGAGTGGTAAATTCAATAGTCGAAACCTTCAAGGTTTCGGGTCAGGTCTCGAGTCAGAACCGAGCTGGTCTCGAGTCCCATTGTTGTGTGATGCCGAATTATGAGTAGGAACCTTGGAGATTTCAATTCGGAACCAACAGGTTTCGACTCACAATCTCAGTCGGAACCTTGTAAAAATGTAACTGATCCAATATTAACAACCAATCCGTTAAATCAGTTAACACTTTATCACCTTCCAAATCATATTAAACAGCATAATTTAGCAGTTATCATACATGTTCCTACAAACCCTAATTGTAACCGTTTCATCAAACTATCCAAATAAGTAACATGTCCTTGATTTTCATAAATCTTAATCATCATCAAATCATTAACAGAAATTAATCACCTTAATCAATATCTAAATCGGATTCATGCACATGATCACAACGATACCATGAATTCTCAACTTCTCATCATCAGGCAATACACATAAACCCTATCCAAATATTTTCATGAACAACGTACAAAACCATTCCAATAGTTTGCACTATAAGCAATTCATCTAACACTATTTTGTGAACAACCCTACACTATCTTTGATCAAACACATATCAGATCGACACACATGCTCATCGTCGAAGAATCAATGGAACAAATCACAACAGGGTTAAACATACTAACAGACAAATGAAGGGAAGATACTCGAAACAAGAGAGAATGAGCTTCGAAGAAAACCAATGTCGTCGGTCTCGAGAGGGAGGAACACGAATTCTAGGGTTTGTTGTTCTTGGGTTTTGCAAAGTTATAAAAACCACCCACAAAGCCGTGTGGATATATGCGCCCTCATTGAGTGGATCGGGCCCAGCTTTGGGCTCTGTTTTGGGCCGAGAACCGAGACACAGTGTGAAGGGGTTTTGGGTCTAGATCAGATTACATGAGCGTGTGTAGTTGCAAAGAGGTGTGCGGCTAAGTTTTATAAAACATAAACACTTAACATTTAACAATCAATTGTCAACAAACACATTAATCGGTTCACAAAATGTACTCATTGTTACAACGTAAAACAGAACGTGAAGGAAAATGATACGTAGAAAAGACCTTGAAATACGAGTTGACACATCATCCCCATCTTGAAAGAAATTTCGTCCCAAAATTTGATAAGCAGCCTCAGAGGGGTGAAGTGATAGATCAAGGTGACTGTGGGTTTTCCTCGGGTGCCACATCATCCCCAACTTGAAAGGTAATTTCGTCCCGAAATTCACGAGTTGCATCAGGGTTAATTTCAACTGTTTTGAACAAGTGAGGATACTTGAGCTTCATACAATCCTCGCGTTCCCACGTGAACTCCGGTCCACGTCTTGAGTTCCAACGAACTCTCACGATTGGGATTCGACTGTGTTTACAGACCTTAACTTCCCGGTCCATGATTTCGATGGGTTCCTCAACAAATTGCAGTTTGTTATCGATCTTTAGCTCTTGTAAGGGGACCACAAGTGTTTCATCGGACAAATACTTTTTCAGATTTGAGATGTGAAAAACGTCGTGAACGTAACCAAGTTCGTCAGGTAACTCAAGTTTGTAAGCCACCTTACCGATTCTTTCCAGAATTTTGAATGGCCCAACGTAACGCGGATTCAGTTTGCCTCGTTTCCCAAATCGAACCACACCCTTCCAGGGTGAAACTTTCAACAAAACACGATGACCTACGGCAAACTCCAAGGGTTTTCTACGTTTATCGGCGTAACTTTTCTGGCGATCACGTGCTGCTGCCATATGATTTCTGATCTGAACAATCTTCTCAGAAGTTTCAAGTACGAGTTCTGGGCCCGTGATTTGGCTGTCACCTACCTCAGCCCAACAGAGAGGAGATCACATTTTCGTCCGTACAATGCCTCGAACGGAGCTACCTAAATGCTAGAATGGTAACTGTTGTTGTAGGAAAACTCTACCAAAGGTAAATGTCTTTCCCAACCTTTACGAAAATCAATCACACATGCCGTAGCATGTCCTCGAGTGTTTGGATGGTCCGTTCACTTTGACCATCCGTTTGAAGGTGATAAGTAGTGCTCATATCTAAACGTGAGCCGAATGATTTGTGCATCGCCTGCAACAAATCAGATATAAAACGCGGATCGCGATCTGAAATGATAGAGGTTGGCACCCCATGCCTAGAAACCACTTCTTTCAAGTAGATACCAGCAAGTTGAGAAAACTTGTCAGTTTCCTTGATCGTAAGGAAGTCTGTAGATTTTGTGAGATGATCAACGATCACCCAAATGGTATCATTCCTGCTTTGAGTTCATGGTAAGCCAGTGACAAAATCCATGGCAATCTGTTCCCATTTCCACATGGGTATTTCTGGTTGTTGAAGCAAACAAGACGATTTTTGGTATTCCACCTTGACTTTCGCACAAGTTAAGCATTTACTCACGAACGTCGCTCTGTGGGCTTTCATGCTTGGCCACCAGTACAAGACTTTTAGATCCTGATACATCTTATCAGAACCTTGATGAACAGAGTATCGAGACTTGTATGCTTCGTCCATCACAAGCTCTCTAAGGTTACCGTATAAAGGGACTCATATTTGCTCCATGAAATAGCGAATACTGTTAGATTTTGTTACAAGTTGTTTCTCCATGCCCCGCATGGTTTCAGCCTTAAGGTTCTCTTCCTACAACGCTTTGGTTTGGGCAGAACGGATCTGGTCAGGAAGGTTAGAGTGAATAGTGAGCTGGAATGCTCGAACACGCTTAGGTTTAGTTTCCTTCCTACTGAGGGCGTCAACCACGAAATTGGCCTTGCCTGGATGATACTTAATAGCACAGTCATAATCGTTTAAAAGTTCGACCCAGTGACGCTGCCGCATGTTCAACTATTTCTGGTCAAATATATGCTGAAGGCTCTTGTGGTCGGTATAAATAGTGCATTTAGTACCATACAAGTAATGCCTCCAGATCTTGAGTGCAAAGACCACGGCTCCCAACTCCAGGTCATGAGTCATGTATTTCTTCTCGTGAATCTTCAGCTGTCGAGAAGCATAGGCTATCACTTTCTCGCGTTGTATCAGGACACAACCGAGGCCTTGAATAGAAGCATCACAGTACACGATAAAATCATCCGTACCATCGGGTAAGGACAATATTGGTGCACTGTAGAGTTTTTGTTTTAGAAGCTGAAAGGCACTCTCCTGTTTTGCTCCCCACGAATACACGACACCATTCTATGTTAAAGCGGTAAGAGGTTGAGCGATCTTCGAAAATCCCTCGATGAATCTGCGATAGTACCCTGCGAGACTAAGAAATTGTCGCACTTCTGAAGGAGTCTTTGGTGCCTCCCAAATCTTGATGGAATCAATTTTAGCTAGGTCCATATGTGTTCCCAACTCGTTGACTATGTGACCAAGGAAGTGTACTTCTCGAATCCAGAAGTCACACTTGGAGAATTTCGCGTAAAGCTGCTCCTTCCTCAGGAGTTCTAAGATAAGACGCAAGTGCCGCTCATGGTCCTCCTTGGTCTTAGAATAGATCAGGATGTCATCGATAAACACAATGATGAAGTTGTCGAGATATGGTTTACACACATGGTTCATGAGATCCATGAAAACAGCTAGTGCGTTAGTTAACCCGAATGGCATGACCAAAAACTCATAATGGCCGTACCGCGTTCAGAAGGATGTTTTAGGAACATCTTCCTCTCGGACTATCATCTGATGATAGCCCGATCTTAAATCAATTTTCGAATAGAAACTTGACCCTTGCAGCTGGTCAAACAGATCGTTGATGCGAGGTAGAGGATAACGGTTCTTGACTGTCACCTTTTTGAGTTCGTGATAATCGATACACATACGGAAAGTACCGTCTTTCTTTTTTACAAATAGGACCGGGGCTCCCCATGGAGAAGAACTAGGTAGGATAAAACCTCTATTCAACAGTTCTTGGAGCTGATTCGACAGCTCTTGCAATTCTCCCGGTACAAGAAAATAAGGAGCGCGAGCAATTGGAGCTGCTCCTGGTGTGAGTTCAATTCCACCTGACGGTGTGGAGGTAGTCCTGGAAGTTCCTCGGGAAACACAGCAGGAAAATCACGAACAACTGGAAGATCTTCAATCTTCTTTTCTTCAGGCTGAGTATCAGTAACAAGCGCTAGAATAGCAGGATAGCCCTTTCGTAAGCACTTCTGGGCTTTCATAGCCGAAATGTTGCCAACTGTAGCACCACTTCGATGGCCTTGAACGGACAGTGATTCTCCACTAGGGAGAGGTATACGTAGGATTTTCTCTTTACCGAGAATTTCCGCTCGATGTTTGGACAACCAGTCCATACCGAAAACGATGTCAAAGCTACCAAGGATGACGGGAAGTAGGTCAATGTCGAACACTTGACCCAATAAATCGAGTTTGCACCCAATAAGAACGTGAGACGCTTCAATTGAATTACCATCAGCCAGTTCTACAACGTGTTTGGTTTCGAGAGGTGTTGGAGTTAACCCTAGCTGTCTACTGAATCTCAAAGACACGTAACTCCAATCGGCACCAGAGTCGAATAATACAGAGGCGAAAAGATTGTTCACAGAAAAGGTACCGATAACGACATTGACGTCATTCCAGGCATCACCGACACCAATGGTAAATACCCTCCCACGAGCACCGTTTCCTCCATCATTGCCATTGTTTTTGTTCCCAGCGTTGCTGTTGTTATTATGATTGTTGTTATTCCTATTGTTGTTGTTATCATTCTGATTCAATTGTGGGCAATTTCTCTTGAGGTGGCCCTCGTTTCCACACTGGAAACATCCCTTCCATTTACCTTGGTTTTGCTGAGGTTGCTGCCTTTGTTGCTGTTGCAGCTGTTGTTGCTGTTGTGACGGTTGCTGCTGCTGCTGCTGGTATTGCTGTTGTTGTTGTTTTGGGAACGGAGCTCTATAGTCTTTTGCCATGTGGCCTACTTTCTCACACCTTTGACAAGCTCGATTGCACTGGCCATAGTGGTGATAATTGCACTTGTTGCACTTTGGCTGCTTACCCACGTAAGAGCCTTGATTCTGGTTGTTGTTCTGGTTTTGGTTGGTGGAGGAAGACTGGTTGAAATTACGATTATTGTTGGCATCAGCTCTCTTCTGCTGCTGATTCGAGTTGGACGCCTTGTCCGAGTCATTCCACTTACGCTTGTTATCAGTGGCAAGAGTAGTTGCAGCACCGCATGCTGGTAGTGAACCGCGCTCAACCTCCTGGTGGGTAATCTTGTGAGCCAGCCGAATGATTTGAGGTAATTTGTTGAGGTTTGCTGCAGTAACCATACCCTTGATTTGCGGGGCTTACCCTTTGATGTACAGCTCGATCCTCTAGTGTTGTGGGCGTGATAAGTTTAGGCACATGTTAGCAAGTTTGTGAAACCGTTTCGTGTATGCCTCAATCTCAGATCCCACCATTTTCAGATCATAATACTTGTTTTCCAACTTCTGCACTTCATCACGAGGGCAGTACTCCTCTCTCATCATCTCTTTGAAATCATCCCAAGTAGTAGCGTTGGCCATCTCTATGCCCCAGCATTTGAACTTGGGCATTCCACCAAGTCAAGGCACCATCCTCCAGGGTGCCTGAAGCATACTTTACTCTGTCCCCAGCTGGACAGTTACACATAGCAAAAACTGATTCGGCCTTTTGGAACCAACGGAGTAGTCCCACCGCTCCTTCGGTTCCACTGAATGTCTGAGGCTTACAATCCATGAACGTCTTGAAAGTAGAGACAGGCGGATTGTTCTGATTCTGGTTCCCAGGTTGACCTGGAAAGGAAGTACAACACACGAGTGAGAGTCGAGTATACGATTAAAGAACGAGAAGCGTCTGGTACGCATCATACCAGCCTACTGAGCTGCTAAGGCTTCAGCCACACGTGTGTTAATCAGGTCCGTCAACTCTGCCTGAGTCATGGCGATGTTTCCTCATCCACCGCCGCGGCCGCCACCACATCCACCATTACGTCCACCACGTCCGTTCATGATTCTGCATCCATGAGAAGGGTGGAAAAAGGTAAGAATCACGATTGAATAGAAGTCAATCATCGCTATGACTTCTGTAGATTGTTGAATCTCCCATTATGTCGGATAATGGAACAGAACCCCCCTTTCACACTTGCTAAGACTCAATGGGACTCACATGCACCCTACATTATTATTATGTGTGCACCCATAATGATAATATGATTTGCATGCTCGTATCAATTCCTCTTAACTTGTGTCAAATGGTTCCTAAGATTCGAGTGTCAAAACGGATATCATCAAAATGATAAAGATTGCGAAAGTCTAAGGATCAGGTCATGCTACAATGCATTATAATGTAAACAAGTAACACATGTAGTTCATACTATAGTGCCAAGGATGTAATCATATGCAATATCATAAACAAGTGTATGCTTGGGATGTAATATGTATAGTAAGCAAAAGACGAACCTTGCAATCTGGAGCTAAGTGTCATGGTCGATTTCTGAACTGTTTGGTTATAGTCTTGTTTTATAAAAACATTTTAAAACCTAATTCACTATAACCAGTTACTTTGATACCAAACTGTCACACCCCCAAAATACCATATGCGGAAACCCCCGCGAGGCGTGTGACGTACCAGGATCTAGCCACTAATCACATTGAACTACCAATAAGATATTAAATAAAAATTCCCATTCAATGTAAATAGTGTATCTCAAAACATTTGTTTAAAAACCAAGTACGTTCAGCGGAAGCATAAAACATTGTTCGACGAATTCTTTATAGCATTATTTGAAACATTCCAACTTCATATAACTTTCCACGTGCCACGACCCATGACCACTCCAGCATCCCAGACAGCAAGTTCCACATCAATGTATCTATCGACGTGCAAGCATGCAGACAAGTGTATCAGCATAAAGCTAGCGAGTTCACAGTTTTGTTAAACGTTTAGTTACCAAGTGTTTAGCTTAAAAACATGTTGATAATAACTCGATACCGCAAGACGACATCAGTTTGTTTACCCTTCCCCAATGCCTATCAACATTGGTCATGTGGTTAAGGTCATTAGTTCACGCCCGTCCTCCCCGGTACGGTGTGAGTTTGTCAAGCCTAATAGCGCTATCAACTAATACCCCGTTGCCTCCCCGGCAACTAGTTCAGTAGTAAGTAAGGACTTAAAGTGATAGATTTGAGTGTATTATCCAACATCAAAATTAAATTACAATAATAAAAGTATTCCTCCCCGGAATACTAGTTTGTTAATCCCTCCCCGGGACACATGCTTGTGAAAGAGTAGTGAACTCACCTTAGATTTGCTTGGTAAGTTAAATTACTTGTTCCAAGTTGGTCAACCAAACCATAATGTGGTTACCAATGTCAATATGTTTCGTATATACTTAAATCACGTATTCTTCACACACATTAAACAAGTATTGTATAAGAATACACGTATCAACATTCATACAAGTCTTAATAGTTAATCATAATGCCCATGTAAGTGCGCGGCCTGTTTCGAGTGTGTGGCCTAGTGTACGTTGGTGGCCCATTAACCAATGTATGGCCCAAAGGGTTCATAGTATCGTTTCGAGTGGGTCATTAGTCGAAACTACAAGGTGTCGACCCGCAACCCCGAGATCTCAAGTGGAAACCCAAGGATCTCGAGTGGTAAATTCAATAGTCGAAACCTTCAAGGTTTCGGGTCAGGTCTCGAGTCGGAACCGAGCTGGTCTCGAGTCGGAACCGAGCTGGTCTCGAGTCCCATTGTTGTGTGATGCCGAATTATGAGTCGGAACCAACAGGTTTTGACTCGTCTCAGTCGGAACCTTGTAAAAATGTAACTGATCCAAGTCCATATTAACAACCAATCCGTAAAATCAGTTAACACTTTAACACCTTCCTAATCAGATTAAACAACATAATTTAGCAGTTATCATACATGTTCATACAAACCCTAATTGTAACCGTTTCATCAAACTATCCAAATCAGTAACATGTCCCTAATTTTCATAAATCTTAATCATCATCAAATCATTAACAGAAATTAATCACCTTAATCAATATCTAAATCGGATTCATGCACATCATCACAACGATACCATGAATTCTCAGCTTCTCATCATCAAGCAATACACATAAACCCTATCCAAATATTTTCATGAACAACGTACAAAACCATTCCAACAGTTTGCATATAAGCAATTCATCCAACACTATTTTGTGAACAACCCTACAATATCTTTGATCATACACATATCATATCGACACACATGCTCATCGCCCAAGAATTAAGGGAACAAATCACAACAGGGTTAAACATACTAACCGAGAGATGAAGGGAAGATACTCGAAACGAGAGAGAATGAGCTTCGAAGAAAACCAATGCCGTCGGTCTCGAGAGGGAGGAACACGAATGCTAGGGTTTGTTGTTCTTGTGTTTTGCAAAGCCCTCATTAAGTGGACCGGACCCAGCTTTGGGCTCCGTTTTGGGCCGAGAACCGAGACACGGTGTGAAGGGGTTTTGGGCCGAGATCAGATTACATGAGTGTGTGTAGTTGCAAAGAGGTGTGCGGCTAATTTTATAAAACATAAACACTTAACATTTAACAATCAATTGTCAACAAACACATTAATCGGTTCACAAAATGTACTCATTGTTACAACTTAAAACAGAACGTGAAGGAAAATGATACGTAAAAAGGACCTTGAAATACGAGTTGTCACATATTTTCTAGCCAATAATATCAGTCCATGTCAAGTCCCCACTCCATTCCCCATTTTGCACTCAATCACTGGCAATGGTCAAACACATGGGTAATCTATTTCTTTTTTTTATATATATTTTTTTAGGACAAACGGTCAAAAAATTGATTATCAACGTCAAAAAAATTCTTCCTCTTTCATCGGTGAGTATACACCGCCCAAACCATTCCCCGCTCCCGATTGAACCCCGGCACCACCTCACCGATCGGTGAACTCGACTCCCCGCATGCATACCGTCCACCCTTTGGTGATACTATCCAATTAATCGCATCAGAATATGATATATAATTTTAAGAAATATAGTAAAAAACATCTTTCAGTTGTTACAAACTTGAAATTACTAAAAAAAAACATAAAATTGTTAGAATTTTGTGTGAGTTTTTGATACTTTAAGTCGGGTTTTGGTGAGTTTATGATTGGATTTTGGGTAATGGGTGTCCTAATGGGTAATTTTTTTTTTTTACCAAATATGACCATACGAGGTATACACGATACGTGCGGATATACCCTGTACATAGCTGATGGATAATGAATACGTATGCGAATATGTGTACGATACTAAATATTAGACACAATTTATAACCGGGTATGAAATTGAAATTACCAAAATCCGACACTTTGGCATTCATAGCGAATCAGATGGACTAGTTGGGTTGACGTGTTGTTTATACACTTTTTTGCATGTAATTATCACCATGGAAATAATACTTTATACTTTGAACATTAACTTTTTTTATGTTTAGCTATTTTTTACTTACAACCTCTTTAGACATGCTATTTGTGAATTGCTTAATTTATTAAGAGTTTACTTACGTAATTATTAATCTTTTATTTTTATAGCATTTCTATTATTATTAGAGTAAACTACCAGGTTTGGTTAAATTATAGTTTTGGTCTTTTATATTTATACTTGGTCGTAACCCACTAAATGTTTATTTCTAGTAGTATTATTTTTTTGGTTATGATTTCACCCTTTGTTTGAAAAAAGAAAAACAAAAAAGAAATTATTTAAGGGTTTGGTGTTCTTCAAAAACCCATGTTGTATATGGGCGTCTGTTGTCAGAGAAAAACATAATCATTGGTTTTTAAAGAACGCCGATATTCTTAGGGGGGGTAGGGGCGCTCATCACTCATCACCCACTCATCACTCGCAACATCCAATTAATTTCTCTCATGTATCGAGAGAAAATGCCCATCACTCATCACACCCAACAATTTTCCCTCACATTCTCTCCAACTTTCAACAATTTTTTTCAAGTTACCACGCGTTATAAAGTCCACGCGTGATCAAACTAGTGGCGGTGGTGTGCGTTATAGTTTGACGAGTGATGTGGGTTTCACAACGGACCGCCCCGGGTCCCCTTAAACATGCCCTACGTATCAAAATTGGGTTGTTTAAGAAACACCCTATTCTTGAAAATCTAAGCAAATCAAACTTGGGTTTATGAAGAACACAATTTCTTATTATTATTTGAGAGGCGACCAAAACATCCAGGCCAGTTGGTTGCGAGAGAGAGGAGAGGGGGATCAGGTTGTCCTGCCCGCAGTGATGGTGTAGGGTAGGGGTCCTGTTCAATCCGGATTCTTGGATTTTTCTAACAAAATAGAAATTCGCGTTTGAGTTCGGATGGGGATTTGAATTCAAGTGAATAAAGAGTAAACCTATCTTTTTCTGGCTCTAAGACTAGGAGTTCTAGTGGTCGACTCGGTTCTTTCAAATTGTTTATCATTATTAAGAAAAGGTAACAAAGATAAAACATGAGCTTGTTTTATAGCAATAGTAATTAATCGTTGTTGTTTCAAGGTCAATCTATTTACTCGTCTAGATAATATTTTTCCTTGTTCACTAATAAATCGACTAACTAAGCTCATGTTTTTATAATCAATTTGATCCCCCGATTGGATCGGGGGCAAACGCTTACGAAAAGAATATTATCACAGCTATTATATGCAATGGAAATTTTAATTCAATTAACTTTAGGGGTTGTTTGGTTACCTCTTAATGGGGCTCTTAATGGTTCAGATCTCTTACTGGTTCAGCACTTAATGGTTTAGACTGTTTATTTCGTGAGCAAATATGTGAATGGTTCAGACATTTGCCTCTGAATTGTTAAGTGTTATACAGAGTCTGAATGGTTAAGGCCTCTAATCTGAATTGATCAGACATTTGCCTCTGAAGGGTTAAGTATTATACTATCTCTTAATGGTTCATACATTTTACTGGTTTAGCACTTAACCATTTAGAAGTTACCAAACAGCCCCTTACTAAAACACAGGATTTGGATTCCATTTAGATTATCAAATTATGTGTTTGGGCCTTATGTACAAACTGGGTAACTATAAAAGTTTTCTGGGATTGGGAAATGAGTTGGGCTAGACAATCTGTGAAGGCCCAATTGTGTATCATAGATGGAAAATTAGGGCACACAATATATATAGGGGAAAAAGGAAGCAGGGTTGGCACCATATTCTCTTTTGTTGAGGTTCCAAACAACATATATGAATTAGTATATGTCGATCAGAAGAAGGCTCTGGTCTGCTACAATTTAATCAGTTGGCAGTGAGGTGGAGATGGGTTGCTAGAGTAGAACCCATTTGCCTTGTATAATTATCGATTCAATGTAACCTATAGTGTTTCTAAAAGTTTTAACAACACATTTTTTCTCAATTTATGTCAGTTTTGTAACTCTCTTTTTCCCTTTGTCACATATTCGCAGGAAAACAAGTTGGGACACTTGAAGATTCATCTCAATGATATTAAATCAGCAACAAATAATTTTTCAGAGGCATACACAATTGCATCTAGGGACGGTTATACTGTGTACAGAGCAGAACTCCACTGTTTTGATAAAGAAAATCTTTCATACCAGAAGGGGAAGTATGAAGGAGAACATCTGAAGGGATGGAGCACTGTAGTTTTAAAAAGGTACCCTTCTGGACATGACTTGATTGGAGAAGAAGAGTTTTTGACAGAAATTGAAATACTTACCGGTGTTAAGCATCCCAACATTGTAAATCTACTTGGATTCTGTGTTGAGGATTCTGAGATGGTCCTTGTCATTGAGAATATCTCTAATGGATATCTTGTTGATTATTTGGGAAACGTCAAACACATGCGTATTTTAACTTGGGAAAAACGTTTGAAAATTTGCATTGATGTTGCACATGCGTTGAATTACCTTCACTATGAGATGGAAGACGAAAATATGATAATAAATCGTGATATAACTAGTTACAACATTGGGTTGGACGAGAACTTGGGGGCAAAGATTGTTAACTTTTGGTTCTCCATATTCCTGCCTCCAAATCAAGAAGACGAAGCTCTCTATCACAACAGGCGTATTGGCGTACTGTCCTACATAGATCCACAATATGAGAAGACTGGTAGGTTAAAAAGAGAATCAGATGTTTATATTTTTGGAGTTGTGTTGTTTGAAATTCTATGTGGAAGGAGTTCCCGTGACCCAATTTACCTGGAGGAGAATGTGAGAGGGTTGGGCCCTTTGGCAAGACAAAGCTTCTGCATGGGAACACTAGAGGACATGATAGATCCTATATTAAAGGAAGAAACTAGTGAAAACAATTTTGTTCTAAATAAAGGACCCAACAAGGATTCTTTGCACACATTTACGAAAATTGCATATGAGTGTGTGGCAGAAACTCAAGACCAACGTCCGACAATGAAAGTTGTTGTCAAGGAACTTGAGAAAGCATTATCATTTCAAGTAAGTCAACGTTCCGAAACATTAATCTTTGTTATACACATGCAAAATGCTTGTTAACAGTAGACAAATTAATAAAGCACAAACTGATTTTCATATGTACTATAGTATTTGTACTCAAATCATTACAGTTATATTGAAAAAATACTCTTCAATTTTTAACTTCTAGTGTTCTGTTCCTAAGCCCTTTTCTTAACTATTGATGAAGTTATTAAAGCTTCTTTTTTTAATCCAACTTATTCTTTTTCCTTGACTATTGATGAAGTTATAAATGCCCTGATGTAGCATCCCCCGGGGGCAGCTATTCTCTAATCACAATTATAATATTCATTTGGCTTTCCCATTTTCCCAGTTGAATTCAGAGGTTAATTCTGATTATGTGGAGGAGAAGAGTCATGCTTCCATAATTGAGACACAAGTAGTTGAGCAAGCTGATGCCCCAGCTGAACCTGACTACTGTAAGTTTGCTATGTTTTAAATATTTAAAATGATTTATCAAGTGGAGTCTTAAGCTGGTGATATGTGGGTTCAGGAATGTCAGACTCTTAGGAAGGCTGCTACACCTTCTTGGCCAAATATGCCAGAAACAAATGCACAAATATGAAAAGGAGGCTAAGTTGCAGGTGCTTTTGGTTGTTGTATTAGGTGGGGTCGGCTGGATAAAGGTTCGCGTTGAAACAAGTCATATTTCATATAGGTTAAGTTTAAACAGGCTGGGTGAATTGAGTTGGATGTTTTTGCATAAAACTTAATTTGTTTGTTTAAGTGAATGTCACATTGATGCTTCTCTAGTTCTTTATTTACTGCTTGTATATTTTGAATATTCAACTTTCATTTAGTTAAAACATGCATCCACTTCATATTTTTGTTATAGGCCTCGAAATAGAATGGGGTTGCCCCAGATCTTGCTCATGACAAGATAAATATTATCGGTGAAAGTTTTGCCTCTTGAATTGGGCTAAGAAGTATGTAATCTGGTGCAAATTTCAAAAGGTGAATGTGCTTCAACCAATGTACAAATAATCGCAAGTATTCTTGTGAATTTGAAACTTACAATAGTTATGACTGGTGACAGTGTTGACCGTATCGGCTTATTGTATGTGTCCTTGAGTTTTCAACCAATGTAAGAATAAACTCAAGGTTTTTTGGTGAGCCTAACAGGTCTTTCTACATTTGAGTTAACAAATTGGACAACCTTAATAAGCTAGAATCTTGTGTAAAAATAAATGTTTATTTCACCTATACTGCCCCAACATCGCCTGATAATTCAATAAACAAGGTTATCTAAAGAGTTTGTTGGTACACTTTATGTGGACGCGACTCGGCTCGGTTCGACTCGGCTCGGTTCGACTCGGCTCAGTTCGACTTGGTTTCCTCAATGATATTAATGTAGTTATTAATACCAATTTGTTTGTTGAAAACAGTTTTTGTTAATTCGGAAACACTTTTCTTTTGGGTTTCAATAACTGTTTTAAACTCTTTTTCATTGCGAGCTAATGCCATGTTTGCCTCCTTACACTTTGACAGTTCAACAACTAAACTCTGATTGTGACTATGAACCGTTTCAGATTCACGTTTCAATTCAGCACATTTATGTTTCATATCAGCACAATCACTACATATGCTAGGAGTTTCAGATTTTACCTTACTTGTAGAAGCTGTGACATTAGCCATAAAGGCAGTCTGAGAAGAGAAAGATCCATCTTCAGTGAGAATCTTCTCCATTTCTTCTGATGTAGCATCAGCTTTCTTGATCAAGTCCGATTTCTCGTTAGCATCATTCGACAAATTATCAGCTTCAGAATCCATTCCCTCTTTCACGTCCGATTCTGAACTGTAATCACTCACACCTGAGCCATCTTCATCAGTACTTCCAGTATATCCTGAACTGTCATCATTTCCTGAAGATTCACCATCATTGACATTCTTGACAATTTCAGCATAAAACGCAGTTCTTGTTTGATCACCGTTTCCCAACTGTATGGCCGGACCACAATCGACACTTGGATCGAATTGAGGTTGTGTTGTGGAAACTTGAGGTTGAGGTTGGGGTTTAGATTGTGAAAGATAAGCATTTTGATTGAACTGTGGAAACGGAGATGAGTTTGTATTTGATACAAACGCCGTTTGTAACTTTGGTTGCTGAGCTGAAATGGAACTAACTAACGGGTTAAAACCTCCTCCAAGATACATTTCGGTATTTTGAGGAGCAGGGATTCGTTTAGCTTTCCGAATTTCTTCTTCGTTCTTGTGCTCCAACTTCTGAATGAATTCATAGATATTAACATTGACAGCATCCAGAACGCCCGTATGCTTTAAAAGCTCAATGAATGGGCTCCACTTTGGAGGTAGAGCATCAGCAAACCGTGCTACAATTTCCTGTTGAGATGCAAGAACACCAACATAACACATTTCATTCATCAAATAATAATATCGAGTAATTATATCATTTAGGGTTTCATTCTCTAAGAAATGAAATGATTCGAATTTCTTCTTCAACAGATCATGACGTATCTTTCTAGTAGCTGCATATTCTTCTCCTCTCGCTACCAAAAGATTTTGAATGCTCTGATTTTGATTCGACACCTTTGCCCATTGACTTGCACTTATTGACTGTTGTTGTTGAGGTATGGTACGATTCATATATTCGGCCATCGACATCTGTTTTAGATCTGGTAGTGGATCCGTACTCCAATCCCAAGGATTCGTGCAACTCATATTTGATGAAGAAAAATGAATACCTGAAAATCACACCTCAAACAAACAGTTAAACTGCAAGTGTAAACCTTCTGTTTAAATTCACAAAGTGTTTCGACGAAACAAGTTTCCACGAAACAGACTTTGTTATTTTAAACTTGACGAAACTGATTTATGTATGGCCAATGACGAAACAAAGTTTGTAAACTCCTTTGGCGAAATAAAAGTCTTGACGAAACTGATTTTTTTTTTTTAAAATTTGGGCTTTGTAATTTACGAAACAAGAGGGTCCTTTTGGGCTTTCAAAATGACAAAGAAACCGGCCCAATGCTTATCCACGAAACACAAGTCCCATTAAAAAATTGTCTACGAAACAGAAAATCACAAACAATGTTGACGAAATGGTTTTGGGATAAGATGTTAAGATATTTTCAAATATTCCTTATCAACTTCTGACACAAAGACACCGATTTCAAACCTTCAGTCCTTTACCATTTTCAAAGATTCATGATCACATGTACACAAAGTCAATACACTAGCCTTCTTTTCAAACAAGCCTTTTAATATTACTAAACACAACAAACACCTCAACTCAAACTAAAATTCAGATCAAACACAAATATCTTTCAAGAACAGTTATGAACAACTGAAGAACACGATGAATATTCGAAGATTCCGGTCACCGAATAATTTTCCGAAACACGATTTTGCTTAAAACTTTCAATGAAAACCAAAAGCAAACATGTAGAAATGCAAAATAACAAGGTTTTCACTAAAACTTATAGCAAAACAACACGATTTTTAACTGATTTTTGAACAATTTTCCAGAAAAATATGAAACTTTTCAAGAACAAAAATCTGAAAAACACTTAAAACAACTTGTTTCAAACACGACAATGTTTGGTTTTAAACAAGGAAAAGAGCCAAGGCTCTGATACCACTTGTAGGTCCCGTTTTTCCCGGTGAGGATTGATAACGAGAAACCTATTCCCTGTTTATAACAAACACGGTAATGGGTGCGGAATCCCCGTGACGGTGCAAACCAAACAAAGATAGTAAATAACACGGATTAACCAATGAAACACACTCTATTGATTAACGGGATGAGAACCGAATACAAACTGATACAAACACAGTTTAGACGGAATTTTGACAGAGTTTCTTTACATGTATTTTCTCATCTCTATTTCACACAGAAACAGAGAAGGGTATTTATACTAGACACAGACCAGACATGACGAATTAGAAAGGACTCGGCGAAACATAATCAAAGTCGACGAAACACACCTGTTTCGTCGAGATATACATTAATTCTAATCTATGTTTCGTCGATACTTGTTTGGCCCAAGAATAGTCAAAGCCCACTTAAAGTATTCGGCCCACATGTGAAGTTACAGCCCGATGCATTGTTCTGTTATAATCTTCTACTAATTCAACATATGAGACAAAGTGCTTGACATCATCATGACATCACTAAGGTGATGTCATGGTGATGTGTTTTGCGGGAATGGCTTACGGTGCTCCGTGCCTCGCGTGTCGAACTCTGGGGCGCACGACGGAGGAATGTCGTGTCTTCGGGCTTGAGCCGGACCTAACCGAGTCGAAACCAAGTCGAACTGAGCCGAGTCGAACTTTTTTTTTTTTTTTTTAACCAATGAAACACACTCAATTGATTAACGGGATGAGAACCGATACAAACTGATACAAACACAGTTTTGACGGAATTTTGACAGAGTTTCTTTACAAGTATTTTCTCATCTCTGTGTCAAACAGAAACAGAGATGGGTATTTATACTAGACACAGACACAACATGACGAAATAGAAAGGACTCGGCGAAACAAATCAAAGTCGACGAAACACACCTGTTTCGTCGAGATATACATTAATTCTAATCTATGTTTCGTCGATACTTGTTTGGCCCAAGAATAGTCAAAGCCCACTTAAAGTATTCGGCCCACATGTGAAGTTACAGCCCGATGCATTGTTCTGTTATAATCTTCTACTAATTCAACATATGAGACAAAGTGCTTGACATCATCATGACATCACAGAGATGATGTCATGGTGATGTGTTTTGCGGGAATGGTTTGCGGCGTTCCGTGCTTCGCGTGTCGAACTCTGGGGCGCACGACGGAGGAATGTCGTGTCTTCGGGCTTGAGCCAGACCTAACCGAGTCGACCCGAACCGAATCGAACCGAGTCGAACCGAACCGAGTCGTGTCCACATAAAGTGTACCAACAAACTCCCCCTTGGACGCTACTCTTGAGGTTCGTCTTCTGTGATGGTTCGTCTTCTGTGTCTTTCATGTCGGAGGATCATCAAAGTCTTCACGCGTCGTAAGTAGAAAGTGTATCAACAAACTCCCTTTTCATTTAGGTAGTGTGTTAACAAACTCCCCCTTAGAATGAATTCTCCATTGAGTCATGCTCGTGAATCTTCCTGTATTGATTTGATAACATAACAAAGCAAGCCGGCCCGATTAACAAGATAATCGAACCTTTACCAGAGCCGTTTGGTTCCGGGGAGAGATCAAGTGGTGATCTCTCCCTGGTGAGGTCTCAAACCTCCTAAAGAGAATTTTGTGGAAAGAGCCCCCTCTGAACAAGGTCAATCACAACGTCGTCCCGTTTTTCCAAAACATGATAAACGCACTGTTAAAGAACAGGAAACAAAACAACGACGTAAAAATGTGAAGGTGATTGAAAAGGCGTTAAAACCAGAGGTTGTCCAAACAAAGTCTGTTAAGTTAGAAATTAAAAATGAAAAACAAAAACAGATTTGGAAACCAAAATCGGTAACTGTTTCAGGGGAAGCTCAATCCATTCCTAATCATCAGGAAATCGAAGTCACAATCTTCGATGATGAAGGACGACCCAAGTCTGTTAAGGCTTGGGTCCCCCTCTCCAACTAATCTCTGAGTGAGTGTGTAGGATGTACCAGGAGGAACTATCGATAGTCATCGGATTGTTGATAGTGGAGCGTCCTTGCACAAGATAGGCGACTCAAAGCTCCAAGATATTGTTATTTCTAGGAGTGGTTGCCTTTGATGGAGAGAAGAAGAAAAAGAAGACAGAAGTGTCTGTCGAAAGAGATTGAAACCTTCGACAAAATGAAAATCATTCAAAAGTGTGATTGTTCAAGGCTTTGATCGGGTCCCCAGGATAGATTCAATCAAAATGTACGCACCTGCAGCACGTCTGAAGTTCAAACTCCACAAGATGAACGTGCAGTGTACATTTCTTCGTGGTGTGATTGAAGAAAATGTGTTTGTTGAACAAACCAACCGGGTGTGCGGATGCCTTGGCATGGATTGAACAACCGCACACTATTTCTCAAAGAGAAAGACAAAGACCTTCGCTGGTGCAATGTGGAAGACCAGCCGGACCCAAAGGTTTCTGATCTTGTTGCTGTGAAGAGATTTCTAAGTAGCTACAAAATCGACTTTGAAATCCACACCGGGTGGATATCCAGTTTAGGAGAGCGCTCAGATTCCTTGCAATGCATGAAGCAGTTGCAGGATACGGTTCTAAATTTCTAATCTCTCCTATACTTGTCGATATTTAAGCTGCTTTATAAATTGTTATCCTCTCGTAGCACTCTTTGGCCTGACACGTTAAACTCGAATATCACCTCACACGTGATTGTTTCATTATGAAACTCGTCAATGTTGTCATGGTCCGCACCGCTTACCGACGTGCCAACTGATTTTTCCAAAATTCGATAAATCATTTCTGATTCAAAATTAATTTTGGTAAACGGCATTGAAGTAAAACATGAGTTAACCGGCATCGGAAAATCGTTTTTGTAAATATCTTTGTGTCTTTTAAATTTATCTTAGTTTGTTGATTTTAGGGGGAGTAAATCCAAATTTGAAAAATTCAAAAACAGTGAAAAATTTCAAAACCCAAAAACATTGGAAAAACAAAAATGAGTTTCCTGGCGAGAAAAAGAGAAAATGATAATAGATCAGTGGTCTGTCGAAACCTTTTCAAACTGAAATGCAAAATGAAAAATGTTAAGCAGCTCTATATAAGATGTATCGGTAGGCTCACAATCATATTAAAGTGTGCAGGGTGATATAAATCTTAAATCAACTGAAGACCAGGTGGGAACCATTCATTGGCATATGGTCTTAGTACCGAAATTTCGTTTGAGAGATTGCCGAGGTTCTGAGATATTCGGTCTTTATGCTGCTTATCATCTGGGTATCATGGTTGTATCAAACCGTAAAAATAACGGAGACTAAGTCTAAGATCTTCCATGATACTATACATACGTGTACATATTGCATTCGACCTCAATAAGTGATCAACAATCACATGTCCAAACAAAATAAGTGATAAGATATCACAGATTCTTTGCGAGAGTCAAGTTCGTCTCTCTGCTGTACGGAAGTACTGACCTGTTCACGGACTTGCTCCTGTGCCCTTCATGCATATGAAAATCAAGTTCCTCATCAATAAGTGATTCTATCACATAGGGCTTGTTTTCAATCAAAATAAGTGAGTTTCTCACATCTTTTATACGGTCAAACAGATGATAAACGGTATACTCACTGGTAAGATGAACTCTCGTGCATACCTTGATACGGGAATGTGTCGTGTGTGGATGAACACCGGTCGGTAAGTATAAATCATACCTTAACGTATCCCCTCGCCATGATTACATCTGATAAGTTGAGCTTAAGTGGACAACAATACCGATAATCGTCATAGGATGCTTATCTTAATGTTAACTAATTGAACAAAAAGAGCGTTTTGGCGTGACCGTACACTGATATGATTCTCTTACCCTCGAAACTCGCAAAAAGAATTTCTGTAAATATTTGTTTACTGCTTTCGTTTCTGTATCTTTGTATATATTTATTTATTGCTTTCCGTCTTTACATTTGAAAAATGAAAAATTAAAAAAAAAAAAAAAAATTTAGGTGTGTTTTAATATAAACTTTATAAAATCCAAAAAGATTTTGCTTCTAGTTTATTTTTGATTGACCGATGTTGGAACTCGAGTCTATCCTACCCAAAATCCTGATCGTAAGCCAGAAAACAATTGCACCTTCATAAATGGTCGAAGTTAACAAGTTTTGAAAGTTAATGGATTAAAATTGATCATTTTCTAAACTTTCAAACTGTTGTCAGTCGGTGTTTGATTGAGATTTGATCTCATATGTGTCATTTGTTTAAATGTTAACTATATTCCAAGCGGTTGTTCTCATTATGCGTTTAGCTTTCTTGCATGTGCAGATGCTAAAGGCGAGGAGAACATGTTCGATGACAAGCTTTGGAATGAAGACACGAAGTGGAGGCACTCAAAGGATAAAAATGATCGAGTTGCCGCTGACCCTTCATCAACACCACAAGGATCTGAAGATTTGACAAGTCAAAAGATTCACGAGCATAACTCAATGGAGAGTTCATTCTAAGGGGGAGTTTGTTAACACACTTCCTAAATTAAATGGGGAGTTTGTTGATACACTTTCTTCTTACGACGCGTGAAGACTTTGAAGATCCTCCGACATGAAAGACACAGAAGACGAACCATCACAAAAGACGAACCTCACGAGTAGCGTCCAAGGGGGAGATTGTTGGTACACTTTATGTGGACGCGACTCGGCTCGGTTCGACTCGGCTCGGTTCGACTCGGCTCAGTTCGACTTGGTTTCGACTCGGTTAGGTCCGGCTCAAGCCCGAAGACACGACATTCCTCCGTCGTGCGCCCCAGAGTTCGATACGCGAGGCACGGAGCACCGTAAGCCATTCCCGCAAAACACATCACCATGACATCACCTTAGTGATGTCATGATGATGTCAAGCACTTTGTCTCATATGTTGAATTAGTAGAAGATTATAACAGAACAATGCATCGGGCTGTAACTTCACATGTGGGCCGAATACTTTAAGTGGGCTTTGACTATTCTTGGGCCAAACAAGTATCGACGAAACATAGATTAGAATTAATGTATATCTCGACGAAACAGGTGTGTTTCGTCGACTTTGATTATGTTTCGCCGAGTCCTTTCTAATTCGTCATGTCTGGTCTGTGTCTAGTATAAATACCCTTCTCTGTTTCTGTGTGAAATAGAGATGAGAAAATACATGTAAAGAAACTCTGTCAAAATTCCGTCTAAACTGTGTTTGTATCAGTTTGTATTCGGTTCTCATCCCGTTAATCAATAGAGTGTGTTTCATTGGTTAATCCGTGTTATTTACTATCTGTGTTTGGTTTGCACCGTCTCGGGGATTCCGCACCCGTTACCGTGTTTGTTATAAACAGGGAATAGGTTTCTCGTTATCGATCCTCACCGGGAAAAACGGGACCTACAGAGTTTAATCAGGGTTTTTATTGTTCTCACCTTTGGGCAAAAATGTAATGAAATTTATAATTTTTTTTTTAATTTATCTAGACTAGAAATGTTTTATTATGGGTATAATATGCAACATAGAATGATGAATATTTGTTTGAAAATATGCTTTGACTTTGTGAGAATATAGAATATAGACCTTATTTTGGATAGACTATGGAAGATGAAAGAGTTGAGATCTTGAATTATGCCCGGCAAAACAGGTGGGTCGGTCGGGTTGGGTGTCAGGTCACACTTGATTCGGGTCAGAACGGGTTTAATGAAACTGAGTTCGGGTCAGAATGTCCAATTTAAAGAAATATCACTTTGGTTTGGGTAAACATTGACTTGCTTTCTTTTAGAAAAAAAAATATATTGAAATAGGTGCAACAAGTCTATCCATTTTTAGGGCGGCTAGTGACAATGATGACATAGAGACGGCGATGGCTCGTCTGAACCTATTTATGTTATCAAGAATTCTAAGAATGGCACATGCGAACAGCGAACCCGTTGTTTAATCTGAGTTGACTTATTCTGATCCACTATTTATTTTGAGTAGACAGTTTGAGTTTGAAATTTGAATGTAATTGTTTTACACAAATAACCCATTCAACAAGAGTTTTTTCTTAGGACTCCAGCGCATACCATACACTCTCCCAAAGATGGACAAACTTGAAGATTTAATAAGTCTAACTTTGAAGAAAGAGCAGGGGCGGACCTACCCTTTGGTCAGGGTGGGCGGCTGCACCCCTTGAAAAAAAAAATAGTGTATATTTTAGGCCAAAAAAACCCAACCGCACCCCTTGAAAATATGGTTGAACACCTCATCCGCACCCCCAAGAAATAATTTCTGGGTCCGCCACTGAGAAAGAGTTATTTATGGGCTTAATCTTCGCCCACCATGCCGATTTATTTATATGCTCTCTATATAATTTGCAAATCTCCTTTAAAATTTTAAATAATTATCCATATGGTGTACGACCATTGAAAATTCAGACATCACTACCAAAACAATCATACACTCTGGGCTTGAATACGGTCCAATAGTCAAAAAATTCCACTTAATCCAATTAATACAAGCCTAAAGGTTTATCACTCCCCGTTGCATTAAAATTGTCTTCTAGCCAGTTGAGTGCGACTTCTGTTGACGTTTCGGTCAGCATTGACCAAAAAAGTCAGCCTTTTTTTCCAGCTTCCAAGAAAACATAATATTTAAGCAGATAGCAAACCAAAACAGCTGAATATATCCAGTGCATTGTCTGTTGTACCTTCTTCAGCACAAGTTGTACCCAAGACGAAAAACAGTTTTCTTTGTGCTCTCATATAGTAGAATTCCAACTTTGACTGTATAATTTATGTTGTTTTGGAGTGCTTTCCTGCATTGACTTCTCATGCTTCAAGTGTTGACTTTTAACTGCATTGACTTCTAGTTGACTGAGGCCCACCTTTTTGAAGCTTTGACCAAATCCAGACCATCAAAATTCCAGATATGTTCTACATTAACTGCCATGATCAGGTGCTTCATCCCTTGTCCATATTTTACTTTCAGATAACTAATTAACATACTCCTCCCTTTACCATATTCATATCAAACTTTGACCCAATAACTCCCATAAACTTGACCACTGACAACAAGCATTTGACTTCTAATTTATTTTTACCGTTAACTTCAGTTGACCTGCTAGGTTATTATTGTAATGGACCAGGACATTTAGTTGGTAAAGTGTAAAAATTGGGGAAGTAAAATCACCATATCAGATTATAAAAATATGTAAAATCTTGAAATACGTACAAATTTGAATAGTAGCACAGATACTATTAATAAACTAACACTTCAAATAACAAAAGACCATGCATGTGAATAAACTCCTGATATGACTTGTACCCCTTGACCCGTCATTCGTGACCCGCTAACCTGCCCGTGTGACCTGTGAATAAACCGATTAACCCAACAGTTCAAAGTACAAATCAACAATTGTCTATGACTTAAAAGAACCTATTTTGATCAAACTTGTATACAAAAATATGCAAATACAAAACTAGTAACAATTTGATTGCTCTTGTGATGTGGGCTAAAAAATGTCAGATGTTGCTGCATTTGACTTCCCAGAGTTGACTTTTGACTTTTCAGCCATTGTAAGGTTTCGGCATCAGTTGAAGCTTTAGAGAGCACTGTAACAAACATACAGATAGAAACAAATTAAATGTGAAAATGGGTTTTCATGTTATGTTTTATCTTTAACTGTTTTAAGTGCTAATATCATCAAGAAGATTATGGCCATTGTTGACTTTTTGTTGTATAAGTTGATGTTTTGAGCATATTTTCCAACTTGTATGCACCAAGATCCTCCTTTTCAATCAAAACTGAATCAGTTTCTTCAATAATGGATTCGGATTCAATTGGTAAATTTACAACCAGTTAATTCGATTGATGCAACACAACTATGATATTTGGAGAAGTAGCATGAAAAATTAAACCTTAGGGCTTATTATTGGAAGAGCATTGGAAGAGCAAATGGCTCGCAACTCATGAATACCCAACAAGTCCTGCCAATTGATCTGCACTCTTTAGTAAGAGTGGTCATATCATAATATATCCAATTGACTTAATATGCATTTGGTTTTCATGAGCATTGGAACAACGTCTGCTCATTTAGCAAGAGCCAAAACAATATATTGCTAATACAAACAGGGGCATACACATGGTTCAATACGTTTTTCATGGGAACCTGCATCAAAGTTAACTGCAACAGAATTGACATAAGGTTGCTTATCAAATAACATTGTATACATGTCAAATCTGATTCAACTGAGCCCCATAATAAAAAAAAATAACATTAAATTGAAACACGTACTTATTCTTCAATAAAAGATTGAGAATAATTTATTTACTACATGCAACTTGAACATCGGATTGGTGTTCTTCTACTTAAACATGAAGATGCAATAAATCAAACACCGTTAACTAACCTGATAATTTGTCGTCTTTTGGTATTTTTACAAAACACTCAATTTTAACCGCTATTTTGACGTTTTCTTATGAACATGCAACTATTTCCGTAATTTCACTCACACGTCCGGTTCTCTCATGGATTGGATTATAAAACGAACTAGTTGATTTTCCGCCCGCGCTTTGCGGCGGGGACCCAATGACTGCAAAACGCGTGTCAGTAACGGAAACAGATACCGAATATCAAAACATAAATAAAAATGTCGTGAAAAGGATAGTCACTCCGTCCAAAAAAAAAACGATTTTAAATAACCTAATATATAATAATAGGACCTACACATCCTACATTGCGGCGGGGACCCAATGACTGCAAAACACGTGTCAGTAACGGCAAACAGATGCCGAATATCAAAACATAAATAAAAATGTCGTGAAAAGGATAGTCACTCCGTCTTAAAAAAAACGATTTTAAATAACCTAATATATAATAATAGGACCCACACGAAAGTATGGATGAGCTAGGTCCCGGTAACGGTAACGGTACCGAAAGTACGATCCGAAAAATCATCGAAATTAGGTACCGGCACCGAAAATGCTCGGTACAATACGGTATGGTATTTGAAGGTAAAAATCAATAAATACAGGTATGGTGCTAGACCGGTGTCGAACCGAAAGTAACGATTCTGAAAACGCCAAAAGGTGGGTACCAAATTGGTACCGAAAATGATTTGGTATAGTAAATTTGGTACGGATACGATACCGGTTTGATTACAGGATTTGATACGATTTGCTCATCAATAATCTAAATATCCAAGTTAATTTTACATGCTACAATTCATTCATTACAGAAAAAGACAAAAAATAAAGCAAAATAAGTTGTTTTGTATATAAAACCTCATTCAAGCGAAATACAGTTTACTTACTGTGTGTACGAAAAGTAATCTAAACGGTGCAATTACTTGCATTGCTACGTTACTACAGGATTTGATGAGCTCGGTACCAACAGGTACAGAGAATACGGTTACCCAAGTCCCCAAAAGTGGGTAACGGTACCGAATATACCTGGTACGTTACGGCTCGGTACCGGTACGAAACCGGTATTTGAGGGTAAAAACCGATGAATACCGGTGCAAAACCGGTATCGAGAATACACCCGGTTTGATAAATTTGATACCAATACCCGATACCAGCTCATTTATTCAATTCTATTTTTTATTACTATATTGTTTACTGTTCATTTCAGTTATGTTTTTAATATATAGGAGAATTTGCGGCGGGGACCCAATAACTGCAAAACGCGTGTCAGTAACGGAAAGCACATACCGAATATCAAAACATAAATAAAAATGTCGTGAAAATGATAGTCACCATGTCCTAAAAAAACGATTTTAAATAACCTAATATATAATAATAGGACCCACACGTCCTACATTGTGGCAGGGACCCAATGACTGCAAAACGCGTGTCAGTAACGGCAAACAGATGCCGAATATCAAAACATAAATAAAAATGTCGTGAAAAGGATAGTCACTCCGTCTTAAAAAAAATGATTTTAAATAACCTAATATATAATAGGACCCACACGAAAGTATGGATGAGCTCGGTACCGGTAACGGTAACGGTACCGAAAGTACGATCTGAAAAATCATCGAAATTAGGTACCGGCACCGAAAATGCTCGGTACAATACGGTATGGTATTTGAAGGTAAAAAACAATAAATACAGGTATGGTGCTAGAACGGTGTCGAACATAAAGTAACGATTTTGAAAACGCCAAAAGGTGGGTACCAAATTGGTACCGAAAATGATTTGGTATAGTAAATTTGGTACCGATACAATACCGGTTTGATTACAGGATTTGATACGATTTGCTCATCAATAATCTAAATATCCAAGTTAATTTTACATGCTACAATTCATTCATTACAGAAAAAGACAAAAAATAAAGCAAAATAAGTTGTTTTGTATATAAAACCTCATTCAAACGAAATACAGTTTACTTACTGTGTGCATGGAAAGTAATCTAAACGGTGCAATTACTTGCATTGCTACGTTACTACAGGATTTGATGAGCTCGGTACAAACAGGTACGGAGAATACGGTTACCCAAATCCCCAAAAGTGGGTAACGGTACCGAATATACCTGGTACGGTATGGCTCGGTACCGGTACCGGTACAAAACCGGTATTTGAGGGTAAAAACCGATGAATACCGGTGCAAAACCGGTATCGAGAATACATCCGGTTTGATAAATTTGATACCAATACCCGATACAAGCTCATTTATTCAATTCTGTTTTTTATTACTACATTGTTTACTGTTCATTTCTGTTATGTTTTTAATATATAGAAGAATTTGTCTACTGTGATCACCTTTCCCCCCTGATTTGGATTTTTCTTTTTTTATTTATATTAATTTTTATATTCTTCCGGTGGTAAATGCTACCAGCATGTGGTAAGTGTTTGTATTTTATTTAATTGATTTGGTTAAGCTTGTGGGCTGTGGCGGAGCTTGACTAAAAGTTCCGAGGGAGCGGAAAGTCATGCGACCCAATTTATATTGTATAAAGTAGGTTAGAACCCCGTGTATTACACGGGTTGCATAAATATAGTTTTATATAATAAATAATAAAAATAGATATATCTTTAAAAAACTCGTATATTGCACGTTTTGAATAAAATATAATGTCATATGTTAACACAAACAGTCGTCAAGATTTATCTTTTAAAAATGACATTGATGTGCTATTTACTTATTATAGCATTTTACTTTGTGTTTTTATTTTGTATAAATGTAGTTTTACATAATAAATAATAAAAAAAGATATATCTTTAAAAAAAGGGTTATTGGATTTTAATAATTCAAACTTTGACCAATTGGCCGGCAATAATCTCAACTTAAAAAATTCCCCCTGCTAGTCCCAGCTTTCAAGCTATTTTCCTCCACCAAGCCTTTACTAACTGGGTTATAACCCAGTTAGTATTTTGCATACGTGGCAGCTTTATATGGTGCACAACCTAGTTAAATGCTGATGTGGAAGTTTACGTGGCATCAACACCATCACCACCTTCATCACCACCACCCACAACCACCGTCTACCACCACCATCACCACCACACACCGCGACAAGTTCTTCCGACAACCTTATAACTTGTTCTGGCGACCTGCAACTTACTTCGGCGACCTTATAACTTGTTCCAGCGACCTGCAACTTACTCCGACGACCTTATAACTAGTTCTGGCGACCTGCAACTTGTTCCGGCGACATTCTTTACCTATGAAACCACCAAACAAGACAACCACCAGTCATCTCCATCTTCCTGTGACCTTCTTCACCGCTCAGATCTTCAAAATTTCCAATATCGCCTTGTTTCACGTTTTTCCGGTGAGGTTGGAGTTGTGGACAGTAGTTTAATGGAGGTGGTCGGAGGTTCTGTTGGTGCACCTTTTTGTGTCTGTAACTAGTCTTATTAACTGTTGTATTTCGTATGGTCTTTAAACGTTTATCGAGTCTGTATTTGCCGTCGACCAAGTCGGATATCCTCCTATCCACTTGTGTCCGACTTATTTGTCTCTGTTTGATATGTAATGTATTTCAAACAATGCATGTTGCATACAAGGGTAATATGGTCATTATTGTAATGTTTATATGTTCTGTTTGTTGATGTCTGTTTGCAGCAAACATCACAGCTGATGCAGCCTTCGACGAAACAGAGCTGTTTCGTCGAACACATCATGACGAAACAGAACAACAATCATTTAATCTGTTTCGTCAACATAAACGACGAAACAGACTTGTTTCGTCGTCTGTTGGGCTGCTTCAAGCCCAATGTGTGGCCCATACTCTGTTTCGTCGACCCACCTTGTGTTTCGTCGAGATTTGGGTCCAGGGACTATATAAACACTGTCTGGTTTCACTTTGAAACCAGATGAGAAAATATCCTTAAAGAAACTCTGTCAAAACTGTGTTTGTATCAGTTTGTTCTTGGTTCTCATCCCATTTGATCAATAGACTGTGTATCATTGATTATACGTGTGTGTTGCTTTATATGTTTGATTTGGCATAGTTACGTGGATTCCGCACACGTAGCCGTGTTTGCTATAAACAAGTGATTCGGTTCGTTATCGATCCTTAGATTTCGGGACCTACAAGTGGTATCAGAGCGCTTGGCTCTTATCCTTGTTTAAAATCAAACATAGTTCGGTTTTTATCAAGTATTTGTGATTGTTTTTCTGAAAATTGTTCTTGAAAAATCATAATTTCTGGAAAAATATTCATAAAATATGTTGGTTTCTTGTTGTTTTGCTAAAGAGTTTTATCAAAAACCTTGTTAGATTGTTTGTTCATGCTTTAAACCGGGTTTTTAGTGAAAGTCTTGTGTATTTTCGTGTTTCGGAAAATTATTAGTGACCGGAAAACTCATTGTTCTTGAGTGTGTTCTTCATATCTTCAATTTGTTCTTATCATATTTGTGCATTTGATTTTTCAATTGCAAGAATCAAAGTGTTTGTCACATATAATACATTAAGTGGACTTTGGTGTACAATTGTGATAATTAGCTTCTGAGAAAAAGCATGTTGTGTTGAAAAACAGTGTTACCAACTTACCTTGTGTCAGAAAATATCTAACCAGCAGTCTGAGACTTATCCTCGACGAAACAAGCAGGCGACGAAACAAAAGTGTTTCGTCAAAAATATCTTCGACGAAATAAAATCTGTTTCGTCATAATATCTTCAACGAAACAAGTCTGTTTCGTCATCATTCATATCTACGAAACTAGTTTGTTTCGTGGAAAGTGTTTCGTCGTGTGTGCTGTCAATTTTACACAGAGGACTTGTAAAAGTGTTCTAACTCTGTGTTTTCAAGTGTGTTAACAGGTATTATCATTCTTATATCAAACATGAGTAACAAAGGTCTGTGGGATTGGAGTTCAGACTCAAGACCAAGTCAAAATCAGCCTTCTTTGGCCGAATTGGTAATGAATTCCTTGCCTTAACAACAACAATCAGTAAGTGCAGGTCAATGGGCAATGGTATCTAATCAAAATCAGAATATTCAAAATCTATTGCTCAGTGAGAGTGAGACGGGTAGCAACAATCGCCCGCCAAAGCTAAATCACATGAACGACTATCCATCTTGGAAGGGCAAAACGTTGAACTTTGGACGTGTTTCATTACTGCATGTAACCCGGATCTCGAAGCAGCAGCATCAACTGCCACTGGTATTTCTAATATGCTTGAAGATGACAAGAAAGCATATGATTTAGAAAAGAAGGCGTTTGCTATTCTAACACAAGCTCTTCATAAAGACATCTATCATCAATTCTCTTATAGTCAGAACACGAAAGCTTTATGGGATGCATTGGAAACGAGGAGAAGGAAATGCAGCTACTAGAAAAATACGCCATGATCTTTTGAAGAAAGAATTTGAATCATTTCAATCCTTGGAAAATGAAACCCTAAATGATATGACTTCTCGTTTCTATCATTTGATGAGTGAAATGAGTTCTTATAAGGTTCCTGCAACTCATGTGGAAATGATTGCACGTTTAGCTGATGCTTTACCTTCTAAGTGGAGTCCATTCATTGAACTTCTTAAGCATACGGGTGCTCTGGATGGGGAAAATGTCACTATCTATGGATTCGTACAGAAGTTGGAGCAAAAGAACGAAGAGGAAACTCGGAAAGCTAAAAGGATTGGAGCTCCTCAAAACACAGAAATGTATTTGCCTGGTTTTGCTCCTTCAGCTAGTTCTAGTTCTGTTCAGCAACCCAAGCTTCAAACGGCGTTTGTGTCCAACACAAGCTCATCTCCGTTTCCACAGTTCACTCAAAGTACTCAACCACAGCTCAATCAAAGTGCTTATCTTTTTCAACCTCCACCTCAAGTTACCAATACTCAACCACAGTTCGATTTAGGTGCTTATCTTTCACAATCTATACCCCAATCTCAAGCCCAACCACCACCACAACAAGCACATTATACCAACAATCCTCCACCCCAAAACACGAACACTGTCAAAGTTGATACTTCGAACCTCTCAAAAGTTAGCATTGAAGTAGCAAAGGAGCACATGGAACTCATTAATACAATGCTCAGTGCATACTGCGGTTTGGTCGCAGGTCAAATTGGAACATCAGTATGACCAACGAAGATTATCAACAAATCGATCGTGATGTGTCACGACCCGTGGCCCCGGTTTGACCCGGTCCAGAGCCGCGAGGCAGGAAATCCGATGGTATCTAATTTAGTGACAGCGGAAGTCTTTTTAAACAGGATCAATTATTATTTAAAAACTGCTCGTTTATATAATATAGGGATAAATCCCATAATTTACAAATCATTGATTTCACTGGGAAATCCTTTATTTCTTTAAAACATGTTTCTTTATTTATATTAAGCCACTTTCTAAGCTTGTAGTGCTTCACGGCACTTTTCCTGTGCTCACAACAGATCACCTGAAACATGTTTGAAAAAGGTTTTGTCAGCAGGGAAATACTGAGTGAATCATTCAGTTTTACTAAAACGACTCATTTGTTATAATTTACAGTATTAAGAATTTACAATGTTTCTGATATCAAACCAACTACCCACAGTATTTGTCACTCGACTCTTTTCTGTGACTGTGGTCATATCACCATTGGCTGCCCCAATGAATGACGGTTATCACTAAATTTAGGTTCGCCCACCTAAAGTGATAAAACTGCAATACTGTGCACAATACCCCACATACCGGCTGTAACTTGGTGATTACATAAACTTAATCACTGTAATTATAACTTTAAAAATATTTTGGAGTATTGTAAAACAGTTGATAAAAAGAGAATGACTCACATTGTAGATTTAACGAGCAGAATATAAGCCTACTGATTAGCCTTTGATTAACCTAATTTAATTAACAATGCACACACAATAGGTTAGTAACTAATACAACAGTTACGTCAATTCACGAGATTAAACCCTCACAACAATTTATTAGTGCAATACTTAATAATTCAGTGGATTCACAACGAATGACAGAGTATAGTCCGAATTCGAGCAGTACTCAAACATTCAAGTCGAAGTCACAATGAATTAACAAAGTATAACTCAATTTGAGTGGCACTTAAATAATCGTTGGATAGTTATAATCGATCGGACATTGAATCGTAATAGCGATCGAGTTATTACCCTGATTGCGGCAGCGTTTCGAGATTAGTGTGTGTTTGTGTATTAATCGAACTATAACTCAGTCTATGAATACTGAATTCACGTCGTTTCAAAGTCAGATTTCAAGTCCCAATGCCCTGTATTTATACCCCAAAAATATCCCCCCTCGCGCCACGCGAAAGGATCTCTTGTGCGCGTCGCGTGGCGCGAGAGACCCTAGTCTAGTATAGGGTGTGTTCGTGTCCCAGTAGCTTAGGTGAGTTGGTTTTACGTTATTTCAGATTTTTGACAACAAACTGTAAGGATATTACCAAATAGGTTTTACCCCCCCCCCCCTGAGTTTTAGGGGCCCTAATCCTGATTCCAAATGTTCTGAAAATTTTAGGGTTTGTGCAGAATCACTTGGGTTTCTCAATTAGGGTTTCCTATTGGTCAAATTAATTAAATAAATAGGACTTTTGTTGAGAGTTGTTACATGATGAAATGGAGTTGATGGATATAAAGTGGGCGTTTGCAAGTGCAGTTAGAAGGGCAAGGGATTTCATGAGTCGAACAGGAAGAAGTTCTTTGGAAAGTAAGCAGGATACGAAGTACGGGTTTGATAAAGAAGCGGTTACATGTTTTAATTGTGGCGAAAAGGGTCACTTCAAACGTGAGTGCACCCGACCACCCAAGCAAGGCAATCAGAACCCTTTCAGAAATCAGACAAGTACTTCAAATGCAACTCAAGGCACTCAAGATAATCATGGAAAAGGGATAGTAGCTGTGAACAATACCACCAAACAGAACCAATCTGGACCATCTAACAACACTCGTGCATTGACTGTTCAAACAGATGAAGGGTGTAATTGGTCTTTACAATTAGGGGAAGGTGATAATGAAGGAGGAGGAACCGCGTGCTATGCAAAGATCATCAATCACATCAAGCACGTTCATAAAGAAGAATTTTCTGAAAGTGACGACAGTTCGGGTTATACCGGGAGTTCGGATGAAGAAAGTTCTATTTCGGGTGATGTGAAAGAAGAAGCGAGTTCTATTGATGACTTGTTGAATGAAGCAGAGGAGTTGAAGTCTCATAAATCTATTCTTATCAAGAAGGCTGGGATAGCATCTAAGGAAATGGAGAAGTTCTTCTCTGAAGACGGATCTTTTTCTTTTCAAACTGCATTTATGGCAAATGTTTCAGCCTCTTCGAGTCAGGTAACATCTGAAACTCCTAGAATATGTAGTGATTGTGGTTATATGAAACAGGAATGTGATAGAGTGAAACTTGAATGTGACACAATTCATGGTCACAATCAAAGTTTGGTTGTTGAGATGTCAAAGTGCAAAGAGGCAAATATGGCTTTAACAAGAAACGAAAAGGACTTTAAATCTTTAATTGAAAATTTAAAGAAAAGTGTTTCCGAAACTACCAAAGTTGTTTATCATAAACAAATTAGTATTAACAATTACATTAATATCGTTGAGGAAACCAAAAAGGAATTAGCCATTGCCAAGTGCGAGCATGATGCTATCAAGCAAAAATTGGAGAGTTATTCTAACTCCCGATTTGTGCTCGATCACATAATTGACGTTCAACAACTGAAGAAAAACAAGAGTGGTGTTGGGTATAAGAAATGTCCGCCCCCTTTGAGACACAATTATGCTCCACCTCCTGATGAAGAGGATATGCCTCGTTTTGAACCCAGTGTGCCTCTTAATTATGAGGAATTTACTACTGGATTAGGGTTCAAACCGAACAATTCCTCGGAAACCTCATCTGTTGAAACAGAAACTTCAACAACAGTGAGTCAAAGTCCTCCAACTGTTGAGGATTATGATTCATCTGATGATGAAACGGATGCTAATGACCAGCATGAATCACTTGACAAGAAAAAGGGAATAGAAATTCCAATTGAGAATCATATTCTTTGTGATCCTCCTATTCCTGATGTGCAACAAGTTGCCAAACAAGTGATTAATACTGTCAAGGACGACAAGAAACCTGTGTCTACCGTTAAGAGTAACAATGTGTTGTATACTTTGGTTGGTGATTCTAAAATTTATTCGGATAATGATTTTCCAATTAAAAACGTCAATCCATCATTGATTGATAAAGTTTTTGAAGATAACACAAGCAAGTTTTTGGGAAAGACGATCCCTGGAGTTATTGTGACTCAATGTGATCCAATTCCTATAGCTGAAATCAAAAAGCAATTTGGAAATCAAAACTCCCCAACAAAGCAACAATCTTTTGCTCCTAAGGGTAAACAACCATTTCAACGAGCTCAAAGGCCAAGTGTTTCTAAATCAAAATTTGAAACAAATGGAGCTCGTTATCAAAAGAAAAACAATGATGTCAGATTTGTGGCATCTGAGGGTACTGATAAAATTGAGATTTTTGCTAACAAATCAAACACTGATTTTGTACAACAAGTCAAGATTTTAAAGCGTAACAGTCAAAATAATTACACTCAACATTCAAACGGGTGTGATGAAAAGGCAAGTACCTCAGGTTCTACAGATTTGACATATGTGCGTCGATCTGTTTCTCCTAAGTTTGTTGAGAGGAGAACGTGTTTTAAATGTGGAGAGTTTGGGCACATCATCAAGGATTGTGTAAACACTCCAAGAGATAAATTTGTTGAGAAAGCACCACCTGAAAAGATTCACACTCAATGTCGTCCCGTTTCCCAAAAACATGATAAAAGAACTGTTAAAGAACAGGAAACGAAACAACGACGTCAGAACGTAAAGAAAATAGAAAAAGGCTTTAAAAACTGAGGTCAAATCTGTTCCAAGGGAACCAAGTTCACCTTTAGAACCAGAAGTTTCAAAAACTGTTTACAAAACTCAATCTGGTAAACAAAAACAAACTTGGAAACCTAATATGGGTGAAAGTTCAGGGGGAGCTGTTAGTTTGGAAAATCATCAACAGATCGAGATCACTATTCGTGATACTCAGGGACGACCCAAGACCACTATGGCTTGGGTCCCCATCCTTAACTAATCATTGGATGATATGTGCAGGGTGTTCCAGGAGGAACTATCAGTAGTCATTGGATTGTTGATAGTGGGGCATCCAGGCACATGACAGGCGACTTACGGCTTCTGTACGATGTGAGAAATATTAAAGGAGGCTATGTCGCGTTCGCAAGAGACAAAGGCGGATATATTACCGGAGAAGGAATGATCTCAAATGGTGTGGTATGTTTCGAAAAGATCAATTATGTTCGTCAACTTGATCATAATCTTCTCAGTGTGTCGCAAATCTGCGATAAGAAGTTCACCGTGCATTTTGATGATGCCGGTTGTTATGTGCTTAAACCTGGATTCAAGATTCCTGATGAATGGATTCTCTTATCGGCTCCAAGAATTAATGACCTTTATATTCTTGATATGAGTCAAGCTATTACGTCATCTGCGCAAGTAACATGTTTTGTCTCAAAAGCCACAGAGAAGGAGTCTATTTCTTGGCACAGAAGAATGGGGCACATCCACTTGAGGAAAATGAACCATTTGGTGAAAATAATCTTGTGAATGGTGTGCCTGTGAGAAGCTTTCATCTACAAGATATCTGTGTTTCGTGCCAGAAAGGGAAACAAACAAAGAAATCTCACCCTCTGAAGAAAATCAACACTGTTAGCATGCCTCTCGAACGTCTTCATATGGACCTTTTTGGACCTATGAAGCACAAGACAACATTCGGCGATGCTTACTGTCTGGTTGTTACTGATGATTATTCTAGATTTTCTTGGGTAGCGTTTATGGCACACAAGAGTGATACTCCTGGAATCCTCAAGGATCTTCTTACAATGTTGGAAAATTTATACACGTTGAAAGTGAAGAGGATCCGAAGCGACAATGGAACTGAATTCAAGAACCGTGTGATGGATGAGTTCTGTACTTCTAAAGGCATTCTTCATGAATACAGTTCTCGCTATACTCCACAACAAAACGGTGTCGCTGAGAGGAAGAATCGCACAATTATTGAGACTGCAAGAACGATGTTGGTAGAGTCGGAGCTTCCTGTTCAATTCTGGGCAGAAGCTGTGTCGACTGCTTGCTACACTTTGAACCGAGTTCTTAAAGTTAAGAGGCATGGTAAAACTTGTTTCGAACTTCTACAGAAAAGGAAACCGGATCTTTCTTTCCTTGAACCTTTTGGCGGTCCATGTACCATGATTGACCCAGATGGAAAGTTTGGCGCAAAAGCTATCGAAGGTTTCTTCCTTGGATATGCAACTCCGAATTTTCGTGTATAGAATCTGACCACCAAAAAGATTGAGCTTTGGAATGAAGTAAGGGTTCAAAGGTACACAAATCCTGTTAGATCTCCGGGTGATCCTTGGATGTTCGATTACGATGGGATATTCGACTCCTTTAACCTGCCCACCTTTGATGAAGAATCTGCAGCTGTTCAAATGTTATCTAATAGTGACAACGCTGCCAGCTCGTCTTTAGTAAGACCAATTATTGTTAACCCACAAGGTTCTAATTCAGTTAACAATACTGTTCAAAATGAGGTAGTTGAAGATGCTATTGACTACAATGAGTCATCGGAAGATGATGAACATCTTGATGCGACTGAAGGCACTTCTGCCCCGGTTGTTCCTGTTCATGGCACTTCTTTAGAAACTTCTCAAGTGCAGAATGTTGATACTGCTGAAGGGAATGCATCCACTTCTACGCATATTCCAGGTGTGGAATTGGTTGTCGATCTTAATATTAACAATTTGAGTGTTAATGCTCGTGTTCCTGAAAATCCTGAAATGAGGATACACGATACCCATCCTCAGCAGAATATCATAGGAGATGTCCAACAGGGAGTGCAGACGCGTAATGAGCTGAGAAATAACCAGAATGCTGGTTTATATTCAGCCATTAGAGAATCTGGTCTTCAAAACGATTGGTCCTTTGCGTGTTACGTTTCACAAGAAGAACCGAAGTCTTGGAAGGATGCTTTAAAAGATAATTCTTGGGTTGAAGCCATGCAGGACGAACTGCAGCAATTTCAAAAGCTTGGTGTTTGGAGACTTGTTGAAAAACCAGACAACTACAAGAAAATTGGCACCCGTTGGGTTTACAAGTGCAAAAAGGATGATCGTGGAGTGGTCATTCGCAACAAGGCGAGATTGGTTGTTCAGGGCTTTCGTCAAATTGAAGGCATTGATTACAACGAGGTTTATGCACCAGTTGCACGTCTGGAGGCTATTCGGATCTTTCTAGCTTATGCTTCTTTTAAAGGATTCAAAGTCTATCAGATGGACGTCAAAAGCGCGTTCTTACATGGTATTGTTGAAGAAGAGGTGTATGTCGAACAACCTCCAGGTTTTGAAGATCCTATCCATCCCGATCGGGTTTGGTTGCTCAACAAAGCTCTCTACGGATTACATCAAGCACCGAGGGCTTGGTATGCAACCTTATCCACTTATCTGCTGGAGAACGGTTTTCGCCGGGGTCTTATCGACTGTACTCTTTTCATCAAGGAACAGGATGGAGATCTTTTGCTGGTACAGGTATACGTTGATGATATAATATTTGGTTCTACTAACGATGCTTTGTGCAGGAAATTTGAAAGTGTTATGCAAGAAAAGTTCGAAATGAGCGCAATGGGAGAGATGAATTTCTTTTTGGGCCTACAAGTTCAACAAACTGAGTCTGGGATATTCATCCATCAGACTAAATATGTTGGTGACATCTTGAGCCGATTCCAGATGTCTGATGCAACGCCCACTGGTACCCCACTTCCGACTAATCACGGGATTACTCCGGACTTGAAGGGAGAAAGTGTCAACTCTTCTTATTATCGCGCTATGATTGGATCTCTCATGTATCTCACAGCATCAAGGCCTGACATCATGTATCCAACGTGCCTGCTTGCAAGATACCAAGCCAATCCAAAAGCATCTCATCTTGTAGCTGTTAAAAGGATTTTTCGCTATCTGAAGGGTTGCCCGGACATCGGTCTCTGGTACCCTAGGGATGATGGTTTTGACTTGGTTGCTTTTAGTGATTCAGATTTTGGCGGATGCAAAATAGACGGGAAATCCACAACGACTGGATGTCAATTCTTAAGAAGTCGCTTAGTCACATGGCAGTGCAAAAAAGCAAACTTGTGTTGCTACATCAACTTGTGAAGCTGAATACATTGCGGCTTCAAGTTGTTGCTCTCAGGTTCTATGGATCCAGCAACAAATGCGCGACTACGGTTTTGAATTCCTATCTACCTCTATCTTTGTTGATAATAATGCTGCTTTATCTATCACTAGAAATCTTGTTCAACATTCCAAGACCAAACACTTCGATATTAAATATCATTTCATACGTGATTGTTTTGACAAAAGATTAATCGATGTTGTTAAAATCCACACTGATGAACAGCGTGCTGACCTGTTTACAAAAGCTTTTGACAAATCTCGTTTTGACTATCTTTTAGTGGTCAATGGTATTAAGGTGAAACAAGAGTAAACTTCTGTCGGCTGATCGGTTTTGTAAATATTTTCTTAAGTGTCAAAAATCCAAAAAGATTTTCTGTTTACTTATCTTTTCGCATTTTAGGGGGAGAAATTTCAGAAAATACAAAAACATGTGAAAAATTTAAAAAAAATCCAAAAATATGTCGTTTACTTTCTGTCTTTAAGTTTGAAAAATCAAAAATTCAAAAACAATAGAAAACCAAAAATGAGTTTCTTGGAGAAAAGAAGGGAAAGTGATGATATACACTGGTGTGGTCTGTCAATAAGGTCAAAAGAAAAAGAAAAATTAAAAAAATGATAAGTAGCTTTACTAAAGATGTATCGGTAGGCTCACAATCAGACTAAAATGTGCAGGATGATATAAACCTAACAGACTTCAAGTCAGGTGGGAACCATTCATTGGCATATGGTCTTAGTACGGAAATTTCGTTTGATTGATTGCCGAGGTTCTGAAATATTCGGTCTTTATGCTGTTTATCATCTGGGTATCATGGTTGTATCAAACCGTAAAAATAACGGAGACGAAGTCTAAGATCATCCATGATACTATACATACGTGTACATATTGCATTCGACCTCAATAAGTGATCAACAATCACATGTCCAAACAAAATAAGTGATTATATATCACAGATTCTTTGCGGGAGCCAAGTTCGTCTCTCTGCTGTACGGAAGTACTGACCTGTTCACGGACTTGCTCCTGTGCCCTCATGCATCTGAAAATCAAGTTCCTCATCAATAAGTGATTCTATCACATAGGGCTTGTTTTCAATCAAATAAGTGAGTTTCTCACATCTTTTATACGGTCAAACGGATGATAAGCAGTATACTCACCGGTAAGATGAACTCTCGTGCATACCTTGATACGGGAATGTGTCTTGAGTGGATGTACACCGACAAGTAAGTATAACTCTTATCTTAATCATATCTCCTAATTATGATTACATCTGATAAGTTGAGCTTAGGTGGACAACAATACCGATAATCGTGGTAGAATACTTATCTTATGCTTTAAACAGAAATCAGAAACCGTTTTGACAAAGACCGTAAGCTGGTAATGATTCTCTTACCTTGAAACTCGCAAAAATATTGTTCTTTGTACATATTCCGTTTTGTCCTTGAATTTCGCATTTTATTTTGTGTTTTTAGTTTAAATAATTATCGTGTTTTGATTAGCCGATGTTTGGTATCTCGAAGTTTTCTGCCGGAAACCTGAAATCTACTTCGTAAAACATCCTCGCATTTGAAAACTCAATCAAAATGGAAATGTGTTCATTTAATCAAAATCTGTTCAGTCTGCAAAATCTTTCATGCTTCTGTGTGTTTGAAAAATTAATGTCGGCGAAACAAATGTTGGTCGACGAAACACAACATTGTCGACGAAACAAAATGGTCAAAGTCAAAGATTCAATCTTGGTCAAATCTATTTTAGTAGACGACGAAACAACTCTGTTTCGTTGAAGATACGATGAAACGCATTAGCCCAAAATCGGTTTCGTCATGGGCTAATTTCAGGCCCAAGTCAAGCCCAAATTCTTTCTGTTTCGTCGAGCCCATCTCCGTTTCGTCGTTTTGCTCCGTTTCGTCGAGATGAGGCGGTGCATATAAGGGGTCCCAGTTTTCATTTTTTCAAATCTTCAAACTGTTTGGCTTCTTCTTCACTCAAAACCCATATCCTCTGAAACCGACCCCAAGTCTCTCAAAAAACCTTCATTTTCATCTTGAAATCCAACAAGACTCAAAGGTAAAAAAATGATCCGGTTCAGGTTCCGAACCTTTTGGACCGTTTGATTTTGTTCGAAACCCTCGGAAACCCTTCTTACTTGTTGTTTTATTGATCTAAACTTGTGCTTGTTGTGACTTCTAACAATAACTGATAGATTTAGGTTGTTTTTACATTGATTGATGTTTGTTTTGGGTTTAGGTTTCATAGAACAAAACAGGGGTTGTTGATTGATGATGTTCTTAACTGTATTGAATGGGTTTTTGATCGAAAATCGTGTCCACATTACATCTGGGTTTAGTTTCATACTCGGTTTGGGTTAAACATGTGTTGAATGTGTTTGTTTGTGATTCTGATCATCGTGTAAACCCCCAAACGGCGAAACAGAATCGACGAATCGCATAAACCCTAACTGTTCATAAACCCTCTTTTCGACGAATCAGAAACGGCGAAACAGACATGGCGAATCAAACCAACGACGAAACAGATCCGTTTCGTCGCACATATTCTGTTTCGTCGATGACCCTCTGTTTCGTCGTTCATGCCTTAGCAAATTTTCTGAGTCAGCTGTTTTGTTTACAGAATGTTTGAAACTTTATGTTAAATGTTCATTTGATGTTCAAACTTGGCTGTATATAACTTTAATACACTTATTATGCCATTATGAGTTATTTTGGACATTTGCATGTATAGATGGCACCGAAAGGAGAACGTAAGAAATCGACTAAGAAGTTAAACAAGTCGGAAGAGGAGATTATATCCGAGAAGCGTCATAATCAAATTGCTTATCTGGATCCAGATGACAAGCTCATTGAACCGAAAGATATCACAAAGTGGATCAGGGAATCACGGACCAATTATGCGGTTACTTTTTCGACGCCCGTTTACAAATCACTTATCAAAGCTTTCTAGAATTCTGCTAGCGTTATGCAATTGGATGGAAAGGAAGTGATCAAAGGTCGTGTGAATGATTTGGATGTCATAGTTTCTCCGGATATCCTGAACGAGGTTCTACAGTTACAAGATCATCCTGATGCTCCAGATTCTATTCCTATCATGTGTACAAGAGGCTGCTAGCTACGAATGAAGTGTAGAGGAGACATTTTAAGCAAACAAATCAACAAAGGGGATCTGCCATTACGCTACAAGTTTCTGTTACATATTCTAATTCAGTGTCTGAGCAATAGACGAGCTGGATATGACATGGCTGGAAATGATCTTGTTGGATTTATGGTAGCGTTGGTGTTAAACAAACCGTTTAGCATCTCAAAATATATCTTCTCCAACATGAAAGAAAATATGACGAGGACGGGAAGTAGAATAACCGGGAACAAGTTCTGGATGTATCCGCGGTTTCTTCAGATGATAATGAATGTTCAACATCCTGGTCTTCCTAAAGCTGATGACGATATTCTGAAAATTGAAGCTATGAATTTCAACTCCTTAAGAATAATCAAGAATCTAGCAGCCAAGAGATACAAAGAAAGCGCTCCTCCAAGAAAGTTATCTGGTGCTCTTGGAAAACCAGATTACATTGCTCCTTCTGATGATAAATGGCGTAATGATGACAGCCAATCAGATGATGAAGAGCCAGAGCTAAAGAGGAGAATGATTGAAAAGTTTGGTCCTAATCCGGTTGATTCTGATGAGTCCGGGAGTGCTAGTGGTGATAGTGATGATGACGAAGGCGATGATGGTGGTGATGCAGGTGCTGTTGGTGCATCTAGCACAGGTGCAGCTGGTGGTACATCAGCTGGTGGTTCATCATCAGGTGGTGAAAATGAGTCTGACTCTAGTTCTAGTGATCATGTCATCGAACCTGGATTTGAAATGTATCTTGATGAACGAGGCGTTAAAAGGTACAGGAGAATTAGACAAGAAGATGATCCTGAATACGTTCCAGAGGATCCTGTAGCAGAAAGAAGAACAAAAAGGAAAGCTGAGATAACCGCTACATATAAAAGAAAGAAAGCAAGAAGATACTTAGCTACTTCTACTCGGCAATCTGTGCCTCAAGAGTCTTCATCTGTTCCTCAAGAACCTGTGCAAGAAACTCCTGTAGTTACATCAGCTCCGGAAACTCAAACTGTAACTCCTCAGGCCGTTCCTCAAAGATCCATGGCTTCTGCAATCAGAGCAACCACTTCGCAGCTTAGTTCTGAACGTCAAAGGATATTTTCAGAATATTCTCAAGACGAAAAGAACAAATACCTATTCTCTCAACTTGAAGCAGCTGCTGATCGTGTTCAGAGGCAAACTCATTTTATTAATCTCACGAAGAATGATCAGGTCAGCCAATTGGTGGAAATAAACAAGTTGAAGTCCACTGTTGGTCAACAGCAAACGGTGATTGAGCGACAATAAGCTGAGATTGTTTCACTTAAAGCTGAGAATGCTCGGTTGAAGGCTGCTGATGAAGAGAGAGAGAGAAATAACATTATACTTCAAAAGCGGGTTGCTGCTCTGTTGGATTATCATTGTAAACAACAAGAAGTACTGCAGAAAAGGGATGAAGACCCTGAAGATCAAGGGAACCCTGACACTTCTGGTACATCACAGAAGCAGCCAGCTGCTACATCCTCTGAAGTCGTTGCAGTTCAACCTCCAGTAGTTGAATCTACTCAAGGAACCTCCTCTGGAACAGCTCAACAGGTTGAAGGTACTGTTTCTGTTCCTAGCAGTGCTGATATCGCTTTACAGGCTATTCATCCAGTCACAGGAGAGTTAATTGAAGAAGGAGTGTAGGATCGAGAAACGATCTGAACGAGTCTTCAGAAGAGCTCTAAACTAATTCAAAGGTGGAATTCGATGAATCAGAGTTTGTTTCAGCTTGATATTCACTATTAACTATCTCTTGTATTGATTAGAACACGTTTACAGACTTGGAGACACTTCGGCAGAGCTTCGCTATCGGAATCTAAAAGTTACAAATGAAAAACTCAAGTCACATATTTATACTATTTCCAGTTCGTTTGAACAGGCATTTCCAGTTCGTTTGAACTGTCCACTTCGTTTGAATTGTCCACTTCGTTTGAACAGTCCACTTCGTTTGAACTGTCCACTTCGTTTGAACTGGCTTGTTCACCTTTGTTTCCTGTTTAACTCGAACTGTGTGACTTGATCTTTCATTACTAATCTAAGACTCGAACGAAGATGAAGTCGACAGACAACTGCACTAACAGACTCCCCCTTGAATGTTGACGGAATCTTCAGTGAGAGTCTTCAACATGACGACTCTTCAATCTTGATCGATCTTCTTTTTTTTCTTAGCATGTACCAGGATATTCTCTTTGGCTCTAACCTCGTCAGACTCCCTCTCTCATCATGATGGGATCGCCATCTGGAATTAGCTATCACCTTGAGATCAAATCCTGGCTTTAACTCTTGTTCAGCACATCTCCACACCAGTTGTCGAAAATCTTTTTGTATTTTATCAAAATTTATGCTAAAACACACTAAAATCTTTTTGGATTTTTTAATAGAAAGAAATGCAGTAAAGAAATATTTACATACAATATTTTTTGTGAGTTTGTGTAAGAGGATCATATCAGTTTATGAAACGAATCACCAACACCGTTAAGCTTCATTTCATTTTAAGTTCTAAACGATTCACTTAGATTGTCAGTATACTGGTCCACTTAAATTTTCACACAAAGTTCAACTGCTTCGAGATACGATATTAATGTCTTAAGCACTTAAACTTAATCATGTGTCCCACCTCAGAATATACTCCCGTATCCAGATCCCAATATTCAGTCTTACAGGTAATTATGACACAAATGATATCTGTACATAAATTAGGTAATGCGAGGGCCGAGGGATCTCAGGTCGATACTTCCGTATACGCAGAGAGATATCAGCTTCGACTTTTCGGTATGTCCCCTTTAGAGGATCTTTTAGCTACAACAGCAGCGACTATCAATTTTATTGTTTCATCAGCATGCTGAGGGTTTATGCTATGTTTCAAGCATTTGTGAAAAGTATTATCCAAGGACTAGGTCAGAACTACCGTTCAGCAGAAGTCCCGGAATAATACCCCAGATATCACTGAGTATAAAAACCTAGTATATCAGAATACGAGACCTTTCAAACGAGATTTCGGGGGTTACCCATATATCCAATAGATGTTTCCCCACGATATAAGCAAGTTTGAAATTTAAGTTTATATCTCGTCACAATCTACTAAATGTGCAAAAATCTACTGGAACATCATCAGTGAGATCGTTTATCACATTTAACTTTCCATTTCTTTAGCATGTTGTGATCGTCCACTGATGTATTATCATTTCCTCTTCTATACAACAAAACTCATTTTTCATTTTATCATGTTTTTGGCTTTTTCAAATTTTTAAATGTTTTTGGATTTTCTAAAAATTCTTACTCCCCCTAAAATGCAAACACATTTTAGGAAATTTGAAAACAAACTGTACAATAAAATGACAACCAATATCGAATCACCTCAATTCGCCATTCACTTGGCATAAACAATCAGAACTCCCCCTCACAACAAACCATTTTCTCATTAAGATTTCAAAACACTTAAGTTTGTTTTAATCAAAATGATTTTTCCGGAAAATAAGTTTCGTGAGTCATTTCTCAAATATGGGGATCATTCATCACTTTGTTTCTTTCAACCACTTGTAAAAACTAACATTTGTAAGATCAATCCTCAAACATCACTTGTAGAAAATCAAGTACAACTTAATGTCCCTGATTTACCACTTTTAAGACGAAATATCACTTTCGTGAATTTCTCAAGAAATATGCCGATTCATGTTCCACGCTTACCAACCTGGGAACTCCGGCAAGTCAGGTTTTTCATTTAAATAGATTCACCCAAGCCTGACGGTCCTTGGGTGATTTTGAATTCTTGTTCAACAATGGTGGAAAATTTGCATCATCCATTGTTAGACCAGAATTCTCAACTTTTACCTCAACAAATGGCTCCTCTGGTTTTAACGAACCAGAATCATTGCCTGAATGAAGCTTGTCTGACTTTGATGAGCCAGATTCATCGCCAACATGTGGCTCCTTTGTTTCCGAAGAAACAGATTCATTGCCACAAACTTTCTTCTTCTTCTTTCCCTCTTTCGTCCTCAGATTTGTATCTGATGAATGCGTTTTGCTTGATTTGTTGTTCTTTGGTGAGCAAGATGATTTATCAGAACTTTTATCTGTTTTACCAGTTGTATCCGAGGACAAAATCCTTTCGAGATATTCTCTCGCTTTCTTCCTCTTTTTCCTCAGTCTGTCTTTTTGCCCCTGTGAAAGCTTTACTTTCTTTTCTTCCACTTTTTGTTCTTTGGGCTTGACATTTACTGGTTTCTTTGCCACTTTCTGAGATTCATCCCTCGATCTTCCCTTTGATCTCATTGGGCAATCTCTGGCAATGTGTCCTTTGATATTGCATTCAAAGCATCTTCTCGTCTCATAACTCCAACCCTGGCAGTTAACAGCAATGTGTCCTTGATAGCCGCATCTGTAACACACTCTGTTATCGTACCAATCACCATTTTCAGTCCAAACATATAGATCATAGCACTGTTTGGTTTGGTGATAATCTTTCCTCCTCTTGTTTGCTGGATTTGGCTTTTGAGCTCTGTGGTCCGACCTGCACCACTCATTACCAACAAATTTTGAATTTTGAATTTTTACTTTTTGTAATTTTTGATTGCGATTGGATGATTGATCTGATGAACTTTTATTTTCTTTTTGAACATTTTTCAAACTTTTCTCTTTTTGTTTTTGTTCCACTTTCTTCTTCAAAGGTTTTTGCTTAGAGCATTCTCCCTTTTCAGTTGATTGTGGAACAGTTTCTTGAAACTTTTCTTTTAACTTCAAAAATAAATTCTTTTTCTTCATTTTTTCATTTTCATCATCAGATTTCTCATCACAATCTTCAACTTTGACTTTGTCAAAGTTTGTGACATTGTCACTTATTGGAACTGAATTTAAAAGTTTTGGACAAGGAATAGTTGAAGTATTCACAAACACCTTCAACTTTTGTTCCCATTCCCTGATTTTCTTTTGAGCACACTCAGCTTCCTTTTCAAGTCGAATAATCTTTTCAAGATGAGAATTGATTGCAATTTGTTTTTCAAGATTGTTTTTACCAAACAAATCTCTCTCATCTTCTAAACTTTTTATTTGACTTTGAAAATCTTTCTCAATTTTTACTTTTTCATTTTCCAAATTGTGTATTTGATTTTTCAAAACATTTTCTAATTTTTTTAGATTTTTGTTTTCTAATGACAAACTCTCAACATCCTTCAAGAGTTTGTCATTTACAAATGTCAACATCTCACAATTTTTCAACAAAACAAGAATATGTTTATCATCAACTTTTTTCTCAACCTTTAAAGATGAAATATTTTCAACCTGTTCCTTTTCCTCATGAACACTTTCATCCTTACTCTCTTCTTCTGGTGAATGATCAAAGATAGGTGCGTCTTCTGCAACCTCTTTCTTTGACTCTGATTCAGGATTCTCAGATACAGGTTTTTCAGATTCTTCTTTCTCAATCTTGACCGCTGGAATTTGTTCAACCTGTTTATTCTCACTAGGTTTGATTTGTTCTTCAGCTGTTGTTGTTTTTACATCTTTCTCAGATTTGATCTCATCAGTCTCTTTCACTTGACCTGCAAAACACCCATTATTCTTATCAGATGAAATTTTCTTTTGAAAATCTTCAAGCTTTTGTATTCCCTCTTCATCGTTGTCACTTTCTTCATCAGACGAGTGATCAAAAATAGGCGCTTTTTCTGCATCCTTTTGAAAAGTTTCTGTTTCAGTTTCAATACCGGCGGTTTCAGCAACAATAACAGAAGCAACTTGTCCATTAATAAAGTCATTGAAATCAATACCAAAAAGTCTATAAAACTCTTTATCCATGTTTCGGTGTCAAAAGTTCACAAAATCAGATTGTTCAAACAAACTAGAAACCCAAACGAAATGAAGTCTCCAAACGAACTGGATTCTTGAAACGAACTAGGCTTCAAACAAACTGAATTTGATGCAAACTTTCAAGCGAACTGGGGTCCAAACGAACTGAGTTCTCTAAACGAACTAGATTCTATGCGAACTAAACCTTCCAAATGAATTGAATTGTTCAAACGAACTGTGAGGCTTTCAAACGGACTGAGTACTTCGTATGAACTGAGATCGTGTGACCTTACTGATTTTCAAACGGACTGAACCTTTCAAACGATCTGACCTCTCAAGCAAACTAGAATCCCTCAAACGAACTGAGATCTTCAAACGAACCGAGGTTCAGACGAACTGGACTCTTAAGCGATCTGGTTAAGTTTGCTTTTCCAAACGATCTGTCTCAAACGAACTGAGATTCAGACGAACTGGGGTCACTTCATACGAACTGAACAACTTTTCAAACGAACTGACGAGAGATTTCAAACAAACTGAAAATTTTCAAACGACCTGAATCCACTTCGTGCGAACTGGAGGCTTTATTTCAAACGAACTGGATCTTTTCATACGAACTGAAATCCAATTTCAAACGAAGTGAAGCATTTTTTACCAATCTGATGAGTTTTTGTCAAAAATGATATCCAAGGCTTGTTCTACAACAAATTCCGAGCACAATGAAGTGTTTTCCGTTCAATTTCGTCCACTGAATCTTTGTAGATCTGAGATTGAAGTTCCGGTTCGTGTGAAATGTAACAATCTTCAAATGAACTGATTGATTTTTATACAATTGATTAAGTTTTACTCAGTTTTAAGGTCTAAAACTTTTACCAATTGTTTAAACTACTGTTACGCACAATATACTTCAAATTCAATCCATTTTAACCAAAAAATCTTGTTAAATTTTTGAAAAATGTGACAGAAAGGTGTAGAAGTCAGAATCTTAATGAAATCGAACTGAAATATCAAGAGCTCTTCCTCCTGAGCTCTGATACCACTTGTAGGATCGAGAAACGATCTGAACGAGTCTTCAGAAGAGCTCTAAACTGATTCAAAGGCGGAATTCGATGAATCAGAGTTTGTTTCAGCTTGATATTCACTATTAACTGTCTCTTGTATTGATTAGAACACGTTTACAGACTTGGAGACACTTCGGCAGAGCTTCGCTACCGGAATCTAAAAGTTACAAATGAAAAACTCAAGTCACATATTTATACTATTTCCAGTTCGTTTGAACAGGCATTTCCAGTTCGTTTGAACTGTCCACTTCGTTTGAATTGTCCACTTCGTTTGAACAGTCCACTTCGTTTGAACTGTCCACTTCGTTTGAACTGTCCACTTCGTTTGAACTGGCTTGTTCACCTTTGTTTCCTGTTTAACTCGAACTGCGTGACTTGATCTTTCATTACTAATCTAAGACTCGAACGAAGATGAAGTCGACAGACAACTGCACTAACAAGGAGAGATTATAGAGGATCTTTCTCAAGAGCAGTTGCTTGCTCTACAAGCTATGAGGGAGATTGATGACGCTGAGATTGAAAGAATGCCTAGTGAATCTGAGACTGCAAATGTTGAAAATGTTGATGAGATCATATTTGAAGGTGAAACAAGAAAATCAACTTATGTTCGAGAAGATGGTACTGAATTCGCTCCATTTGATGAAGATTGGATGAAAGAGAATGCTGATGACATAGATGAACACTTAAGGAAGCGTGATACGTCTGAAAATGCTACAGATGCATTCTCTGAATGGCGAAAACAGTTCCTATCGAAAGTCTCCAAGCCTGTGCCTGAAAGCACTCAAGTTGACTACTTGCAGTTTGAAAAGGCGAAGCCAAGTGGAAAAATTCTATGCTGGATGATTGTTAAGGATATACACTGCGTTGCCGTCAAACGTGAATACGGTATCCAGTACTTTAATTCATTGCTGAGCATTTTATCTTTACCTTTTTACGATGTGGCAGCGTTGACGAAGCTTGAGCTTGTTAATCGTTCAAACTTCGAAGGCGCTACCTTATTCGAGCGATTGATAAAGATGAACAAGAAGTCAGGATGGAAGGATGAATCATACAAGCCCCAGTTCCCCATATATCAACAGATAAAGTTTACGCTAGATCCTGCAACGAACACAGGGCGCTACAAGCTTGTATATCAACCACCGCGAGTCGTAGATAAAATCCCATTAATGCCGATGCAACAGGATTTTCTCGAAGATATGGCATTATGGTGCTATGACTCCGACACTCATGAAGCCGTGATTGTGTTTAGAGATGATCGTGCAAATTACCGGATGTTGGATCCGATGTGGATTGTCAACATGTCCGAGGCTGACATCAACAGATTATATTGTCACGACATTTTCTATGAAGATCGGGACGCACGTCAAGCTTTGAAATTTCAGCGCGTAGCTTGCTTTTGTTACTACCGGGGAATTCATTCGGGCAGTTCGTGGTCCGAACAACACTGAAGAAAGAAGATTGAAGACCGAAGACGAGTAACAGACAAGGGGGAGTTTGTTGGTGCACCTTTTTGTGTCTGTAACTAGTCTTATTAACTGTTGTATTTCGTATGGTCTTTAAACGTTTATCGAGTCTGTATTTGCCGTCGACCAAGTCGGATATCCTCCTATCCACTTGTGTCCGACTTATTTGTCTCTGTTTGATATGTAATGTATTTCAAACAATGCATGTTGCATACAAGGGTAATATGGTCATTATTGTAATGTTTATATGTTCTGTTTGTTGCTGTCTGTTTGCAGCAAACATCACAGCTGATGCAGCCTTCGACGAAACAGAGCTGTTTCGTCGAACACATCATGACGAAACAGAACAACAATCATTGAATCTGTTTCGTTGACATAAACGACGAAACAGACTTGTTTCGTCGTCTGTTGGGCTGCTTCAAGCCCAATGTGTGGCCCATACTCTGTTTCGTCGACCCACCTTATGTTTCATCGAGATTTGGGTCCAGGGACTATATAAACACTGTCTGGTTTCACTTTGAAACCAGATGAGAAAATATCCTTAAAGAAACTCTGTCAAAACTGTGTTTGTATCAGTTTGTTCTTGGTTCTCATCCCATTTGATCAATAGACTGTGTATCATTGATTATACGTGTGTGTTGCTTTATATGTTTGATTTGGCATAGTTACGTGGATTCCGCACACGTAGCCGTGTTTGCCATAAACAAGTGATTCGGTTCGTTATCGATCCTCAGATTTCGGGACCTTAAACAAGTGATTCGGTTCGTTATCGATCCTCAGATTTCGGGACCTACAGGTTCGAAGGGTGGGGTTTTCGGTGGATATCCACCTTTCGAACCTCGACTACCACCATTAAACTACCATCCACTACTCCAACCGAAAAACGTGAGACGCGACGATAGTTGAAATTTTGAAGGATTGAGTGGTGGAGAAGGTCACAGGAGGTTGGAGATGACTGGCGGTTGTCTCGTTTGGTGGTTTCACAAGTAAAGAGTGTCGCTGGAATAAGTTGCAGGTCGCCGGAGTAAGTTTCAGGTTGTCGGCGTAAGGTGTAGGTCGCCAGAACAAGTTGTCGATGGTGTGTTGTGGTGATGGTGGTGGCAGGCGGTGGTTGTGGGTGGTGGTGTTAAAGATGGTGATGATGATGGTGCCACGTAAGCTTCCACGTCTGCATTTAACCAGGTTGTGTGCCACATAAGCTGCAAGGTATGCAAAACACTAACTGGGATAACCCAGTTAGTAAAGGCTTGGTAGAGGGAAATAGCTTGAAAGTTGGGACTGGTAGGGGAATTTTTTAAGTGGGATTATTGCCGGCCAATTGGTCAAAGTTTGGATTATTAAAATCCAATAACCCTTAAAAAAACTCGTATATTGCACGTGTTGAATAAAAAATTATGTCATATGTTAACACATACAGTTGTCAAGATTTATCTTTTAAAAATGAAATTTGATGTATTATTTACTTATTATAACATTTTATTTTGTTTTTTATTTATTATTAGGTTAAAAACACATGTATTACATGGGGTCTCGTTTTTATGATGCATTCAAATTATTAGATACAATTATTTTAGTTACTTTTAGGCACCTTCATGCTTATTTGGTTATTTCATTCATAAAACACTCGTCTCAAATTTGTATTCAAGAGAGTTTATGGTACAAAAAGGGTGGAGATCGATCCCCACGTTTTATATATTTCATATTTTTTATGAATTATACTGTAAAATCGAGAATTAAATTCTCTTTTAATGGAGTATAGAATTGTTATATTTAAAAATGGTATTCTTTCTACATGTTGATGCGATGTACGATAAATGATAAGTTTAAACCAATTATAACAGTACGCCTAACATTACAAAGGTGAAACCAAGTTGTCTAGATTTTACATTTGAAAAAATTGTGCGATTATAATGGTGAGTCCAAACCATTATAGCGATGTGTCTAAAAACACTTATAATTAGATGGAAGCATATGCCCAACCTAGAATAATTATTTAATTTTAGAGAAAAAACCATAATACAATTATTAAGCATACATCAAACGGGACCTTTGAGTCCTAATTTACCATAATTTCAATCACCGAACTCCAAAGTATATCTAAATTTTTGTTTAAAATTATTTACAGAGAAACAAATATTTATTCTTATTTAATATGATCATAATAAAAACAAACGTTTATCCTTATCTAATATTTTTAAAAATTATTTATAGAAAAAAATATTTATTCTTAACTGTTTAAAATTATTATTTTATTTAACATGAGAGATAAATAGAAAAATAAGGTGAGAAAGCACCATGAAGTGACACGTGCCCAAAAAAGTTTTTCATTTATTAGTATAGGAAGATATTTAGGCAAAATAATTTGGGTTGAGGGGGGGGGGGGGGGGATCCTTTATAATTTTAAAATTTTCGGACGAAAAAATCAGAAATTTTACACTTCTAACCGAAACATTCGGGGGGCGGGTGCACCCCCGGGTTTCCACTAAGCTCCGTCCCTTCTTGTGGCGATTAAACAGGATGGTGGTGATGCAACTTATAAGTGATCTGAATGAAATAGTTGTCAGTGACAGTGTATAGGCTAAAACCTTCATTATAACATTAGTCGGTTGTATACTCCTGCACATGATCATCTACATAATTTGGGACAGAAGAGAGGTGTATCTGTATCTTATCATGACTATCAGTTTGAATATATTTGTTAGTCACTAATTCTTGACTTTGATAATAATATTACTCGCTCGCACTTACCAATTATAGTCTTGACTTTGCTATTTCATTATATGGTTGTATAATAATAATAATCCGGTAGATCATTTACTTTGGAGAAAACGTAGAGGTATATTTGCATCTTATGTGCATCCGTTTGAATATATTGATTAGTCATCATCACTTCTAGATTTTGATTATTTTGTATCTGGCCTTTTCTTTTTCAGTTTGTACCTGGTATGCTAATTGTTTAAGATGCCGAAATTTAGTTTAATGTTGATTAAACTACCATTTTCGTTGGAGTTTCTTCGGTTTATACTTGCAATTGCGTAGCGTCTGCTGTTGATTTTGAAATCCAAAATAAGGATTGTCGTGTTGATACATTATCAAGCATTGTTTTATATGGTTTCCCTTTTAGTTTACTCTGTAATGCTGAAGGTTTGATTTGTTATTCCTTTTGTTGTCGAATTTCTTAGACCTATTCACACGAGTATCTTGCGTCTTTGTTCTTATTACAGTCTTACACTGTGACTTGCGGTACTAAGATTGAGCTGAGTGGATTAATGGTGAATTCAAAAACATTCACTTTCAAATTGTAGGAGATTTGGGTGTTTTCTCAACTTTAAGAAGAAATATGATCCCATACGCTCTGTTTCTGAAGCATAAAATCGGTATTTGCGGATGTAATTTTAAGTATATTAGACACGTATTTTAATGTAACTTCCATTATTAGACTGATTCACCATTTGTCTCTTTTCTTTGGTCCTTTCCATTCCCTTTAGCCATAGCCGAGGTAGACCGAAACAATATGTAAACTTCCATTATTAGACTCATTCACCATTTGTCTCTTTTCTTTGGTTCTATCATGTGGAAGGACAGGGAACGGTAGAATTCGTTGAAAGGAAATAATATTTGGCTCCTGAATATGGGAAGAAGTTATAAAATGATTAAAGGTAACAAAGTACTCATGTAACTGATTCTGTTCTCCAACATCAAAATAGTACTATTATCAGCAATGATAATAACAGAGAGATTTTGGGTCATGTTATTCTTCTTGACTTACAAAAGTCGAGTTTGACCACAAGGTGTTTGATGAAATGCTTGAACGATGTTAGAAGTGAAATAAGTGCTAGTATGGGTGATGATGATTCAACGAACGAGGAAAAAGTAGTTGTGGATGGATATAACTTCAATAGGATAATCAGGTGGTTGAGGTGGATGTTATGGTTGAAGAGAAACTGTTGAAATCTGAACTTTAAGCTATGCGTGATTGTAATACTTCATCTGCAGACATTGGATTTTGACTTCTGTTTTTATTTGACTCCAACTGCAATATTGGATAGAAAGCTGGTAAAGAAAGCTTATGGAGATGGGGTCAGATCTGATGCTGTAACGGGAAAATCATATTATATTGATCACATTACTAGGAGTACCACCTAGATAAAACCACTTCGTTGCTTTCCGTGTTCTGTTGGTTTCGATCTGGCAGCTAACTGGATAAGGAGCAGCTGAACAGTAAATTGAGCAACTTATAATCAACTGAATTGTTAGAAGTCAAGTGATTTGAGCAATGATTCTTGAAAGGTCCAATGAATTGAGCAAACAGATGCTATTATTTTCATTAATTTTGTGAGTTTATGCGTGACCTGTTTGATGAAAGGTCCAAGAAGTTGTCAATGGAAATTAGGACATGAGTGTAATGGGAACTCTGATTAAGGTGTTGTGCGAAAGATAAGGATGCAAGCCATGTGCTACTGCATGTAGGAGAAGATGATTAATAAGGTAATTGTTTTAGTTATGATTATGTTAGCTAGAGTTTGTCTTTAAACTGAGGAGTAATATTGGCGATCTACTTAATTAACGTCAGCTACAGCAGCATCCCTTTGTTCACAACTTCATCATTGTTTCTTCATCACCTGCTATACAAGAAATTTCAGTTGTCACGTGTGATACTGTTACATTATAAATATAAATTTTATTTGTTAAATTTGTTAGTTGTCAATAGTTATAGGACTTAATTGCAATTAACAACCGTTCACACTTGCAATTAACAACCGTTCACACCATATCATGTAATTATTTATTTATTTTTTAGTCCCTCACTCTCCCTATAAGTAGAGGGGTTATTTACTCTTGTAAACACACATTCAATCAATACAAGTTCGGTTTTCATACCATTCCCATTTACATGGTATCAGAGCTAAAGGTCTCTTAGCTCACGAGCATCTTTCGGGTGACCATTTCCGACTAAATTTCCGGTCACCACCAGTCTCGGTTTAGAAGGTTCATAGTATGCTCTGTGGTTGCAGCTTAGTCTGATCTTCCACATCAGAAACGGATCTTTTCATACCATTTCCGGTCATCTCTATTTTTTCTGTTCTCGGGTACTATTCATCGCAGGTTACTGTTCACCCGATCCAAATCTGTTCAGATCTGATCTGCCAAGTTTCAGATCCAGGGGGTTACTGTTCATCGCGAGTACTGTTCATCCGGTACTGTTCACCTGGCTACTGTTCATCGGGGTTACTATTCATCGGCTACTGTTCATCGGGGTTACTGTTCATCCGGTACCGTATTTTTCCAGCTTCATCGGAATTTGTTTCCGATCATTTCCGTGCAGTCGGTTTTCCGATCTGAGCAACCTTTTTTGTTTCTGCCTCGTTTTGCGTGCTCGTATTCCGGTTCAGTTTTTCGGCTTTCTGGTTTTTCTGTTTGAATATATTGTTGCAATGGAAGATAAGAGAAATCACAGTATTAGATGCACTAAGGAGGATTATGATTGGCTTCAACGGTTACTTGCCTTCGGGTCACAAAGTCCGCAGACCAACTCGGTATTCCCAGGTACGTTTTCTGGCTTTGACCTATCCTGGATTATTGATTCTGGAGCCACTCATCACATGACTGCGAATCAAGAAATTCTCACTAGCCTTCATAAAACCTCTCACCCACCGGTTAAACTTGCAGATGGTTCCTCATGCCCCGTACGCGGCATTGGATCCATTCACAACCCAGAAAACCTAAAATTGTCTTCTGTTCTTCTTGTTCCTAACTTCCCTACCAGCCTTTTATCTGTCAGCCAAATTACTAAACAAAATAATTGTTCCGTTACTTTTTATCCTACTCATTGTACCCTCAATGAACTGGGTACCAACCGAGTCATCGGTACTGGTCTTGAATCAGGTGGTCTCTATCGGATGTCCTCATTGTCTCCTCCCAAAGCAAACATCTGTGAGTCTAGTATCTTTGAAACTCATTGTCGGTTAGGTCATCCCTCTGTAGCCGTCCTAAGGCAAATGAGACCTGGCATCTCTATTCCCGATAACTTCCATTGCGAGTCATGTCAGCTTGGTAAGCATACTCGACGTCCTTACCCCCCAAAAGTGTCAAGCCGAACCATTTCCATTTTTGAACTTGTACACTCTGACGTATGGGGTCCATGTCCAGTTAAGACTCCATTGGGCTTTCAATATTTTGTTACCTTCATTGATGACTATTCTCGTGCTACATGGGTTTACCTATTGAAATCCCGTAGTGAAATCAACTCAATCTTTCATGAATTCCATGCATATGTCAAAACCCAGTTCAAAACATCCATCCAAACCTTACGCACCGATAATGCTAAAGAATATATGTCCACCGATTTCTCTACATATCTCAAATCACAAGGTATTATTCATGAGACTTCTTGCGCATATACATCTCAACAGAATGGTGTTGCTGAACGCAAGAACCGCCATCTATTGGATGTTACTCGCACACTCATGATTCATTCTCATGTTCCTCGTAACTTTTGGGGTGATGCTGTTCTTACTGCGGCTTATCTAATTAATCGTATGCCATCGTCTGTTCTTCATGGTCAAACCCCTTTCTCTGTTTTATTTCCTAGAGGAACTCCGTTTCCTCTTGAGCCCCAAACTTTTGGATGTGTAGCTTATGTCCATGATCATCGTCCCGGAGTCCCTAAAATCGACCCTCGAGCCATTCGTTGTGTCTTTGTTGGTTACTCGCATGTCCAGAAAGGTTATCGGTGTTATAGTCCTTCCCTTCGCCGATACTTTACCAGTGCTGACGTCACTTTTGATCCGTCGCGTCCTTTCTATCCAGAAGCTACCATTCCAGTTTCTGATCTGTTTCCTGACCCTGATATACCTGAGTCTCACATCATCCCCATCTTTCCTGTAACTCCTGTTCCATCTGTCCCTCAGGTCTCAGACACCACAAACCAGGGTCCTACTACTGAGGGCCTACCAACCGATCCCCCGCCATTACTCTTTACATATGCTCGGCGAGGAAAGGATCACACGTCAGCAACCATTGATCCCCAACCTACCCATACCTCTGGTACATCCTCCATTCAACCTGCCATGTCTGAACCAGATACATCCTTACCAGTTCCTACCCATACTACCTCGGATATCCCTTCGGATACACCTGCTTATGACCCTCCAGGTGCCCCATATCCCGATATACCTATTGCCTTTCGCAAGGAACCTAGACACTCCACTCGTTATCCCATCCAGGATTATGTTGCCTACACTCATCTCTCTACAGAGTCTCATGCCTTTACCACTTCCCTGGATTCCTACCCGATTCCTAAAAATGTGATGACCGCTCTGGCTCACCCAGGATGGCGACAAGCCATGGAAGACGAGATTGGGGCTTTAAAAGCCAATCAGACTTGGGACCTAGAACCACTACCTCCTGGTAAGCGTGTTGTTGGTTGTCGTTGGGTCTTCACAGTTAAACTTAACCCTGACGGAACTCTACATCGTCTGAAAGCTCGTTTGGTAGCTAAAGGTTACTCTCAGGCTTATGGTATTGATTATGACGAGACTTTTTCCCCAGTTGCCAAAATGCCATCTGTGCGTATTTGTATTGCTCTTGCTGCCATTCATCATTGGCCACTCTACCAGCTTGATGTCAAGAGCGCCTTTCTCAATGGTGTTCTTGAGGAGGAGGTTTATATGGAGCAGCCACCAGGGTTCATTGTTCAGGAGGAGGCCTCAAAAGTATGCAGACTACGTCGGTCCCTATATGGTCTTAAACAGTCTCCAAGGGCATGGTTTGGTCGTTTCTCTAATGTTTTGGGAGAATTTGGAATGGTTCGTAGTACATATGATCACTCTGTATTCTTCAGACATCATCAGGGATGAAGGATCATCTTAGTTGTTTATGTGGATGATATCATAATCACAGGGGACGATGAAGAAGGAATTACCAAGCTCAAACAGTTTCTTCATTCTCAGTTTTAGATTAGTGACTTAGGTCGGCTACGATACTTCCTTGGCATAGAAGTATCACGTTCTCCACATGGAATACTTCTCTGTCAACGAAAGTATGTTCTTGATATGCTAACTGAGTGTGGCTTGCTGGGTTGCAGACCTGTTGACAGTCCTATGCTTTCTACAAGGAAGCTTCTTCCAGAGGACGGAAGCCCAATGAAAGATCCTGAGCGATACAGACGATTGGTCGGAAAACTAAACTACTTAACTGTCACCCGACCATATATCTCCTTTGCCGTCAGTGTCCTAAGTCAGTTCATGGCTACTCCGTACACGGGACACTGGGATGCTGCTCTTTGTGTGTTAAGGTATCTCAAAACCACACCAGGTCTAGGGATCTTATATTCTGATCAAGGTCATTGCCGTGTGGGTGCTTTTACAGAAGAAGGAGATGGTCATATATCTGGATTTTCAGACGCAGACTGGGCAGGTTGTCCTATTTCTCGCCGATCCACCACTGGGTATTGTGTTTTCGTTGGAGGAAATCTTGTGTCCTGGAAGAGTAAGAAGCAACATACCATATCCAGATCAAGTGCCGAAGCAGAATACAGAGCCATGGCAGATGTAACATCAGAGATGATATGGGTTCGCCGTCTCCTTAGAGAACTCGGGGTTATCTCTGATGACTTGATGCGATTATATTGTGATAATCAATCAGCTATACATATAGCCAAAAATCAAGTATTCCATGAGAGAACTAAACACATTGAGGTTGATTGTCACCTAATCAGAGATCGGATAGTCGGCACTCAAAAGGATCCTCCATCCATCCAGCCAATTCATGTTAAAACAGAATTCCAACTAGCGGATATCTTCACAAAACCACTCCGAAAGACTCAAATAGACTTCATATGTAACAAGTTGGGCATGATTAACATCTATGCTCCAACTTGAGGAGGAGTGTTAGTTGTCAATAGTTATAGGACTTAATTGCAATTAACAACCGTTCACACTTGCAATTAACAACCGTTCACACCATATCATGTAATTATTTATTTATTTTTTAGTCCCTCACTCTCCCTATAAGTAGAGGGGTTATTTACTCTTGTAAACACACATTCAATCAATACAAGTTCGGTTTTCATACCATTCCCATTTACAAAATTTATGTTGGTGACTAGTTGGACAGAAACTACAGTTTAGCTATTAAGACAAATTAGGACTTACTAACGGGTCAAGCTTATGGGTTGTGCAATGAACAAAGATGATATGATATGACCCTATGCCTTGATCAGGGTCCTTCATCCCTTATCCATTGTCCGTTTTTTACTTTCAGATAACTCATTAACATGCTTCTCCTTTTAACAATTTCGTAGCAAACTTTGACCCAATAACTCCCATAAATATGACCATTGACCACAAGAATTTGACTTCTATCTTTTGACTGTGGAGTTGAGTTGAGCTGCTTAAGTAAGCGAATCTCAAACATAGAACAGCAGATAGCAATCAGCAAGAACTCTAATTCCACTTAAGGCAACCGAGAGACTGATGAACAGAGTATATTAGCATCCCTTTTACCTGTAGAATACCTGCACCATGACAATTTTTAAATAATAATCAAAAACCTACACAAGAAAATCATGTAAGAGCAAGAAGGGTAACCTCCACCGTCGCCACTAACTGCCATAAAACAAATATAGCACGCGAACCTGTTCTGACCCAACCCGTTTTGACCCGAACCTAATTCATTTCACATTTTTTTTTTATAAAAGCTGCCTATTTTGACTCGAACCCAGTACATAAAAATTTAGGTCCCAGTTGTTTATACCAGTCTTTTCCATTCTCATTTCTCTACAATTATGCACTTGAAATCAGCATGTTTTCAGGCCCAAAAACAAGAGATGGAGCACTGTAGTTTTAAAAAGAAAATCTTTCATACCAGAAGGGGAAGTATGAAGGAGAACATCTGAAGGGATGGAGCACTGTAGTTTTAAAAAGGTACCCTTCTGGACATGACTTGATTGGAGAAGAAGAGTTTTTGACAGAAATTGAAATACTTACCGGTGTTAAGCATCCCAACATTGTAAATCTACTTGGATTCTGTGTTGAGGATTCTGAGATGGTCCTTGTCATTGAGAATATCTCTAATGGATATCTTGTTGATTATTTGGGAAACGTCAAACACATGCGTATTTTAACTTGGGAAAAACGTTTGAAAATTTGCATTGATGTTGCACATGCGTTGAATTACCTTCACTATGAGATGGAAGGCGAAAATATGATAATAAATCGTGATATAACGAGTTACAACATTGGGTTGGACGAGAACTTGGGGGCAAAGATTGTTAACTTTTGGTTCTCCATATTCCTGCCTCCAAATCAAGAAGACGAAGCTCTCTATCACAACAGGCGTATTGGCGTACTGTCCTACATAGATCCACAATATGAGAAGACTGGTAGGTTAAAAAGAGAATCAGATGTTTATATTTTTGGAGCTGTGTTGTTTGAAATTCTATGTGGAAGGAGTTCCCGTGACCTAATTTACCTGGAGGAGAATGTGAGAGGGTTGGGCCCTTTGGCAAGACAAAGCTTCTGCATGGGAACACTAGAGGACATGATAGATCCTATATTAAAGGAAGAAACTAGTGAAAACAATTTTGTTCTAAATAAAGGACCCAACAAGGATTCTTTGCACACATTTACGAAAATTGCATACGAGTGTGTGGCAGAAACTCAAGACCAACGTCCGACAATGAAAGTTGTTGTCAAGGAACTTGAGAAAGCATTATCATTTCAAGTAAGTCAACGTTCCGAAACATTAATCTTTGTTATACACATGCAAAATGCTTGTTAATAGTAGACAAATTAATAAAGCACAAACTGATTTTCATATGTACTATAGTATTTGTACTCAAATCATTACAGTTATATTGAAAAAATACTCTTCAATTTTTAACTTCTAGTGTTCTGTTCCTAAGCCCTTTTCTTAACTATTGATGAAGTTATTAAAGCTTCTTTTTTTAATCCAACTTATTCTTTTTCCTTGACTATTGATGAAGTTATAAATGCCCTGATGTAGCATCCCCCGGGGGCAGCTATTCTCTAATCACAATTATAATATTCATTTGGCTTTCCCATTTTCCCAGTTGAATTCAGAGGTTAATTCTGATTATGTGGAGGAGAAGAGTCATGCTTCCATAATTGAGACACAAGTAGTTGAGCAAGCTGATGCCCCAGCTGAACCTGACTACTGTAAGTTTGCTATGTTTTAAATATTTAAAATGATTTATCAAGTGGAGTCTTAAGCTGGTGATATGTGGGTTCAGGAATGTCAGACTCTTAGGAAGGCTGCTACACCTTCTTGGCCAAATATGCCAGAAACAAATGCACAAATATGAAAAGGAGGCTAAGTTGCAGGTGCTTTTGGTTGTTGTATTAGGTGGGGTCGGCTGGATAAAGGTTCGCGTTGAAACAAGTCATATTTCATATAGGTTAAGTTTAAACAGGCTGGGTGAATTGAGTTGGATGTTTTTGCATAAAACTTAATTTGTTTGTTTAAGTGAATGTCACATTGATGCTTCTCTAGTTCTTTATTTACTGCTTGTATATTTTGAATATTCAACTTTCATTTAGTTAAAACATGCATCCACTTCATATTTTTGTTATAGGCCTCGAAATAGAATGGGGTTGCCCCAGATCTTGCTCATGACAAGATAAATATTATCGGTGAAAGTTTTGCCTCTTGAATTGGGCTAAGAAGTATGTAATCTGGTGCAAATTTCAAAAGGTGAATGTGCTTCAACCAATGTACAAATAATCGCAAGTATTCTTGTGAATTTGAAACTTACAATAGTTATGACTGGTGACAGTGTTGACCGTATCGGCTTATTGTATGTGTCCTTGAGTTTTCAACCAATGTAAGAATAAACTCAAGGTTTTTTGGTGAGCCTAACAGGTCTTTCTACATTTGAGTTAACAAATTGGACAACCTTAATAAGCTAGAATCTTGTGTAAAAATAAATGTTTATTTCACCTATACTGCCCCAACATCGCCTGATAATTCAATAAACAAGGTTATCTAAAGAGTTTAATCAGGGTTTTTATTGTTCTCACCTTTGGGCAAAAATGTAATGAAATTTATAATTTTTTTTTAATTTATCTAGACTAGAAATGTTTTATTATGGGTATAATATGCAACAGAGAATGATGAATATTTGTTTGAAAATATGCTTTGACTTTGTGAGAATATAGAATATAGACCTTATTTTGGATTGTTGGTGCACTTGTGTCTGTACTTTGTCTGTATTTTGTAACGATATAAGACGATGTCTTCGTTAGTCCTGTAAGTTTGATCAAGTCAACCATCCTCCGGTTTGACTTGGCCAAACAGTTAGAACAATGAGTAGAAAGATGTTCAGGTCGAAGGATGTGTCATCGAAGGATAGTTCAGATCCTTCGATGAGCTCGAAAGATAAGCCTTCGATTGATGGACCTCGAAAGATGTCATCCTTCGAGGTACATGTTGATCCTTCGAGCTGTTTCAGATCGATAGATGATCGTTCGATCATCTATCTGATCCTTCGACCAGACATGCTGTGTTACGGGTATAAATACCCATGTAGTGTGTTCATTTCTTAGGAGGACACTCAAGAAGGACACTCAAGAGACACTCAGATTTTCAAGGAGAGACACTAGCAACACTTGAGAGACACTTCTGTCAAGAACACACACACTTAGAGAGTTTGCAAAACAGATTTGTAAACATTGAGCTTGTAACCGAACCTTTCATACGTATTAATACAAGTGGTGTTAATCGGTGAATATTGTGTGTCTTGTGTTTGTGCTTGTTCTTTCTCGGTTTGCATGCTAGCTTGGATTCCGCACTCGCTAGTGTGTTAGACATAACAAGGAATAGGTTAAACCTCTACCTCCGAGGGACCTTCAAGTGGTATCAGAGCCGTGGCTCTTTTCCTTGTTAAAAACCGGGTTTTATACAAGCTTTGGAGTGTTTTGGACAAAAACTCATTTGGTTTTGCTTCTGTTTTCAGTGTTTTTCTCGCTGTTTTTGTCGTTAAAACGTGTTTAAAACTTGTCGGGTGTGTTAAGGGAAGGTTTGGGTAACTTAAAAACTTTTTTTTAAGTTGTTTGGTGATTTCCGACCATAATTCAGGCTTACTCCGGTACCGGTTTCTGGGTATTTTTATCATATTTTATTGTTTAAAATCTTGGTTTTGGTAAAAATCATGGTATGACCATACTTTCTGCGAAAGATCTCACCAACCCATCACCTTTTTCACCTACCTGTCACTCTTTGTCAACTGTGTCAGTTCGATTCGATAGATATCCTTCGAAGTCGAAAGATCATCTTTCGATCAAGGAGGTTCGACAGATACCCATCTTTCGAAGTCAGTGAGTTATCTTTCGAGCCAAGGAATCTTTTCGAAGGATATATTGTTCGAACTACTGTTACATTTCGAAAGATAAGGATCCTTCGTCTTGGAGAATCTTTCGAAGTCATTGTTCGAAACTCAACAGTGATCTTTCGAACACTGTTGATCCTTCGAACAAGTGTTGATCTTTCGATCCTTAGTCTGTTTATGGTTAACAAGTTTGTGTTTTTCCTGGTCTTTCGATCTCAGATCCTTCGGCTGGTGTAACAATTTTTCTTGATCAAAAATGAATTCGATGTGGGGTGTCCCGGTAAATGCAGAGATGTATTTTGGTACTCCGGCTCCGGATTCGGGTTCGCAAGCTAATGCTACATCTACCGGTCAATGGGCATTCGTATCAAATCAAGCTCCAAGTGTTCAAAGCATTTTGCTAAGCGAAAGTGAAACGGGAAGTTTGAATAGGCCTCCAAAGTTGATGCATTTAAGTGAATATCCGGGATGGTTTGGTAGATTTCATACATACGTCCTTGGTCAAAATACAGAATTGTGGTTGCGTTTCATCACAGATTTTGATCAAACAATAGAGGTTGCCGCTTCATCTGCTGCTACGTTTGCCGATCTTACAGAAGATCAGAAGAAGGTCTATGATTTGGAAAAGAAGGCATATGCCATTCTTACTCAGGCGTTAAGCAAAGATATTTATCATCAATTTGTCAGTCACAAGACAACGAAGAGGTTGTGGGACGCATTGAAAACAAGGGGCGTAGGAAATGAAGCGACACGTCAATTAAGAAAAGACCTGCTAAAGAAAGAGTTTGATGGTTTTACTTGTATGCAGAATGAATCTTTAGGAGATTTGACAAGTCGATATACTCATTTGCTGACTGAATTGGTAAATATTGGGGTTGTAACAACTACAGCAGAGATAGTGAAGAAGTTTGCAGATGCACTGCCACCTCAATGGAATAATTTCTTAGAAATCCTGAAGTACAATGGCACTTTGGATACAACAAACTTCGGTGACTTTGCTCAACTCCTGGAAAACAAGAATCAGGAAGAAACTCTCAAGGCTAAAAGAGTTCCAGTGCCACAAAATCCTGAAATGTATTATGGAGCTTCTAGCACTTCTACAAAACCTTCTTCACACGCTCCAATTCAAACAGCATTTGTGTCTAGCACTAGCTTGTATGGCACTCCTCCTCCAACAACAGACATATATGGAAATCCGCTTAATCCAGTTCCTCAACCAGTGCCACAACAGCAAAGCCAACAACCTATCAGAGCAACTGATATATTCGGAAATCCACTTCCTCCTCCTCCTCAACAGCAAGCGTGTTATGGAAGCACATCATCTGCTGGTCAACAATCAAAGCCAAATACTGTACGGCTCGACACTTCAAGTTTTTCTAAAGTCAGTGTGGAAGTAGCAAAGGAGCACATGGAGCTGCTAAACACTTTGGTGAGCGCATACTGTGGATTAGTGGAAGGTCAGATTGGCAACATTAATCTGACACAAGAAGACTATCAGCAGATTGATAAAGAGGAGATGGAGATGATGGACATCAAATGGGCCTTTGCCAGTGCTGTTAGGCGAGCAAAGGACTTCATGGAAAGAACGGGCAGAACCAGCTTGGAAAGTAAGAAAGACACCAAGTATGGGTTTGATAAGCAGGCTGTTAAGTGCTTCAATTGTGGTGAACGTGGTCATTTCAAACGTGAATGTACAAGGCCATCTCAACATGGAAACCAAAATCCTTTCAGAGGTCAAGGCAACAGGGCTCAGAACCAAGTAAGGAACAATGAGCGCACAGAGTCAAGCAGGACCATCTAATGCCAACCAGGCACTTGTGGTTCAAGTAGATGAAGGATGTGATTGGTCAATCCAGTTGGGAAATGATGCTCCAGATGGAACAGCTTGTTTTGCTGAAATTGTCAAGGATCTTAAACACACCAGTGGTGGAGAATCTTCCACCAATGGTGATGAATCTTCTGAAGATGAAGACAGCTCCGGTTACACTGGAAGTTCAGATGAAGAGTCCTCGAGTTCAGGGAATGATCGGGAAGATGACACATCAAGTGCGTCAGTCGATGCAGTTATTGATGAGCTTTTGGAAGAAGAAGCTGCAGCAGGAATTCAAAGAAGATCTATTTTGGTGGATCAAGCTGCTTATTCTTCGTCTTCTCTCCATTCAGCCTTTATGGCTAATGTCGACAGTTCATCAAGTCAGGTATGTGTCGATGAACCCACTTCTGTTAGCTGTGATAACTGTGATAGCTTGCGTGTTAGATGTGCTGATTTGGATACAAACATGTCTGAGTTGCAAGGCAAACATGATGCTTTACAAGCTAGTTTGTTTGACTTGCAAGACAAACATGTCTCTTTGAATGATAAGTGGTGTGAATTGCAAGGCAAACACGAGGCTTTGCAAGAGAAATATGATGTGACATTCATTCATAATCAGAAATTGACTGTTGATCTTTCAAAATGCACTGAAGCCAACATGTTTTATGAAAACCATGAAAAGGAGTTTAAGTCGATGATTGAAAAATTAAAGAAAGATAAACTCGAGTTAACAAAAATGGTTTCCAGAAAACAAACTGACATTAATTTGTATATAACTCGCCTTGAGGTAATGCAAAAGGAAATGGCTTGTGTTAAAACTGAAAGTGAGGCGATCCGACTCAAGTTAGACAGTTATTTGAGCTCTAGCTATGTGTTGGATCACATCATTGATGTTCAGAAAGAGAAAAAGGATGTCACATGCATAGGTTATAAGCAATGTCCACCACCTGTCAGACACAATTACGATGCACTGCCTGATGAGGAATATAGAACTCACTTTGAACCATCTGTTCCTCTAGATGTTAATGAATTTGCTACAGGACTCGGATACAAGAAAGAAGTATCATCCGATTCAGATGTGTCAGCAGATACCTTTGTAACTGCCGAACCGAATCAGGATCCTCCAGTTGTGATTGAGGATACTGATTCTTCTGATGATGAATCTGATGATACTGATTCGGAAAAGTCTGATGCGGTAATCAAAGAAGAGGACATACCTCTTGAGAATCATATTCTATGTGATCCTCCCGCAAAACCTGCTAAGACTGTTCCAACCGAGTCCACATCTGCAAAAGAGTCGGAGAGTGTGGATTTGCTGTACACTCTTGTTGGTGATGATAAAGTTTATTCAGACAAAGATTTTCCTATTAAGAATGTTAATCAATCTTTAATCAGTAAAGTCTTCGAAAATTCAACAAGTAAGTTTTTGGGAAAGACAGGATCACGTGTTACAGTCACACAGTGCCCTCCTATCCCTAAGTGTAGGTCCGGCTAGGGGAGGATCTAGTCGCCTAATCCTTGTGTACAAACCAACCCGGTTGTGCGGAATCCAACCGAGATAGCAAACCGAGATAGAACACGCAACAACACGACACGCAAAGTTCACCGATTAACACCTCTGTATTAATACGTATGAATGGTCCAGTTACAAGCACAAGATTTACAGATCAGCTCTATAAACTCTCTCTAACAGTGTGTGTGTGTTCTATGTTTTCCCTATCTGTCCAACTCTCGAAATGAACACAACACACGGGTATTTATACCCAACACAGCAGGTCTGGTCGAAGGATCATGCAGACTGGTCGAAAGATCATCTTTCGACCACAAACAGCTCGAAAGATCCATATGTACCACGAAAGATGGGATCTTTCGTGGTCCATCTATCGAATGCTATCTATCGAGCTCATCATCGAAGGATGTAAGGAATCCTTCGATGACACATCCTTCGACCCAGCACATTACAAATATAATGTTGACTGTTTGCCCAAGTCAAATCGGAGGATGGTTGACTTGGTCAAACTTACAAGACTAACAAGACATCGTTTCGTATACAGACTAAGTACAGACAAAGTACAGACATAAGTGCACCAACAAACTCCCCCTTGGCTGTAGCTTTGTCGCTGTAGCTTTGTCTCGATCTTCATTCTTGTAAGTTTCTCGTGTCTTCAAGTCTTTGACTTCTTTTCAAGTCTTCAATGTCGGAGGATCTTCAAAGTCTTCACGTCTTGAAAGTAGAAAGTGTACCAACAAACTCCCCGTTTCATGTAGGAAGTGTGTTGACAAACTCCCCCTTAACATAAGCTCCCCCTTGAGTTATGCTCGTGAAATACTTGTTCTTTATGAAGTGAGATCCTTGTGGTGTTGATGATGGTCAGCGGCAACTCCATCTTCTTCGTCATTTGAGTGCCTTCACGTCGTGTCTTCATTCCGAAGCTTGTCATCGACCATGTTCTCCATGCCTTTAGAATCTGCACATGCAAGAAATCTAAACGCGTAATGAGAACAACCGCCTGGAATATCATAAGCAAACGACACACATGTGACCATTGTTTAATCAAACACTGTCCGACAGTTTGAAAGTTTAAAGTATTTTATCAATTTCAAATTTTAACTTTCAACTCTTTGCAAATTTCGACCGTTTATGAAGATTTAGTCGTTTTCGGTTTTCGTTCAGGTTTCAGGTAACGAAGACTCGAGCTCCAACATCGTACGATCGAAAAGAAGATAGAAATAAAATCTTTTTGGCTTTTCTAAAGTTTATATTAAAACAAACCTAAAATCTTTTTGGTATTTTTGAATATTTCAAATATAAAGACTGAAAGCAGTAGATAAATATATACAAAGATGCGGAAACTGAAAGCATTAAATAAATAAAAATTTACAGACATTCTTTTTGCGAGTTTCGAGGGTAAGAGAATCATATCAGTGTATGGTCATGCCAAAACGCTCTCTTTGTTCAATTAGTTAACATTAAGATAAGCATCCTATAACAATTATCGGTACTGTCGTCCACTTAAGCTCAACTTATCAGATGTAATCATGGCGAGGTGATACGTTAAGGTATAATTTATACTTACCGACCGGTGTTCATCCACATCACGACACATTCCCGTATCAAGGTATGCACGAGGGTTCATCTTACCGGTGAGTATACCGATTATCATCTGTTTGACCGTATATGATGTGAGATTCTCACTTATTTTGATTTGAAAACAAGCCCTATGTGATAGAATCACTTATTGATGAGGAACTTGATTTTCGTATGCATGAGGGCACAGGAGCAAGTCCGTGAACAGGTCAGTACTTCCGTACAGCAGAGAGACGAACTTGACTCCCGGAAAGAATTTGTGATATATTATCACTTATTTTTGGACATGTGATTGTTGATCACTTATTGAGGTCGTATGCAGTATGTACACGTATGTATGGTATCATGGAAGATCTAGACTTGCGTCCCCGTTATTTTTTTTTTTTTGGTAAAAGATACAACCATGATACCCAGATGATAAGCAGCATAAAGACCGAATATTTCAGAACCTCGGCAATCTCTCAAACGAAATTTCGGTACTAAGACCATATGCCAATGAATGGTTCCCACCTGGTCTTCAGTCGATTTAAGGTTTATATCACCCTGCACACTTTAAAATGATTGTGAGCCTACCGATACATCTTATATAGAGCTGCTTATCGTTTTTCTTTTAGGTTTTAAAGAGTTTTGGACAGACCACTGATGTACTATCACTTTCTCTTTTGCTCGCCAGGAAACTCATTTTTGCTTTTCTATTGTTTTAGTGTTTTTGAAATTTTTCGATGTTTTTGGATTTTCAAATTTGGATTTACTCCCCCTAAAATCAATAAACTAAGATAAATTTAAAAACAAAGGTATTTACAAAAAATGATTTTCCGATGTTGGTTTACTCTTGCTTGACCTTAATGCCATTTACCAATAATAAATAGTCAAATCTTGATTTGTCAAAAGCTTTGGTAAAAAGGTCGGCACGTTGGTCATCGGTGTGGACGTAAGCAACATCGATTAGCCTTTTCTCAAAGCAATCACGTATGAAGTGATACTTAATGTCGATGTGCTTAGTCTTTGAATGCTGCACAGGATTTTTAGTGATCTGTAAGGCAGCAGAATTATCAACGTAAATAGGAGTAGTTAGGAATTCAAAACCGTAATCACGCATTTGTTGTTGTATCCACAGGACTTGGGAGCAACAACTTGAGGCAGCAATGTATTCAGCTTCGCATGTTGATGTAGCGACGCACGTCTGCTTCTTGCACTGCCATGTGACTAGGCGATTTCCCAAAAACTGACATCCAGCCGTTGTGGATTTGCCGTCGATTTTGCATCCGCCAAAATCAGAATCACTGAATGCGATCAAGTCAAAGTTATTATCCCTAGGGTACCATAGACCGGTGTCAGGGTAACCCTTCAAATAACGAAAAATCCTTTTTACAGCTGCAAGATGCGAGGCCTTCGGGTTGACTTGATATCTGGCAAGCAGGCACGTTGGGTACATTATATCTGGTCTTGATGCTGTGAGATACATAAGGGATCCGATCATCGCGCGATAGTATGAGGGGCTAACATCTTGACCCTTCAAGTCTGGAGTAATTCCGTGATTTTGTGGTAATGGGGTACCGATGGGCGTTGCATCAGACATCTGGAACCGGCTCAAGATGTCACCAACATATTTAGTCTGATGGATGAATATCCCAGACTCAGTTTGTTGTACTTGTAGGCCCAAAAAGAAAGTCATTTCCCCCATAGCACTCATCTCGAATTTATCCTGCATAACACGCTCGAAATCCCTACACAAAACATCATTAGTAGAACCAAAAATAATATCATCAACGTATACCTGTACCAGAAGAAGATCTCCATCTTGTTCTTTGATGAAAAGAGTACAATCGATAAGACCTCTGCGAAATCCATTCTCCAGCAGATAATTAGATAAGGTTGCGTACCAAGCTCGCGGTGCTTGATGAAGACCATAGAGAGCTTTGTTGAGCAACCAAACCCGATCGGGATGGATAGGATCTTCAAAACCTGGAGGCTGTTCGACGTACACCTCTTCTTCTACCACACCATGTAAGAATGCACTTTTCACGTCCATCTGGTATACCTTGAAACCTTTGAATGAGGCATAAGCCAGAAAAAATCCGAATTGCTTCTAGACGTGCAACTGGTGCATACACTTCGTTGTAGTCGATCCCTTCAATCTGACGAAAACCTTGAACGACTAGCCTTGCTTTGTTTCGGATAACAACTCCGCGGTCATCCTTTTTGCATTTAAACACCCAACGGGTACCAATCTTCTTGTAACCAGCAGGTTTCTCTACGAGTTTCCAGACACCAAGCTTCTGGAATTGTTGCAGTTCTTCCTGCATTGCTTCAACCCATGAGCTATCTTTCAAAGCATCTTTCCAAGTTCTTGGTTCTTCCTGTGAGACATAACACGCGAAAGACCAATCATTCTGTTGACCAGATTCTCGGATAGTTGCATACAAGCCTGCATTGTTGTTGTTTCGCAACATGTTTCTTGTTTGAACGCCACTTTGTACATTTCCGATGATGTTTTGTTGAGGATGGGTATTGTGAATCCTTGTTTCTGGATTTTCTTGAACTGGAATATTTGTACCCAGATTGTTGAGATTGAGATCAACAATCAATTCAAGACCCGGAATTGCCGAAGAGGATGATGCAGTAGCTTCAGCTGTTTTAGGAACATCCACTGGAGGTGTACCTTCTGAAGTACCATGTACTGCTGCTGTTGATCCTTGATCTGCATCGAGAAATTCGTCATCCTCTGAAGATTCGTTCAATTCGGAAGCATCTTGAAAATCCTCATTGTCGAGAGCATCATTGTTCACTGAAGATGGTTCTTGATTGACAATAATGGGACGAACCAACGGTGAATCTGTTGCATTGTCGCTCTCGAAAAACATCCTTGCCGCAGCATTTTCTTCAACTGCTTCAACATTGATCGAATTGAAAAAGTCATCGTACTCAAACATCCAAGGCTGACCAGGATTTCTAACTGGTAAAGTGTGCCTTTGTACTCTGACTTCAGACCATTCCTCGACCCTTTTAGTCTCTAGATTCCAGACTCTTAAGTTCGGGGTGGAATACCCAAGAAAGTATCCCTCAATTGCTCTTGCCCCAAACTTTCCATTAGGATCGATAATTGTGCAAGGAGCTCCAAACGGTTCAAGATAAGACAAGTCTGGTTTCCGTTTGTTAATAAGCTCAAAGCAGGTCTTGTTGTGCCTTTTGACTGTAAGGACTCGGTTCAAAGTATAGCATGCAGAGGACACAGCTTCAGTCCAGAATGGAATGGGCAGCTGCGACTCTACCAACATAGTCCTAGCAGTCTCGATCAATGTGCGGTTTTTACGTTCAGCGACGCCATTCTGTTGAGGAGTGTAGGCTGCACTAAATTCGTGAAGAATACCTTTTGAAGTGCAAAACTCCGCCATGGCATGATTTTTGAATTCAGTACCATTGTCGCTGCGTATCCGCCTAACCTTCAAGTTGTAAAGATTCTCAATCTGAATGATCAAGTTTTTTATAATACCGAAGGTTTCACTCTTGTGTGCCATGAACGCCACCCAAGAAAATCTTGAATAATCATCAGTTATCACGAGGCAATATTGATCATTCCTAATGCTTTTGTGCTTGACAGGACCGAACAAATCCATGTGCAAACGTTCAAGAGGAACAGCCACCGTGTTGACTTTCTTTGTAGGGTGTCGCTTCTTCGTTTGTTTTCCTTTTTGGCACGAAACACAGACGTCTTGAAGATGGAAGTTTTTAAGAGGAACACCATTCACCAATTCATTTGACACCAAATGATTCATCTTGCGTAAGTGAATGTGACCCATTCGTCTGTGCCAAGAGATTGTGTCTTTTTCTGTGGCTTTGGAAACGAAACAAGTTGCTTGTGCAGACGTTGTGATAGCTTGGCTCATATCAAGGACGTACAGATCATTTATCCTTGGAGCCGACAAGAGGGCAGCTGCGACTCTACCAACATAGCCCTAGCAGTCTCGATCAATGTGCGGTTTTTACGTTCAGCGACGCCATTCTGTTGAGGAGTGTAGGCTGCACTAAATTCGTGAAGAATACCTTTTGAAGTGCAAAACTCCGCCATGGCATGATTTTTGAATTCAGTACCATTGTCGCTGCGTATCCGCCTAACCTTCAAGTTGTAAAGATTCTCAATCTGAATGATCAAGTTTTTTATAATACCGAAGGTTTCACTCTTGTGTGCCATGAACGCCACCCAAGAAAATCTTGAATAATCATCAGTTATCACGAGGCAATATTGATCATTCCTAATGCTTTTGTGCTTGACAGGACCGAACAAATCCATGTGCAAACGTTCAAGAGGAACAGCCACCGTGTTGACTTTCTTTGTAGGGTGTCGCTTCTTCGTTTGTTTTCCTTTTTGGCACGAAACACAGACGTCTTGAAGATGGAAGTTTTTAAGAGGAACACCATTCACCAATTCATTTGACACCAAATGATTCATCTTGCGTAAGTGAATGTGACCCATTCGTCTGTGCCAAGAGATTGTGTCTTTTTCTGTGGCTTTGGAAACGAAACAAGTTGCTTGTGCAGACGTTGTGATAGCTTGGCTCATATCAAGGACGTACAGATCATTTATCCTTGGAGCCGACAAGAGAATCCATTCTTTTGGAATTTTGAAGCCGGGTTTCAGCACATAACATCCATTAGCATCAAAGTGTACTGAGAACTGCTTGTCACAAATTTGATAAACACTAAGAAGATTGTGATCAAGTTGTTGCACAAAGTTGATCTTGTCAAAGCTAACAACCCCGTTGGAAATCATTCCTTCACCCGTTATATATCCGCCCTTATCTCCAGCAAAAGCAACATAACCTCCTCTAATAGATTTGACGTCGTAGAGAAGCTTCATGTCGCCTGTCATGTGCCTGGATGCCCCACTATCAACAATCCAATGACTACTGACAGTTCCTCCTGGAACACCCTGCACATGAACTCACATAATTAGTTGGAGATGGGGACCCAAGCCATTGTGGTCTTGGGTCTTCCATTTTTATCAACAACAATAACTTCCACCTTTTGATGATTCGGAAATTGTGATGATCCCCCTGATTCAGTAACCGTTTTTGGTTTCCAGGTCTGTTGAGTTTTACCAGTTTGATTGTTTGAAGTTTTTGAAGACTTTGAATTATCTGGTTTAACTGAAACAGATGGTTTGTGAACCACATCGGTTTTAATTGCCTTTTCAGTTTTCTTGACCTGTTGGCGTTTCTGTTTCTTTTCCCTTTCTCTTATGAGTCGGGGATCTTGTTTTACAGAAACAGATCGCCTGCGGTCAGTTGGGCCACGGGGATCATCTTCTTTTCCTTTCAGCTTATGAAGATACGGGCAATTTCGAATGATATGCCCGATTGTTCCACATTCAAAACATGATCTTCGTTCAACAAACCCCGAAGTATCATGTGGTTGTCTTGCCGACGATGAACTTTGTGATCTCGAGGTACTAGGTTTTGAACTATTTGGTTCATTCCTTTTCATCACTGTTACTTTCTGGACAAAATCTAAGTTAGATTGATTTGCAAACCTTTCAATTTTGTCCGTTCCCTTTGATTTCACAAAGTTCACATTCTTCTTCTTCTTCTGATTCGGCTTCCTTTGACTCTGAGTCGGTGCTTTACCTTTGGGTTTGGTATGATTTTGCTGTTTTTCCACTGTTGGTAATTTCTTATTCCCAAATTGTTTTCTAACTTCAGCCTTTGGGATAGGAGGACACTGTGTGACTGTAACATGTGGTCCTGTCTTTCCCAAAAACTTAGTTGTTGAATTTTCAAAGACTTTACTGATTAATGATTGATTAACATTCTTAATAGGAAAATCTTTGTCAGAATAGATTTTATCATCACCAACTAGAGTGTACAGCAAATCCACACTTTCCGACTCTTGTGCAGACGAGGACTCGATTGGAACAGTCTTAGCAGGTTTTGTGGGAGGATCACATAGGATATGATTCTCAAGAGGTATGTCCTCTTCTTTGATTACTGCATCAGACTTTTCCGAATCAGTATCATCAGACTCATCGTCAGAAGAATCAGCATCCTCAATCACAACTGGAGGATCCTGATTCTGTTCAGCAGTTACAAATGTATCCGCTGACACATCTGAATCGGATGATACATCTTTCTTGTATCCGAGCCCTGTTGCGAATTCCTCAACATCCAAAGGAACAGATGGCTCAAAGTGAGTCCTATACTCTTCATCAGGCAATGCATCAAAATTGTTTCTCACGGGTGGTGGACATTTCTTGTAACCTATGCATGTGACATCCCGTTTCTCTTTCTGAACATCAATGATGTGATCCAACACATAGCTAGAGCTCAAATAACTGTCTAACTTGAGTCGGATCGCCTCACTTTCTGTTTTAACACAAGCCATTTCTTTTTGCATAACCTCAAGACGAGTTATATAAAGGTTAATGTCAGTTTGTTTTCTGGAAACCATTTTTGTCAGTTCTGTTTTATCTTTCTTTAACGTTTCAATCATTGACTTAAATTCCTTTTCATGGTTTTCATAAAACATATTGGCTTCAGTGCACTTTGAAAGATCAACGGTCAATTTTTGATTGTGGATGAATGTCACACCATATTTCTCTTGCAAAGCCTCGTGTTTGCTTTGCAATTCACACCACCTATCATTCACAGTAACATGTTTGTCTTGCAAGTCAAACAAACTAGCTTGTAAAGCATCATGTTTGCCTTGCAACTCAGACATGTTTGCTTCCAAATCAGCACATCTAACATTCAAACTATCACAATTTTCACAGCTAACAGAAGTCGGTTCATCGACACATACCTGACTTGATGAACTGTCGACATTAGCCATAAAGGCTGAATGGAGAGAAGACGAAGAATAAGCAGCTTGATCAACCAAAATAGATCTTCTTTGAATTCCTGCTGCAGCTTCATCCAAAAGCTCATCAATATTTGCATCGACTGACGCACTTGATGTGTCATCCACATGATCATCACCTGAAGCGGAGGACTCTTCATCTGAACTTCCACTATAACCGGAAGAGTCTTCATCCTCAGAAGATTCACTACCATTGGTGGAAGATTCTCCACCACTGGTGTGCTTAAGATCATTAACCACTTCAGCAAAACAAGCTGTTCCATCTGGTGCATCATTTCCCAACTGTATTGACCAATCACAGCCTTCATCTACTTGAACCACAAGTGCCTGATTGGCATTTGATGGTCCTGCTTGAGTCTGGTTGTTGACAGGCACCAGTGTGCGATCATTGTTCCTCGCTTGGTTCTGATTGTCCCTGTTTCCTTGACCTCTGAAGGGATTCTGGTTCCCATGTTGAGATGGCCTTGTACATTCACGCTTGAAATGACCACGTTCACCACAATTGAAGCATTTAACAGCTTGCTTATCAAACCCATACTTGGTGTCTTTCTTGCTTTCCAAGCTGGTTCGGCCTGTTCTTTCCATAAAATCCTTTGCTCGCCTAACAGCACTGGCAAAGGCCCACTTAATATCCATCATCTCCATCTCCTCTTTATCTATCTGCTGATAGTCTTCTTGAGTCAGATTAATGTTGCCAATCTGACCTTCCACTAATCCACAGTATGCACTCACCACAGTGTTTAGCAGCTCCATGTGTTCCTTAGCTACTTCCACACTAACTTTTGAGAAGCTTGAAGTGTCGAGCCGTACTGTATTTGGCTTAGATTGCTGACTAGCAGATGATGTACTTCCATAACAAGCTTGCTGCTGTGGAGGATGAAGTGGATTCCCATACATGTCTGTTGGTACGGTAGATTGAACAGGAGGAGGAGGAAGTGGATTCCCATACATGTCGGTTGCTCTGATAATTTGTTGGCTTTGCTGTTGTGGTGCTGGTTGAGGAACTGGATCAAGCGGATTCCCATACATATCTGTTCGTGCAGGCTTGACTGGAACTTGGATAGTATTCCTAAACATGTCTGTGGTAGACACAAACGCTGTTTGAATTGGAGCGTGTGAAGCAGGTTTTGCAGAAATGCTTGAAGTTCCATAATACATCTCTGGATTTTGTGGCACAGCAACTCTTTTCGCCTTCAGAGTTTCTTCCTGATTCTTGTTCTCCAGAATTTGAACAAAGTCATTGAAACTTGTTGTAGCTAACGTGCCATTATACTTCATGATTTCTAAGAATGTATTCCACTGAGGTGGCAATGCATCTGCAAACTTCTTTACAATCTCTGCTGGAGTTACAACAACCTCAAAGTTTGACAATTCAGTCAGTAGATGATTAAATCTACTCGTCAAGTCTCCTAAAGACTCATTCTCCATACAGATAAAGCCATCAAATTCTTTCTTCAGCAGTTCTTTTCTCAATTGGCGTGTCGCTTCATTTCCTACGCCCCTTGTCTTCAACGCGTCCCACAACCTCTTAGTTGTCTTGTAACTGACAAACTGATGATAAATGTCTTTACTCAATGCTTGAGTAAGAATGGCATACGCCTTCTTTTCCAAGTCATAGATCTTCTTTTGATCTTCTGTGAGGTCTGCAAACGTAGCAGCAGATGATGCAGCAACCTCTATTGTTTGATCAAAATCTGTAATAAACCGCAACCACAACTCTGTATTCTGACCAAGAACGTATGTATGAAATCTATCAATCCATCCTGGATATTCATATAAATGCATCAACTTGGGAGGCCGATTTAAACTTCCCGTTTCACTCTCACTTAAGAGAATGCTTTGAATACTTGGAGTTTGATTTGATACAAATGCCCATTGACCGGTAGACATGGCATTAGCTTGAGAAGATACTGATGCGGAAGATGACGGAGCACCAAAATACATATCCGTATTTACCATAGTACCCCATCTTGGATTCATTTTTGATCAGCCGAAAGATACCTGTCGAAAGACACTTGAAAAACACAAACTGTTAAACACAAACAGACTAATGATCGAAAGATCAACACCTGTTCGAAGGATCAACAGGGTTCGAAAGATCTCTGTTGAATTTCGAACAATGTTTTTCGAAAGATTCTCCAAACGAAGGATCCTTATCTTTCGAAAAAGTACTGTAGACCGAAAGATACACACGAAAGATGACTTCGAAAGACTCCCCAGTCGAAGGATCCTAGTCTTTCGAAAATGAGCAGTGGACCGAAAGATATATGTTTCGAAAATATACCTTGGTCCGAAAGATAAGTCTCACACTTCGAAGGATGCTCGAAGGATGACTATCTGTCGAACCTCCTTTGGTCGAAAGATGATCTTTCGACTTCGAAAGATATCTTTCGAACTAGCTCTGACACAGTTGACAAATGAGACAGTTTGGTGAAAAGTTGACGGGTTGGTGAGAACTTTCGGCAGAAAGTATGTTCAGACCATATCTTTCAGGTCTGAACATGCAGGTCTTTCACCAACCGGGTAATGATCCCAATATTTTAATCAGTTTACACTTTCCAATGCACAAACACTTTGAAGTTTAAAATTCTTAAGATCAAAAGGTGTAATATTATGAAGAACACTATGAAGATAACAAGAACACTTATAAATTTTCGGTGAAATACAAACTTCCAAACACAAGATTTTGCTAAAATGTTTAACAAAAACCAACAACTAACATGTCAACATGAAGAATAACAAGGTTTTAAGTCAAACACAAGGCAAAATAACAAGATTTTCCAGAAAAATATAAGTTTCAAACACCCGGAAAACACCCGAAAACACTCGGTTTTAACAAGGAGAAGAGCCAAGGCTCTGATACCACTTGTAGGTCCGGCTAGGGGAGGATCTAGTCGCCTAATCCTTGTGTACAAACCAACCCGGTTGTGCGGAATCCAACCGAGATAGCAAACCGAGATAGAACACGCAACAACACGACACGCAAAGTTCACCGATTAACACCTCTGTATTAATACGTATGAATGGTCCAGTTACAAGCACAAGATTTACAGATCAGCTCTATAAACTCTCTCTAACAATGTGTGTGTGTTCTATGTTTTCCCTATCTGTCCAACTCTGAAATGAACACAACACACGGGTATTTATACCCAACACAGCAGGTCTGGTCGAAGGATCATGCAGACTGGTCGAAAGATCTTTCGACCACAAACAGCTCGAAAGATCCATATGTACCACGAAAGATGGGATCTTTCGTGGTCCATCTATCGAATGCTATCTATCGAGCTCATCATCGAAGGATGTAAGGAATCCTTCGATGACACATCCTTCGACCCAGCACATTACAAATATAATGTTGACTGTTTGCCCAAGTCAAATCGGAGGATGGTTGACTTGGTCAAACTTACAAGACTAACAAGACATCGTTTCGTATACAGACTAAGTACAGACAAAGTACAGACATAAGTGCACCAACACTAAGGCCGAAGTTCGAAAACAATTTGGCAATCAAAAATTACCAACAGTGCAAAAACAGCAAAATCATGCCAAATCGAGAGGTAAAGCACCGACTCAAAGTCCGAGGAAGCCGAATCAGAAGAAGAAAAAGAATGTGAACTTTGTGAAGTCTAAGGGAACGGACAAAATTGCAACGTTTGAAAACCAATCTAACTTAGATTTTGTCAAGAAAGCAACTGTGATGAAAAGAAATGAACTAAACAGTTCAAAACCTAGTACCTCGGGATCACAAAGTTCATTATCGGCAAGGCAATCACATGTTTCTTCGGGGTTTGTTGAACGAAGATCATGTTTTGAATGTGGGACAATTGGTCATATAATTCGAAATTGTCCGTATCTTCATAAATTGAAAGCAAAGGTTGATGATCCCCGTGCCCAAACTGACCGCAAACGATCTGTTTCTGTAAAACAAGATCCCCGCCTTGTAAAAGAAAGGGAAAAGAAACAGAAACGCCAACAGGTCAAGAAAATTGAAAATGCAATTAAAACCGATGTGGTTAACAAACAATCTGTTTCTGTCAAACCAGAAAATTCAAAAACTTCTGACAACCATGAAGTTAAAATTTTAAAGAATGACACTGGTAAACCAAAACAGACCTGGAAACCAAAAACGGTTAAAAATTCAGGGGGACCATCACAATTTTCGAATCATCAAAGAATAGAAGTTATTGTTATTGATGAAAATGGAAGACCCAAGACCACAATGGCTTGGGTCCCCATCTCCAACTAATTATGTGAGTTCATGTGCAGGGTGTTCCAGGAGGAACTATCAGTAGTCATTGGATTGTTGATAGTGGGGCATCCAGGCACATGACAGGCGACATGAAGCTTCTCTACGATGTCAAATCTATTAGAGGAGGTTATGTTGCTTTTGCTGGAGATAAAGGCGGATATATTACGGGTGAAGGAATGATTTCCAACGGGGTTGTTAGCTTTGATAAGATCAACTTCGTACAACAACTTGATCACAATCTTCTTAGTGTTTCTCAAATTTGTGATAAGCAGTTTTCAGTACACTTTGATGCAAATGGATGTTATGTGCTGAAACCCGGGTTCAAAATTCCAAAAGAATGGATTCTCTTGTCGGCTCCAAGGATAAATGATCTGTATGTCCTTGATATGAGCCAAGCTATCACTACGTCTGCACAAGCAACTTGTTTCGTTTCCAAAGCCACAGAAAAAGACTCAATCTCTTGGCACAGACGAATGGGTCACATTCACTTACGCAAAATGAATCATTTGGTGTCAAATGAATTGGTGAATGGTGTTCCTCTTAAAAACTTCCATCTTCAAGACGTCTGTGTTTCGTGCCAGAAAGGAAAACAAACGAAGAAGCGACATCCTACAAAGAAAATCAACACGGTGGCTGTTCCTTTTGAACGTTTGCACATGGATTTGTTCGGTCCTGTCAAGCACAAAAGTATTAGGAATGATCAATATTGCCTCGTGATAACTGATGATTATTCAAGATTTTCTTGGGTGGCGTTCATGGCACACAAGAGTGAAACCTTCGGTATTATCAAAAACTTGATCATTCAGATTGAGAATCTTTATAACTTGAAGGTTAGGCGGATACGCAGCGACAACGGTACTGAATTCAAAAATCATGCCATGGCGGAGTTTTGCACTTCAAAAGGTATTCTTCACGAATTTAGTGCAGCTTACACTCCTCAACAGAATGGCGTCGCTGAACGTAAGAACCGCACATTGATCGAGACTGCTAGGACTATGTTGGTAGAGTCGCAATTGCCCATTCCATTCTGGACTGAAGCTGTGGCCTCTGCATGTTATACGTTGAACCGAGTCCTTACAGTCAAAAGGCACAACAAGACCTGTTTTGAGCTTATTAACAAACGGAAACCAGATTTGTCATATCTTGAACCGTTTGGAGCTCCGTGCACAATAATCGATCCTAATGGAAAGTTTGGGGCAAGAGCAATTGAGGGATACTTTCTTGGGTATTCCACCCCGAACTTAAGAGTCTGGAATCTAGAGACTAAAAGGGTCGAGGAATGGTCTGAAGTCAGAGTACAAAGGCACACTTTACCAGTCAAATGTCCTGGTCAGCCTTGGATGTTCGAGTACGATGACTTTTTCAATTCGATCAATGTTGAAGCCGTTGAAGAAAATGCTGCGGCAAGGATGTTTTTCGAGAGTGACAACGCAACAGATTCACCGTTGGTTCGTCCAATTATTATCAATCAAGAACCATCTTCAGTGAACAATAATGCTCTCGACAATGAGGATTTTCACGATGCTACCGAATTGAACGAATCTTCAGAGGATGATGAATTCTTAGATGCAGATCAAGAAGCTCCAATAACAGCAGTTCATGGTACTTCAGAGGGTACTCCTCCAGTGGGCGTCCCTGGAACAGCTGAAGCTACTGCATCATCATCTTCGTCAATTCCGGGCATTGAATTGATTGTTGATCTCAATCTCAACAATCTGGGTACAAATCTTACAGTTCCAGATAATCCAGAAACAAGGATTCACAATACCCATCCTCAACAAAACATCATCGGAAATGTACAAAGTGGCGTTCAAACAAGAAACATGTTGCGGAACAACAACAATGCAGGCTTGTATGCAACTATCCGAGAATCTGGTCAACAAAATGATTGGTCTTTCGCGTGTTATGTATCACAGGAAGAGCCAAGAACTTGGAAAGATGCTTTGAAAGATAGCTCTTGGGTTGAAGCAATGCAGGAAGAACTGCAACAATTCCAGAAGCTTGGTGTCTGGAAACTCGTAGAGAAACCTGCTGGCTACAAGAAGATTGGTACCCGTTGGGTGTTTAAATGCAAAAAGGATGACCGTGGAATCGTTATTCGAAACAAAGCAAGGCTAGTCGTTCAAGGTTTTCGTCAGATAGAAGGGATCGACTACAACGAAGTTTATGCACCTGTTGCACGTCTAGAAGCAATTCGGATATTTCTGGCTTATGCCTCATTCAAAGGTTTCAAGGTATACCAGATGGACGTGAAAAGTGCATTCTTACATGGTGTGGTGGAAGAAGAGGTGTACGTCGAACAGCCTCCAGGTTTTGAAGATCCTATCCATCCCGATCGGGTTTGGTTGCTCAACAAAGCTCTATATGGTCTACATCAAGCACCGCGAGCTTGGTATGCAACCTTATCTAATTATCTGCTGGAGAATGGTTTTCGCAGAGGTCTTATCGACTGTACTCTTTTCATCAAAGAACAAGATGGAGATCTTCTACTGGTACAGGTATACGTTGACGATATTATATTTGGTTCTACTAATGATGTCTTGTGTAGGAATTTCGAGCGCATTATGCAGGATAAATTCGAGATGAGTGCTATGGGGGAAATGACTTTCTTTTTGGGCCTACAAGTACAACAAACCGAGTCTGGGATATTCATCCATCAGACTAAATATGTTGGTGACATCTTGAGCCGGTTCCAGATGTCTGATGCAACGCCCATCGGTACCCCATTACCGCAAAATCACGGAATTACTCCAGACTTGAAGGGTCAAGATGTTAGCCCCTCATACTACCGCGCGATGATCGGATCTCTTATGTACCTCACAGCATCAAGACCAGATATAATGTACCCAACGTGCCTGCTTGCCAGATATCAAGTGAACCCGAAGGCCTCACATCTTGCAGCTGTAAAAAGGATTTTTCGTTATTTGAAGGGTTACCCTGACACCGGTCTATGGTACCCTAGGGATAATAACTTTGACTTGATCGCATTCAGTGATTCTGATTTTGGCGGATGCAAAATCGACGGCAAATCCACAACGGCTGGATGTCAGTTTTTGGGAAATCGCCTAGTCACATGGCAGTGCAAGAAGCAGACGTGCGTCGCTACATCAACATGCGAAGCTGAATACATTGCTGCCTCAAGTTGTTGCTCCCAAGTCCTATGGATCCAACAACAAATGCGCGACTACGGTTTTGAATTCCTAACTACTCCTATTTACGTTGATAATTCTGCTGCCTTACAGATCACTAGAAATCCTGTGCAGCATTCAAAGACGAAGCACATCGAAATTAAGTATCACTTCATACGTGATTGCTTTGAGAAAAGGCTAATCGATGTTGCTTACGTCCACACCGATGACCAACGTGCCGACCTTTTTACCAAAGCTTTTGACAAATCAAGGTTTGACTATTTATTATTGGTAAACGGCATTAAGGTCAAGCAAGAGTAAACCAACATCGGAAAATCATTTTTGTAAATACTCTTTGTGTTTTAAATTTGTCTTAGTTTGTTGATTTTAGGGGGAGTAAATTCAAAATTGAAAAATCCAAAAACATCGAAAAATTTCAAAAACACAAAAACAATAGAAAAACAAAAATGAGTTTCCTGGCGAGCAAAAGAGAAAATGATAGTACATCAGTGGTCTGTCTAAACCTCTTTAAACCTAAAATGAAAAACGATAAGCAGCTCTATATAAGATGTATCGGTAGGCTCACAATCATTTTAAAGTGTGCAGGGTGATATAAACTTAAATCGACTGAAGACCAGGTGGGAACCATTCATTGGCATATGGTCTTAGTACCGAAAGGGGGAGTAAATTCAAAATTGAAAAATCCAAAAACATCGAAAAATTTCAAAAACACAAAAACAATAGAAAAACAAAAATGAGTTTCCTGGCGAGCAAAAGAGAAAATGATAGTACATCAGTGGTCTGTCTAAACCTCTTTAAACCTAAAATGAAAAACGATAAGCAGCTCTATATAAGATGTATCGGTAGGCTCACAATCATTTTAAAGTGTGCAGGGTGATATAAACTTAAATCGACTGAAGACCAGGTGGGAACCATTCATTGGCATATGGTCTTAGTACCGAAATTTCGTTTGAGAGATTGCCGAGGTTCTGAGATATTCGGTCTTTATGCTGCTTATCATCTGGGTATCATGGTTGTATCTTTTACCGAAAAATAACGGGGACGCAAGTCTAGATCTTCCATGATACTATACATACGTGTACATATTGCATTCGACCTCAATAAGTGATCAACAATCACATGTCCCCACAAATAAGTGATAATATATCACATTTCTCCGGGAGTCAAGTTCGTCTCTCTGCTGTACGAAAGTACTGACCTGTTCACGGACTTGCTCCTGTGCCCTCATGCATACGAAAATCAAGTTCCTCATCAATAAGTGATTCTATCACATAGGGCTTGTTTTCAAATCAAAATAAGTGAGAATCTCACATCATATACGGTCAAACAGATGATAATCGGTATACTCACCGGTAAGATGAACCCTCGTGCATACCTTGATACGGGAATGTGTCGTGATGTGGATGAACACCGGTCGGTAAGTATAAATCATACCTTAACGTATCCCCTCGCCATGATTACAAATGATAAGTTGAGCTTATGTGGACAACAATACCGATAATTGTTATAGGATGCTTATCTTAATGTTAACTAATTGAACAACAAGAGCGTTTTGGCATGACCGTACACTGATATGATTCTCTTACCCTCGAAACTCGCAAAAAGAATGTCTGTAAATATTTATTTAATGCTTTCAGTTTCTGCATCTTTGTATATATTTATTTACTGCTTTCAGTCTTTACATTTCAAATATTAAAACACACCTAAAATCTGTTTTAATATAAACTTTATAAAAGCCAAAAAGATTTTATTTCTATTTTATTTTCGATCGTACGATGTTGGAGCTCGAGTCTTCGTTACCTGAAACCTGAACGAAAACCGAAAATGACTAAATCTTCATAAACGGTCGAAATTTGCAAAGTGTTGAAAGTTAAAATTGAAATTGATAAATTTTATTAAACTTTCAAACTGTCGGACGGTGTTTGATTGAACAATGGTCACATGTGTGCTGTTGTTTGCTTACTATATTCCAAGCAGTTGTTCTCATTACGCGTTTAGATTTCTTGCATGTGCAGATTCTAAAGGCAAGGAGAACATGGTCGATGACAAAGCTTCGGAATGAAGACACGACGTGAAGGCACTCAAGTGATGAAAATGATCGAGTTGCCGCTGACCATCATCAACATCACAAGGATCTCAATTCATAAAGAACAAGTATTTCACGAGCATAACTCAAGGGGGAGCTTATGTTAAGGGGGAGTTTGTCAACACACTTCCTACATCAAACGGGGAGTTTGTTGGTACATTTTCTGCTTTCAAGACGTGAAGACTTTAAAGATCCTCCGACATTGAAGACTTGAAAGGACGTCAAAGTTGAAGACACAAAGATCGAGACAAAGATCAAGTTATAAAGATAAAGACAAAGCTACAGCCAAGGGGGGGTTTGTTGGTGCACTTGTGTCTGTACTTTGTCTGTATTTTGTAACGATATAAGACGATGTCTTCGTTAGTCCTGTAAGTTTGACCAAGTCAACCATCCTCCGGTTTGACTTGGCCAAACAGTTAGAACAATGAGTAGAAAGATGTTCAGGTCGAAGGATGTGTCATCGAAGGATAGTTCAGATCCTTCGATGAGCTCGAAAGATAAGCCTTCGATTGATGGACCTCGAAAGATGTCATCCTTCGAGGTACATGTTGATCCTTCGAGCTGTTTCAGATCGATAGATGATCGTTCGATCATCTATCTGATCCTTCGACCAGACATGCTGTGTTACGGGTATAAATACCCATGTAGTGTGTTCATTTCTTAGGAGGACACTCAAGAAGGACACTCAAGAGACACTCAGATTTTCAAGGAGAGACACTAGCAACACTTGAGAGACACTTCTGTCAAGAACACACACACTTAGAGAGTTTGCAAAACAGATTTGTAAACATTGAGCTTGTAACCGAACCTTTCATACGTATTAATACAAGTGGTGTTAATCGGTGAATATTGTGTGTCTTGTGTTTGTGCTTGTTCTTTCTCGGTTTGCATGCTAGCTTGGATTCCGCACTCGCTAGTGTGTTAGACATAACAAGGAATAGGTTAAACCTCTACCTCCGAGGGACCTTCATGGATAGACTATGGAAGATGAAAGAGTTGAGATCTTGAATTATGCCCGGCAAAACAGGTGGGTCGGTCGGGTTGGGTGTCAGGTCACACTTGATTCGGGTCAGAACGGGTTTAATGAAACTGAGTTCGGGTCAGAATGTCCAATTTAAAGAAATATCACTTTGGTTTGGGTAAACATTGACTTGCTTTCTTTTAGAAAAAAAAATATATTGAAATAGGTGCAACAACTCTATCCATTTTTAGGGCGGCTAGTGACAATGATGACATAGAGACGGCGATGGCTCGTCTGAACCTATTTATGTTATCAAGAATTCTAAGAATGGCACATGCGAACAGCGAACCCGTTGTTTAATCTGAGTTGACTTATTCTGATCCACTATTTATTTTGAGTAGACAGTTTGAGTTTGAAATTTGAATGTAATTGTTTTACACAAATAACCCATTCAACAAGAGTTTTTTCTTAGGACTCCAGCGCATACCATACACTCTCCCAAAGATGGACAAACTTGAAGATTTAATAAGTCTAACTTTGAAGAAAGAGCAGGGGCGGACCTACCCTTTGGTCAGGGTGGGCGGCTGCACCCCTTGAAAAAAAAATTAGTGTATATTTTAGGCCAAAAAAACCCAACCAGAAGGGGAAGTATGAAGGAGAACATCTGAAGGGATGGAGATACCGAATATCAAAACATAAATAAAAATGTCGTGAAAAGGATAGTCACTCCGTCCAAAAAAACGATTTTAAATAACCTAATATATAATAATAGGACTAGGGCTGTAAACGAACCGAACGAACACGAACAAGGCCTTGTTCGTGTTCGTTCGTTAAGGAAATAAATGTGTTCACGAACGGTTCATGAACACTTATCGAACGAGATTTTATGTTCGTGTTCGTTCATTAAGGAAATGAGCGTGTTCGCGAACGGTTCACGAACACAAATAAATTTGGCAAACGCGACGAAGGATAAAGGTAGATGGCTCAGAGAGTAGCACCCGAACTTGAATCCCTTATTGTGGGACGGAGTTTGACCGTATTCACGGATGTAAATAATGAGAAATGAAAGGGAAATGGTGCATAAACAAGGTGAAAGAGGGTTTCCTAGTTTAATTGTTAGGGTAATACAGTAAATAAAAGTTTAATAATATAAAAATTATAGATAAAATATAAGAAAGTATAAAAATATATTCAATTAAAACACAAACATATGAACATAAATAAACGCAAATGAACGAATGTTCATGAACACGTTCACGAACACCTTACCGAACGTTCACGAACACAATCGAACGAACGAGACCTCTGTTCATGTTCGTTCATTTAACTAATCGAACGAAATTTCTTGTTCATGTTCGTTCGTTTATTAAACGAACGGACATAAACGAACTTCCCGCCGAACAACACACGTCCTACATTGCGGCGGGGACCCAATGACTGCAAAACGCGTGTCAGTAACGGCAAACAGATGCCGAATATCAAAACATAAATAAAAATGTCGTGAAAAGGATAGTCACTCCGTCTTAAAAAAACGATTTTAAATAACCTAATATATAATAATAGGACCCACACGAAAGTATGGATGAGCTAGGTACCGGTAACGGTAACGGTACCGAAAGTACGATCCGAAAAATCATCGAAATTAGGTACCGGCACCGAAAATGCTCGGTACAATACGGTATGGTATTTGAAGGTAAAAATCAATAAATACAGGTATGGTGCTAGACCGGTGTCGAACCGAAAGTAACGATTCTGAAAACGCCAAAAGGTGGGTACCAAATTGGTACCGAAAATGATTTGGTATAGTAAATTTGGTACCGATACGATACCGGTTTGATTACAGGATTTGATACGATTTGCTCATCAATAATCTAAATATCCAAGTTAATTTTACATGCTACAATTCATTCATTACAGAAAAAGACAAAAAATAAAGCAAAATAAGTTGTTTTGTATATAAAACCTCATTCAAACGAAATACAGTTTACTTACTGTGTGTATGAAAAGTAATCTAAACGGTGCAATTACTTGCATTGCTACGTTACTACAGGATTTGATGAGCTCGGTACCAACAGGTACGGAGAATACGGTTACCCAAATCCCCAAAAGTGGGTAACGGTACCGAATATACCTGGTACGTTACGGCTCGGTACCGGTACGAAACCGGTATTTGAGGGTAAAAACCGATGAATACTGGTGCAAAACCGGTATCGAGAATACACCCGGTTTGATAAATTTGATACCAATACCCGATACCAGCTCATTTATTCAATTCTATTTTTTATTACTATATTGTTTACTGTTCATTTCAGTTATGTTTTTAATATATAGGAGAATTTGCGGCGGGGACCCAATAACTGCAAAACGCATGTCAGTAACGGAAAGCAGATACCGAATATCAAAACATAAATAAAAATGTCATGAAAATGATAGTCACTCTGTCCTAAAAAAACGATTTTAAATAACCTAATATATAATAATAGAACCCACACGTCCTACATTGCGGCGGGGACCCAATGACTGCAAAACGCGTGTCAGTAACGGCAAACAGATGCCGAATATCAAAACATAAATAAAAATGTCGTGAAAAGGATAGTCACTCTGTCTTAAAAAAACGATTTTAAATAACCTAATATATAATAATAGGACCCACACGAAAGTATGGATGAGCTAGGTACCGGTAACGGTACCGAAAGTACGATCCGAAAAATCATCGAAATTAGGTACCGGCACCGAAAATGCTCGGTACAATACGGTATGGTATTTGAAGGTAAAAAACAATAAATACAGGTATGGTGCTAGAACGGTGTCGAACCGAAAGTAACGATTTTGAAAACGCCAAAAGGTGGGTACCAAATTGGTACCGAAAATGATTTGGTATAGTAAATTTGGTACCGATACGATACCGGTTTGATTACAGGATTTGATACGATTTGCTCATCAATAATCTAAATATCCAAGTTAATTTTACATGCTACAATTCATTCATTACAGAAAAAGACAAAAAATAAAGCAAAATAAGTTGTTTTGTATATAAAACCTCATTCAAACGAAATACAGTTTACTTACTGTGTGCATGAAAAGTAATCTAAACGGTGCAATTACTTACATTGCTACGTTACTACAGGATTTGATGAGCTCGGTACCAACAGGTACGGAGAATACGGTTACCCAAATCCCCAAAAGTGGGTAACGGTACCGAATATACCTGGTACGGTACGGCTCGGTACCGGTACCAGTACGAAACCGGTATTTGAGGGTAAAAACCGATGAATACCGGTGCAAAACCGGTATCGAGAATACATCCGGTTTGATAAATTTGATACCAATACCCGATACCAGCTCATTTATTCAATTCTGTTTTTTATTACTACATTGTTTACTGTTCATTTCTGTTATGTTTTTAATATATAGAAGAATTTGTTTACTGTGATCACCTTTCCCCCTTGATTTGGATTTTTCTTTTTTTATTTATATTAATTTTTATATTCTTCCAGTGGTAAATGCTACCAGCATGTGGTAAGTGTTTGTATTTTATTTAATTGATTTGGTTAAGTTTGTGGGCTGTGGCGGAGCTTGACTAAAAGTTCCGAGGGAGCGGAAAGTCATGCGACCCAATTTATATTGTATAAAGTAGGTTAGAACCCCGTGTATTACACGGGTTGCATAAATATAGTTTTATATAATAAATAATAAAAATAGATATATCTTTAAAAAACTCGTATATTGCACGTTTTGAATAAAATATAATGTCATATGTTAACACAAACAGTCGTCAAGATTTATCTTTTAAAAATGACATTGATGTGCTATTTACTTATTATAGCATTTTACTTTGTGTTTTTATTTTGTATAAATGTAGTTTTACATAATAAATAATAAAAAAGATATATCTTTAAAAAAAGGATTATTGGATTTTAATAATCCAAACTTTGACCAATTGGCCGGCAATAATCTCAACTTAAAAAATTCCCCCTGCTAGTCCCAGCTTTCAAGCTATTTTCCTCCACCAAGCCTTTACTAACTGGGTTATAACCCAGTTAGTATTTTGCATACGTGGCAGCTTTATATGGCGCACAACCTAGTTAAATGCTGATGTGGAAGTTTACGTGGCATCAACACCATCACCACCTTCATCACCACCACCCACAACCACCGTCTACCACCACCATCACCACCACACACCGCGACAAGTTCTTCCGACAACCTTATAACTTGTTCTGGCGACCTGCAACTTACTTCGGCGACCTTATAACTTGTTCCAGCGACCTGCAACTTACTCCGACGACCTTATAACTAGTTCTGGCGACCTGCAACTTGTTCCGGCGACATTCTTTACATATGAAACCACCAAACAAGACAACCACCAGTCATCTCCATCTTCCTGTGACCTTCTTCACCGCTCAGATCTTCAAAATTTCCAATATCGCCTTGTTTCACGTTTTTCCGGTGAGGTTGGAGTTGTGGACAGTAGTTTAATGGAGGTGGTCGGAGGTTCGAAGGGTGGGGTTTTCGATGGATATCCACCTTTCGAACCTCGACTACCACCATTAAACTACCATCCACTACTCCAACCTCACTGGAAAAACGTGAGACGCGACGATAGTTGAAATTTTGAAGGTTTGAGTGGTGGAGAAGGTCACAGGAGGTTGGAGATGACTGGCGGTTGTCTCGTTTGGTGGTTTCACAAGTAAAGAGTGTCGCTGGAATAAGTTGCAGGTCGCCGGAGTAAGTTTCAGGTTGTCGGAGTAAGGTGTAGGTCGCCAGAACAAGTTGTCGATGGTGTGTGGTGGTGATGGTGGTGGCAGGCGGTGGTTGTGGGTGGTGGTGTTAAAGATGGTGATGATGATGGTGCCACGTAAGCTTCCACGTCTGCATTTAACCAGGTTGTGTGCCACATAAGCTGCAAGGTATGCAAAACACTAACTGGGATAACCCAGTTAGTAAAGGCTTGGTAGAGGGAAATAGCTTGAAAGTTGGGACTGGTAGGGGAATTTTTTAAGTGGGATTATTGCCGGCCAATTGGTCAAAGTTTGGATTATTAAAATCCAATAACCCTTAAAAAAACTCGTATATTGCACGTGTTGAATAAAAAATTATGTCATATGTTAACACATACAGTTGTCAAGATTTATCTTTTAAAAATGAAATTTGATGTATTATTTACTTATTATAACATTTTATTTTGTTTTTTATTTATTATTAGGTTAAAAACACATGTATTACATGGGGTCTCATTTTTATGATGCATTCAAATTATTAGATACAATTATTTTAGTTACTTTTAGGCACCTTCATGCTTATTTGGTTATTTCATTCATAAAACACTCGTCTCAAATTTGTATTCAAGAGAGTTTATGGTACAAAAAGGGTGGAGATCGATCCCCACGTTTTATATATTTCATATTTTTTATGAATTATACAGTAAAATCGAGAATTAAATTCTCTTTTAATGGAGTATAGAATTGTTATATTTAAAAATGGTATTCTTTCTACATGTTGATGCGATGTACGATAAATGATAAGTTTAAACCAATTATAACAATACGCCTAACATTACAAAGGTGAAACCAAGTTGTCTAGATTTTACATTTGAAAAAATTGTGCGATTATAATGGTGAGTCCAAACCATTATAGCGATGTGTCTAAAAACACTTATAATTAGATGGAAGCATATGCCCAACCTAGAATAATTATTTAATTTTAGAGAAAAAACCATAATACAATTATTAAGTATACATCAAACGGGACCTTTGAGTCCTAATTTACCATAATTTCAATCACCGAACTCCAAAGTATATCTAAATTTTTGTTTAAAATTATTTACAGAGAAACAAATATTTATTCTTATTTAATATGATCATAATAAAAACAAACGTTTATCCTTATCTAATATTTTTAAAAATTATTTATAGAAAAAAAATATTTATTCTTAACTGTTTAAAATTATTATTTTATTTAACATGAGAGATAAATAGAAAAATAAGGTGAGAAAGCACCATGAAGTGACACGTGCCCAAAAAAGTTTTTCATTTATTAGTATAGGAAGATATTTAGGCAAAATAATTGGGGTTGAGGGGGGGGGGGGGGGGGGGGGGATCCTTTATAATTTTAAAATTTTCGGACGAAAAAATCAGAAATTTTACACTTCTAACCGAAACATTCGGGGGGCGGGTGCACCCCCGGGTTTCCACTAAGCTCCGTCCCTTCTTGTGGCGATTAAACAGGATGGTGGTGATGCAACTTATAAGTGATCTGAATGAAATAGTTGTCAGTGACAGTGTATAGGCTAAAACCTTCATTATAACATTAGTCGGTTGTATACTCCTGCACATGATCATCTACATAATTTGGGACAGAAGAGAGGTGTATCTGTATCTTATCATGACTATCAGTTTGAATATATTTGTTAGTCACTAATTCTTGACTTTGATAATAATATTACTCGCTCGCACTTACCAATTATAGTCTTGACTTTGCTATTTCATTATATGGTTGTATAATAATAATAATCCGGTAGATCATTTACTTTGGAGAAAACGTAGAGGTATATTTGCATCTTATGTGCATCCGTTTGAATATATTGATTAGTCATCATCACTTCTAGATTTTGATTATTTTGTATCTGGCCTTTTCTTTTTCAGTTTGTACCTGGTATGCTAATTGTTTAAGATGCCGAAATTTAGTTTAATGTTGATTAAACTACCATTTTCGTTGGAGTTTCTTCGGTTTATACTTGCAATTGCGTAGCGTATGCTGTTGATTTTGAAATCCAAAATAAGGATTGTCGTGTTGATACATTATCAAGCATTGTTTTATATGGTTTCCCTTTTAGTTTACTCTGTAATGCTGAAGGTTTGATTTGTTATTCCTTTTGTTGTCGAATTTCTTAGACCTATTCACACGAGTATCTTGCGTCTTTGTTCTTATTACAGTCTTACACTGTGACTTGCGGTACTAAGATTGAGCTGAGTGGATTAATGGTGAATTCAAAAACATTCACTTTCAAATTGTAGGAGATTTGGGTGTTTTCTCAACTTTAAGAAGAAATATGATCCCATACGCTCTGTTTCTGAAGCATAAAATCGGTATTTGCGGATGTAATTTTAAGTATATTAGACACGTATTTTAATGTAACTTCCATTATTAGACTGATTCACCATTTGTCTCTTTTCTTTGGTCCTTTCCATTCCCTTTAGCCATAGCCAAGGTAGACCGAAACAATATGTAAACTTCCATTATTAGACTCATTCACCATTTGTCTCTTTTCTTTGGTTCTATCATGTGGAAGGACAGGGAACGGTAGAATTCGTTGAAAGGAAATAATATTTGGCTCCTGAATATGGGAAGAAGTTATAAAATGATTAAAGGTAACAAAGTACTCATGTAACTGATTCTGTTCTCCAACATCAAAATAGTACTATTATCAGCAATGATAATAACAGAGAGATTTTGGGTCATGTTATTCTTCTTGACTTACAAAAGTCGAGTTTGACCACAAGGTGTTTGATGAAATGCTTGAACGATGTTAGAAGTGAAATAAGTGCTAGTATGGGTGATGATGATTCAACGAACGAGGAAAAAGTAGTTGTGGATGGATATAACTTCAATAGGATAATCAGGTGGTTGAGGTGGATGTTATGGTTGAAGAGAAACTGTTGAAATCTGAACTTTAAGCTATGCGTGATTGTAATACTTCATCTGCAGACATTGGATTTTGACTTCTGTTTTTATTTGACTCCAACTGCAATATTGGATAGAAAGCTGGTAAAGAAAGCTTATGGAGATGGGGTCAGATCTGATGCTGTAACGGGAAAATTATATTATATTGATCACATTACTAGGAGTACCACCTAGATAAAACCACTTCGTTGCTTTCCGTGTTCTGTTGGTTTCGATCTGGCAGCTAACTGGATAAGGAGCAGCTGAACAGTAAATTGAGCAACTTATAATCAACTGAATTGTTAGAAGTCAAGTGATTTGAGCAATGATTCTTGAAAGGTCCAATGAATTGAGCAAACAGATGCTATTATTTTCATTAATTTTGTGAGTTTATGCGTGACCTGTTTGATGAAAGGTCCAAGAAGTTGTCAATGGAAATTACGACATGAGTGTAATGGGAACTCTGATTAAGGTGTTGTGCGAAAGATAAGGATGCAAGCCATGTGCTACTGCATGTAGGAGAAGATGAATAATAAGGTAATTGTTTTAGTTATGATTATGTTAGCTAGAGTTTGTCTTTAAACTGAGGAGTAATATTGGCGATCTACTTAATTAACGTCAGCTACAGCAGCATCCCTTTGTTCACAACTTCATCATTGTTTCTTCATCACCTGCTATACAAGAAATTTCAGTTGTCACGTGTGATACTGTTACATTATAAATATAAATTTTATTTGTTAAATTTATGTTGGTGACTAGTTGGACAGAAACTACAGTTTAGCTATTAAGACAAATTAGGACTTACTAACGGGTCAAGCTTATGGGTTGTGCAATGAACAAAGATGATATGATATGACCCTATGCCTTGATCAGGGTCCTTCATCCCATGTCCATTGTCCGTTTTTTACTTTCGGATAACTCATTAACATGCTTCTCCTTTCAACATTTTCGTAGCAAACTTTGACCCAATAACTCCCATAAACATGACCATTGACCACAAGAATTTGACTTCTATCTTTTGACCGTGGAGTTGAGTTGAGCTGCTTAAGTAAGCGAATCTCAAACATAGAACAGCAGATAGCAATCAGCAAGAACTCTAATTTCACTTAAGGCAACCGAGAGACTGATGAACAGAGTATATTAGCATCCCTTTTACCTGTAGAATACCTGCACCATGACAATTTTTAAATAATAATAAAAAACCTACACAAGAAAATCATGTAAGAGCAAGAAGGGTAACCTCCACCGTCGCCACTAACTGCCATAAAACAAATATAGCACGCGAACCTGTTCTGACCCAACCCGTTTTGACCCGAACCTAATTCATTTCACATTTTTTTTATAAAAGCTGCCTATTTTGACTCGAACCCAGTACATAAAAATTTAGGTCCCAGTTGTTTATACCAGTCTTTTCCATTCTCATTTCTCCACAATTATGCACTTGAAATCAGCATGTTTTCAGGCCCAAAAACAAGAGGTGCGTAGTAGCCAACATGTGTAAAATGTCGTCTGACTGAGACGCTTCTTATCACCATTGTAAAGTATGATTTCGTTTATTCATGTTTAATTTTCAATATTTCATTAACTTATAATCATGCACACCACCTGTTTGATTAAATGCCTCTGTGAGTTCCTGTTCCCCATTTGGATTTACGTTTCACTTGTTCTCTTTTGAACGGGTCATATAAAAGTTAAATAATTAAGGGATGAGAACTGTGATGAGATGGATTTACATCAATTCAAAGTTCAAAAGTTGGTTGTTACACTTTCAGAAGTCAAACAGGTTTCATACCCTTATATTAACTTTTGGTGAATTGTATGTTATCAAATCACCTGTTAGATAGTCTTTTGATTTTGTCTCCTGATTATATTGGTAATTTTGTGACATGGCGTGATTATCAGCGAAAACTAAGAGAAAAAAGTGATTTGAGCGTAAGTAGATTTCATTAGACATGAGTATCATACATCACATTTTTCCCTTCTCACATTTATGCAATTGTATTCTGCAGTAAGTTTAAATCAGTTGGCAATTGGTCGGTTAATGTTGTTAATTGGGTCGGCATTTTTTTAGGGAGTCACTTGATATTTTAGTCAACCTCAAGAAGTTGCAACTCAGACTCAAGCTCAAGATCTGGTTGCCAAAGGAGTAATGCAGCTTGAGTGCCGTAATACAAACCAGCAGATTTCAAAAGGAGTGTTGATTAGTGATTCAAAAGATACCAGAGTCACATATGTCACAGTTACAGAGAATGGTACAAGTTTCATTGCATGAGGTACAACTACTCATAAAATGTAACCGTAAAAAGTTAATGTATGTCTATTTTGTGACGTACTCATCACGTTGAAGTAAATTGGTTGTTGGATAATCTTGACGGGTACGAGTCTTGTGGGTTTTCAAAAACGAATAAGTCAGCCGGATAAAAAGCTCAAATAATATTTGCATGGTCAATGTGACCGTTAGAAATCTATTTAGCATGTGTTAATTGTTAGCTGGGTCAAATGGATTGGTTGATTAAGCCTATTCCTTAAGAGAATTTAGAGTCATTATTAATTTGAATGAGTAATTGTTTACGTTGCATGTAATTGCCTATATAAGGCTTGGTTTGGTTATGGAATAAACAAGCGTTTTTCTCCATTATTTCTTTCTACAAGTTGGTAGTTTTGGTTATCACTTTTCAGTAAATACAAAAGCACCAACAGATCTTGGGTCTGAAACCAACATTAAGTTACAATTAACACAAATAAAAACAATGGATCATGACACTGATTTTGACCTGTGATACAGATTACTAGTCCCTACTTGAATGTCTTATTTAGTTCAACACCAAGGACACAATGCACCATAGTGACTTGACATATGGATATGGAAAATCCAGTTATTGCTCCGGATAAGTGGCCAGACCGATATCATATGATTGTTGGGGTCAAACCAGGTGAAATCTGAACGTGTTTACCAGAAGTTGGGTGGAGTTTGTGCTGGTGCCACTTTGCTTCTATGGGAAGTCAAGAAATAAGCAAGTCATTGGCTAGTATACGGGTTACTACTGGGTCATCCTCAAAGTAGTGAGATTTGCTTTTACTAGCATTTTCAGACACACGTAAGGAACCGTTTTTTGTATTCATATATACATAGATTTGCTTCACATGTTTTCGGTTCACATACACATTTGATTCTTATTGACTTCGGGGGAGCAAAAACCAAACCATAACCGAAATCCGAACCGTCAAAAATTAACCAAAACCAACATAATCAATTGGTTATGCTTAAGTAAATATGATGAACCGACCATGGTTATGGTTGATGTATCTCCGCGTTAACAGACTTCAAGCAAAACTGAACCGAACTTTGTATTATGTTTATGATTTTCTGGAATAATATATTGTTGTTGGCTGCTGTACACACTATATAATCATGTTGCTGCTACAGATATATACGATATGTGCTTGCTTGCCAGTTATTCAGGAAGCAATCAATAATTTTTGTGTTAAGAGGCTTTTTTACTATATGGGGATTTGTCCCAAAAGGATATTCTGCATTTTGTGCATAAATGTCATGGGTTCTTTTGACACTGATCATGTCAACGTAATAACCAGCTATGCACACCATCTGTTTGATGAAATGCTTCAATGAAACAACTTCTATGAGAGATGAAGTGGTTTATTCAATCTGCAAAATGGCAATTAAGCAACAATGTAAAATAAGGTCTAGCATAACATGTATACCAGTCAAGAACGTCTTACAGTCACATATGCTTTTGTTTGATGTAGGGGTTTGTGGATTATAGCAGCAACTACTTAGGACTTGTTTCTCGGCAAGGCGGTAAGTAAAGAAAATCTAGGACACTTGTAAATCATCGGGTGTCTTATATACAGCCTCTGTCTGCTTCTATGAACACATATTAGCATCATAATCACTTCATCAAAGATCAGAATCAAACGAGTGGGTGTTAATTGAAGCCACTTAAGGGTTTTAAATACAAAATTTGTAGTGTTAGTGTGTTCTGTTTACCCAGATCAGTAGCAAAGATACAGTAACATACAGTACGTGCTATATATTCTTGACAAAACTGTAAGGCATGCTAAATGATGGATATAACTCGAGAATTATATATGTGTAAAAACGGGCCCCGGTTATATGCACTGCGGTGTTCTAACTTCAGAAGTATATATAATGTATACATCTAGTGACAACTGAAAACAGAGCTTTGATATAGAATTCAAGTGACTTGAGTACGGGTCATTACAATGTCAAGATGGTTTTCATAATGTTTTGATAATTTGTGTGTTCATAAACTCTCCAGCGTATGTTTTTAAGCATGTATCGCAAGAGATTGGTACTCAAGGGAATTCTTCGATGGTTATAATTTTCTTCTCCACCAAATGATATCGCGACCACCAACCAGAATGAAACCTGCATTCACTGCTGTTGCAATGTCTCAACATGGGGCTAATCCCTTTCATGGTTGGATTTTAATCTCATCTTCGTTCATAACTACATTTATTTCTTATATCACTCGGAGTTCAAGAATTTCAGCGTTCTCGCTTGAAATCAAGGTATGATGTATGATGATTGTTGTAAAGTGTTTGTGAATGTGATCCTCTGTACATACATGTGTTCAAACATTTTTGCTCTTTGTGTTTTTCACCTTCCATTCGGTTCACCATCTCATTGAATTTGTATACGAACCTTAAATTTGATCTTATGTACGTGTGTTCAAGATTTTTTGCTCTTTTTGTACCCTTTGTAAATGCCAATTTGATGTAATTCTAATTATTTCATATAAGTTGGTGTTTAGAAAGTGATTACCTAGCATTAGATAATCAGAATTAGATAATCAGTTGTAATGAAATGTCCAGGAGATAGTGTTTGAATCTCTATTTTGCTGCTTGTTATTGGTATAATCACTTTTGTCATCGTTAATTGTCATGAAATTCAGATTATTGAAGGAATATTTGAGAAAATAAACTTAGAATGATGGTATATAAGTTGCAGGTTGAACTAGTATGAAACCAACTATTGAAAAAAGATCACCAGACCTCTATATATGCATGTTATGAGTATTTTGAAAGTGATTATGGGCTTATTGCATCTTTAACGCACTATAATTAGTTTTTGGCATTTGGATAACCTGTTTCTTTGACCCGTAAATTGCCGTCATGATTTTCTGACGATCTGCTACTCTTTTTGTGTGGTTAATGATATATTTTTTTTTCACTTTTACATTCTACATTTTCATTATTATGATAATTTTAATCACATCTTGTGCAGTTATTTGCGTAAGATACTATCAAGAAAAGGTTGACTCCTAAACTCAGAGAAAAGTCAAAGCTTCGTATACCTGAGTCATTAATTGCAGGTGTGTTGTTGCGGGAATGACCTTCACCATATGTGCTTACCTGAGTCATACCTAAGTCAAAACCCGACTCACGGTCTAGGTAAAAAAGTTGACCTTTTTTATTTACAAATGAAATAACTTTCATCTAGAGGTGGAAATTTAGACCGTTCACTCGCAAATTGGTGGTTTGAGTTGTGTTTTATCGGAAATTGGTGGCTTGAGTTGTGATTTATCGCAAATTGGTGGTTTGAACAGCCTGAAAGTTGGCCAAAAGTTTATTTTTTGTATATACAATCTTTTAATTCATTTCCTTAATAAATATTGATACTGTTATCATAATAATATCCTTTTTTGTAATCACAATAAACCATAATGTAAGGGGCTTATGACCATTATGAGAAAACCTATAGACTTCTGCTTAGTTAGCACGTAAGTCCCGCAATACTATTTTTGCATCAGTAAATTCTTTAAACTAATCTTAATTGCCCTAATAACTAGCGCTTTTTATTGTAAATGTCCTGACTCGCCTATCTTTTAACCTTGTGTTTTTTTTTCAGAGGGGATGTACAACAATCTTGTAGACGCGTTTTTAAAGATTGTAAAGGAAGAGGGGCCTGCAGAATTCTACAAGGGCCTCACACCAAGTTTATTTTAGGTCTCCAGTATGCTGCTACAAACTATTTGGCATACGATACATTTCGGAAGGCGTAAAAAAAGATAAAGTTGGCAATATTGCAACTTTGTTAATCGGTTCAGCAGGTAGAGCAATTTCAAGTAGTGCCACTTTCACGCTTGAAGTGGTATGTGGTAAAAACATATACAAGCAGGAGTTGTAAACGGGCGGGACTATGATAATATGCTTCATGCAATTGTCCATTCTTGAAAAAGAAGGGGTTATGGGTTTGTATGGTAGGTTGGGCCCGGATTTTATCAAAATAGTTCCAGCTGCTGGGATTTATTAAAATACAGCATTCTTCTCTACTGGATTTCAATTTTACTGTGGAACATGAACTCTGAAGACACTTTGGCAGATGTTCATCATGAATGCTGGTCCTGTTTAAGATGCTCTGGAACATGGGTCAGTTATTTCTTGAACCCAAAGCAAAATCCAATATTCATCTAAGTTAACAATATCTTTTGTGCATAATATTAACCTCATGTTACCATGGTTTTCCCTTTAGTAGTTTGCATCCTCAGGTCATGGGAACTATTAGACTAGTGGTCTAGATATATAATTAGTTTATAATAGAGGGTATTAGAATGTAATTTCGTCATCTATATAAACTATTGTAATCAGCAATTATAATTGAATACAAAATATTACGGTTTGATTTGGTATCAGAGCCTAATCAAACCCCTCTCCAAATCACAGCCTGAGCTAACCCTAGTGCCTCCAATCTACAACAGCAGACATCGCACAATTCAAAAATCCTTCTGCGTGCCTCCAATCTACAACAGCAGACATCGCACAATTCAAAAATCCTTCTGCGACCTTCTGGAAAATACAACAGAAATCGCACAGCAAATTCAACAGCAACAATCAACTCTACAGGTAACCTAACCCTAATGGCTGCCATCACTTTATTTACTAATCAGGAAAAAGCTACCCATCAATCTCACAAGTTTGCGTTCTCTCTTAAACCTACAAATTATGGATATTGGAAGCAAATGCTTGAACCCTTTCTAATTTCTCATAACCTCTTCGGTTATGTAGATGGAACGATACCCTGTCCACCTTCTAAAGTCACCACAGGGACCACTAGCACCGACAATCCAAGTTACAGTCCATGGGTGAAGAATGATGCTCATGTGCGCTTACTGATCACATCTACCATCTCTGAGGAATCGTTTCAGCATGTCCAAGGGCAGACCTCTCGTGAGATATGGCTGTCTCTTGAACGTGCCTATGCGCCGGTTTCCTCATCTCATGAGTTCACCCTCAAAAGTCAGCTTCTTCGAATAACTATGAAAAGTGATGAAAAACCTGCAGAATATTTAAGTCGTGCTCAGGAATATGCAACCGCTCTAGCAAACATTGGTGAACCAATGAAGGATAAGGATCTTGTCATGCTTACGGTTACCGGTCTTCGTGAGGAATATTATGGTCTCAAGTCAAACCTTTTAACCCGTACTCCACCGGTCACTTTTGGTGAGCTTCATGGTCTTATTAGTGACCATGATTATATGGTTACTAAAGTTTTACCAACACAACCAACCAATCCACAGGCTCTTATGGCCACAACCCCATCCCAACAACCACAACTGAATTTACAAGCCATTCAAACACAAATCAGTAACTTACAACTCATGGCTACACAACTTGGCAACCAACTGAACCCGACTGCTGCCTCTACCCCACCACAACCGCCGCAGGCCTACTATGCTCCTCGGTCCTCAAACAATAACCGAGGAAGGCGTGGAAATTCAAGGGGTTCCTACAGGGGTAATTATCGCAACAACAACAATGCTCGCAACCGTGAAACTGGTAGTTCACGTCAGTTCTCTTGGGCATCTACTCAAAACACCGTGTATGGTCACTGCAACCGTTGCGGGATTGGTCATCTACCATCTCAGTGCCCAAATCAGTCTTCTCAACCACGCACCCAGTCTCAAGCCAATTATGCTACTCATTCTGATGCTGGTTCACACCGGAGCTTTAACTATCTTCCTGATACTGGAGCTAATGATCACGCTGCCACAGATTTTGAGAGCCTTGACAACTCTGAGGCCTATTATGGTAATGATTCTCTCTTTGTTGGTAACGGTCAACCCTTGCCCATTTTAAACATTGGTTCGACAAAAATTTATTCCCCAAATAAAACCCTCACACTTTCTAATGTTCTTCATGTTCCTCAACTTAAAAGAAATCTTTTATCTGTTCAAAAGTTTTGCGTTGATAATAATGTTTTCTTTGAGTTTCATGCCTCTTATTTTGTTGTGAAGGACGAGTCTACACGCACCATCCTCCTAACGGGTCCAAGTGAACATGGATTGTACTCCCTTCGCCTTCCTCAGCTCAAGTCTCTTCCTAAAGTCGCCTTTACTGCCTTCAAAGCATCGTCCACCATTTGGCATCAACGACTTGGACATCCTCATGCTCAAGTTTTCCGTTCTATTGTTTCGCATTTTCATTTACCTGTTTTAGACAAGTTGTCGTCTTCGTTATGTACATCTTGTCAAATGGGCAAGTCTTCAAAATTATCATTGTCAAACTCCAATTTTCATAGTGCTAATATTTTGGACTTAGTTTATTGTGATGTTTGGGGTCCAACTCCTACTTTATCATTTGATGGTTATCGATATTTTTTATTATGTGTTGATCATCATTCGAAATATATGTGGTTCTACCCATTAGCTCGTAAATCTGATGCTTATCATAACTTAATATATTTTATTAAAATGGCAGAAAGGCAATTTAACACTAAATTAAAAAGTATTCAGTCTGATTGGGGAGGGGAATTTCGCACCATTGCTTCGTTTTGTCACAATCTTGGTATAGTTCATCGACGCTCTTGTCCTCACACCAGTGAACAAAACGGCATTGTTGAGCGTCGTCATCGTCATGTTGTTGAAACCGGCCTTGCTCTTCTTGCTCAATCTCATCTTCCTCAACGTTTTTGGCATTTTGCATTCGAAACAGCTGTTTATCTCATAAATCGTCTTCCATCCCGGGTCTCCTCCAACAAATCACCCTTTGAACATATTTTCAAACGTCGACCAGATTACTCCTTTCTTCGGGTTTTTGGATGTCAATGTTTTCCCTACCTTCGTCCTTACAATAATCACAAAATTGAATTCCGATCTACTCCGTGTATCTTTCTTGGCTACAGTCCTATTCACCATGGTTATCGGTGCCTTGATCTCACAACTGAAAGAGTTTATATTGCCCGACATGTTCGTTTCAATGAAGATGTTTTCCCTTATCATGCCTCACCCATAAACTCTAACCCACCCCAACCTGACAGCCCTAACGTCTCCACTTATCCTATTGACCCTGACCTACCAGAATCTACTCCCGACACTTCTGCCCCAGCCGTCACTACACCAAACGCAACCACCTCGGCAACCGAAACCACCCACACCGAAACCAACCCAGCCACCACCTCAGCCGAAACTCCTCCCAATCCTGCCCCAAGACCTCGTCCAACACACCTTAGGCCTAATCCGAAACCAACAAACCGCTATGATCCCACTGCCTATATGGCTACCAATTTACCTAACCTACCTGTTGAACCTACTTCCTTTACCGTTGCCAATGCCTCTAAAGAGTGGCGTCATGCCATGGCTGAAGAGTTGGAGGCGCTTCATAAAAATGGTACTTGGTCATTGGTTCCTCCTGTTAAAAATGCTAATGTGGTTGATTGTAAGTGGGTCTACAGGTTGAAAACAGACCCAGCTGGAAAAATAAGCAGGTATAAAGCGCGACTTGTTGCAAAGGGTTTTCATCAACAGGCAGGAGTTGATTATCATGAGACATTTAGTCCGGTTGTTAAACCGGCTACTATTCGTACCGTATTGTCTCTAGCTGTCACTAACAACTGGTCACTTCGTCAACTAGATGTTCAGAATGCATTTTTGCATGGTGATCTTCAAGAAACTGTTTACATGAAACAGCCTCCTGGCTTTGTTGATTCTACCAAACCTGATTATGTGTGTCGTCTTCACAAGTCTTTATATGGGCTCAAACAAGCTCCCCGGGCGTGGTTTACTCGGTTGTCTATGGCACTTCAACAACTTGGCTTTTCCGGGTCTAAAACTGATCCGTCGTTATTTATTCTCAACAGGCGTGGCACTCTTGTGTATATTCTTGTGTATGTTGATGATATCATCATCACTGGTAATCAACCACAAGCTGTTACCAATATCATCAATCGGCTTAGTTCATTATTTGCAGTTAAAGATCTTGGCAGGCTGCATTATTTCTTGGGTATTGAAGTGGTAAATCATAATGACAACTTGATTCTTTCGCAGCGAAAATATATTTTGGATGTCATACATCGAGCTGGCCTTTCTCAATGCAAACCAGTCACCACTCCTATGGCTACCTCTCATGTTTTACTCCCTGACGATAGTCCTCTTTTTAATGATCCATCACGGTATCGTCAGGTTGTTGGTGCACTTCAATATGCTACTTTATCTCGTCCAGACATTGCCTTTGCGGTTAATAAAGTGTGTCAATTCATGCATGCACCGACCGAAAATCACTGGGCTGCGGTTAAACGTATCTTGCGCTATCTTCATGGCACGGCTCAACTTGGCTTACTTTTCCGTCGCGACTCTAGCACTAGACTACATGCTTTTTCTGACTCCTATTGGCATCAAGATATACAGGCTTACTCAGATTCCGATTGGGCTGGTTGCCCTGTCGATCGTCGATCCACGGGGGGATTTGCTGTATACTTGGGATCTAATCTTATTTCATGGACTGCACGGAAACAACGGACTGTATCTCGATCTTCTACGGAGTCAGAATACAAAGCAATTGCTGATACTGTGGCAGAACTAATATGGTTGAAATCTCTTCTTCAAGAGCTTGGAATAGTGAATCGGTCGCCTACACTTTGGTGTGACAATCTTGGTGCAACCTATCTTTCTGCCAATCCTGTATTCCACGCACGTACTAAACATGTTGAAGTTGATTTTCATTTTGTCCGTGAACAAGTTGCTCAAGGGAAATTAAATGTCAAGTTCATTGCAACTAATGATCAAATTGCTGACGTCTTTACCAAGCCCTTATCTTCTCAGAGGTTTCTATTACTACGGTCCAAGTTGCAAGTCGTTCCCCGCCCTCAACTTGCGGGGGAATATTAGACTAGTGGTCTAGATATATAATTAGTTTATAATAGAGGGTATTAGAATGTAATTTCGTCATCTATATAAACTATTGTAATCAGCAATTATAATTGAATACAAAATATTACGGTTTGATTGGAACCAAATGTTAAAGCACATTGCTTGAAGTAATTGATGCCTAAGATTGGGTGTTAATGGTTATGCATTAACTGGATCTTGATAAGTCTTTTTAATGTGGGAGTGGAGGCGGCCGGTTACAGCAGGCCATGAGGCTATGGAGTTGCAGCAGCTGGCGGATCTAGTGGGGGGTATCTCTTTATCGGTCGGGAAGGATCGGTGGCAGTGGCTTCTTAGCGGTACAAAGGAGTATGATGTGCAGAGTATCAAACATGGGCTGCAGCGGCATCGCTATAGTGTTCCGCCATACGTCATAAAGCGGAATAACTGGGTACCGAGGAAAGTTTGGATTCTAGTTTGGAGGGCGGAGCTTGATAGACTGCCCACTCAATGCGCGTTGGTCAGGAGGAATATAAACGTGGACTCGACTTTATGTCCACTTTGCTGTGAGCCTGTGATGCACAGGAGACAACGGTGCACCTTTTTGTTACATGTGCCTTCGTCCAGATAGTATGGCAATTGGTTGCACAATGGTTGAAGATTCCAGCTATTTTTGCTTTCCGATTACGAGACCTACTGGATCTGTATATGTACGTGGGCGGCTCGGCAAAGTTTAAAAAGGCTGTGCAGGCAGTTTGCTTCACTACCTTCTGGTGTGTTTGGATGACCCGCAACGAGGTCGTTTTTAGTCAAGGCCAATGCTCATAACACAAGGTTATAAATGATATAAAGGCTTTGAGTTATTTGTGGGTAAAATCAAGGTCTAAACAGGCGAATTTGGAATGGGAAATATGGGGTAGTTTTGATGTATATAAGGTTGGGTGGTTGCTCCCAGGTCCTTCCACTGCTAGCTTCTTGCTAGTAGGTGTGAGTGGGCCTTTGTTTTAATGAAATTTGCTGTTCGAAAAAAAAATATAAGGTTGGGTGGTAGCCTGTTTGGCTATGTATTGCTGGGTATTTTTTTTTTTTTTTTTTGGCTATATGAGGGTTTGTAGCTAGTCCCCTGCTAGCTGTTTTGTGAATGAATATATTTGTTGGCCGTTAAAAAAAAAAACGTCTTTTTAATGTGCCAGTGAGTTGTTGCCAGAATTAAAGGAATTGCTGCAATTGTGCAGAAAAAGGAGGTTGCATGTGTTCTGATAAAGGACCTTGGTAAGACCCTCATATTATGATGGTAAACAGAATCAAGATTCATTTTTAGGAAGTACCAGTTATTTGATCAGACATTGCAGCAGTCAAGAGGTTTTGGTCTGTATTTCAGCTCTCAAATTGTAGCTATCTACATTTTACCCTCCTCAGACCCTACCTTAGTTTTGCTATTGATGGGATTTACTGAGTATGATGACAAACTTATACAGTCAAGTTTTATAAAAAAGGTGGTCTGTTAGGTCGGTTTATATATAGTTTTAAAATGATTTTTTTTTAAAAAAAAACCCAACCATTAAAATTGTGACCTTGCCAAACAATCACAAGCCCTTCACCACCGTGATGGGCTTGGTTGCGGCAGTTAAGGGCGGACCTACCCTTTGTCCAGGGTGGGCGGCCGCACCCCTTGAAAAAAAAATCAGCGTATATTTTAGGCAAAAAACCCGCCACTGGAGCCAGTGTTTCACACGATCAAACCCATCACTAAGCCCCTATCACTTATGCCCCTCCCCCTTATGCTGTGACTCAATTTGAAGGGCAATTCAAAAAAACAGAAAGATTTAATTGAATAAACTGGTCAAACTTATCATTATTAGTAAACGAGTCAAACTACATTTATAGAATGCAAAGAAAAAAATGCTATGTCACCATACGATTAATATACCAGTCCACCGAAAGGGTATACAACTAGTTACAAATGATGACACCAAATTTTTATGTAAATCAACAAAAAGAAGTTCATTTAAGTTTCAATAAATAAAAGTCAACAGCAAATTCCAAAAAAATCAATACAACTTCAATATTTATGAACTAGACGATCTAAGGGTGGAGGGTATGGTTAATCACTCTAGGGTGATTGAGTGAAATCCTACCCAATAATATTATGCCATGTCAACTCCCCATTTCACTCCTCATTTTGTACTCAATCAGGGGGTATGGTTAATCACTTTAGGGTGATTGAGTTATAAATATTTTGATTGGTTAATCTCTCCTCTCTCTCTCTCTCTCTCTCTCTCTCTCTCCTCCATCACTCCTCCACCTCGGTGAATACTCCACGATTTCTCACTCTCTCTCCTACTCAAACACCCTAACTCAATCAAGGGGGTATAGTCACCGATCGGTGACACCCACTCAATCACACACTCACCGAACATTATACCCTCCACCCTAAAGTGGTATGATTTAGTTTTAATGTATGATTTGGTTTAAAAAAAAAACAACAGAAATTCGATAATAGGTATTAATGAAATCAGGGTCAAGTTCAGGGTGGGAGACATGAGTTCGAGGAAGAAGATGTAGCTTCTCATAATTTTTGGAAGGAGACACCCCTCAAGGAGATGTGAATATGTGATAGATTTTAAGGGGTAATTTAGTAAAAAAAAAAAAAGAGTAAAGTCCTATTTGAGTCTTTGTGGTTTGTGCAGTTTAACCATTTGAATCCAAAAACCAAAACTGTCTTGATTTGAGTCCCTGTGGTTTCTAATTTTAACCATTTGAATCCAAAAGTAAACAACATCCAAATCAGAAACATTTTGTTTTTGGATTCAAATGGTTAAAATTAGAGACCACAGGGACTCAAATGGTTAAAATTAGAGACCACAGGGACTCAAATCAAGACAGTTTTGGTTTTTGGATTCAAATGGTTAAACTGTACAAACCACAGGGACTCAAATAGGACTTTACTAAAAAAAAATTACTTTCCAATCCCGTTCACAACTTTTCAAACCAAACACAATATAAAGTTATACTGGAATTAATTCCAATTCCTTTCGTTTCTAATTCCAAATGTAATTCCAATTCCCTTTAAAAATATTTTTTCGAACGGCCCCTAATCCCCTAACTATGATTCATAAATGTCATAATAATGATATACATCCAATAAGTGTTCCAACAAAGCCCTTTCACTTCATTGATTATGAACAATTATAGAACTAGTTGACCCGTCCGTAGGCCGGGTACCCTAATGGCATAATAACATAAATACTCATAGAACATAATAAACAAAACGATAAAACATATTTATAATGTCACTAAACAAACAACGAAACATTAAAAGCAACAAAACAAAAGAGCATACTTAAGGGAAATAAAAATCTGGTGAAGTAAGAGTCTCGGTATATATTGCTCCTTGTAACCCATGAAACCAAACTAAAGGTAAGTAACAATCATCCCCTTTCTTTGTCGTGTCAATTTCATTAGCAACTCCATCATTTGATACCACAAGAAACATGCCAGTACTTGTAATATGTGTAATAGAGCATGATAAAATAATAGGCGGTATGCGAGGGAAAACCCATAATTTCACCCAACTTTCACCTTCCATCCTCCACAAATCAACCGTCCAATTAGGAAGCCCATGAGTAACAAACATATGAAGCTCTTTATGAACAACAACTAAATTTCCATCATAGTCAGCATGTGGAATTCTTGGAAAGGTTTTCAACTTAAATCTCTCTGATTCCACATCAAAGCCAAACAGCATAACACCCTTATTCTCAATAAAACAGTTAACCAAAAAATATAAAACACCTTTGCAAAAAGTTCCATTAGACCAAATAGGCTCTCCACGCCAGCAACGAAGTTTATTTGCAAAAGTGATTTTGTGCCACGAGTCAAACATACTTGAATATACATGAACCCACATTCTACCACGCCTACGCTTTATGTGTAAAAGCTTGTAATCATCCGTCTTATCCATATACAACCCAATTGCATCTGACTTAGGTTTATATAAACCACGACTATTTGAGCTGGACACCTCTTTAAATGCATGAGTTAATGGATTCCAAATAACCAATTTGCCAGAATTACGAAAACAAACACATAACAATCCTTCAAAACTTGTTAGAATGTTTACTTTATTCCAAGGCGCTTCAAATGGAAGTAACATTCTCGTGTTTAATAATGGACCTGAATCTTCACACGAAAGGGGGAATACAGAACATAAGCGCGAACCAATTACTATAAATTTCTGGTTATAGGATGTAGATATGTGACGACAATGCATCATAGCAAAATGACGTGTCGATAGAAGAGATAGCCATTCTTGCATACACACGTTGACCGACCCACACCCTTTGCAGGAAGCCTTATTAATATCTGATACACAAGTATGTCAAGACCAAGATCATCAATAGAAGTACTTTGTCGTCCATGGCCATGTAAAAACATTTTTCTTTTGCATGATTGTAGATTGTTCGTACTCATTTCTCACCGGAAGTAATATTAGTATAAATATTGTTAGCACATGATTTTGAATAAAATTACCTATATAATGTCATTCGTTCATAAAGTTAAATCTACATCACGACAGTAATAGATAAGATTATTAACTTAAACCGGAAAACATTTTAAAAATTTCAACAAAAAAGGTAAACAAATGAAAAAACAAAACATATTAAGTACCAAATTCTAAGTAATCCAAAACATTAAATAACATGAACAATAATTTTAACGTTGCATAGTTCTAAGCAAGTGTGCCTCATGCACATCTGGTTCAATAACCATTTTAGTAAACTCCGTATCCTTCAACATATTAACTGAAAAAAAGCAGACATGTGTTACAAACTATGTTCATAGGTCATTTAAAAAATTAAAATATATAAGAAATATGTATTAATCCTATAACATACTTGATGACGTATAGACCAACTTGAGTTGAGAGACGTATATGATAGATTTACTGGATATTGCACGATATGTTCGTACAATATTTATATGCCTCGATGTGTCTAGACGCAACTTTATAACGTGACCACTGTCAAATAATCAAACACATTATATTAAAAATATATGTATATATATATGCGGGTTACTTAAAACATTAAGGTCATTAATAATAAAAACGTGGCTTACGTAGCATCTTGCAAATTAATCTTAAAAGTAAACATATGCTTTATTCTTTTCCCATTGATGATTTTTCCTACAACATCTACAATAAAGGCAACAACATGTTAGACTTTTCACACACACACACACACATATATATATATATATATATATATATATATATATATATATAACAAACCCAAAAAAAATAGAAAGAATTTATGTATACCAACAATATGTTTGTGAAAACCCTTATACTCTTTCAGAACATTAAAGCACGGCACCAGTGGATACAACGGAAAACCCTTTGAAACCTCACATATACACGGAGTAAATTTTGTACCTTCATTTATAACTATTTTGATACGACCATAGATTAAGAAGTAGCTTTTGTATGTTGGATAGTCGTTATACTTGAAATTCTCAATTTGAAAATGCGAAACCGAAAAAACATGACCCACGAGTTCCATGCCATCAAATAAGTGAACCAAATTAGCGGGGACAATTGCTGCAACTCTTCTTCTCTATAATATAAAGTATGTTACTTAAATATAATGTATGTAAACTTAAAAAACGAAATAAATAAATAAATGTACTTACATCTTTATCAAGTAAAATAAGTAGTAATTTGTTTTTGCTGACATCAAACCAAGTAAATTCAACACGTACAACACTAAGATTATACCATGCTCCATAGTGAGTTAGTGAAGAAAAATCAGCTACAGTGTAATCTTCATCCATCTTCTATAAAAACAAATACAAATACCATAAAAGATTTAAAAAAATCTCTAATAACAAATTAAAAGAATAAAAAATCAAAGAACAAAAAAATTAATAAATATCAATAAAAATTAAAAGTAAAAAAAAATACAATTTCTAAACTATATATATATATATATATATATATACACAAATGGGCCAGGTTATTATATAATGAATTGAGGTTTTGGGCCATATTCGCTTAACAGGCCAGGTTTAATCTAAACACAAATTGGAAAAGGGCCGGGTTGGATATAGAAATACGGATATTAGACGAATAATCCGAATTAAGAAATGGATACTACATAATGCTAGTTAACTCAACCCTAGCCACAAATGTGATGAATCCAGCCCTCTTTCTTGTCCAAAATCGCTTCTCTCTGCATCCCGAGTTCATCCTCATCATCAGTTTCCATGGCGATTCACGATGGTTACACTTGTGTACACTCTATTCAGCTCCGTCATACGTATCATCACTTCAATCGTTTCAAACTTTCAAGGTTTTTACCCCTCTAAACCCTAGCGTCTTATACATCATACTATTTTGTTCGATTAGGGTTCTTCATATTTGATTAACACTTTCATTGATGGACGCTTGGGCAGGATAACGACTGCAGATCTGTATTTCGGCATTTTTACGGTTAATGGTTATGAATCTATGGTGTTAGGGTTCTTCGGATTCGATTAATACCTTTCGGATCTTAGGGTTTCAGCTATTGACACATGTTCGACCTGTATTTCCGCATTTCTTAGGGTTAACGGTTGTGGAACGATGGTATTAGGGCTCTTCATGTTTGAGTAAAACTTTTCGGATTTTAGGTTTTCAATTGTTGAAATATGACAGATCTGTGTTTCGGTAGTTTAATGGGCTTAGGATTTTTCGTTGAAGTGAATATGTTACCACGGAGTTAAAGACGTGGTCTAGATAAGCTCTAGAACATAGACAAATGGTGGCTGTGCTGGATCCAATACTTGGCAGACTCTTTGTAAGTTTTATTTTTATGTTTAACACTAATTATTGTATCAATTATTAAAGATTTTGTCTGTCTTAATGGGCTAACAGGAGCGTTCAAATGAGGGACAGAAGCTAGACTTATCCTTAAGAGACTGAATCATCTTACAGACCTATTCTGCATTTTGCAACCCATGGTCTTAATCATATATTATGGCACTGTAAGTGTCTCTAACCACTGATTCAAACTCCTTACTATGCCTATTTGTTTGTTTTAATACAATATTGTTTGAATTTAAGGGTATAATTTACACAATTCTTGTTGTTCACAACTGTTATAGTATGTGTTTTCTATATAACATTTTACTGTAGTTAGTTATGATCTGAGACTGTTAGATTCTACACATTTGATGAAACAATGGTCTACATGTATTAACACACATATCACATACCTAAATGCTTTTGATTGCATTGTTTAAGATATAAAAACAAAAACACAAACAAACCTATTTGTAATAAAAGCTAATCTAAAGAGATTAGGAAACCATACTTTATTTCTCCAACTGGTTCTGCAAAGGTACTCAATATGATGCTTTTTAAGATAAACAAAACAGAAAGAAAGAAGGCGACATATTAAAATCATAGAACTACATTATATAGAGCTAATATCCGAATTTTTCTCAGGGAAGTTAATCTATATTTAGACAGTTAATAAATCATGGGATAGTGGGAAAGTGGGCTGACTTAGTAATCTCTTTATATTAACTGCATAATCGGTTACTAAACCTATAAGTTTTATATTCCAGCTATTTTTTATTTAAATTTTTTTATAACCGAAACTGATCTTTTTTTAACTTTGTAACAAAAGCTTATACTATTTGATAGAAGTTATATTTTACACTAATGAAGCCATATTTTTTAAAAACTCTTAAAAAATCTTATCAACCATAAATTAAGAACTAATTGTTAAAAAAACTTATATGTTAACTTAACATAAGAAAAATATTTGAATGATAATAATAACAATAATACTAATAATTAAACTTCTTGTTTATATACACATATAAGAAATGTATTTGTATATCCTTACTTTTAGTAAACCATATTATTATTATGCTTAACATTGTATACTCTTTTACTAATCTTCTGTTAGTATCCTGCAGCCCTAAGTGAACGCTACAGAACTGACTTGCTTGGACTTACATGCTATCAGGTGCTATTATTTCTTTCTTGACTTTTTTTTCATTTCCTTGCATTAGGCATACTTGTTGCCGGACTAGTCGGGCCGGTGGTTGCTGGGACACAGGGTGGGCCATCCCCTATTGCATTAACTGTGACATTTGTTTGAATATATGTAATGCATTATCCGGGTTTGTTGTTTGGTTTGTTCTTATTGTCTAGTTATTTGCATTGTCAGATGTAGGTGGCTTCCTTGGCATGGTTTGCGGTGGCACCTTGAGTGATGAACCACTGATCTGACCCTCTGTCTCGTGATAGCTTGTTGAGTGTTTGTTTTGTTTCTTTTGGTGGTATTATTTGTGAGTATGATTTTAACTTATAGCATATAACCAACTGTTCAAAAACAACATTAACTTCAAAGATAACAACGAAACAAAAATAATTCAAAAGCATAAATAACTTAAAATCAAATGATAAACATACTTGAAACACAAATTACTTAAGGTAAACCTAAACTCTAAATGAAGTCAAGAAGTTATTGTAACATGACTTGCAACATGATACAACCTTAGGCCTACAATAAGCTGCACATACTAAACATGTTTTACCATTCACAACACCTCCTTCACTATAAGCCACACAGTTCTCTTCACTATCATCATTTTCTTCTTCCCCTATAACTCCATCATTTTTTTCGACCGCCTCCTCTTTCTCCATCTCCACCCCCCCCCCATCTTTTTTTGCCATGTCCTCCGCAGCACGCACAATTCTCAAATGCTTCTTACCTTTAACATGAGTACTCAGATTTTCAGCACTCGTGCAAGTTACATCACAAAGCTCACATTTGAATCCATGAGTGGTAACAACTCCAACATTCTGATAAATGTAAAATTATATTTAAAAACCTACCAAAATATATTTACTTAGCAAAAACAACAAAACCCGAAAGTTTTTACCTTTTTAATATGCCCTTTGGAAGCAATATGCGCATAGTACTGTTGTACACTATGACAGACCTTCTTGCAAAGGGGACAACTTAAAATACTGTTGGGTTTTGCCCCGTTTTGTAGCACGATTTTAATTTTTTTATCCATTCTGAATAACAAAAAGAATACTGATTAAATTATTTATACTATTCTAAATGGAAGGTACTAACTCAAAAATAGGAATGTGGGATTATGGTTAGTTATTTGTGAGAAATTTCTGGTAGAGTGGGTGAGTGGAGATTAAAGTTTTATAACTAATAATTTTAAAATTACCGTAAGTTATAAAAGTTAAGGATAGATGTTAATTTTATAAGTTTGTGTTTTTAACTATATTAGACTACCAACTTTTTATATAAATCTAAATATTAAATGTACCAACCAGTATACATGTTAGTAATTATATTGGCACAACTAAAATAATATTCACATGTATTCAATTTATCAAATGTTGGTTTGATTTATATATACTTCTTTACTTTTAAATTCATACCTTTTAATTGATTATTTGAAAAAACGTTTGTACTTGACTTTTAGTAGTCATACATTTGTTACTTGTAATTATTTGAAAGGTTATTATGTTGCAATTCCTTTTAAAGTGTAAAAATATATTTCTTCTATAATAATATAAATGTATTTAAAAAAGAGAACATGTTTTCTTAATGAAGCATATAATACCTAAACAATTGTTTTAGAGTTATAGTTCACATCAAATTAAGTACAAAACATGAGAAAAGAAAAAAAATACAATACATAATGTAACAACCCTAAATTCAGCCACTTTACAAAAAAGAAACAAAAATTAGATAAGTACTTTAGGATAACAAACTTCAAAACATAAACAACTCAGTGATCACACTAACATAATTAGCACAAACATTCTTAAGACAAGCTAGGATATACACGAACTACTCGGTTTCGGCTTTGAATTGATACCCTACGAATCTTATTTTTTCTCTTAAAAGAGGCAATGGAATCCGCTGTGTCACTAAGCTCATGCTCTTCCCCATTATCTTCTTCAGAACTATCCACATCTATTACTTCTGTCTTGTTCTCTTCTCCAAGGGATAACGACCTTTTATTTGTTCTTTCTTTTACCCAACGGTGCATCTACAATAAAGACGTTTAATATATTATATGACCACACGTATGAACACACCAACAAAATATCTCATCACTAAATTCCTGCTCTAGCTCTAGGTCTAGATTTGGATCCTTTAATTCTTTGGTGATTAACTGCTCCATCACATTGTCTGATAAATAGACCTTTTTATCATCTTCTTCAGCCTTGTAAGTTGGTTTCACCTTACATGCATTAAAGACAAGTAATTTATCAATATACATGTTTGGATGAATACTCAAATACAATGCGGCATGTTAACTTAAAAGAGAAAATATACATACAAAAAAGCTAGATTCATACCTGGATTTTCTTCTCAGTCATAAACTGCATCGGCGAAATTAGTTTGGGCTCATACAACTCAGCCTTATACACCGGCTCCATCTTCCAATTAACACAAGTCAACAGTTAAAAAGTAATTGTTACCATCACACAATACACTAAAACATGTGTTCACTACATAAAATACCTTGGAATTATGTATTTTTTTCAGAATGATTTTGACCATTCTGTTCCTTGCTGATTTAGACATATAAGATTTTAGGAGGAAGTATCTTCTTATACTGTCAAAACACATGTACATACCACAAAAACCTGACACGTGGCCACTACATCAATGCCCACTAATTCATTTAACTAAAAATACGACGGTTTAGGAAGTTTTTGGCTTTCAAATTACTTGGAGGGAAACAACATATATAATTAAGGTGTTCTATTTCAGTATAAAAACATTTTTTTTTTGCAAACATAAAGTAAAAAAATGTTGCTATACTTTATATAAAACACAATATTTCAAAAAATGGGTTCAATTTACAAACTTTTACAACTTGCCGCATATACAGTTTTTATTCTTTTTTGCAGTTTTGATCATTAGATTTAGGACATAATATTTTAATATTTGTTTTTCTTTATGCGTTGCTAACTGTTGAATCATGGATTCATCACACTAATATTTGCATGGAGATGGGAACTAACTGGAATTATAAGTTGAATCATATGAAAAATGCATTCGTATCTGTAAGGTAATTACAAAAACTCTTTTACATATTTCATCACCCAATACTAATAATAGTTAAAAATACATATATGCTTATAACTTACACATCTTATTTTGACTTCAATCTTATTGACATTACAGATAAGAAGGAAGCCAGGGATGCTCCCATATTTTCAATGACCATTCAAGATGATCTAACAGTTTTAACTCCCATGAGATAAGATCTATTGAGTATAAAGGACAAATTTTTCTTAACAATAAGTTAAAGGATTCATTTAAAACCCAAGGAATATTTGTTTCCGAAGCGGACGGTCAATTTTGGGCTTTATTTAATCGAATCATTGGTAAGTTTTTGTTAGTTATTCTACCTTTACGGATTAATTATAATAATTAGACCTACTATTTGTTTAATATTTAGAAAGATTAGTTTTTTTCTATTAGTTAATATACCTTTATTATTTAAAATAGAATATAATCAAAATTATAAACATATTTAGAAAGTTTAGTTTTTTTAGTTACTTATTCTACCTTTATTATTTAAAATATAATACAATAAATATTGTAAACATATGTTACCTATAAAACTATTAAAAACTATTTGTTTAACAAAATTTTATCTATTACTTTATAAATTACATTATTAACTATAAACAAACCATATAAATTTACTATTACTTTATTAATTACTTTACCTATAAATTTATTAAAAATTATTTGTTTAACAAAACTTTATCTATTACTTTAATAATTATAAACAAACCATATAAATTTACTCTTAAATAACAAAGTCTATTATATTAGTATTTTATTAAACATCAAATCAGTTTCACATACCCCCATAAAAGAAATTAATTAAAACCCTAATAAATATCAAAGAAATACGTATCTACTCTCCATCTCATTTACGGTGATACTATTCACCTTCTTCTACACTCTTCTTGCCGATCAGAGTTCAAGCTTAATCAGGTATTTTTTTTTATTCTATATTTAACAGTTAAGTTTTACTATGTTCACTTTGCTTTCTTGATTTCATTTAATTTCAAGTACTACCTCAAAACTGTTTGGTTTCTATTGTTTTTGTTTTAAATCAGAAATACATACTTCCCATAACCGCTTGACAGTTACCAAAACCGATTGGCAGTTATCACCTATATGTTCAACTGAATTTCGATTTTTTTAAAAGTTTAAAAGTTTTCGGTTTTTCCAAAAATATATTTAGGGCTTATCCCGGAAATGTTGGCCCAAACACATAAGTGTAGATGGATAAAATAAAAATAAGAAAATGAAATAACCGATCACTTTGACCAAAAACACACCTGACTCATTCTAAACTTGCAACCAGAGATGTTATTGTTTTACTATTTTTAGTTTACTTTTAAATTTGAAATATTGATTTAAAAAACTGAAAAACCAGAAACTTTTCAAACAGTTTTGAGGGCTTGTATGTATATGATTCGAATATTAGTTGTGGTTCACTTTCATTAGTTCATGATTTGAATTTTGTTCAAGTACCTTGTTCATTCGGGCTGATGTGTGATGCTCATTTTTTAAATTTTTTTTCTAATATCATCTTTACCCGAACTCATCCTTACCAACCTGACCCAATCCTGATTTCGACTCTTTTAAGTATGTGATTTTTATTTTTTGTAAACATTCAGATGGAGTTTACAATACTAATCAAAGTAGCTGATTGCAACGACCTGCAAGACCGACTGGTAAGATACATCGTGACCCAAATCTGATTTCATTTCTTTTAAGTATTTGATTTTTATCCTAACATCTGTGTTTGAAATAAAAAAATATTGTATATATAGGAACTCCCAAAAATATTGAGCAACCAGCTTCCCAAAAACTGTGAAATACTCAAACTTGTTGATTATACGGGAATGAAATACAAGGTTGCAGTCGAAAGCTTGGGTCGAAGAAGAAAAACACTACACGGGCCCGAATGGATGAGGTTTTTTCAATCTATAAAACATAAGAATATAGACAAACTATGTTTCAAAAGATTGAAAGAACTTAAATTTGAGATACTTCTTTTGAACACTGACGGTTTGGAAATTAGAAAGCATTCCTCAGGAAGAGATTACATTCATGGCTGTTTGGTACAAGCTAAAGAAGAAACATACCATCAACAGGTAGAACTTTGCTACCTTGTTTTATATATTATTGTCTCTAATTTCTGAAAGAGAAACTGCTATATTATATTCTCTGTTTTGAATAAAATCTAATCTCACATTTCTGAAATGTATGAATTATAGGATTTACCTCATGGTTCGCTGTGGCTGCTATCCGAGAGGCGCTTAAAAATCGACAACTTGTTTGCTAAAGTACACGACCCTAAGCAAAGTTTCAAGGTCGATGTGTGTTATGCTTTCCCTCCCGGAAATGAAAAACGAATAGCTGTCGGTTTCATGGGGTCAGGTTGGACCACCTTTTGTGTTGAAAATGACATTGAAGAGGACTACCAACTGCTCTTTCAATGGATGGGAAGCACTCCACAAGAGCACTTTAACTTCAATGTCCTGATATTTAACAAAGATGGCATTGGACTTCACGCAGCCACTACACATCAATGCAACCGCACCAAGCACCACCACCACAACAGCCGCCCCAGCTACCAGAAACAATTTGAACACCATGCCATAGAAACACACATGCTGGTAATTAAAAACTAACTATTAGTATACTTTATTTTCATTATAATGTTGGAGATTGAATAACAAAACCAATAATTTATTTTTACAGACGATACCGAGGAACTTTGTTTGGGATCACCAAATCATTAGCTACTGTAATGCTATGCTTTCATTTGGCCATGTTAAGTTTCTGGTACCGCTACGTGTAAGGACAGATCCAAGAAAAGTGGATGATGAGAACCATGTCATAATGTATGCGGACTGGCAGCATATCCTGGACGAAGCGGGGATGACTAAGGACAAAGTGATGAGGTTTGAGCTGGTGGGAGAAAAAAGCGTGGCAGGTGATAAGGTCTACTTCGAAGTTTGTTGAAATCAATTCGGACAACTTTTTTGGATTCAGTGGTTTATGTTTTTGTTATGTTTGATGGACAACTTTCCTTTTTTAACTGCATGTAGAACTTTAACAGTCACATCCCATTACGATGTTATCGTAATTTTGGTTCGGGATGTCTAAAATATAACTGAAATATCTATGTCAATTGTCTTGGGCTATGTTACAAACAGGGCCAGCCCAAGTCCACTTGGGCTTTGGCCACCAAATCAATAGGGCACCAAATCAAGTTTATTAGTTTGCAACTGGTTCACATAAGTAACATAGAAAGCAACAAAAATCTTATCACAAAAAGCAACAAAAAAAAAAAACATATATAATGATTCATAAAAACACATATTATCTAATCAGTATATCTCTTTGGCTTTCGTCTTGCTCGTTTAGGCCTCACTTGTTGATCACGCTCATTGGAACACTCAACAACAGATGTCGTAGCAGTTGTAACATCACCAGTATTCGACTTTCTTGTATTAATGATAGAACCATTATCCGCTTCATAATCAAACGACTGTACATGCAAAGAAAAAAATTCAATGCAATCAAGCAAATTAGAATCAATGCAATAAGTGAAGATTAAAAAAGAATAACATACCAATGGTGTTTCATTAGACGAGACTGATGAAATGATTGGTCCCCATAACAATTCATCAGCCATATCCATTTCTTCAGTTGAGACTCTTGAAAAAAAGTCTGCACATTCATCTTCATTGTCTTCAAAAACATGATCTATATCATCCGTGCAAGTACTAATCGTAGATAAACTAATGTTATTCGCATGCGATTCGATATAATCCTTAATGAACTTTGACACAGTAAAGCGATAAGAATAGTGAGGTGCCAAGTTATATTCATCAATCTTGATCCGAAATGTAACACTCCTAGCACATAAAGTATCAACCAAATATGTGTGAGCCCATAAAGGATCATTAACACCTTGCAGAAACAGAATAACATTATTACTGACATAGACAAACATTAGCAAAGAAATCAAATCATTCATCCATATAAAACAAGATATTAACGAAATATTTGGTTTAAACCTCAGACAAACTTTTAGAAAGCAACTCCTCTGCAGTAATGCCAATAAGTGCAATCACAACATCATCAAAAAGAACGCACGTCATCTCAACATCATTATCAACCACGCGGACAACCAACTTGAAACTGTCGAAATAATATAATTAAGTAAACAATATAGAAATACAACAATGTGTAAAGACTTACGCTATCTGTGGATTGAGAACATTTTGTTGACATGATACACAATAATAGGTACCATCCATGAACCACACCTTCTTTCGACATTTAGAACATTTAACATACTTCCAATCATTAAACAAATCAACATCAATTATAGTACCAAAGATGTTATAAAATGTGCCCTGCAAAGCAAAAAATATATGGTATCAATTAAAAACATTGCAAAAGCAAGTTAAACGTTATTAAAAATAATTGATCTACACCAAAAACAAAGGATATAAGATAGATTAAAAGCCAATACCTTACAAACTCCTGCCTGAATAGATCGATAAACATCAGCAATACTAACAACGTGCAAGTCTTCATTTTGTGGTGTGTTAGCTTTAAATAAAACAGGTACCGGTAACCTTCAAAGGTCGTAAAATAACTTGCATTAAAACATACTATGCTTTGAAACATAAATAAGATTTAATACAAGGAATAATACATTGTCTTGAAGACATCACAAACTGGTGATGACAAGTTAATATATAATTGAGATGCAACTGTTGACATCACACAAGGACCACCTAACAAAAAAAAAAAAAAGAAACACCAATGGATCAAGTATATATATTAAAAATATACATACAAATATTTCATCTATTACATTACACATACCTTGAAACAATCGAACCTTGCAAGATGTTAATACAACAACTGTATTAGTGGCATGCCGCCTCATGTCCTCATCAGTATACTTAAGTGCAAGTTAGCCCCATATAGAAGCATTGAGATCATTACCACTATATTTAATAAAAACACAACCATTCCAAAATAAGCAAAAAAAAAAAAAAAAAGATAGAACGCGCCACAAAAACAATCTAAAAAACTTACACTTCATCGGATAAAACAATTCGTCGTACTTCCCGATTATTTGATTGTGAAGACCGCAAATCAGTATCAAGATAACCCCACACACGAAGAACACCCACAACATCTACATATAAAATATAGTTATATATAGACATGAAGACGCAAAGAGAAAAACAACAACTAAACCTGTTAGATATATGTCATTCTTCAAGCGTGATCCAAGCATGTTAAAAGGCATCGGCTCAAAAACATGACGTCTAAATAAGCTCGGTTGAACTCTTGATGGACTAATTGATGTACATCGCATAAACTTAATATAGCAATCACGTTTCAACGGACGATACCATGAGTCGTATACAAGAACCTCAAAACCATATAGCCTATATACGCAACCATCCTCCAAATGATTAGTAAAAAGATGCATCAAATGAAAAGGAATTTTTGCATGAATTGAACAATCCTGCAAGGAAAACATGCAACATTACAAAACATATAAATTACAGTTTTTTTAATTAATTAAAAAAAATGCCTTACGCGTTCATCTGAAAGGATGACATCAAATGACAGTATACGATTTGAGCTAGGAATGTATGTTGTCCAAGAACATGTGACCATTACAGTGACTTGCCATTGGTCAGTAATACCAGGCATCAAGTCTGAAATATACCGATGTCCCATTCTATATTATGTGAACCTAAAACATGGAAACAAAAAAAGTTATGGAAAACTTATATTAATAACAAAATATACGTAAAGGAAATATATATCTATATATAACAACCAAACACATAAACACCAAATGCAAAACAACGTAATTACAAATGGCATATTTAGTCAACCAAACCAGTATATAAACTAAGTAAACATTAAATACAAGTGTTCAAATAAGAGAGACATAATATGCTACCTTTATAGAAGCGTACATGGTAGCACTTCCACTTCTCAATAACAACATACAAAACACTCAGACCAATGCATCACTTGACATCAAAGGTAAGTTATAAAAAACTTCCTTATAAACAACATTCCTTGTTAATTGGTTAGAACACTTGCCATCATTATCAACATAAAATCGTAGACCAGCTCGAGATGTAACACGGGAGGCAATCACATAAAGTTGACCATGTGAAAAAACAGGCTTTATCAAGTAACCACAAACATGTTTAAATGTTTGGCCCTGACTTTTATTAATTGTCATAGCAAAACATAGTTTCACGGGAAACTGTCTTCTCTTAAAGTGGAAAGGCCAACATGTAGAAGTTGGAGTCATATCGATTCTAGAAATAAAAGCTCTTTCTCCAACATGCGTGCCCGTAATAATAACGCCCTTAATAACACGCCGACTTATTTGAGTAACCACTAAACGGGTCCCATTACACAATCCTTTCTTGAGATTCAAGTTACGTAGCAATATGATTGGTGCCCCAACCTTTAACTTTAATATGTGATTCGGTATGCCAGAAAACTGTAAAGTATTAAGAAACTCCGTAGGATACATAGCCTGTATTTCTTCAATATTATTTGTACTTGCACAAATGGAATCGACACTAAATAACTCATGATTGTCACCTGGCAACTTATCAAGAACATGTAGATTAATCGTATCAACCTCATTGTTAGTCGATGATAAAATACAGCGCTCCTGTAGGTAAGAAACATCAGTGAATCGTTCTTCTATATTAGGAAATGTATCTGAAACAACTGATTCAATAGGATTATCTGAAACAGGAATCAATAGATCGCGAGGTATATTAATCCAAGTTCTCTCATCTTCCCCGTCTAGCGAAATTGCAGGAAGACGACCAGACCCCATATCTAAAATCCACTTATTGAAATCTCGATGCTGTATTACAACATCGTCATTAACACTTGAACTATTCAACCGCATATTAATCGTTAAATAAAAAACCTTACATGCACCCCATATAGTCGATGACTTATTCACAACCGAAGCAACAATCTCACTACGCGGAGCAAGCAGAATTACAGGAAGAATTTGTCGAAAATCTCCTCCAAGAGCGACACATTTCCCTCCAAATACTCGACGGTCTGCACCAGGTATATTATTTCGACAAATATCTCTAAAAGTACGGTCAACCGCTTCAAATGCATAACGATGTTGTAGCGGTGCCTCATCCCATATTATAAGCGCAACATCATTAATCAGCCCAGCAAGATCCGTCCCAACATCAATCGAGCAGCAAGAATCCTTATCAAGTTCAAAGGGAATCTTAAAACGCGAATGTGCTGTACGACCACCAGGTAGTAGACGAGAGGCAATCCCAGAAGAAGCAACAGACAAGACGATTTGGCCACGTAAACGAAAACAGGAAATGAGAGTCTTCCATAAATACGTTTTTCCCGTCCCTCCACTACCAAAAACAAAAACAAAACCAACGGTCCGTCTATCAACACAATCACATACATAATCAAACACCTCCCTTTGTTCAACATTCAATCCACGAAATAGATCATGAAAAAGCGTCATTTCTTCTTCAATATTGAAGGTGCGCTCGGCCATAATCAACCGATTTTCCATAGTATCAATCAATTGACGATCAATTTGAGGCAAATTAGGAAAATCTAACAAACTGTTACCATGACCAATTAAAACTCTTACAATCTCAATCCATGTATAATTGAGAATCTCTTCATCTGTGAATACCACATCATCATTCTGTAGTATTGTGCGTCGATTGTAAGCAATATCATCTGATAAGTAAGGTAGACAATCAAAAAATAACCTCCGTTGATCACTAACCGTCCAAAACAATAGAATGCAGGCAAATAAATCACGAAGTTGATTCCCTAACTGCCATTGAGAAGCTTCATGTATTGAATCTACCCACTCAACATCATCTCCTAACAAACCCAACGCGTTGCAAGCAGACATATAAGTTGGATGCTCAACACCATCAACCGTACGAAAGTCTTTAAAGCTTAATGGCCCACGTTGAACATTTAATAACATACGGAGGTAATACTTTTCACCCATCGATGGGCTCACATAATAAATGCGGCCAATACACACCGTCCTATGTCGTGGCAACCACTCCTTCTCCTTTTCATGCCAAGTGAACTTTGATGGAAACTCTACATATGTTAAAGAACGACCATGCGGAAACCTTTCATTTGCACGCATCCATTCAGTAAATTTTGACATGCTAGCCGTAGCACGTTGGGCAACTTCCTCAACCTCATCATTATCATGAAAATACACTCTATTACACCCTTCCTCGTGAAAAGGTAATCGCTCAACAGCAACATCACGATACTTCATTTCAAATTCAAAAATCTTCCAACATGCCTCAATAGAAGATATATACCGACAATTTAAATATTCCTCAATTTCATTTTCATTATGTAATAAGGACGCAAACGTTGTCTTATTTTGAGCACCTTCCAAAACCACGGTTGCACAATCTGGGCCTTTGTTTATATAAGTAAAAAGATACTTGACTAACATCCCTTGGTTGCACCACTCAACATTAATGTGACAACCATATTTCACTAACAATTCACGGTTATAAGGAACAACATACCGATTATCAAGCTTAATATCTTGAGAACCAACTTTAACAACTCTTGAATTATTGGGCCTCTTATAACACGGCCAACCATCATTTCGGATAAATGTCTCCTCACAATAATTCTTTGGGTACCCTTTACTACATACACCGTTATGCATACAAGGACTTGAAGGGTTGAGCAAACCACATGGACCATGCATCATTTACGTACGAACAATACCGAAAGCTATAGGGTCTTCCACCTCCGAAGGAAGCTCAGCAGATATATATTTATCGATATTGTCAACCGTATTAATCTTATCTTCAGGTTGTAAAAAAAGCAGAATATGAGAGTGTGGAAGTCCTCGTTTCTGAAACTCGATTGTATAGATAACTAAACAAAAAAGAGCAAAACAAAATATGACACCTGGCTAAAGAATAAAAAAAATCATATAATATTTAAACAATGGAAATGCTAGTAACAAACCTGCTTTCGTGTGTCCAAAAATATTTCTTTTCCTTATGTCTTTGATAAGTTCATCAAGTTTAATTTTGAAAACACGGGCAACAATGTCCGGGCGGTCGGATGCACTCATACCAGGGGTTGTTGCTTGAATGTGTCGGGTAATTTCCGGCCATTTTGAATTGCATGTCATAGTAATAAAAAGGTCCGGAGCCCCGGCCCAACGACAAACAGCCATTGCATCCTGATACTGTTGAATCATATATCTTGGCCCACCGGCAAATGTTGCTGGCAGGATAACACGTCGACCAACTGCTTGACAACTTGTTTCACCATCAGCGATACGATCATATAAACCATTATACAAATCCGAACGAATAGTGTTTTGCTTTTGTTTGAACCAATTCATCTCATGTTCAAGGATAGCTGAATAACAGTCCACAACATACGTCTGAAATAAACGGCCAGATTTGTGTAGTGTCTTACCTTCATTCCTCCTAAGTTGTAAACGATAAGAATAATATTCTCTTAATGAAACCGTTTGCCGCCTACTTGATGCAGATATATTACATAGAGGAATATTAAGATGGAATCCATCTTCTCCATACGGAAACAACAAAGGATACTGCAACGCCATAAAACTTGGGTGCAATTCAGACATACGCTTTGCACTACGACTACCACGTTCTTCAATAATAATATCACGTGAGTCTGTAGGATTTCCGTCACCTGGAATCAATGCAGCCACTTCAGGAACAGTAGGCAAAGAATATTGTCCTTCTCTTCTATTTCGCGTACCAAGCAAGCAAAGCGTAAGACGTTGCATTGAGTTGTCATTAAACCTTTCACGTGCCATCCTAAAAGCCTGCACCAATGCATTGTTCGCATCAAGCATCAACAGCAAGTCATTCACCAATGTGCGTAGGATGACTTGATCAGACGTTGGTGACACACAATTTCGCAAAGCATAAAAGCGATTATCAATCTCATTTTCCGTGTCATAAACATACAATTGAGCAAATCTAGGGCGTCCATCAGGAAGCATAGGTAACAATGATCCAATATTATGATGGTTGTGGCCATTCAAACGGAATGTATAAGGCCCACGACCATCATTTAAATCCGTAGATATTCTCCCATTGGTTGATGTAAATGCAAACATCGTATTTAAAAGCTTTATGTTTTCTCTAAACACTCGAGATCGTGATTCTCCATTGTAATCTAGAAGACGACCCAATGTTTGAGGAGGACGTCGAAGAAATGGCAAGCAAACCTTTCCTTCACTACAACATAACAAAAAACTTGGAACACGAGGAGTTAAACTTTTAAGAGTTCGTTCCTCATACCAAAGCATAGCTCCACAATGAACACATACATGGTTTGGATCACCGCAATCCCAATACGACGGACATCGCCCTAAAAAGGTAAGTAAAGTGTAAACAAACACTATCAATGTCATATAATGTCGCAACCCCCGATCCCTGATCCCCGGGAACGGGCGGACGCGAACTCAGTTGTGGTGGTATCAGGTTATTAAATCTCGCAGTGGAATTTACATCAGGACCGTAGTTAGGAAATGTTTATCAGAGTAAAACCACCATATTTGATATTAATAATAACATGGGCAAAACCCAAGTTCCTTATTACAATACATTTATAGGGACAAACCCTATTTTATTGAATTTAAAACATCGTTTATTAGATAACTTTTATAGCCACATTTTCCCCAAGCCTTCAGTGCTCTACAGCTGGCTTTTCATTAATTGGCTGTTCACATTGTGTTACCTGTAACGCGTTTTAAAAACATTTGTCAGTCGGAAATACTGGTGAGTGAATCCCAGTTTAATCAAGAAACATTTTATCAATTAAAACAGTATTGAGAGCGATCACATTGTTTATTTCTACACAATTACTCATTCAGTATTTGCCACTCGACCGGATCTATGGCTATGGTCAAATTACCCATTGGCTAACTCGTCGTCCAATGGTAATGCACTGTCATTCAGACTTACTACTACTCGTAGTAAATTTTGTATACAAACCCCCATAATACCGGCAGTAATTGAAGAACTACAAAGACTCAATCACCGCTTAATCGCATTGTAAAACAATTAAGGTTTTGTAAAATATTCCAAAAACATTAACAAAAAGAGGATAAACTCACATTGCTGTTTTAGTCTTTTCGTAAGGGTTTCCTGGATATAATCTATAATTTATACAAATGTACATTGGTTAGTATCATAACCCTTTGAAATTATTAATAATACCCTCCCCGAGACGGCATTCCAACAACTACGTCGGGCAGAACCACGACAGTTGTTACGGAACCCTAAATCAATCGGGCAACGTAACTATTATGAAACTAGGGTTATAATACTTACAATGGAGCAGAACCTCGCTAATTAGGGGGTATAATACTTGCAAAATATGCCTAATATCAGAGAATTCGAGATTGAGAATTTAGAATGAGCGACGGAAACTGAAAACTGATGCCTGCTATTTATAGTTGTGATATTGAGTCCTGTCGCGGCCCGCGTAAAACACAGGCCAGGGTTACGCGGCCCGCGTCAACCCTGGTCAACACCATAGCTTAGTCCGGTCACCAAGTAGACTTGACACGATGTCGACACGTGTCAGCACCGGATGTCTCCGCGTTTCATGATCTGTCGCGGCCCGCGTCAACTACACATACACTCTTACGCGGCCCGCTTCAACTAAAGAAGTCAGCGAAGTCAATTCCAGCATTGATACCGCCCGCGTAAGTTGTTGGGGTGGGTCTACGCGGCCCGCCTCAGCTTAACTTTTAGGATTTTTAATTTATTTTATATACATAACATAACTAGGGCTCGGTTTTCACATACGGGGTGTAATAGAAAACATATTAGGACATTCTAACATATGATAGGGTGTTAGACATATTATGAGAGTGTCGGTTTTACCGAGGGTTGTTACATATAAGGTGTTCATATATACGAAGTATCACAAGAAAAAAAATGATGTTTACGATGTCTGTTTTCGTCTTGAAAGACGTTTGCACGGGAAGGTACTTCCACCTGATTCGAATGTAGACATCCAGATGTTTGTGAAACCATTGAAGCTAATGAAGATTGTACAACTCCATTTGTTCTACTGGTATAATGCACAACGCCTCTGTTGATACGATCAACTAAAAAAAGCAAAGATAACAATAAAACTATTCAATTTAAAAGGCTTAACCCACATAATATAAAGTCATGGGTGCTATTGTGTGAAAACACATAACAAACACGAGAACTCAATCAAGCGTACCATTGCAACGTCTTTGAGTACTTGTAGCCTCACACGTTAGATCAGAAGGGAGATCACGTAATCGAGGATGACCCATTTGGCCCGTCCGTCTACGCCCAACTTCAGTCGTTGCATTAGAAGATATATTTTCCTGAGTGGTACGTATACCCGCAAATGAATCCGAAATTGAAGTGATCGGAGAAGGTTGCACATTTTCATTTGGCATACGCATATATCGTACCACATTTCTGCTAGAACTACCAACTGCATACACAGCAACAGTAGCACTAACAGGTTTAAAGGGTTTACATGGTAAATATAAACATGCAAACCCCATAACAAACAAACAATAAGGGGTGTTAGCATATGAAAAAATCATAAGAAATACAAGAACATAGATAACCACACCGTAAGAACACCGCTGTGAGGATGCAACATCAGGCGTCACAACAGGAAGTCGCTCCCGCAATCGAGGACGGCCCATACGACCACTGCCCCTACGACATTCAACACGTGTAGATGCTGACGTTTCATGCAAAGGGGCCGAAGAGATTGAACCGGAATCAGTTGATATAGGTGCACTCATATCAACACCTTCTAATACATATATCTTTAGAAAAGCATGACAAGAGTCAATGATAATGTCACACAAAACATAAAATGCTAGTAACATATACAATATCTCAAGCACAACTAAAACTTTAAAAACTGCAACATGAAATTACCAAAATAGAAGCAAGAACATAAGAAACATTGTGACAACTACAAGGTACCACTTAAACTCAAAGTTACGAAAATTACAAGATGAAACTTTCTTAAACTAATAATCCGGGGAAGCTATGTTCTTGTGTAAACCGCACCATGCATTTGCCTATAGAAAAACATACGGCAGAAATAACCTAGATGATCCCGCTGCAAATCAATTTCAATCACTTTTCCAAACTTCGTTATCACAAGACATGTCCCTGGCAAATTGTAGTATGTGAAAGAACACATAGTTGATAATGGCATCCACAACTTATAAGGATATGCAAAAACCTTCATCCAAGTTTTATTTTTAAGCCTCCACAATACAATTTCTCGTCTATAGTCGTAGTTTCCGATACAAACATACATATGAAGCTCCTCGTTTATGTTAACTAAACTTCTACTAACTTCATCGTCATATACATTGGGGAAACATAATTCAGAAAACGACTTTGAATTCACATCAAAACGAATAACCGTCAATCCATCTGAACGACCATGGCATTGGGTAACGACAAAATATAAACCACCACCACACAAAGTTGCTGGCGACCAAATGTAGGTATAATGGTGGTACGGGCGGTGTTTTAGGAAGCGTACAGTACTCCATGAATTTAGCCCCATCGAATAATTGTAAACGGTCAATGTACCTCGTCTACGTTTAATATGTAAAATGTTGTAATCATCAGAAGAGTCAACAAAAAAACCTAGAGCATCACTATCAACCTTGTAGAAACCTTGCGAATTAGAATTTGCCAACTTCTTGAACTTAGTCGTCAATGGATTCCAAACAACCAACTCACAAGTGTTTTGGAGACAAACACACAACATACCATCCAAACTTGCCAAAAAAAACATTCTAGACGGATGAAGATAGAACGGGCGGGTAACATCTCTTGGTAAAATAAATCCCGGGGACTTATAATTCAAGGAATGTACTTCGATAGTCTTCCAACCAACCATCAACAATTTTTGATCAGCCGATGCACACATGTAATGACAATGAGCCCTTACAAACTTACGTTCTAAAATGAAAGCTAACCACTCCTTGCAGACAAGCTTACATTGAGCGACATTTTTTTGTGGAAGTCTTGCAATTATGTCCAACATAACTAATAAAAATGGAAGGCACGACATACCGCTTTTATCTAAAAACACAATTTACAGAAAAATAAATTAAATCATCGTAAGCTTCAAACATAAGATAAATACTAACAATAAGTCTTGAATATTTATATAATATTATAACTAAAAAATAAAACATGTATTATCACAATGAAAGATAGACTAATAAAAATATTAAAAATGAAAAACAAATCAACAAAAATATGTTAACTAATAACAATAAAACAATTATTACAATCTAAACTATGAATTTGTATCAATATGGGCCAGATATATATCACATTTGCATTTTGGGCCAGGTTATCAAACCGGACCAAATAAACATGAGACGGGCCGGTTTGGATACAACACACGGATAATCCAAATTAAGAAACGGATACTACATAACGGCAGTTAACTCAACCCTAGCCACATATGCGATGAATCCAACCCTCTTTCTTGTCCAAGTCTCTCCTCTCTGCATCCCGTATTCATCGACATCAACAGTTTCCATGGCCATTCACCATGGTTATACTTGTGTACACTCCATTCTTCTCCGTCATACGTATCATCAGTTCAATCGATTCAAAATTTCAAGGTATTTACCTCTCTAAACCCTACCGTATTATACATCATACTATTTTGTTCGATTAGGGTTCTTCATATTCGATTAACACCTTCTTTGATGATCGATTAGGGTTAATGGATGCGGATCTTCATATTCGATAAATACCCTTCGGATTTTAGGGTTTCAGTTATTCAAACATGTCAGATCTGTATTACGGCAATTTTAGGGTTAACGGTTGTGGAATGATGTTATTATGCTTATTCATATTCTATTACAGTTATTCGGAATTTAGGGCTTCAGTTATGCAAACATGTCAGATCTGTGTTTCGGTAGATTGATGGGTTTAGGATTTTTCGTTGTCCTGAATATGTTACCACCGAGTTAAAGACATGGCCTAGATAAGCTTTAGAACATTAACAAATGGGGGCTGAGCTGGATCCAAAACTTGCCAGACACTTTGTAAGTTTTATTTTTTATGTTTATGACTTCATCATTGAATCAATTAGTAAGGTTTTGTCTGTTTTAATGTGCTAACAGGAGGGATCATATGAAAGACAGAAGCTAGGCTTATCCTTGAGAGTTTGAATCAACTTACGGACATATTCTGCATCTTGCAACTCATGGCCTTAATAAAACATTATGGCACTGTAAGTCTTTCTAACCACTGATTCATACTTCTTATTATGCCTATGTGTTTGCTTTAATAAAAAATTGTTTGAATTTAAGGGTATAATTTGCACAATTCTTGTTTTTCATATATGTTATAGACTGTGTTTTAGATATAACACTTAAGTGTACTTAGTTTTGATCTGACACTGGTAGATTGTTCACATTTGATAAGAAATCGGTCTACATGTATTAGAACACATATCAAACACCTAATGGTTTTGATTGCATTGTTTAAACTAAAAAAGCAAACACACATACAAACCGATTTGTAATAAAAACATAAACTAAAGAGATTAGGAAAACATACCTTAATTCTCCAACTGGCTCTCCAAAGCCACTCAATATGATGATTTTTATGGTAAAGAAAATTGGAAGAAAGAAAGCGACACTGTAAGGTCATAGAACTACATTTTATAGAGCTAGTATCCGAATTTTTCTCATGGAAGTTAATATTAATTCAGACAGTTAATAAATCATGGGATAGTGGGATAGTGGGCTAAACTGATAATATTTTTAAAATAACTACATAATCAGTTACTAAACCTATAAGTTTTGTATACCAGCTAAGTTTTCATTTGAATTTTTTATAAACAAAGCTGAACTTCTTTAAACGTATCAACAAAAATATTAAACTATTTGATATAAGCTAGTTTTTCCACTAATGAAGACATATTTATTAAAAACTTTTATGTGAACTGACATTGGAATACAATAACAATTAAAAATATAATTTTATATTTATCTAAACATAATATATAAGCAATTCTTTATAAACAAATAATATATAAATAAATAGTAGAATAAAAAGCAAACATTAACTAAAAAAGTACATGACATCCGATGAAGGAATTTTTTCAAAATTCAACAAACATTTCAAAGCAAAAAGAAAAAAAACAAAGGATTAGCAAACAACATGTATTACTGAAGACTTGTCGGCACAATAGTTTCCACATACATTGCTGTGCGTATAGCATGATTCCAATCGCTTGGTATGAAAAGGTCACATGTCTTCTTGTTCAAATCTATTTCATAAACCTCACCCCAATCTGTCATCACAAAACACTTTTCTTCTGAACTAACATGTGTAATTGAGCACCAAACTGGCGTTGGAATATAACTGATCTTTGGAAACGACATGACCTTCGTCCAATACTCACCTTCATAACGCCATAGATCCACAGCCATATCTATAAACCCATGACTAACAAACACGTGAAGTTTGTTATTCATATTAACCAAGTTCCCCTGGCATGTTTCACCATTGCCAACATATGGAAATCCTATTTCTGAAAACGTCTCTGTATTCACATCAAATCGAATTATGACAATATCACCAGCAAGCCAAAACTGGAATACAGTAAAATATAAACCATCCTCACAAAAAGTACCCCCGACCACACATAACCATTAGTATGGTAATGCCTTTTTTGTAAAAATTGTATTCTCCTCCAATGACTGCTCCTCCTTGAATAAGCCATAACATCAACTGTAAAACGACCACGTTTTATATGTAAAACTCTATAATCATTAGAGGAATCGATGTATAGGCCAACCGCATCGGAATAGATTTTAAAAAAAAAACCATAAGACTTAGAATCACATATGTTGATGCAGCTACGGATCAACGGATTCCAAATAAACATTTCAAACGTATTGCGTAAACAAACACATAAGAGCCCATTCAAGCTTCATAGAATCCACACATCAGAAGGACGAACATGAAATGGTAGGGTAATCATGGTTTCCTCATCGACTAAATCAACACCCGTGCTGCGAATAAAGCATGATTCTTGTCCAATACTAACAATTTTTTGTCTAGACCCCTTACACATATGTCTAAAGTGCATCATGACAAACTCCTTCGACGATATACATGACAACCATTCTTTACATACCTTCTTTGCACGACCTACACATTTTGCAGGAAGTCTTGGCAGTATCTCTGACATTATTAAGTCAGGACCAAGGTCAGGCAACTCAGTGTTCGACTCAGAGGTTGAATAGAGGCACCCCTTCAACTTTTTCATAACTCGTTAGTTACGGATATTAGAATCTAGAAATACAGTAATCCACGAATTTTAGTGATATTAGTGATATCTTATATAGAGCTACATGTCCGAATTTTAATGAAAACAGTTCATTTATTGAGTAAAACTTAGGTAGTTATTCAATCATGGGTTAGTGAGCAAGGATCATGACAAGTGGGTAAGTGGACTGACTTAGAAATAAACTTAACATAACCGAACGATTATATTAATTTCTAAAAACCTAAGGTAGTTACTTGATCATGGCTTAGTGGCCCGATGATCATGGTAACGTGAGTAAGAAGGCTGACTTCGACATTAATTCAGTATAACCGTCTTTTTTTGTAGGTTTTATTTTTCAAAATATCTTATTCTTTTCCCGTTGTTATTTATATAACTGAATGCTATTTTGTATTTTCGGTCTAAATAATAGAAAACTTATTATTTAAAAAAAACCTATAAAGGACTAAATATTTTTTAAATATCTAAATAGGCCTCTTGTTTGAGAACACACACACTACTAAAACAAAATGTCACACGGAATTTGTTAACATGAAACAGGATATTATTGGCTACTTAATTTTCTAGTTTGTTTTTCTATGTATTATAGGTAACTACTTATATAAGTGTTTTAGTTATTTGCATATCTGGACTTCTTTTCAATTATTTTGAAAATAAAAGAACATTTAACCTTTATAAACACACATACGAATTGGTGAAAACCGCTACTTACACCTTCCTTTTTTTTCATAACAGTAATGTTTATTATTAAATAAACAATTAATCATCAACATATATGCTATAATTTATTATAATAGTCAATAAAACAATAAGTTGTTACGTGTTAAATTGTTAAATTGTTTTGTGTGTTACTAAAATTGTATACCAATTATGTGTTAGAAAAACTTAATCTAACTGATTGGTTGATTTTGTTGTTAACACATTATGTAATATACCAATATGTAATATAGTTAACATATAAAACATAGAAAAATCAACTGACAAGAGGAAACTACATTTAAACTAAAAATAGTTGAACAAACAAACCTTAACAAACACTGACTTCAAAGGCAAAACATAAAAGATGACCATGACAAAACAGGACTTAAACTGAGTAAACTTAAACTTCAACCCATCCAACATGATCGTTGCAATTTTTAGTTATACGTGGAATCTTCGATCTTTTCAATCTTTTCAATGGACCATCCAAAGAGTCTGTTCTATCACTTAGCTCAGACTCCAAATCATCTTCTTGTTTTGCCTTAAAATCATCTTTCTGACCATTCGAATCTTCACTTTGGGTAATATCAATGACCTCATCCCATTTCCAAGTTAGGAGCGCATGCTTTCTTTTAGCTTGTTTTTCTATGATCTGAAACTACAAGAACTAAAAACATTAGTATAATACATTAAAGAAAAAACATATAGGTGTGAAACAATCATGATACACTTCTGCAATTATAACTTTATTTAAAAAAAAACACCACCTGTTCAATAACCTCCTTATGCATTTCAGATTTGAATGGACTAAAATACTGTGCATATGAAATGATCTCTACACTTCCACTGTCTGTCTGAAACAATAAATTCATAGAATTTAACAAATCAGACTAAATATCAAAACCATTTTTATACATTAGCAGTGACTTAAAACGATACCTTCGGAGAATCTTTCATTGGGCTGCATATATGATTCTTCTTCGGTGTCATTGCATTAAAACCCAGCTGAAAAAATTACAATTGCTACCATATATTAGAATACTAAATATTTGGTGCAATTCACAAACGATTAGAAACCATCCACATTTAGATAGCTAAAATAAATATGCACTATAAAAAAATGTACCATAGACGAATCTTTCTCTGGGCTAAACATTTCAATATCAATCTTTTTGGCTGTTGCATTGGAACTCAACTGCAAAAAAACTAAGAATTCTTAACATTTCAATCTTCCTGTATGCTTTGGTTACTAACAATTTACATTCCTACTTACTTTCATTGCAGGCTCGTCGGCTTCATAAATGTCCACGAAGTCATCCGAGATATCCATTGCTGCAGATGTCTTGTTGTATGAATACAGGAAAAGCGAAAAAAAGACAGAAGATTACACTACCTGAACTGGTATTATATAGCCAGCAAAATATGCAGTTAAGTGTCCACTACCCCACTAACTCCCTGAAAATAAGGAACACATTTTAAACGACATTACAACCTGCATTTCTGATTGGTGCATCTTAATAAACTGCAGGAAACCGCAAGATCATGGGTGAGAGAGTGCTGAACTGCGGTGAACTGCTGCTTCTAGAAGGAATTTAGAGACTTTAAACGGCTGAGATTAAAATTTGATGACTTTGAACGGCTGTAATTAGCCCAAATGTCGGTTACTAACAACGGGAACAATATAATATAGAATTAACAAAAATGAAAGAACATCAAGTGTTCTTCTTTGTTGCAAAGATGATGTTTGGTTGACGACCATACACTTTTCTAATTATTATTATTTGTTTTATATATTTAGTATTTTGTTTTGAACATTGGATTCTCAAGAAAGATACGAGGAGATAGAGAAAATTAAATAAAAACACGTAAAAGAAATAAGGGACGAAATAATTGGTGGTGGCCTGGTAGGAGCCTGGGTAGGTTTTGATCATTATTATTGAAGTCATAGACAAAAAATACTATAAACCAGCTAATATTATCCCTCCACTTAGGAGGAGGCTTGGGTTTTTCAATGAAGACTCAAGTTTAATTTTCATTTGTGTCATATTGGGGGAGACAATGAAAAATTTGGACTATGTCTTGTGTGAGTTTGTCAGTTCGATTCCTAAGCCCAACCGGATTTTCGTCCCACCTTGTGTTACGCAAGAGAGTCCCACTCTTGTGGCACATCGACTGTCAAGTGGCAGTTCGGTATGGTTTTCCGGGGGAACGCCCAAAAAAGCCAAACTTTGAAGCAAGCGTGAGCCTGGTTAAGATAACACAGTCTGACCAGAGTGCAGCAATACGGGGCTCTCCGATTTGAAAAATATGATAACCTTATACATGAAGTTCACCGTTGAAAAAAAACTAATATTATTTTCATTTATTGTACACTGGTCCAATCTTTTTTTACGTGACCAATTTGGCAACTTGCTATATGTATTTTCCATTTTACCAATCAATCGTTGGCTACGAAGATTCTGTTTTTAATCCATTGAACGTCAACATGTTCAATACCGATATTCAAAGAGGAAGTAGGGGCACTGAGGCAGTGGATGGATGAGAATATAATGTCTACACTTGCAAGTTGCGAGTCACCAGCTCAAATTAACGATGTTGTCGAAAAATGGATTGTTCATCGACTATTGTTGAATATCTCAAATAGAGGGGGCAATCTTGACCCAAAGCCTTCCAAATGGGTCAATTTGGGTTGCTTTTAAAATTATATGGGTTGGTTTGGGTAAGATATTTTAACTAAATGGGTCAGAATGGGTCAATTGAACTTTCATCTTGTTATTTTCGGGTCAAAGCGGGTCGACAACATTAAATAAATGGGTCGATGTGGGTTAGTGTCTTAAAGAAACGGGACAAGTTTCGGATCGGAATGGGTTCAATTCAAATTGAGTTTCGGGCCGAGACGGGTTTCGGCACGACGCAGGTTTTGGATCGGAACGGGGTCCGGTCGGGTCGGGTTTCGGGCTGACACGGGTTTCTGCATGGGACAGGTTTCGAATCGCAACGGGTTTTGGGCCGACACGAGTTTCCGCACGAGACCAGATTCAGGTCGGAACGAGTTTCGTACCGTTTCGATCCGTATCGTTTCGACGCGAACCGTTTCGACGCGAACTGTTCCGACCCGCACCGTTTCGACCCGTACCGTTTCGACCAGTACCGTTTTGACTCGAACCGTTTCGACCCATACCGTTTCGACTCGTACCATTTCGACCAGTACTGTTTCGAATCGAACCGTTTCGACGCGTACCGTTTCGACGCGTACCGTTTCGACGCGTACCGTTTCGACGCGTACCGTTTCGACGCGTACCGTTTCGACCAGTACCGTTTCGACGGAAACCGTTTCGACGCGAACCGTTTCAACCCGTACCGTTTCGACCCGTACCCGACCAGAAAATATATTAATAAAATTACACAGACATATAACATATTATTAATAGGAACTATAACTTTCTTTCACGGTCGAACCAAAGTTGAACTTAACTTTCGCAACGTTTTATTATAGATGCACAATAATAAGAGTTTGATACTCGCAAAATTTGATTTGAACCACATATTTAAGATTATTTAGGCTTTAGTAATAGTTTTTAGTTTAGAGTTGCATGCGTAATTAGATTGTAACAAGTAGAATGGTTTGCATGGGAGACTATCTGGAATCGTATTAGACTATCCAAGTTAAAAATCAACTTAAAAAAATAAATTTTCAAATAATACATGTCAAGTGTAAAATACAAGGGCATCCCACTAACACGAGTATTACTTGATAAAAAATATTTTTCTCTGAAGCAAAGCAATGTTTGCAATTTTAGTCGTTGAACTACAAAGAATCAATCATTTTAATAGTGTAGTGACAAAATTGTCCCTGTACAATCACTTTTAAAAAAAACATTTTTTTAACCAACCCGACCCGAAACCCGTTCCAACCCGAACCCGTTCCAACCCGAACCCGTTTCGACCCGAACCAAAACAATTCTTTTTTTAATTGACCCGTTTTGACCCGAACCCATGACCCGACCCGTTTGCCAATCTCAAACTTATATTTCAACCAAAATTTCGATCAATGTGATTTGAGAATTTGATTGCTTCATTTTACTAGGTAATGAAGCAATAAGAAATGCAAAGGAAAATTGGCACATAATTAAATGACTATCTATTTACTATTGTTAAAACTGGTACCGAGTGGTACGTCCTTCCTTTTTGTTCAACACAATCACACAAAAAGGAAAACTGGTACATCCTTCTTCGTTTTTGTTTTAGTTGGTTCTTCTTCAATTTTCCGTTATGGTTAGAGACAGGTCATTCTATAATATCTCGCAAAAATTAAAATTGTTACAGAAAAGAATAAAGTTTTGAACAATGGAAATAATTGTTTAGCATTATTACAAATTACTAATTAATCCGATCACGTCTTATCGAATTGAATTATTGACAAATAAGGAAATAAATATACCAAACCAACAATCAAGGATCATACCTGGTAAATGCCATGAATAGCAAAAAAAATAGCTAGTTGTAGGGTGTAGTGATGATGAAATGTAGGCAAATATTGTCTCTATCCCTAGGGATAGAGAGGTTGCTTCCAGAGATACAAATCAGCTCCAAAACAAACAACATACCAACACAACGAATGTATAACATCATATAGGCATAAATACAAGAAGTCAATCACATGTATTGTTCCCTTAGAGAATAAGAAAAAACTACGCCCCTAAAACACAGCTAAGACCCTATTGCACCATCCCCTATTCTTAGCCCTAATCATGCGCTTCCAAGAAGACCTACCTTGGACCATGTCCTCAGAAGAGTGCAACTCTAGAGTTATTAAATAACAAAAAAAAAAAAAAGAAAAAAGAAAACTTGTTAAAGCCATTTTATACAATTATACTATATATAAAAACTATCAAAATTCCCCCATGCTACGCAGTGGGTTTTAGATCTGTATTGAATCGTTTCGTTTCATGACGGAAACAATATGATTATGGTGCTCGATATAGCAATCAAAAGAGAAAACCAAAAAAATAAGGTTGCGTGGTGACTAAACCAATATGTACACAAAACACAAATTACGTCTACTAAGATTCAACCCACATTAAACCATAGAAAGAATCTATGTTAAAAAAATGTTATAATTCTTCTAAAATAGATTTGTGACCATTAGGTCATGGGTTCAATTCCCACAAAGGGGGTTTTCCCAGATTTATTGGGTTTCCTCCTGAATTGGTGTATAGGCATTATTGCCTAGTGGAGATGGATATGATCGGGTGGTTCTGCTGGTGGCACGATGATACTCCAGTGGTCCGTCAGTGATCCTAATTTGCCGTTCAAAAAAAAAAAAAAAAGAAGAAGAGAAAATCACATTAAAGTTAAAAAGAAAAACGCAAGGACCAAAAATAACACAATTTACTATTTCTTTAATGTAATGAAACAAAATTTTCTGTGCTAGGATTAGAAACTTTATTTCTTTATCAGGTCAAAAAATAAAACATTTTTAGACCACCCGTAGTGGAGCTTTTTGGTGTTTTTTTCTCAAAAAAAAAAAAAAACACCCAACCATGTCCTTACATCACCCCAGGGGTGTTTTTGTTGTGAAATTGGGTTGGGGCGTTCCAAATTAAACGTCGGGTGAAGAAATCTTGGGCCAATCAAACCCTTCCAATGTCAAATATCATTAGTTATAATTAAAAAAACAAAAAATAAATAATTGGGTAATCATTGGATGGGGCATTATTGGACATTATACCACTACACACATTTTAGAAAAACGCCACAGAATGCTCCATTGCTGACTGGACCGCCATATGATGGATAATGCCCAAGGGTCTTCGTTCACCACTACACATGGTCTTACTAAGAATAGGAGAAGTCTAAAACATACATAGGGGAGTAGAACCAACTAGGCTGTGTAAATTCTTTAAATTATTTTGCACAAAAATATTTATAACCTCTAAAGTAATGGAAAAAAAAGACAAAAAATTAGCAGTAGGAGCCACCTGACTCACCTTTAACGAAACTTGATAATTGTAAGATATATAATTGTCAAACAAAATTGAACTGATAATTCATTTGATGTAACTACACAAACAAAATGTTCGTCCTTTTTATCATGTGCGTCACGACATGCTTTTGATTCTTTGAAAGGTAGTCTGGTGGTCCACCAAACATGCTTTTAAAGCTTTATTAAACGCGTAAAGACCATTAACCAAAAAATTATGTACCGTGAAGAGTGGTCTAGGAAAGGAAATACACACTTGTAAAAAAAGTCTCCTACAATTAAGTTAGTTGTACGGTACTATCATTCATTATAGCAACCATAATATAAAACATCAATAAAAACTATAAAAGTGAATATCTTATTTTGTTGGAATCACGTGATACCGATATTATTGCGATAGCATCTATTCGATTTGTAATTGTACATGTGGTATATGTAGTCATTTATTTTGTTGATATTTTTTTAACAATGCGATATCCACAAAGAGGGTACGTGGTTAGTCTATAAAGAACATTTTTATTGCAAAGTGTCAAAAGTCTGTGTAGTCATTGTTTTTTAAATATTAGGCATGATATTTTAGATTCTATTGGTATAATATTATATAGACAAACAAAAAAACATAATAATATAAAACACAATCAAAAGTAATCTAGGCATTATATATAAAACACACTAATTAACTTTCTTTCTATGATGTTTTAGATTTCATATTTAAAATACATTTTATTGTGTTATAAATTGTTACATTTTGTGTTTTTCTATGGAATATCATATCAAAAGAATTTAAAACATAATATTTGAGACCCAACATTGTCACTATCTCTCTCCGCAATTGGGCGACACAGTTGTCAAAATCGCTCGAAGTTCGCTCAACACTCGCTTGGAATATTTACTGCTTGGAAAATGATCAATTGATTTGAGGCTCGGTTTCAAATGAGCCGCTCTGCTCGATTCAATTTGTAAACGAGTCAAGCATGAGTAAAGGTCTACTCAGCTCGTGCACAACCCTAACCCTTACCTCCACAAAGATATATTTTAGTATTTAATATTAAATTCTTTTTATTTCAAAGACGTTGCTTTGTGCTAATAAATATCTCTTGATAGATAGAACCCCACCTATCGTGGTGGTTCGCCAACTTTTATTACGTGAAACTTATCAAAATAATCATGTTAGATGTTTAGATGTTGGCTTTTCAATAGTAGACATGGGTTTCTAGCGTTTTCCAATTTGTAAGAATCAATAGGACGGAGCCAAGTAACACAAACAAGCTTAAATGGCTAAGGGATGCTGAATATCAAGGAATCAGAGTGGGACCACATGAGTTGTCACGTGCAGGCTGCTTGTCCACGTCTTTGGCCTTTCAATGACACGTTTGATAACAATTCTGTTTAGGCTGGACGGTGTGGGGAACGTCTAGCCCCGTTGGAATCGTCTGCAGGTCGACGTTGGAGACGGGCATAAAGGACAAAAGTTGGTGCATTCCCTCATGGCCGGCCCTGGGGGTGGGCGGGGAGGACCACCGGTCAGGGCCCGATATTTTGAGGGGCACATTTTTTATGAAAAAATTCTGATATGTATATGTAAAATATTTTTTTAATCGGGTACATCCATACAAACACCAACATAGGCCTCCTTACAAAACTGTTCTTATGGTTTAGATTAGTTATTAACCCCTTTGGCATTAGGTTTACACCTTTAGTGAGCCAAATACCCAATTTCCTTAAGGCCTAAGGGCACATTTTTTCGAGCTTGAACAGGGTACACAAATTCTCAGGGCCGGCCCTGCATTCCCCACTCACACAAACATATACATATATATTTTAGGTCCATACCCCATTTCGTTACCTCCATCCTCTTTGTCCTATCCTCACACCCGATCTATGTGACGCCTATGTGGAGGGTCATCCTCCAAGGATGAGCCTCTCCCATTATGCATAGCCTTATAGCCAACTTTTCTTTTCATTTTTTATTTTCAATCATCCTCTTACCCACTGCCATATAAGCACCTCCCATCCGCCACCACTCGCTGCTACTGTCCAGATCTCATCTTCTATGTTAATTATAGATCATTAAAAATAAATCGAAATTATAAGAAAATAGAGAACATAAAATTTAGGAAAAAATACAAGTTTTGTCCTTTATCTTTATACCACTTTTCAGGCGATGTCCTTTTTAACGAATGTTGACAGGCGGTGTCCTTTACTAGGTATTTTGTTGCAAGTTTAGTCCTTTACACCCAACTCAGTTAAAAAACCCTCTTAATTGTTGACAGGTGGTGTCCTTTACTAGGTATTTTGTTGCAAGTTTAAACCTTTACCTAGGTATTTTGTTGCAAGTTTAGTCCTTTACACCCAACAATTAACAGGGTTTTTTAACTGGGTTGGGTGTAAAAGACTAAACTTGTAACAAAATACCTAGTAAAGGACACCGCCTGTCAACATTTGTTAAAAAGGACACCGCCTGAAAAGTGGTATAAAGATAAAAGACAAAACTTGTAATTTTTCCTAAAATTTAAAATCATATTAAAAATAAAATCAGAAAATTGCAGGAAGGTAGACTACCCTTTCCCTGCAACACTCCAATAGTGTATGTTTGTATTGTCCTATTTACCATCATTTCCACTGCTTTTTCATAGACCAACTTTTTTTTTCCCATCATCCCTTCCCCTCTAATTTCAAAACCCTTTTCAAAAAATTAGAAAAAAACTTATATTAAAAAGTCAAGAAAAAAAGTTTAAATACAACTACTTATTCAACTTTTCTGAAAAAAACTTAAAGAACAAAAGTTGATAAAAATACAAATATTTATCAATATTAAAAAATATATCAAGAATTAATTTCATTTAATATACTAAATGTTCATCATCTATATGATTTTAATAACAATTATTAAATGTTCATTACTTAATATAATAATAATAAATTTTCAAAACACTATTCATGACAAGTTTATGTTAATATATATAATAATTACACAATTTCAATCTTGTTATGAATTATTAGGTTCAGACAAAATTCTCACATTCATAATAGTTCTTCTTTTGTATATATATGTATGATATGATAAGAGACAGACACACGAGTTTTTAGAGAAAGAAAAACTTATCCCCAATTAAAGAAAAAAGAAGAAGACGGATATGGAGGATTCAAGTGATTCCGTCTCTATTGATATATGGAAACCATACATCTTGGAGGAAAGGTGTAAGGGATGTAAATTAGCCCTTTGTTTGATCAGTTGTACACAAGAGTAGTTGTATTTTTACAGTGGTTTTATAACACGTTATCAGCACGAAGCTCTAGCCAAGCACGAGGCTCTAGCCAAGGAAACGTTCAAGCAATTATAATCAAAGTAAGTGTTTGATTAATTTATATAAACTATAATTGTTATGATAAACGTAATATTTCTTTTATACCGTGGGATTGTTTTCCTTTAGGAGACTCAGTTATCCAGACACTCCTATCATAAAAACATCTAAATCCCATACTTAATAATAAAAATGAGTACGAGGTACCTATTGCTATGGGAATATAATAACTATGGGACTACTAACAATCTAAATCAATGCAGAGAACCTCATACTATGGATATATAATAACTTTGGGACTACTAACAATCTAAATTTATTTATGCATCTAACATTTACATTTATGTTATCTAACATTTATTTATGCACCTAACATTTACATTTATGTTATCTAACATTTATTTATGCACCTAACATTTATATTTATGTTATCTAACATTTATTTTCTAATGTTTAATAACGTTTATTTATGTTATAAAACTGGCCTAAAAGCATTTTGTGTGATGGAAACTTAGGCTCCTTTTTGAGCTTCTTTATTGCAGTTTCTTTAAAGAAAAAGATTACAATAGGAAACAAAAGATGGATATATCCGTGTATGGTGTATGTTCACATATATAAGAAAACAAGACTTTTACTGTGCGCTTTTACTGTGCACAATAATTCGACTAATAATTATTTCCATTACTGTGCGCATCATTGTCATCTACTATTCATAATAATTTATTTATTATTGTGCATACTAATTATATATATATATATCCGTAAAATGGCTATGCATATTTTACTATAAAATTACCAATTATTAATATTATCACTGTTGTTATCAGAACCATTTAAAAGTGATACTCAGCACGTTACCCACGATACCTACCGAATCTAATATTAGTTTAAACATTTTGTTTGTTACCGAAATTTTCAAACCTAATACAGTAAAACTATTTTCAAGGTGTATCATGGAAGCCTTAACCAAGCGTATTGTGTAAGCTTAATTTTTATCTATATAAGTAACCCACCACTCGTGTAAATCCTCAAACCAACTGAACTTCTGATATAGTTCGACACATACCCAAAACAACTCATACTCAAATTCTATTTTTTAGAACTCAAACAAAGCCCAATATTACTATCATGAGTCTTCAGTTTTCTACTCGTGCACACGCTGAATCTTCAAACGCAGCAGAAATTCGTGCCCAGATCGAAGTCCATAAATTTCTTCAGTTTAGGGATGCACGCACCCATACGAAATGTCTAACCCTCAGGAGGCTTAAAGTTAATACTATTAATAGTATCGACTGGAACATAACGGGAATTCTAGACAAAGATGATCGACTGACGAGGTTACTACCAATTGGTTCACCATGGCGTCGTTTTTTTGATATCTTAGAACCTTCATACGATGAACTTGTATATGAGTTCTGGTCTACTTTTCATTTCACACGAAATAAAGACCTATATGAGCCCTCTATCGATTTTAGACTCGGTGGAAAAACTTTTAATTTGTCATTATCTGAGTTCGCAGTACATTTAGGTATTTATACAGAAGAAGAGGTTAGATCACCTATATTTATAAACGCATTAACCGAATATCCTGATCGCATACAAGATTATTGGTCTACACTTACACCAGCAGTGTGGAGTAGAAATAATAATTCAAGAACATTTAGAGATCCTCTTTATCAATATATGCACCGTGTTCTAGCCAACACGATCAGGGGGCGCACGTCTAATCTACACAGGGTTAGTGGTACCGATCTTTTCCACTTATACAGTATATTCGAGTCAGTCCATTGTAATATTGCTTACTCTCTTGCTATGTACTTTGAGCAATACCAAACACGTCTCCCGAAAAACCTTATGGGAGGATCATACATAACAAAAATAGCCAAATCTCTAGGTGTCATAAACGATCAGATTATTCAAGAATTATCCCCACCACGATTACCTGGAGTGGTAAGTTTTACCAATATCGAGATAATACCTATTGATATTCCTACACAAACACGATCATTTCAATCTGAGGCAGCACCGGTTATCCCAGAAAATACATCACATAATCTACAACAGCAACTGTTGCAGTTTCCTCCACCATCTTTTTATCAGTTTGATTTGTTGTCTCAACAGCAGCTAATACCACCCGTGTTTGAACATATTTCAACTAACACATCTCAAACACCAGGCATCTACCAGACACTTTCACCTTTACCTTTTGGGCAAGAAGAAATGATGCCACAATCTATATTTAATGATAACATGACATTCCAAGAGTTGTTAGCACCAGAACAACCCATATCACCACTATTACAGCAACAGTCTTCACAACATCCGGAGCAACAACAACCGTCAATTGTTGAAGCCGGACCAAGTACGGTGCCTCTAATAAATCCACTTTTAGATCCAATGAAGGTTGCTAAACTAATAAAAAAGAACCGAAAAATGTCCAGACAAATAGAGTGGTTGACGAAAAAGAATGAGTGGCAGGAAGAAATGCTAAGACAAGTAGCTGGTATTATCTCAAAACAATTTAATCCGCCACCTCCATCACCTCATGATTCTGATTCTGATTCTGATTCTGATTAAGTTCAGTTGTATACACAGATAGAGGTCTGCAAGCATAACAATATACTAGAATCATTTTACTACGATTCAATTATTTTAATATATCTATTCAAGTATCTGGGAAATACATACAAACTAAAAGACTTACTTGCTATAGCTGAAACTAAACCATTCGTAAGTCTGTGAATAAGCATAAATTATAGGCTACGTATCTGGATAAGTAGCCATATGAATTAAAACATGTTTACATACAACATGGAAGATGACACACGAGCATTGTCATCTCAACAACAACTCCCATCAACGTTAGATGGATCCCACCACCATATTAATAATTATGTAACTGAATTATTTTGCACTACGGAACGAATATATATTTGTATTCAAGTGTATGGATTCTTGTGATGAATCATCATATAGAGTAGGCTATAACTGTAAACTCTCTTTGGGAAGTTAGAAAACGGTCAGATTTATTTGATTCATAAAAACAAGTTTATATTTACAAAATATATTAAAGACGAAGCATGATAAACATACAAGTTTGGGTTGTACATACATACACACATACAAATATTTTGTGGAAATACAAATAACAAACATATGTATATGAATAATGCAAATAACGGTTCTGCCGGGGATATTCAAAATTAATAGAAAGAATGGGAAAAGCTAATTACCTAATGGTACAAAGCTTTTAAATAGAGGACGCTCTATTTTTCCCAAATATCAACAAGAAAATTGTTGAGTTTCAAGAATATATATATATCATCAAGGATATGATGGCATGACAGATTAAGCCATCAAGGATGTACTATGATGAAAAGGATTCATGGTGGGGTGATAATCCTAAAAAGGATTAAAGGATACACATATCCTAGCATGATACCATTTAGTATTTAAATCGATGCATCGTCTAAATGGTTATCAATTCGCAACTTGAAGTTTGCACATATGGCTAAGCTAATATAGCAAGAATATTATTCCAGACTTCTAAATTATAAATGATCATTGGAACAAGTATTATTATTGAAACATTTACTCCTCATTACAGTTATTTAGAAACCAAATATTTATCATCTTTGGGTGTGCGATATATATACTGAAATTATTACAACACAGCGCACAAAGATGAGTTTTAATGACATGTTGGGAATAAATAATATATAGCCATAAATGGAAGATTTCTTATGGGCTTCATTTACTGATTATAAATCCCAACATGAGGGGGAGGATAGAAAACAACTAAAAGTGAAATAAATTTTGAAGTTATCATTGTATTATCTGTATCCTCGAGTAAAATATCTAAAAGATATTTAAGAAGGAAATTCATCCAAAAAGTTTTGAATTGCTCCAGTTAAAATTAATGTCCAAGAAGGACAAAGACATATTGAAAATCTTATATATCAGATGCTAATGCTTTAGCTCGAGTTGATATTACAGACAAGCAAAGGGATAATAATAATATGGCTATTGAATCCCGTTTGAAACATGAGAGGCCAGTCAGTTCAAAGATCCTCGAAATAGAAAAGGCCATGAAAAGGAAATTGGGTTCAAAGGATAAAACATCCTCGAAAAAGAAAAGGCACTAAAAGGGAAATTGACCATAAAAGAAAAATGGTAAATTCAATTCCCTTAGGAAGGAGTGAATGATAATACCTTCCCTCAGAAAGAAGTAAATGATTCCAACATAGAATTGTCGATCAATTATGGTCATACACATATATTATGGAATCAAGATGAAATAGAAAGTTTGAAGCATAATAGACCATTTGATTTTTTCAAACATTAAATTTCTTGAAAAATAGGAAGTTATTGTACATATGCTTATATTTAACCAAAAAGGAAATCTCACAAACTAGGCACCTAGCTCGGTTGGCTATGTCACGACCCCCGACCCACCCTGGACGGAATCGGGAGTCGTGAACAGTCCAGCGGTACCGGTGATTATTTTGAAAACGTTGCAGCGGAAATTTCATCAGGATCGTGAGTTAGGAAAAATATCAGAGTTTAGAAAACACCGGATTTTATTTATTTAAATAGATGGGATAAACCCATGTTTTACAATGGTAGCTTTAATAAATATAAATTTTATTACATAAAACAATATCTCTTAATTTGATTTAATTAATAAAATAAGCCACTTCTTGATGCCTTTCAGTGCCGTATCCATCTCTACTGTAATTACCTGAGACATGTTTGAAAAAGGTTTTGTCAGCGGGAAATACTGAGTGAGTTCATTCATTTTGCTAAAACGACACATTTGTTATAATATACAGTATTAAGAAAGATTACAATGTTTCTGATATCAAACCAATTACCCACAGTACTTTGTCACTCGACCCATTGGCCCTTCCGTCCAATGGTGTCTGTGACTATGGTCATATCACCCATTGGCTGCCCCAATGGTGAAGATTATCAAGTAATGTATACAAAACCCCACATACCGGCTGTAATATGGTGATTACATAAACTTAATCCCTGTAATTATAACTTTGAAATAAATAGGGTTTTGTAAAGTAATTTGATAAAAAGAGAATGACTCACACATAATCATGCAGATTCATACGGCCAAAGTTTAGTCTACAGATAAGCCTTGATATATTGCAGATTTATATAGGCAGAGCTTAGCCTATTGATTTAGCCTTGTAGTCTAGTGCATACGAACTAGGTAGGTAACTTAATACAGCAATTACGATAACTCACGAGATCAAATTTTCACAACGAACGACAAAGTGCAATACTTCATCCATCGATTTAACGATGATCCGTCAAATTAATGACGAACGACAAAGTATAATACTTCATCCATCGAAGTAACGATGATCCGTCAAATTAATGACGAACGATAAAGTATAACCCTAATGTGGGCGGCACTTAAACATCCATTGGATATATTGATCAGTCGGAAAATGAATCGTAATAGTGATCGAGTTAATACCCTGTATCGTAGCAGCACCCCCTCTACTAATTTGAGAGTAATATTTGAATTTGGACGGTATAACTTCTAAGCTATTAAAAATATATATATATATATATATATATCGAAAGAGAGAGTAGGCGAAAAGACATAGCCGAAGAAAGAAAGAAATTATGACAATTCAAAAGTGAAATAGAGTGTGGCTATTTATAGTAAGGTTCTTTGATTCTTATGTTTACACGTATCCTACTATTCTTCTGTTTGTGAGTGGAGGATATTTACAATATCATGAGAATCATACACGTCCATCCTTTCTAGAATTCTCATGCCATATGTCCAAAATGTAGATTTTTAGATTTAAATACTATTTTATTTATTTATTTATTTTTTTATTTTAATTCTTCTAACTATGACACGTACATTCATATTTTCTAACAATAGTTTTAATTTTTTTATTTTTTTATTTTATTATTATTAAAATGGGACATGAAATGAAAGATGGGACATTACACTTCTTTGTCAAAAGTATGTAGTTATTATTATTATTTATTTTATATATATATATTTTACTTTATACGATATTCTTAAGTTTTGTTATATATTGATTTTATTTATTTCTTTATTTAATTTTTATTCTTTACGTAGATTTTTGATTATTATATTTTTATTTTCTTTTAATTATTAATTTAACTACTTTATTCATTTGGCGTGTATAACTTCTAAAATATGGCGTTTTTATAAAATAATAAATATGTCATTGGAACCAGAATATTATTGTCTACATTTGGGTCTAAGTTTCTTTAAAAATAGAGTAGTTTCAAAATACAATATATTTAATTATTATATGGTTCCTAGGCCCGTCTAAGAGATTCATATTTCTAATAGTCAACTTACCCGTAGACTACCCGTCTAATAATATAAGTTTTTATAGACTTTTATTTTATTAGAAAGGTCACTCATATCCAGGCCAATAATATTTCAACCAACTATATAAAATAGTGTTTAAAACTATTTGGGTTGAATAAAAATAACTAGTTACTAGTTACTAGTGGTTAATAAATTTAACCAAACCTATAAAAATAGGGATGTTACAGGCTAGGTGCGCGAAAGGGTGTGGCCTAGACCCGGGTTCGATCCAGGGGACGGCCAGCTTCACCATTTTTAATTTTTCATTAACACATTGCAAGTTGAATTATATTTTCCTTTTCATATTCTCCTAAGGTGAAACGAAATTTTTTGATACACTTGAGGTATGTAAGGTATAATTTATATTTTTACTAACACATCGAAACAAGTTTGGTTAGTTTTTGTAAATGCAGGTAATGTAACAAAACACAGTTGTGGATCTTATGATATTTGTTTCCAAAAGGAACCAGAAGTCTCATATGAAGATCATATAACACTGATCGGCAAAAGATTGCCTACCTAAGGATCAAGCGAAAAATTGTTGTCTATAAAGCTTTGATCAACTTTCAAGGAAGATAGAGACAAGTCACATAAATGATACATATTAAAATGAGGGGGAGTACTATACAAGTTGCACTCTTTTTCCCTTAACTAAGTTTTATCCCATTGGGTTTTCTTAGTAAGGTTTTTAATGAGGCAACATACATGATCCTGAAATATCAGGAGAAGACTATACACTGCACTCTTTTTCCCTTAGCTATGGTTTTATCCCACTGGGTTTTCCTAGCAAGGTTTTTAACGAGGCAGTATTCCATAGTCAAACCCCAAAGTTGAAAATTGTCATCCAACTTGGAACGTATGGATTATTGATCAAGTGAATGGTGATAATATGTCTGAGGGGGAGTGTTATGAATTATTAGGTTCAGACAAAATTCTCACATTCATAATAGTTCTTCTTTTGTATATATATGTATGATATGATAAGAGACAGACACACGAGTTTTTAGAGAAAGAAAAACTTATCCCCAATTAAAGAAAAAAGAAGAAGACGGATATGGAGGATTCAAGTGATTCCGTCTCTATTGATATATGGAAACCATACATCTTGGAGGAAAGGTGTAAGGGATGTAAATTAGCCCTTTGTTTGATCAGTTGTACACAAGAGTAGTTGTATTTTTACAGTGGTTTTATAACAAATCTATATTTATAACGAAAATTATAATTTTTGTTTACCCTTTTTTAACGTTCAATGAAAATTGCAAACGGGCTACTAGTGAAATTCACCATATCAGGATACACTCGCCTCCTCCAAACTGGGGAAAACTTTTACATAGGGCCAAAGCCCGTGAACACTCGCCCGATGTGAGGTAAACCCGCTCAGTTCAATGATCAAACTAGCAATCGCCACCGAAACTAAATGGTGGGAGCAGGAATCGAACCTTAGTCACTTGAAATACCAGATCTCTCCTCAACCACTTCACCACTAGCTCATTGACACCTTTTGTTTACCGTTATTGTCCTTTTTCGTTTAGTTTAGTATTTGATACCTTTCCATTCGTTAGATAGATGGACTTTAGAAAGGGATGTTAAATGCTTTCCATAAACTTTTACCCTATTAAAAAAAGGCTCAAACTATCTACACACTTGGTGTGTAGATAGCCAACCCAAAAAGGTGTTTTCTGTCCTATATGCATACCCTACAGTGTCGAGCTGTGGACAAAGCGCGGCGTTTTGGTCCGGTCAACCAGACAAAGACTGACGGGTGTCTGACGGGTCTGTTGATCGGATCAAAACGCCGAGCTTTGGCCGCGTTTTGGTCCTGTCAACCAGACCGGGTGTCAGTCTTTTGTCTAGTTGATAGGACCAAAACGCGGCCAAAGCTCGGCGTTTTGGTCCGGTCAACAGACCCGTCAGACACCCGTCAGTCTTTGTCTGGTTGACCGGACCAAAACGCCGCGCTTTGTCCACAGCTCCACACTGCAGCGTGTGCATATAGGACAAAAAACACCTTTTTGATGTGCCAATAGGCAAATGGGTATGCAAATAGGTACACCCTAAAAAAATTAAAGAAAGACTCGAAATTTCAACACTACTACTTTCCGTTATGGCACTATTGACCCCTTTCTAGTGGCATGCCATTAAGAATTTTATACTTGAAAACCCCTCATCCCAATCCCAAAAACTAAACGAAAGTAACACCACCTTCACCATCCATGGAATCACTCATTTCTTGTTTTCAGAATTGTTAAACTTCTTGATTCTTGTCATCGCCATTGAAGCTACCAAACAGAACCAACAATCACCTTTTTTTTCTTGATGAAATTCTCTCTTAAATCCGTGATCTAATTTTTTTTAACTGTATACGTTTTTTTTAATAACCAATTCCTAGAGAGAAAAATTACTTAAGAATGGCAGGTAAACAGACAACAAGCTGCGCCACAACCCCTTTTGAATAGCAAATCCAATTCTACCGAAAATAAAACTTTGGTTCCTTGGCGTCGAGAAGTTGCTGTGCATGACCCTCTGCACTCTTTCCAAAAAACCAACAACTTTAGGAACAAGTAAACCAAATGTATCAAAGGCAAAGGGAATGAAGACATGTTGATTCTCAGCAGAAGTTTTTTCATGCTTAACAACTTTCCCTGATTCTGCCTTCAACACAGTTTGACCAGCCACAAAACGGTTTTCCCTGAGCCCAACAAGAGGGGATACTCCAGTAAGGTACACACAAGCGTGTTTCCCTCCTACCCAACCGAAAACATGAACATCCGCCGGCCGCAGAGTGGACCTCCCTTCAAGTGGGCCTGTCAGGAAATTCACAGGGGCCTCTTTTTTGGCAGAGATTCCAGCTCGCTTGAGGACATCAGATAGGATATCCCTGACTAAGTCATGTATGCATTTAAAGCTCGGTAGCTCCTTACAGTGGACCGCATGCTCGCCAAAGTTATCCAAACAAACCTTACGACAAACTGGACAAGGCTCATCGACTAGAAACAACAGGATCATTAACCGATATTTAAGGATGGCTCGATGCTCCACTGTCGACATGTGTTGTCCTAGCCCTTCAATAGGGATAACAGTTAGGAAATCTTGAGCATGAGGACCCTGAAGACACTCTAACACTGCTTTCTAGCGTAGAGATAGGTCAAACTTCTCTCCCAAACTCTGGACGTCTTTACTATAAAGGGCACTCGCCCAAGTATTTTGGGCCTTTAGAGGGGCAGCGTCCTTATTAGCAAACCCGCCAAGATCAAGATCGGGAAGGGACATGTGCAAGCTATCGAGCGCACACCCATAATCGACATCTATCCCATCAATACTGTCCCACAGAATATGGTCCTGTAAACTCCAAGATTGTGAGCCAAGAAAGCGTATGCATCTTCCGCTGAATATAGGCCTAAACCCCTAAAACAAATCGGTAAAGATGCCAACCTCCATTAAAAAACCCCAAAAAACGGCCCCCCACTAACCACAATGCCCTCGATCGTATCCCATAGACCCTTGTCAAAAATAGATACAACTTCCTTAACAAACATGGATTGCCATGTTCGAAGGCCAAACAACAACTTAGCAACCCCCATACAAGATCGAAGTAGAAGGAGCTCGGATTGAGGGTCCGGTAAGCGAGGTAGGCATCTCATAAGGTCAACACAGCTAAACCACTGATAAAATTGGCGTCCCGACTACCAGCCCCCCTAGGAGTTTCACACCTAACTTTGGCCTCCCAATCCCACTGGGAAACAAACCTTCCTTTGCCTTTACCCCATTGCACGACGGCTAGAAAACCTCAGTTTTCTTGATGTTAAGCTCAAGCCCCAAACTAGGTCCCTCAGACCTAATGATATCCAAAGCCTTAGCCACTTCAACGTCTCCTATAATTGTTCCATCATCCAAGTACCATGCATGGAAATGTAAGTTACAACATTCCCGTACCTGTTGAATGAGAGGGTGTAAAGCTAAGGCAAAAAGGATGGGTCTTAAGGAGTCTCCTTGTTGAACCCTAGTGGTGGAACCAATGCGCTCATTGCCGACATACAGCCTTGTTGGTTGTCCATATAAGAAGTTGACCCATAGGGAGATTGACGGGCATCAGGAAAGAACCTCATGAATGAGAGTCGTTTTATCCAGAAGGTTGAAGGCATTAAAGAAATCAACTGTAAACATAGCCAATGATCCATCTGACTTGAATTGATTTAAAAACTTGTTCGCGCTATGGAGCACAACCTCTACCCCACTAGGGATCCCAACCCCGAATTGGTGATCACCAAGGTAATTGGCCATCTCTTTCCCCACCTTCCTCATTGCCACCTTAGAAACTGGCCTCCTCTAAATAGCTCCCACGGCTATAGGCCTAATCCCATTGTCCGACTTTAGCGATGGGGTTAGGGGCAGAAGCAACAAACTCTGCCAAGGCCCTGGGGCATCATCATCCCAACCACATGTAGACCACCTCAGTAATAGCCCTGAGTAAACAAGAAGCAATTGTAGACCCCTCCCCACAAAGGGCGTCCAAAATGTGTTGGGCCCTTAGCCCATCCCTCCCATAAGTAGTGCCTTTCGGGAAGAATTTAATTCACCCCAGGACACAGTCGGCTTCCACAGATAAGGGGGGATCCACAAGTAAAGAGGCAAGTAAATCAGGCGGCGGTAGGACAGGGTGTTTGTCCACCAGCGCCCTTATGGTAGCTCCCTCGAGAGGTGCAACCCTGGAAGAACATAAAACCTTAACCGCAATAGTGAAATGTCCATCAACAACATTCCACAAACATTGCTTAACGTTAACGTTGACACTTCCATCAGAGTTACCAAGCTCAAGAGAGCCTTCCTCGGGTCTAATTCCCCCTCCAAGGTTCGGTTGAAAAGGGATAGGATGAGTTCAGCGAACTCGAACCCGCTCCTATCTCTCCAAGCCGCTAGGGCCCGTTGATACTGCGATGTCACACCCTGACCGCGTTAAAACAACAAACCACGACGGAAACATCGGGGAGTGTCGTAACAGAATCATTGTTTCACAACACATGGATTAAAGTTCTGTTTTATTGAATTAAGTTTATTACATCGTCTTGAAATCAGAAACAAAACATGAACAATTGTCTTTCATTGTTATTAAGTCACTAAGGCCTCATCCATTCCTATGTGAGCATGCATCAATATCATCATCAATCATCATCAACTATGGCACCTAAAACATATGTGAAAATACGTCAGCATAAAAATGTCGGGGTACATAGGTTTTATGTGAGTGTCAGATTCATGGCTCGTTTACATTGTTGAAACAATTTGAACAACTTTGTTAATTGATATTAGAAAACCAAGTTTTGTAAAATGTTTGTATTTTAAATTGAAATAACCAAGTCAAAATAGATTAGTTATAGTTTATAAAACCTCGATGCCATGAATCCTAACTCAAAACATTTGTTTATGTTAACCCAGATCGTAAATTGTTTTTGTAATAAAACTCGAATGGTTTATATTGTTAGAAAAACCTTGTAATATAACTTCGTTTTGATAACGTTTGCCCAAGTGATCTAGATAACGCAACGATATATAATGTGTTAAAAGCACTTATATATAGGAAGTACCAGCGGCGTATCCACCATGCTTTTATCACATTACAACCGCCCCGTTACCTAATCACTTCCCTAACCCAATGGTTCAAACAGTTCAAATAATTCACATAGATCAAACAGCTCCAAATGGTTCAAACAGTTCAAATAATTCACATAGATCAAACAGTTCCAAATGGTTCAAACAGTTCAATAGATAGTATAATATAAACCATAGCATTTTTTTAGAAGACTTGAAATTGTTTAGCACATATAAATCACCCCAAAACAGTTTAAAACGGTAAAATAGGGGAACTATGTACTCACATGAGATTGCTTAAGAGTCTTGAATAACAACCAAGCAAAGCTAGAGGGATCACATAATCAATCGACACCTAATATAGGTACCTACATTAAAAAACCGGACCTAAATCAGAAGATCGGATAGGATGAGGTTTCGTAAACCAAATGAGTGTTGGAACTCATATAATATGGTTTAACAAAGCCTACATTCTAAAACGGAACCGATCCTAAGTGCTTACGACCCGTTACGACCCATAAGGTAGCTTATGCTACATTAACGCGTCGTTCGTGTAAAACACATTTGGACCGCCTAACTAGTCCTATGACAAGTATTATATGCCTTAACATGTCTAATAATGTTGCCTAACCAGTTAAATACCAAAATTTAGGTTACATATGCTTAAAATGAAATTATGTTTAAAAAGGGCATTTTGGTCATTTTCCTAAGGCATATAAATTGCCTATCATACAACTAACTAAACGAAGTGACATAAGGTATAACCTCGGAAGGTTATTCCCTATACAACTATGGTCACTAAACATGCTTGGTCGGATCCTAATGATCGACCAAACGGGTCGACTTCGAAAGTCTAAGCGGTGGTTTAGACCGCTTGACTTTACGACTCTATATAAGAACTAGACTAAAAGTGACGAGTTAAACATGTTAAAACATGTTTAACAAAGTTTGAAAACAAGTTTGATATCAAAACAAAGGGTTTTGATACCCAAGAATAGTTTGGTTACAAAATACGCATAAACGAGTATTTTGACCGAAACTATGACTCGTCACTATGCCTAAACAACGTGGTAATCAGTAGGTATAGTCACAAAGGACTATGACCATCGTGATTACGCTCACATTGCGAAGTTCAAACGAACTTCGTGTTGACCATTGACTGGTCAAAGCAGAAAGTCAAACACTGTTTGACTTTCATGCTTGAAATATATGAACAAGCATGAAGGAAACTTACAAAAGGTCCAAGCAATGATGGTTTGAACTCAGAAATTCTCAGGTATGAACCTTCACAAGGAGAGCTTCAACTTAGAGAATGAAATTGAGATCAAATGTGTGAATGAAGGTGATGAAGATGGTGGGTATTTATAGATTTCTCAAAACTGTTAGGATCGTTCCTCGATAATTGAGCTTTAAAATGGACCCTCCATGTGTTACCCGTTGTTTTACAAAGCTATGGGTGTCCAAAACCATGATACGGTATTGCAAAAGTTACATAAAAGACCCTAAACTTCAAGTTGGTTGCTGAAAATAGGCTTGTTCTTGCTGAAACTCGATTTTTCTGCCCAGAATAGGTGGTGGCGTGCCACCACAGCAGCATCAAATAGTGGTGGCGTGACGCCACTGGTCCCTAGTTTCAGCAAAGTTTAAAAAATGGCAAGAATGGTCCCTGCAACACTTTTAAGCCATTTTCGATGCGTTTAAACCCCGTTAACCCATTTTTAAGGTTCAATAATGAAGTTTAAGTATAGGGGACATGAAACATGCTTGAAAATATCATGGATGTCGGTTTTTTTGGTAGTACGGTTGCGTTGTTCGGTTAATTACGGCGAAACTCGAACGGACGTGAAAAATGATCCAAATTACGCGACGAATGGAATTTTATTATGTCAATCACTAAAATAAAATATTTTAATGATTACATAAATTTTTGGGTGTCCGGATATAATCAGAACGTAAGATATGCGCGAAAATGCAAACTTATGCACTTTTTGACGCTTTTAGTCCCTATTGATCAAAAAGTTTATTTTTTTGCGCACCTAACACCTCAAAGCCTATTTCTAAGCTATGTAAAGGATAATTAGGGCATATTTAACTTATGATCAAGCTTCGGAATGTTCGTTACCATTCGATTTGGTATACTTTTGCAGTTTGACGCAAATAGTCCCTGCGATCGAATAAACTTGATTTCGACACACCAAACCCTCCAAAACTTATTTCTAAGTTATGAAAAGGTTATTTAAGGTATGTTAAGCCTATTTCACTGTTCCAGAGTGTTTGTTGCATTAAACTGATTACTTTTACGTATCAGTTCGCGTATAACCTTCCAGAAAGCGATTTAGAGCTCGAAATCGAACGAGAATACACATATTTATACAAATCCCAAGTATAAAACACAATATTTCATTGATTTGGTATTTGTTTGATGGTTGAAGTGACACAGATGTCACAGTCTTCCCTACTTTAGGAAATTTCGTCCCGAAATTTATTTGTAGGAGTCTGTTTGTGACGTTTGTGTTGAATAACTGTCTTGCATGGAATCTAGGGTGTCATATATTTGTGTAGAGTAAGCCATTAAAGATATGCAAGGCATAATCTTGTCATTTCCCAATTGATATACTTTAAAGCGAAAAATGAATGGATGATTCATTTTTCCTTAACAGGTACTTCGTCAGAAGTGGAAATGACGGAATAATTGAAAGGATATTCATTTCCCTCGATGAATATTCTTTAGAAGCAAAAATGAATGGATGATTCATTTTCCTCAATGGGTTCTTCGTTAGAAATGGAAATGAAGGAATAACCGAAAGGATATTCATTTCCCTCGACGGATATTCTTCAGAAGCGAAAATGAGTGGATGATTCATTTTCCTCAATGGGTTCTTCGTTAGAAATGGAAATGAAGGAAAAATCAAAAGGATATTCATTTCCCTCGACGGATATTCTTCAGAAGCAAAAATGAATGGATGATTCATTTTCCTCAACGGGTTCTTCGTTAGAAATGGAAATGAAGGAATAACCGAAAAGATATTCATTTCCTCGACGGATATTCTTCAGAAGTGAAAATGAGTAGATGATTCATTTTCCTCAACGGGTTCTTTGTCAGAAATGGAAATGAAGGAAAAATCAAAAGGATATTCATTTCCCTCGACGGATATTCTTCAGAAGCGAAAATGAATGGATGATTCATTTTCCTCAACGGGTTCTTCGTTAGAAATGGAAATGAAGGAATAATCAAAAGGATATTCATTTCCCTCGATGGATATTCTTCAGAAGCGAAAATGAATGGATGATTCATTTTCCTCAACGGGTTCTTCGTCAGAAATGGAAATGAAGGAAAAATCAAAAGGATATTCATTTCCCTCGACGGATATTCTTCAGAAGCGAAAATGAATGGATGATTCATTTCCTCAACGGGTTCTTCGTTAGAAATGGAAATGAAGGAATAATCAAAAGGATATTCATTTCCCTCGACGGATATTCTTTAGAAGCGAAAATGAATGGATGATTCATTTTCCTCAACGGGTTCTTCGTCAGAAATGGAAATGAATGGAGTTAACTTTAAATTCATGATAAAACTTGCTGTGATTTCTGTGCACTAAATTCCATAATTATGTATGCATCCATAATTACGTAATTCCTTGCACAGTTCTCACAGTTTGTTTATAACATGAAGGGGATAGAATTTATTGAATAAGCTTAAGATAACTTTGATTAGGTCAACACATAAACACATAAGCACATAATTGTTCACTTGGTTATTAATTTGTTATTAACTTGTTATTAATTGTTATTAACTTGTTGTCGATTTGTACATGGGTATTCAAGGTATACCAGGAACCCAGTCGATGGACTTCAACGTCCCTAAGAATCTATCTGTAAAGATAGGATGATCTTATAAGAATTTGATTTCGATTACAAGGAATCGTAACATTCGAATTAAGGTACACAAGGAATCCAATTAAGGACTTTGATTCTGCGCTTTAAACATCCACGAGGATCTAATTATGAAGATGAAGAACCTCTAAGGATTTGGAATTCGTATAGTGCGAAGAGTTTAGGAACTTTGATACTAAGTATGCTAAGACCACACACGAAGTATAGTGTTTATGAGATCAAGGTGCTAGATATGCCAAGATAACATATGAAGCAAACGGATTCTTGAAGTCATTATGCCAAGCATGCAAAGCTAGCATACAATGCAGGGTATTCTTGAAAATCGAGTGCTACGTATGTTAAGGCAACATACGAGCAAAGTTGTTTTTGAAAGCTATGCTAGGAATTGTTAAAAATATGATTTTGAAAACCTTTTTGTAATGCTTTTAAAATTACGTACTAAGTATATTAGGTAAACATTTTTATGAAATGTTTTAAAAACATGCGAGATGATTTTGAAAGTATGTATGAGGTTTTTGAAAACGTGCATAATCTTTTGAAATCGTATGCTGTGTAAAATATCGTGTAGTCGGGAAGATATGATACGTAAGACCAATCAAGGGCTTACGGAAATACCCTTAGGTACCCTATTAAGGATTTATAGTGGTACTTTGGGTATTCGTCCAGAGTTGTAACTTGCGCCTTGTACTTCGTTTCCTTGGAAGAAACGGGTACTTAGGATTTTCGTTGAAATCGCAAGAAATCATAAGATGGAAGAATTTTGAGAGTAGGTCGTTTTACAAGGAATGCGGTTCCTTGATTGTCGGTATCGTAAGGGATATGTCGTTCATACAGTAACCACATTTGTACACTGCGATGTAAATAAAAGATTTATTTATAAACAAAAACAACTGTTTCATAGACCATGATAACAAAAGGAAATAATACATAAGGCTCGATTAATTCTAAACAGCGTCGTCTTCTATTCGGTCAAATGCTCATCCCTGTGTTGGATTTGCATTAGCAAGCTTTGGGCAATTTATTCGGAAATGGCCCATCTCGCCACAGCTGTAGCAAGAACCTGGTGGAAAACGAGCTTGAGCAGGATTGTTGTCAGCTTGATTTGGTGCAGCTGCAGCTTGGCAAACCCTTGCTGTATGACCTATAAGTCCACAAATTAGGCATTTGCGGCACTTCACACTAGCATGATGATTAAGGTTACATTGGTTGCACAAGGGTGCAGTTTCGTTGTATGGCTTCCTAGCAGGGGGTTGAGCTGGTTGATTGGGGACAACTTGATTGGGGTTGAGCTGGTTGATTGGGGACAGCTTGATTGGGGTTGAGCTGGTTGATCATTATGAGCAACCACGGCGAAGTTCTGAGAAGCCTTTCGCTTCTTTGACTTCTTGGAGGATTCAGTCTGCTCATCCTTTGGTTTCGATTCATCGGTCGGTTTCTTATCACCCTTTCGAAAAAGTTTACCTTTCCTGATCTGAGATTCAGACAAGGTAGCGGATAACTCAATGGCCTGTCTAACTGTAGTGGGGTTGCTACCAGTAACAATGTCTTGTACTGAGTCAGGGAGGCCATCAATGTACTTTTTGATTGCCTTATCCAAAGGCGTAACCATGTTCAGGCATAACAGACGTAACTCCTCATAACGGTCCGTGTAAGCTCGATGCTCACCACTATCTTGCTTAAGATCGTCGAATTCCCTTTCCAATGCCCTAATCTCATGACGAGGACAGAATTCCCTCATCATTAGAGCTCGAAGCTCTTCCCAGGTTTGAGCCAGTGCCACCTATCTCTCATCACACCATTCCACCATGTTAAAGCTCGTTTCTCAAAGACACTAGATGCGAATTCAACCTTTCGCTCGTTTGGACACTAAACATGTCTGAAGGTGCTCTCTAGACTCTCGAACCATTGCAGAAGTGCAGTTGCTCCTTGAGACCCAAAAAATTTTGATGGCTTAGCTGAGTTGAACGTTTTGAAGTTACATGGGGCATTATTGTTGTTATTGTAGACTTGGTTAACTTGAGCAATGAGGTTTGGGAGTACAGCAGCCATTTGCTGCGTAATGATAGCTGCCAGTTCGTCATTAGGTATCTGATTGTTACGTCAAGGAGGCATTCTAAAAGAGGAAACATGAGAGAAAACGAGTGAATGACATTGGGTAAGAATAGAATGTTACAATTACCGACCAAAAAGGCATGGATGATGGTCATTTGTTCGTACCACGAAGCAAACAAACGACACACAAAAGCTGAACAAAGTAAATAGGTCCTCATAATGTATCGCGAAGACATGCTTTAGCCTATAAGTGGACACTCACCCCAAGAGTTCCCAGGTAAGACTGACTGGTCCGATTATGTGGATTTGTACGAACACTCTAGCCTTAGACAGAAAACTCGGGATACAGGCATCCACTCTTCCAGATTGCACGTGTTCACACTATAAGACCCAAACTTTGACGAGATTTTGAAAACTTTGAAGGTTCAAAACCTTATAATAAATCATCCTTGAACAGATGATCGTTTTTTCAAAGCGGATTCGAAATTTGTGTTCTTATTGTGGTTGTCACCTAAAGATAGGCGACGATATTGTTTTATGACTAAACGCAAGTAAACTCGCGTTAGGGTCCTAGGTAGGTTATAGACTAGGTCAAAGCATTACTAATAACCTAATTCCCTATAACCATGGGCTCTGATACCAACTTTTCTGTCACAACCCGACCGCGTTAAAACAACAAACCGCGGCAGAAACGTTGGGAAGTGTGGTAACAGAATCATTGTTTCACAACACATGGATTAAAGTTCTGTTTTATTGAATTAAGTTTATTACATCGTCTTGAAATCAGAAACAAAACATGAACAATTGTCTTTCATTGTTGTTGGTGCATACGTCTGTCGACTTCGTCTTGTATCGAGTCTTGTACTAGATTATATAGATCAGGGCACGTAGTTCGAGAAAAATGTCAAACATGTGTTTAGAGGGTATTTCGCACGAAATAGGAAACAGCTATTTCGTACGAAATCAGTTAGTTATTTCGTACGAAATAGACTGGGTATTTCACTTGAGCTATTCCGCACGAAATGCTATTTCGTGTGAGGGTGTTCCGTGCGAAATAGCCTGCCCTATAAATACCTTTCGTGCCAATTCATTTGTAACTTTCCGGTTTCAGTGCCAAAGTGCTGCCGAAGTGTCTACTCGCTGTAAAACGTTGTTATATCAATCAAAAAGACAATTAGAGTGAATATCAAGCTGTTTCGAAGTTGATACGTTAGTTTCCGCCTCTCGTATTGATAAGAACACCTCTGAACGACTCGTTTCGGTCGTGAAAACGATCCTACAAGTGGTATCAGAGCTCAGGATGAGGAGTTCTACCGAATTCAGCTTGATTTCATCATTTTTCTGACTTCTACACCTTCTTTTCAAAATTTTACAAGTTTTTATGGTTAAAATGGGCTAATTTTCACACATTATATGCGAAACAGTGTTTTAACAAATCCTTGAAAGAATTGGACCAAAAATCAATCTAAAAACTGATCAATTGTACAAAAATCAGTTCGAAAAGATGACGTCAGCAGTATTTCGCACGGAATAGATCGTTGGTTTAGCACGAAATCACATTTGTAGTTCATTTTGCTTGAAATTTAGTTTATTTCGTACGAAATCAGTATTTCGTGTGAGCTATTTCGTATGAAAACACTATTTCGTACCAACAGTGGTTTCATTTCGTTTGATCTGGTATTTCGCTTGAAACATGTAGTTGTGTCGTGCGAAATCACTTATTTCGTACCAAAGGGGTCTATTTCGCTTGAAAGTATTATTTCGTGTGAATTGGTATTTTGTTTGAACTCATTATTCCGTTTGAAAGTGTATTTCATTTGAAAGTTTGATTTTGTGAAACTTGCCATCGAATCATGGAAGAGGAATTCTATAACGCGTTTGCTGCTGCCCCGACTACTCCGGTTGCCATTGCTCAAAACATGAACATGGAAAATGAGACTGGAACTTTGCAAAACCCCCGAAACTAATGGGAATTGAAGAGTATTATGGTTGGAAAGATCGATTTGAAAACTGGGTTCAAGCAACACATTTGAGATCTTAGGAGTGTATTGAGAAAAAGTATATCAAGCCGCGTACAGATTTGGGAGTTATCAAAACAATTTCTGAATTTACGGACAAAGAACGAGACATGTACAAAGCAGAAAAGATGATGATCAGTCTGCTACAGCAAGCTGTGAAAGCAGACATTTTCATCTTACTTCAACATGATAATACTTCACGTTCGATTTGGGAAGCACTTCGAGTTAAATTTGAGGGAAGTGAAAAGATGATCAGGAGTAAAAAATCTTTGCTAACGAAAGAATTTGATTTGTTTTCGAGTTTGCCAGGAGAATCTTCAAAGAAATTGATTGAAATATATTGTCACTTAGTGAGATCTATGTCTTTGTTAGAAATTGTCAAAGATCAAGAAGAATGGGTCGACAAACTAGCTGATGCTTTACCTCAGAAAGAGTGGGGTACATATTTTGATCTTGAAGAATACTGGAGAATATGACAAACTGACAAATTCCCAGTTCATTGAAAAGATTGAAAGTCAAGATCTTGAACAGCAAAAGATTGCAAAGATGAACAGTCCGAGTGGTTAACAAGACATCAAGATGTATTACAAAGGAAGTGTTCAAGAAGTTGAAGCAAGTCCGAAAGTCCAAACTGCTTTCAGTGCAGAAAACTCATCTGGATCAGTGAATCAAAGTCCAAATAGCAGCAGTGGATTTTCTTCATATCCAAGTGTTAATCCGAAGAGTTCAACCTCAAGTCATCAGTTCCAAAGCTCAAACAGCAGTAATGGTCATGTTTTAAATTGCAACATCGCATTACATCTTCAGAATGGTCAAAATTTCTCTGAAGAGGTCGTTAAAGGTCACATGTCATTACTTGCTACCGTGTTAGAATCATATGAAGGATTGGTAACTGGAAGGATCGGAAATCCTATGTTGACGAAAGAGGATTACGATCAGATAGATGCAGAAGAAATGGAGCTCATGGACATTAAATGGTGTCTAGCAAGTGTTTTGAGGAGAGCTGAAAAATTTAAGATTATTACAGGGAGAGATGATTTCAGAGATGCAAATGTTTCTACTTTGGGTTTTGATAAATCTAAAGTTACTTGTTTTCGATGCAGGGAAAAAGGACATTTCAAGAGGGAATGTACAAATCGAGAAGCAAGTGGAGCAAAGAATCCGTTCGGTAGTAATGATTACTATAGGAAAGTTATATATCAACAAGTTGCTCAACTACCATATCAACAAAAAGAACCACAAACTGCACATGCTAAAATGATCGAAGAAGCAAATAAGAAAGCTTATTTTGGCATAATTGATCAAGAAGATGAAAAAGTGGCAGAAGGCTTTAGTTGGGACAAATACATCCCACCTGATTCAAAAGTGGTAGCTCTCATTGCAAAAATAGTTCAAGAACCAGATCTAATGAAGGAATGGATGAAAGGGATTACTGGTGATGAGAAGAGTCGAGATGAAGATTTTGTTTATTCAGATGATAGTTCAGAAAGTATTCAAGTGTTTGATCAATCATCATCTGATGACAGTGATGATGAAGAAGAGACACAAATAAACATTGGAAAATCTATGTTATCTCCTGAAAGTTTTCAATTTTATTTTGCAGAAAGATTGGAGAAGCTGAAGGAGAGACGAGCAGCAAAAGAACAGAGAAAGATGAAATATGAAAGTGTTGCTCAAGAAATGAAGAATGAACAAAGTGAAGAAGTTAAAGTCACTGAGAAGATAGTTGAATCAGAGAAAGTAATTGAAGTTGAAAAAATTGTTGAAGTTATCAAACTGTGTCTAAAGTGTTTGGAATCTTGCAAGCAGTGTGCAGAGAAAGATGAGAAGTTGAATGAGCTTGAGAAAATGAGAGAGAAATTATTGTTTGATCTCAACTACGTAAAAGAATCGTATGATGTGTTGAACAGAACGGTAACTTGGCCTCAAAAGACAAATTCTGAAAGAGAAGATGCATTAACCATGCTAAATCTAGTAATGATGTCAAAGCAGAAAGCTATCAATTATTACATTGAAGAAAGTGCAAAGTGGAAGCAAGAGTTGGAGACAGAAAAAATAGAGAATGAAAGAATCAGACGGTGGTTACAGAGTTATTCTAGTTCTGATTATTTGATTGACAGAATTTATCCAACTGTTGCAGGTCTTGAAGCCTTTCAAGATGAGAAGCCAAAAGAAAAGGATACTGGTAAGAAACTGATGTTGATCATTTGACCCAAGCTAATCAGAAGTATAAGCAAGCTGCTGATCAGAAGCGTAGGCATGTTGAGTTCGAGGAAGGTGATTTTGTTTGGGCTGTTTTGACTAGAGATCGTTTTACAGTTGGGGAATACAACAAGTTATCAGCAAAGAAGATTGGCCCAGTTGAAATCGTGGAGAGGATCAATCCGAATGCATATCGTCTGAAGCTGCCTAGTCACATTCGTTGTTCTGAAGTGTTTAACGTGAAGCATCTGTTGCCTTATTATGGAGATTCTTCTGATGATGAACCTGTTGGTAATTCGAGGGCGAATTTTGTCTATCCAGGGGGGAATTATGCAGGCCCAAGTGTGGAGGAGCGGGCTATTTTGTATTTGGAGGCCCAAGATCGTGTAACAATAGGGGCTTCACTAAAATGGCTCTAACTTGGGTTACGGGGGTCCGTTTTGGGCGTACGACCGGCGAAACGAACGTGAGAACGAGCTCCATCTTGCTGCAAATTCCTATGGCGGTTTGGGTCATTGTCCGGGCCAAAAAACGCTTATTTCTATTACTTATTTGCATTTTTATGTTTTTTGAACTATTTTGGGCATTTTGTTTTAGGCCGTGTGTTTGGCCCGTTATCTTTTTTAGGCCCATTTCGAATTTCGGTTTCTATTTATATGTCCCTCTAGTAATATGAATGATTAGACTTGAATTTTGACATAATTGATTTTTCACTTCAAATTCCGTGCCTTTTGGGTGGAATCTTGGGGGTTGGGGAAGAACACACGGGTATTCTTTGAATCAATGTGTTTGATCTTCGTTTCCGTATCACGCGCTACATCAGAAACAGAGTGTCAGTTATAACAAGTGTCCGCCTCCAATCTGGGAAGGTTATTCTCCCAGAAAACCAAATGAGGAACAAGTCAAAAAGGCAGTCAATATAAAGTTAAACTCCGAAACAACTGATGAGTTACCAGAAAATATTGACGTCACAGTCACATCGTCTGACACTGATCATGAGTCTTAATTAATAAAGAAAGTGGTCGATCAGGTGTTGGATAAAGATGAGGAGTCAGAGTCAAAGTCCGAATCCAAGAGTTCGAGTTCATCAGTTGACAGTCCAAAGTTGTCGGTCAAAAGGGTTTACAATAAAGAATTTATGTTATCAAAATCTAATTTGAGTGACGAACCAATCAAAGTGGCATATACTTTGAATGATTCAGACAAATTATATTCTGAGGAGGAATTTCCAATAAGAAGTGTTCAAATTGAAAAGATTAAAAAGGTTTTCAAACTAACAGAAATTAATATTTCTGAAATAAAAGATGTAAATCTTTCTGAAAAACCTAAAAAGTACACTTCAAGAGTACAACAACGTTTAAACAAGAAAAAGGGTTACAGTTCTGATTCAAGTTATCGAAAGAAACCAAATCATAACGGTAATTTCAAAAAGAAAGGACTTGGTTTTATTCCACAGAAAAATAATAAAAATGAGAAAACTTATAAACCAAAAACTGTATTTGTTTCAGGAGCTAGTTCGGAGGAAGAAGAAAAGAGCTCATTTTGGAAGCAATCAAACAGACAATTCCTTGCTAAGAAGCAAGAGAGAATGAAGAATGGAGCTTATCAAAGAAAGGAAACAAGAACCTGTTACAGATGTCAAGAAGTTGGTCACATCGCCTGGAACTGTCCTAAGGCAACCAACATCAAACAGGAAGTTGTTTCTAAACTAAAAGAAAAGATTGTTGAGAAAAATGAACCACCAACTGAAAAATTCAAAGTTTTTAAAAATTCAACATATGAAGTTGGTGAATGTTCGAAGAAACGATTTTACAAAAAAAGAGTTAATCTTGACAACCAAATGTGGGTTGTTAAGAAATCAGATGTGAAATCTGGCGATGAATCTGACTCATTAAAGTCATAAGAGCCACAAGTTGAGGCAAAAAGTGAAAACTCAGTTCCACAAATGGATGATGATAATTTTCCACCATTGAGGGTTGAAAATTTTAAACAAAAGGTTGGAAAAGTTGAGATCTTGAATCAATTCTATTCTGAAAAGAAAGAATTTGATGTCAACAAAGTGTTTAATGGGAAAGTGAAACATGTTTTTGGGAAAATGGTCTAGGGGAAGACCAAAGGGGTAAAAGAATTTTATGAGGAAAAAAGAAATGTTGAAACCCCAAATGAGACTGAAAAGGACACATCCAAGTTTGGTCAGGTTTGGATGTCTGTGTTTCATATGTGAAAATCCTGACTTGCCGGAACTCCCAGGTTGGTAATTGGGGAGTAGGAATCAGCATCTTTCTTGAGAAATTCACGTTTGTGATATTTCGATTTACAATTGGTAAATCAGGGACATTAAGTTGTACTTGATTTTCTACAAGTGCTATTTGTTGATTGAACTTAAAACTATTATATTTTTCAAAAGATTGAAAATGAAAGAACAAGGTGATGAATTGATCCCCTAACCTACAAGTGGTTTGTGATTTCAATAAAACTTATTTTCCGGAAAAACCATTTTGATTAAAACAAACTTAAGTGTTTTGAAATCATTTTGGGAAAATAGTTTGTTGTCAGGGGGAGTTCTGATTGTTTATGCCAAGTTAATGGCGATCTGAAGCGATTCGATATCAGTTGTCATTTTATTTGTATAGTTTTGTTTTCAAATTTTCTTTAAATGCTTTTGCATTTTAGGGGGAGTAAAAATTTTCAGAAAATTCAAAAACATTTTAAAATTTGAAAAAGGCAAAAACATTTGAAAATTCAAAAATGAGTTTTGTTGTGAAAAAGAGGAAATGATAGTACATCAGTAGACGATCACAGCATACTAAAGAATTGGAAAGTTAAAAAGTGATAAACGATCTCACTGATGATGTGCCAGTAGATTTTTGCACATTTAGTAGATTGTGTCGAGATATAAACCTAAATTTCAAACTTACTTATCTCGTGGGGAACATCTCTCGGATATATGGGTAACCCCCAAAATCTTGTTTGAAAGGTCCCTCTTTCTGAGATACTAGGTCTTTATGCTTAGTGATATCTTGGGTATTATCCCGGGACTTCTGATTTTGCGGAAGCAATGGCCTAGTCCCTGTATAATACTTTCCGCTTGCTTGAAAAATAGCACCCCCCTCAGCATAAAAATGATGAAACATTGCAAAATGCTAATCATGTGCTGTTGAAGAAAAGATTCTCTAAAGGGAACACACCAAAAGTCGAAGCCGTCATCTTTCTGATTTTGCGGAAGCAATAACCTGAGCTCTCATGGCCCTCGCATTTAATCCTTTACAGATATCATCTAGGTATACTCACATGTAAGACTGAATATTGGGATCTGCAACGGGAGTATATTATGAGGTGAGACACATGAATAAGTTTAAGTGCTTAAAACATTAATCTCGTATCTCAAAACAGTTGAAATTTGTGTGAAAATTTAAAGTGGATCAGTATACTGACAATCTAAGTGAATCGTTTAGAACTAAAATGTTTAAAGCTTAACGGTGTTGGTGATTTGTCTCAGAAACTGATATGATCCTCTTACGCAAACTCACAAAAATATTGTTTGTAAATATTTTTGCATTTCATTAAAATCAAAAATCCAGAAAGATTTTCGGAGTGTTTTAGCATAAAATTTTGAAAAAGTCAAAAATATTTTCGACAACTGATGTTAGAAAGCTGATTTTCAAAATTCCCAGTGCTAAACATAATGAACGGGTTTGAAAAATTGTTTGAAAAGAAAAATGATATTTCTACAAGTGGTTCATCAGAGATTAACATTGTTAAATCATTTATTGATCGATTAATACCTGCAAGTGGTTTATAAATTTGTCAAATTTTAAATTTGTGAAATTTATTGTGAGGTAGAGATGTGTGTAGGTTAGCAAGGTTTCTGATCCTGAACAGAATGGAAGCCAGGTTATAATCCTGAGAGTCAAGTTCTGATCCTGGAACTGAAGTCCATGCTAGTAGCTGATGCTGATGAACTTAAGGAATCAAGAGATCTGATCAAGAGAATTAGAAACTTGAAAGCCAGGTTGCGATTCTGGAATTAAATATTAGATCAACATTCAAGGGGGAGTGATACGTGGTTGAAAACCGGTGTTTGTTATTGCATAACTTGATGTTTTTACATAAGTTTTAATTTGATGGAGTTTAGGAAGCTTTTCGGGAGCTTTACGAGTCATCGGGTCAAAAACCGGAGCACCGGGACGCGTTACGGATCAACCGGGAGTGCAAGAAGCGAAGATTAGAGAAACGGAGTTGGACAAGCCGTCGACGACGGGTATAGGCCGTCCCTGACGGGTTCGGGAAATGCCCGTAAGCCGAAAACACCTGTAACCAGTCATCTAACCCGTCGGCCATTTCTCTGTTTTTGGGAGCCCGTCGGCGACGGGGTGGGACCCGTCGGTGACGGGTAGCAGTTTTCTGAAACGCGAAATTTATTTGTTTGGGGGTTAATCTCGATTTCTATTGGTCAGGGAGCCATGAATACGGGAGTTACACTATTCCTTGAGTTTGAATCTCAATCTTGGAGGCTAATACCACCCATCATTGATTACCATTCCATCGATTCCATCACTACTCACAACATCATCCGAATCAAGAACAATCACCATCTCACCAATCAATCATCCATAAACCCTAATCCTTCCACCATCATCATCATTCACTAAAACCCTAATCATCCACCATTCCTCCATCCTTCAAGCTTCAAGATGATCTCCATCAAGTTCCAATCATCCGGTGATCAAGCGTCTTCAACCATGAGCGGCTAATCATCTCGATTTCACCCCGGCATAGGTAGTTGTTTAATTTAGGGTTTCGAATTGTTTATTGCTTCAACTTTGTGACAAAGTGTGTTTGATTTTTGAAACCATTGATAATAGTGTTACATTTGTTGCGAATTCGTAAATTGTCGAACGATGTTAAAAGTTATGACTTTACGAAATGGTTATATGTAATTGTGCATTATCGTGGTTAGGTTTTACTTGTGTTGATTACAAAGTGCATTCTTGTCCGTTCTTCGGGACGTTGATAGTTATTGGCACCTAAGTCACGATACACTAAATCCGCTAATCGTATGCAATTGAGTTGACTCTAAAACCGTGTAGAAACCTTAGGTTGGCAATTACCGAAACCGGGTGTGAATCCTTTTTCTTATTATTGTCTAGTAATCAATTTTTATTGTAATTGTTAATTAGTATTTGTTATTCAATTAAACCAATTCACTTAGTTTAAATTCATATCTTCCAACAAAACAAAAATACAAGAATATCATAGCAAGCTTCATAAATTGTGACACCTTTTTATAATTCAATCAAATCCATACACAAACCACATACTCTTCGTGGTTCGACCCCTTGCTACCACTAACTATTTGTTAAGGGTAATTTGGGCATATAAATCTGATCTTTGACCGGAGCGCGACACTCCGATCAGGGAGATTCGCTGACAGAAAGAAGAAAGAAGTTTGAGGATGTTTTACACTGTCAGATACTTCAGGAAGAGCAAAAAGACTGATAAAGACTGAAGACTTTGAAGACTCGACACTGAAGACTTCGTCAACATCCGAGGGGGAGTCTGTTGGTGCATACGTCTGTCGACTTCGTCTTGTATTGAGTCTTGTACTAGATTACATAGATTAGGGCACGTAGTTCGAGAAAAATGTCAAATATGTGTTTAGAGGGTATTTCGCACGAAATAGGAAACAGCTATTTCGTACGAAATCAGTTAGTTATTTCGTATGAAATTGACTGGGTATTTCACTTGAGCTATTCAACACGAAATGCTATTTCGTGTGAGGGTGTTCCGTGCGAAATAGCCAGCCCTATAAATACCTGTCGTGCCAATTCATTTGTAACTTTCCAGTTTCAGTGCCGAAGTGCTGCCGAAGTGTCTACTCGCTGTAAAACGTTGTTATATCAATCAAAAAGACAATTAGAGTGAATATCAAGCTGTTTCGAAGTTGATACGTTAGTTTTCGCCTCTCGTATTGATAAGAACACCTCTGAACGACTCGTTTTGGTCGTGAAAACGATCCTACAATTGTTATTAAGTCACTAAGGCCTCATCCATTCCTATGTGAGCATGCATCAATATCATCATCAATCATCATCAACTATGGTACCTGAAACATATGTGAAAATACGTCAGCATAAAAATGCCGGCGAGTACATAGGTTTTATGTGAGTGTCAGATTCATGGCTCGTTCACATTGTTGAAATAATTTGAACAACTTTGTTAACTGATATTAGAAAACCAAGTTTTGTAAAATTTTTGTATTGTAAATTGAAATAACCAAGTCAAAATAGATTAGTTATAGTTTATAAAACCTCGATGCCATGAATCCTAACTCAAAACATTTGTTTATGTAAACCCAGATCGTAAATTATTTTTGTAATAAAACTCAAATGGTTTATTTTGTTAGAAAAACCTTGTAATATAACTTCGTTTTGATAACATTGGCCCAAGTGATCTAGATAACGCAACGATATATAATGTGTTAAAAGCACTTATATATAGGAAGTACTAGCGGCGTATCCACCATGCTTTTATCACATTATACCCGCCCCGTTACCTAATCACTTCCCTAACCCAATGGTTCAAACAGTTCAAATAATTCACATAGATCAAACAGCTCCAAATGGTTCAAACAGTTCAAATAATTCACATAGATCAAACAGTTCCAAATGGTTCAGACAGTTCAATAGATAGTTTAATATAAACCATAGCATTTGTTTAGAAGATTTGAAATTGTTTAGCACATATGAATCACCCCAAAACAGTTTAAAAGAGTAAAAGAGGGGAACTATGTACTCACATGAGATTGCATAAGAGTCTTGAATAACAACCAAGCAAAGCTAGAGGGATCACGGAATCAATCGGCACCTAATATAGGTAACTACATTAAAAAACCGGACATAAATCGGAAGATCGGATAGGACGAGGTTTCGTAAACCAAATGAGTGTTGGAACTCATATAATATGGTTTAACAAAGCCTAGATTCTAAAACTGAACCTATCCTAAGTGCTTACGACCCGTTTCGACCCGTTAAGATAGCTTACGCTACTTTGACGCGTCGTTCGCGTAAAACACGTTTGGACCGCCTAACTAGTCCTATGACAAGTATTATATGCCTTAACATGTCTAATAATGTTGCCTAACCAGTTTAGATACCAAAATTTAGGTTACATATGCTTAAAATGAAATTATGCGTAAAAAGGGCATTTTGGTCATTTTCCTAGGGCATATAAATTACCTATCATATAACTAACTAAACGAAGTGACCATAAGGTATAACCTCAGAAGGTTATTCCCTATACAACTATGGTCACTAAACATGCTTGGTCGGATCCTAATGATCGACCAAACGGGTCGAGTTCGAAAGTCTAAGCGGTGGTTTAGACCGCTTGACTTTACGACGCTATATAAGCACTAGACTAAAAGCGACGAGTTAAACATGTTAAAACATGTTTAACGAAGTTTGAAAACAAGTTTGATATCAAAACAAAGGGTTTTGATACCCAAGAATAGTTTGGTTGCAAAATACGCATAAACGAGTATTTTGACCGAAACTATGACTCGTCACTATGCCTAAACAACGTGGTAATCAGTAGGTATAGTCACAAAGGACTATGACCATCGTGATTACGCTCACGTTGCGAAGTTCAAACGAACTTCGTGTTGACCATTGACTGGTCAAAGCAGAAACTCATACACTGTTTGACTTTCATGCTTGAAATATATCAACAAGCATGAAGGAAACTTACAAAAGGTCCAAGCAATGAAGGTTTGAACTCAAAAATTCTCAGGTATGAAGCTTCACAAGGAGAGCTTCAACTTAGAGAATGAAATTGAGATCAAATGTGTGAATGAAGGTGATGAAGATGGTGGGTATTTATAGATTTCTCAAAACCGTTAGGATCGTTCCTAGATAATTGAGCTTTAATCTGGACCCTCCATGTGTTACCCATTGTTTTACAAAGCTATGGGTGTCCAAAACCATCACACGGTATTGCAAAAGTTACATAAAAGACCCTAAACTTCAAGTTGGTTGCTGAAAAATAGGCTTGTTCTTGCTGAAACTTGATTTTTCTGCCCAGAATAGGTGGTGGCGTGCCGCCACAGCAGCACCAGATAGTGGTGGCGTGACGCCATTGGTCCCTAGTTTCAGCAAAGTTTGAAAAATGGCAAGAATGGTCCCTGCAACACTTTTAAGCCATTTTTGATGCGTTTAAACCCCGTTAACCCATTTTCAAGGCTTAATAATGAAGTTTAAGTATAGGGGACATGAAAAATGCTTGAAAATATCACATATGTCAGCTCGTTTGGTCGTACGGTTGCGTTGTTCGGTTAATTACGCCGAAACTCGAACGGACGTGAAAAACAATCCAAATTACGCGACGAATGGAATTTTATTATGACAATCACTAAAATAAAATATTTTAATGATTACATAAATTTTTGGGTGTCCGGATATAATCAGAACGTAAGATATGCGCGAAAATGCAAACTTATGCACTTTTTAACGCTTTTAGTCCCTATTGATAAAAAAGTTTATTTTTTTTGCGCACCAAACACCTCAAAGCCTATTTCTAAGCTATGTAAAGGATAATTAGGGCATATTTAACTTATGATCAAGCTCCCGAATGTTTGTTACCATTCGATTCGGTATACTTTTGTAGTTTGACGCAAATAGTCCCTGTGATCGAATAAACTTGATTTCGACACACCAAACCCTCCAAAACTTATTTCTAAGTTATGTAAAGGTTATTTAAGGTATGTTAAGCCTATGTCACTGTTCCGGAGTGTTTGTTGAATTAAACTGATTACGTTTACGCACCAGTTCGCGTATAACCTTCCAGAAAGCGATTTAGAGCTCGAAATCGAACGAGAATTGATATGTGCATATGATACACATATTTATACAAATCCCAAGTATGAAATACAATATTTCATTGATTTGGTATTTGTTTGATGGTTGAAGTGACACAAATATCACATACGACATTGCAAGGACTTCCTATTCCCCGACCTATGTTCTTGTATGTTGGAGGGCCTGAACACCCGCAAGGTGCAACATGGTAATAACAAGAGTTTAACCCATGCCTGAACAGACTCTGGCATAGTGACCACCTTGCATAACACAACAGTAAATGCTTGAGCAAACGCCATGCAACAACTAACAGGGATACTCTTAATTAACTCCTAACTAAAATGAACTTTTTCATTTTTATGTTGGAGGCTTTGAGTAGAAGAAATTGGGTTCGTGGTTAGCACCGTTATGCTATAATGTGTGAGTGATAGAGAAAGAAAGTAAATGAGCATAAAGAGATGGGAAGTGCCCACTACATTTAACTTATCTTATCTTATCGAAGGATATATGGAATTTGTGACAAATATTTAACCGATATGACGATAAGATAAGTGTACTCATTGAAATTGAAGGATGAACATGTGCAATTTTAATATAGATAAAGAAAATCTAGAAAGTACATACAAGTAACTACCTATGTAATGGATTCCCCCAATATACACTAGCGCATGTATACTATTAGAAAACACAAATGTATGTAAAAAAATTCAGATAAGGGCAGGGCAAAGCGACTTATAACTTGCAATCTAATAGAATAATCCCAAGTGTTCATTTACATAACACAGTTTCGTAAGATTTCATTACTACATCATCAGACTTTATACTATTGTTCGTTAGGGTTTTCCTTTTTTTTCTTCTTGGTTATTGTCTTCTTGCGTAACTTGGTTTTTCCTTTTTTTTGGTTTTTGTCTTTTTGTGTAACTCAACCGATCAACTTTCATCATTGTCACCAACATTCCTCAACTCTCTAAAACTTTGAAAAATGTTATTTTTACCCCCCCCCCCCTCAAGTTTTACGTGCTTATTTTATGTACGCGCTGATATAAATTGAAGTTGGTATAGATTTTGATGTAAACTTGTTTGCGGTATACATTTTGATGTTTCAACATAATTTTTAACTGGAAATAAGTCAGGTAAAATATACTACGTTTCCGTGCTTATTTTTTGTACATTTTCAGTTGTTCTGTGTTTTGACGTAAATTTAGTTTTGAAACTAGTCGGGTTAAATATAATACGTTTTCATTAGATAGTATGAATTCGAGTTACTTAACATTTCAATGCCACCCGAGGTATTAATTTACTTGGCTATATATAAAAAAGACTCAAACTATTCACACACCTTTCTGCCCATTTGCACAAGTCTCGTACAGACCTGTACGAGGCGTATAGGGCTGCAAAAAGGTGTTGTCTGACTGGGTGTCAGGCAGTGATTTTGAGAAGCCTTATACACCTCATACAGACTTGTAAGAGGCATCTTTAAGAATGATGATTTTTTGAGTGAAGAATTGGGGTTTTTGGTGGGGTAATTTAGTGATTTTTTTGAAGAAAAGTTTTGTTTTTGTATAAACTCCGCTCGGTGAGTTTTCAAATATTATACCGTTTTCAACATTATACGGTTTAAAATATTATTTTGTTTTCATATTATTCCGTTTTCAATATTATACCATTTCAAATATTATGTGGTTTAAATATATTTACTGTAACGGTCTTTGTACTGTTTTCTAGACTACACCGTTTTATTATTATTGTTTCATTTTAAGTTCGCTACCTTGTTAATGTTTAACGTTTGAACATTATATTATTTCCGTATTATAGTTTCAATGTTAAAGTTTTAACTATTTATTACGAAATATCAATGTAAGACAAACAAAACAACATGTAACTGAACAACTAAAAACAAACTGAATATGACATATATAAGATAAGTTTGTACATCCATAAAAAAACATAAACTACAACTAAATACTAGACGCAAAAATATGAACATGCGGCTGCTGCTACTGATGTGGTGCCCGAGGTGGTGGGAGTGGTATGTGTCGCAACCCCCGACCCCACCTCGGGAGCGAGAGCCGCGAGACAGCTAGCCGGTGGTATCGGTGTTTATTAATTTGGAAACAGAAATGAGACATCAGGATCGTAGTTAGAAAGTAAATTTCAGAGTTTCAAACACTAAACTTTTATATTAAACAAATGGGATAAAAACCCATATTTTATTTATAACATGTTTTTAGGGATAGACCCTAACTTGCTGAAAAACATAAACTTCTTTTATTTAGGTAACTTTTATAGCCACTTTTTTTAAGCCTTCAATGCTCTATAGCTGGCTTCTTATAGCTTGATCTTAAATTACCTAAAACGCATTTTTAAAATATTTTATCAGCAAGAAAAATACTGGCGAGTACATTCCAATTTATAAAACATCAGTTGTTATAACCTTACAGTATTAAAGGCGATTACAATGTTTATATCTATCCAGTAACTAATTCAGTATTTGTCATGTTGGCAGTTCCATGACTGTGGTCATATTACTATTGGCTAACTCTTTGTCCAATAGTAACGCTTGACTAGTATTGTATACAAAACCCAACATACCGGCACTAATTGTAGAATACAAAGACTTAATCACTGTATGTAAAACATTTAGGGTTTTGTAAAGCATTTTAAATAAGGGCTCACAAACTGTGATGAAAAGAGAATGACTCACTTTGTAAACTTAGGGTTTTTCTACAGGCTTTTTGGTGATATTTCCTGATTATTTTCTCGAGATTCTATTAAAAACATAAAATGCACGCGTGTTAGTAAAATACCCAAATCACATTAACCATACAACACGAGACAGAACCCTAACGAACTTAGTCCGGCAGAGCCTCGAATGCGTTGGTGGGTCCTAAATCAATCGGGTAGGGTAACGAATTAGTGATCGCGGTTAAAATACTTACAACGGGGTAGAGCTTCGTGTTTTAGGGGGTATTATACCTAGAATTTCGGACTATAGAGACAGAGAGAAATAAAATTGCTGAACGAATTAAAATGTCGAACTGAGGCCCTATTTACACTAATTTCCAGAGTCTGTCGCGCCACGCGACAGCTCCACTTGATCCTGGCGCGCCCCGCGAGGGTAACCCTAGCTATGGCTAAGGTTACACTAGACCCAACACGTTGCTGACACGTGTCAGCATGGGTGTCCGGCAAGAAACGAGTCCGTCGCTGTTAGGATCTGAGTTTCTTATGATTGTGTTTGTTTGAATGTAATGAAAATGAATTAAGATAAAGTGCAGCGGAATTAAAGGTGGAACAAACTTTCAACACAATCAAAGAGAGAATTGTTTTAAGCAAACATGTTTACATGGAATCGAATGATTGTATTTATTACAAACTTCAATTAACAATGCATGAATGCATACAATCTCCCCCTCAGCCTGAGCTCACAGAGAATGTTCGTACATAATGAGTTGTGATGAGAAGAGCTAAATAGAACAATATAGGGTACTGTTCTATTTATAGTACCGAACAAACCACTGTGGCATCTTTGCTGACGTCACCATGAAAGTGACATCTAACCTCCTAACAAACTCAAACTACTGACCTATTACAACCACTGATTACAAACAACTGATTACAATATACAAAGCATAAACAAAACAACTGATCCTTCATTCCACTGCTTAGGCTCCAGCAGTGCTTTGGTCTTCAGCAGTACTTGAGACATAACAGTTGATTGAGCATCAGCACTTAGTCTTCATCAGTCTTTTGGGTCAGCAGTAGTTAGGAAGGGCAGTACTTGAATTCATCAGATGTTAGAGCCACTGTCAAGGGGAAAGATCAAATACAAACATCTGTTTATTCTGAATCCACTGATCTGATCCAGTTTTGGCTTTATCAACTGTTCCTTTGGTAGGGTTCAATCCCAACAATCTCCCCCTAGAACAGATGATGCCAAAACTCTTCATTATTCTTGGATTTTTATTGTCTCATCAATAATTCCCTGACTTGTCCTTTGAATTGTAATTCAAAGTCCAAGGAATCTGTATCATCCTCATCCCTGCACAGTGTAAGCTCAAGGAGATCTTGCAGATCTTCAACACCCAGGCCTAGTGCTTGTTCCCTTGATATGTGCTTCACCTCACCACTGGATTTGAGCAAAGTCAATACGTGGGTTTGTTTGTCAGATTTCCACTTTAGTATTTTTGAATTCAGTGGGTTTCTTGGGAGAGGTTTTATTGATGATGAGTTTGGATATGGAGGCTTGGTAATGACTGCTTGGGCAGTGTTTGTAGCTTTTGCCAATTCAGGATTTTCTGCTATCATTTGTTGAAGGACCATTTTTATAATGTAATCCCCTTGTGCTTTATCTGCTTCTGTTTATGCATCCATCTGCTTTTGTTTCCTTCTTTGATAAAGGATGGCAGCAGGTGGAGCAGTGGATCTTTTGATAGGCAGTTTTTGTTGTCTAACTGGAACCACTGGTTCAGGATAAATAGGCTTTTGAGGAGCAGTGGGATCTTTCTTCCTCAATTCTTCCAACCTTTTGTAGGTATCTATCACTTTTTCTTCTTTCCACCTGCTAACCTGATTCCTTGACCCATAATCAGCAGCAATAAGCTCTTTTTCATTCTCTTCAGCTTTAAAGCCCTTTCTGGTACATTTTTCTTGTACTTTGACCAAACAGAAGGAGTGTGTTTTACTTTGTCTTTGTTCATCTTTTGCACTCTTACTAACGCCTATTTAAGCTCACCAATGGTCCATTATTTATATTGAGCTCTTTCTGCCTTGTATTTCTTGAAAGCCATGATGTGATCAATGTAATCTTTTCTCAGGCTTTCATCATCTCTTTCTGATAGTTTCTGACAAAGATCTTTTGAAAACTGCTCCAAAGTTCTGACTTGAGTGAGCAAGTATTGAAGGTTTCTTTGAATCTCTTTGTCAGATTTTCCCTCTGTATTTCTTTTAGAGATATCATCTGCTTGTTGAGCCTTTAACTTCATATATTCTTCTATTTTATTAGGCCTAGGATAACCTTGAAGAGATGGCAAATTCCTTTTTGCAAGGTCATCTTCAGAGTAGAAGGATTTTATCTCCTCTCTAACTGCTGGAAGATCTAATGGATACTGGACTCCTGCAGGAGCAATGGTAGTATTTGGATTAAGAGTTTGTACTGAAGAGAGTGGAACAGGGTTTGGAATGGTAGCAAGGGTCAGTGGCTGTGAAGATGTTGGAGGTGGTGAAGAGTCATCTTCCAATATTATCCTTCTCCTTTTGGGTTTAGGAGAGATTGGTGGTGTTTTGGTGGGTTGAGAGGTGGTGATTTGAGTGATGGGTAGCTGACTAACAGTTGTTGAAACAACTGGTGCTTCAACCATTGTTGTCATTACAACAGATGATGTGTCATCTGATGTCTTCTGCTTTTTGGCAGGTGGCTTTTGTGGTGGTGATGTGATTTTTGGTAAGGCAGTGGATTGAGTGTGTGTTGAAGTGGTAGTAATGGCAGTTGTTGGGGTAACATCTGTTGAAACCACTGAAGTACCAACAACTGTTGATACAACAGGTGTCTTAACATCTGTTGGTTTGGAGGTTTGATGAGAGGAATTTTTGGGGATTTCGGGAGTTTGTTTATGGTTTTGGAAGGTGTGGATTTGGGTTGGCTTGTTTTTCTAGTAGGCCTTCTTCTTTTTGGCTTAGGAACAACTTCCTCTTCCTTAGGCTCAGAAGTACCCTGCTCTTCCATTTCCATCATAACTTTTTTCTCCTGCTCAAACCTTTTAGATCCCTTTGTTTCCCTATCCCTTTTCTGCTTTGCTTTTTCATCAGTAAGTGCATTTTGGGTTACATCAACCTTTTTTGAACCATCTGGCCAAAAAAAAAAAACAATGGATCTGGTTTCATGTATAAGCCATCTTCATATCCCTTCTTCTTTTTCTCCCCCTTTTTGTCATCATCAGGTGGGTTGTCAACAAAAATGATTGAAGGAGGAGCAGTGCCAGTGGTTTTCAGCACATGGGCCTTAATTGCCTTGATGTCTGCTTGTGTATCCTTGAACCTAGCTTCCATCAAATTTCTGATCTTTTGAATTTGAACCTCATGTTGTTGATCAACATATTCTCTTTGTTTGTGAAGCATAGGTTGAAATAGATTCCAAAGCTCAGTGGGAGTAGGAGCAGATGATGGAACAGATGTTGCAGGTGTTGCAGCAGTGGGTGTTGCCTTTTGTGTTTGTAACAACTGTTGCAGCATAGTTTTGATTTCTGCAACAGATGTGTCAATCTTGTCAACCCTCTTCGTCAATTCTCTATATTTTAAACCATCACCCAACTTAATGGGATCATCTGATTTCCTACTGGCAGTGGTTGTATCAGTAGTTGACTTAGGGAAAGTGTCCCAAAAGTCATCTACTGATGCCCCTTGTTCTTGGTACTGGGGTCTTCTTTCTTCAAAAGAGGTTACCATTCTAAGCGCACCAGTGAATATTGGATATCCACCAGTGGGCATTATGGTTCCTAAAGAAGAAATTGCCTTCAAGGAAGTCTTATTGATGAAACTACTGTCCAAGTGTAAACCAGTGGGTTCGACACTTGTAGTAGCTGCTTCACTTGAATGACTGACAGGAAGTACTTGTACTTCCTGCAGTGTAACCTCCTCAGTTGTTGGTGGGTTAGCAGAGATAGGGAGCTCAGACTCAGTCACTTGTTGAGGCATATTCTCATTTATAGGTGGTTGAGAAGAACTGATTTCTGTCTGAGCTATATCAAGTGCATCCAACAAAGGTAGCATGGATGGTGGAAGTTGGGCAGTGAGTATGGGTGTAGAAACAGAATTTGCCCCGGGAGCTGGGCTGTGGATGATGGAATCAAGTGATTCCAGAGCATCATAATGTGGTGTCCCTGTTGATACAACCTGGTCTTTTTGAGAAGAAGCAGGAGGAGTGTGAGGCTCAGGTTGAGATCTTTCATCCAACTGCTGTGAGGAAGTAGCAGCAGTGGTTATTGGTGACTTTTGTGTTGTCACAGGTATAATCTCTGGGATCTCATCTTCCAGAGTTACCTTTTTTGTGGGTTTGGGGGGCTTTTGTGATTTTTTCTGTTTTGGTCTTTTGGTGGTTTTAGGTGTGGGTTTCACAGCAGTGGTTTTGCTGCTGTGATCACCTTGAGCAGTGGGTTCAATAGCAGGGACCTGGGGAGCAGATGTTGCTGATAAATTCTACTCAGGCTCCTCTGTTTGTGTTTTGGAAGTTTTTGACAGCCTAGTAAAAGTTTCAGAAGAAAGGCTGTTTATTTGACAAGGATTTCCTTGGATTAGCACATGTGCATTATCCTTGGCAAATTTTTTTTGAAAATAAAAGCTTAGAAACCTTGGAAACAAGAGAAATGGTTTCTTATTATCTTTAATATTATTAATATTCTTAACTATGTCATTGAAAATTTCCTGGGAGTAGTTAAAATTTTCTTCATTCAAAATTGCATAACCTAGATATTGAATTTTCAATGGTATTTCATTGAAAGCAGTTGTTTTATTTGACATACACATGAGGAGGGTATGGAATAAAAACCTCATGGCAGGAGGAAAACTGCCTTTTTGTAAAGTGACCTTTTTCATTTCCTCTTCATACCCTCTCTCAAGAAAATCAGTTTGATACTCTGTTTTTGGAAAAGAGTTTTTTACCTTGAATAACATTGAGTTCAAAGACCTCTGACAGAGTTTGAGGTGTGATGGTAATAGCAATACCCCATATTGAAGAATTTATTGCTAAGGGCTTTTTCTCCTTAATATCAAGTTTAACATTTTTCCAGAATTCTCGTTGAGTTTCCAGGAAGATAGGAGCATTACAAGTCAACAAAATTTTGTACTTTGTGGTTGAAAGAGCATCAATGACGGAGTTGAAGGTTGTGCTGTCACTTGGTTTTTCAAGTATGCACAGGTAGTTATGAGGAGTTTTGTATGGAAGAGCCATGGCGATTTGAGTGTGATTGCGAGAGGAAGGAGATGATGAAGGATTTGAGAGAAATGGATGGTAACTGTTTTGAGAAAGGAACTTTGAATTCGATTCGACAGTGAAAACCCTGTTTGGGATTTTGATCAGGGTTTTATAAAGTGGAAAAAGTGAATGCTGACGTGGCAGCGATTACAAAAGATCTGACGGATAAGTACTGTCCACGTGCCAACCTCTGATGAATAATGGAAGACAGTTGTTTAGGAAACCACTGATGGATCAATTATCAGTGGTTTGCAGTGGTAAAATGAATACAGTGGCTGATTGTGAGCTATCAGTGGATAGCCATCAGTGGGTTAAAACACTAATTTTGAACAACAGTGATTAACAAGGAAATGAGGAAAACAGTGGTTGACTTTCAGCAGTGGACAATAATCATCAGAACAGATGTTTGAACCAAAACAGTGGTTATGGCAGACTTTTAAGGACTTAATGAAAATTTTCATTTTTAGCTATTTTTAAGGGTGGAATTTTGATTTTCTGAAAACATTTTAATGCTTTTATTCATAGAAAAATAGGATTTTGCCTGTTATTCCATGTTCAGCACGCCAATCCTAGAGATCAAGCTATCAAAGGTGGATGTGTCTAATACTTTTGTTAGCACATCTGCCAGCTGATCTTTAGTTGGAACATGATGCAGAGAAATCAAACCTTTTTCATAGCAATTCCTCACAAAGTGATGTCTGATATCAATGTGCTTGGTGGTTGAATGGGAGACTGGATTTTTGATGATATTTTCTACTTCCTGCTGTCCAACATGAGAGGTGTTTTTAAGGCAGTGATACCAAAATCCAACAATTGATTTTGAAGCCATAACAGTTGGGCTGTACAGCTTACAGCAGCTATTTACTCTGCCTCAGCAGTAGATGTTGAAACAGCTGCTTGCTTTTTGCTTTGCCAAGACACTAAGCAACTGCCTAGGAATTGGCACCCTCCTGAAGTGGACTTCCTTGTTGTATTACATCCAGCAAAGTCACTGTCTGAGAAACCTGAAAGCTTGATATTTCCATCAGCCGGATACCAGATACCAAGTGTGGGAGCACCTTTGAGGTATCTGAATATCCTTTTTACAGCAATAAGGTTTGACTTTTGAGGGGCTGATTGGGATCTTGCACAAACACATGTTGCAAACATGATGTCTGGCCTAGATGCAGTTAGGTACAATAAAGACCCAATCATGCTTCTATAAAGAGTTTGATCAACCAAATCATCCTTTTCATCAGACATGACTATTTTTGTGGTCTAAATGGGTGTACTACATGGCCTGCAATCATCCATTTCAAATTTCTTTAAAAGTTCTTTGGCATATTTGCCTTGATGGATGAAAGTACCATTTTGCAGTTGCCTAACTTGGAGACCAAGAAAGCACTGGAGTTCACCCATTGCACTCATCTCAAACTCAGCTGTCATGAGTTGTCTGAACTCTTCACACATTTTAGAACACGTGCTTCCAAAAATGATGTCATCCACATAAATCTGGACAATCATCAAGTCTTTCCCTCTCCATTTTAAAAACAATGTTTTATCAATTTAGCTCTTGTGAAACCAATGGAAAGTAGAAAGGTGGAAAGAGTTTGATACCAGGCTCTAGGTGCTTGTTTCAAGCCATACAAAGCTTTATTTAGCTTGTAGACATGATTTGGATTAAATGGATCCTCAAAGCCTGGAGGGTGACAAACATATACCTCTTCTTGAATTTTTCCATAGAGGAATGCACATTTAATGTCCATTTGATACACCTTTATGGTGTGGTTGACAGTAAAGGCCATGAATAATCTGATAGCTTCTAATCTTGCTACAGGGGCAAATGTTTCATCATAATCACTACCCTCTTCATGTCTGAACCCTTGAACCACGAGCCTTGCTTTACTCTTAACAACAATACCCCTTTCATCAGTTTTATTTTTGAAGACCCATTTTGTGCCAGTAGGACTCACACCCTCTGGCAGTGGTACAAGTTCCCATACTTGTTGTCTTTTAAACTGTTGGAGCTCCTCTTGCATGGCTTCTACCCAGCTGTTGTCTTTTAGTGCCTCTTGGTACTTGACTGGCTGATGGAGTAATAGGAAACCAGCAAAAAGACAGATGTTTTGGGATTGGCTTCTTGTTAGCACCCCTTCACTGATGTTGCCAATGATTTGGTCAGGTGGATGAGACTTCAAGAAGATTAAATCTCCTTTGTATGGAACAATGGCATTTAAAGGTGTAACAATCCTAAATAAACCGACACCTTCGAATTATTTTCCGACACCCTAATATATTTTAAAATATCCCAATATGTCTTTAAATACATCCCGTATGTGAAAACCGAGCCCGAAATACAATATAGCATTAAAAATAAATGAAAAACAAGAAAATTTAAGTTGAGGCGGGCCGCGTAAACCCCACCCCAACCTTGACGCGGGCCGCGTCAACTTAAAACATGGCGCGACCCTGGGCCGCCACCTGGCCCAACACCCGGCAGACCTATGTGATGACCCAGCTAAGCTAAGCGTTGACCTGGGTTTGACGCGGGCCGTGTAGCCCGTTGTTGTCATTTACGCGGGCCGCGTAAAAACAGAAATCAGGCCCTATATATAGAAGGCCTTGGATCTTCAGTCGAACTCGCTCACGAACGTTTCTTTTCTCTCAAATCTGAATAGTAGGCTTTATACACGGGTATTATACCCTCCTAAATAGCGAAGTTCTGCTCCATTGTAAGTATTATAACCCCTGGATACGTATTAGATACACTGCCCGATTGATCTAGGGTTCCGTAACAGTTGTCGTGGTTCTGCCCGACGTAGTCGTTGGAATGCCGTCTCGGGGAGGGTATTACTAATGTTAAAATGGGTTATTATACTAACACGTGTGCTTTTGTATAAATTATAGATTGTCACCAGGAAACCCTTACGAAAAATCTAAGACAGCAATGTGAGTAACCTCCTTTTTGTACACTGTTTTTACAAAACCTTAAATATTTTACAATGCAATTTAGCAGTGATTGAGTCTTTGTAATTCTACGATTACTGCCGATATGTTGGGGTTTTGTATACAAAATGTGAGTAACGTTACCGTTGGACGAAGAGTTAGCCAATGTGTAATATGACCCACCAGTCAGGATTGACAGTACTGAATGAGTAATTGGGTAGATATAAACATTGTAATCGCCCTCAATACTGTTAAAATTAAATTGATATTTCTTGATTAAACTGGGATTCACTCACCAGTATTTCCCACTGACAAATGTTTTTAAAACACGTTTCAGGTAACACAATGTGAAAGCCAATTAGAAGCCAGCTGGACATCACTGAAGGCTTGGAAAAGTGGCTATAAAAGTTTTATCTAAATAAAGAAGGCGTTTTAATTCAAATAAAATGGGATTTATCCCTATAAATCAACTTGTAATAAAAACTTGGGTTTCATCCCAATATGTTTATTTATATATATAAATGGTGGTGTTTTACTCTGATAAAATATTTCCTAAGTACGGTCCTGATGAAAAATTCCGCTGCCAAATTAGACAATACACGATACCACCGAAACTGGCTCGCGGCCGCCCGTTCCCGGGGATCAGGGATCGGGGGTTGCGACAGAATGTGGTATCAGAGCTAAGCCACTGATTCAGCCACAGAAATGTTCTACTGACATCAAAATTCAATCTGTTAGGAAATAAATTACGAAAATACGTGCATAATTGTATTTAATTGTTATGTGTTATTTGACTATTTGTTAGTTTACAGTATGAGCGACCAAGGACCATCTGACACGTACCGTCAATTGTCTGGTTCGCCAAGAAGCGAAGGCACCTCCTCTTCTCAGCATGCCCTCTCAGGGTACTCTGCTGACACGGAAGAAGGAATCTTTGTGTTTAAGGCTTAGTCAGAAGAGCCATTTCCTCAGAAAAAGAGGGGATGGTTCAGTAGAGGGGCACACGAGCGTAGAAAACGTATGAAAAAGTTACAAGACCAGAGACCACTAGCAGCAGCCAAGAGACAGACAGATGCCTATGCCCAGGACATGATAAATAGGGGTATAGCCAATATTCACATCTTAGCAACCACTGCAGCTGATCCTAATCTGGAGCAAATAATAACACCCCAACCACAACTACCAATTCCTGACCAACCCATGGAGATAGAAAACCTTGAAAACCAAGTGGAGATGCATGACTTCAATCTGGAAGAAAAACCTAGGGTACCTGTACCAAACCCCCTAGACCCAAATTACGACCCCTGATGGGACGACAATAGGGACTATGTGCAACGTTACCCGATACATGAAGACATGCCCATGCCAAATGTAGGAGCCTACCTAGGTTTAGATCCTTTAGATCCCTATTTCCACGATGAATACATTAGGGAGATTTTAGAAGATCCTTACCAATTCCAGGCACCTACACCCCCATATCAGGAACCCGTACCCCAGATTCCAAACCCAGTCCTAGAACCTGCACCCCCAATGAGTGTAGAAAACGTACAAGAACTTAGGACATTTGGTGAGGAAATTTTAGAGAGTAGTGAACAAATGAGACAGGTGGGAGAGCGACTCGTCTGGAAGTACGACGAGCGCAATATGGATTTCTGGATGGATCCATATCCATAGATGTGATGGTGGAGACGGTAATAGTAATAATAATAATATATTAATAAAATAAAAATAAAATAAAAAATGTGTAACCAATGCCCTAGCCGCATTTATGGACATGATGAACCGAATATGTAAGCCATATTTGGATAAATTCATATTTGTCTTCATAGATGATATTCTAATTTATTCTAAGAATAAAGAGGATCATGCAAAACATTTACACGCACTTTTAAGTCTATTAAGAAAGGAAAAACTTTACGCTAAATTTTCCAAATGTCAATTTTGGTTAGAACAGGTACAGTTTCTTGGACATTTAGTAAACCATGAAGGAATTCATGTGGATCCCACAAAAATCGAGGCGATTACTAAATGGAAAACCCCTGAGTCACCAACCGAGGTTAGAAGTTTCTTAGGATTGGCCGGTTATTATAGAAGATTTATTCGAGATTTTTCTAGAATAGTCATTCCTTTAACTAAGTTAACCTGTAAATCCATTAAGTTTGAATGGGGACCAAAACAAGAAGAAGCATTTAGAATTCTTAAGCAAAGATTAACCCATGCACCCATATTAGCGTTACCAGAAGGAACTGAAGATTTAGTAGTTTATTGTTACGCTTCTAAGTTAGGTTATGGATGTGTGTTGATGCAACGCCAAAAGGTTATAGCTTATGCATCCAGACAACTTAAGAATCATGAAGAAAATTACTCAACCCATGATCTAGAATTAGGAGCAATAATTTTTGCTTTGAAAATTTGGAGACATTATCTTTATGGTAGTAAGTTTATCATATTCACTGATCATAAGAGTTTAAGGTATGTTTTCGAGCAAAAAGAGTTAAATATGAGACAAAGACGTTGGATGGAATTACTTAGTGATTATGATTGTGATATCCAGTATCATGAAGGAAAAGCAAATATAGTTGCTGATGCTTTACGCCGAAAGTATCACGAAATGCCAAAAATGATACGTTCTCTTAAATTAAATATGCAAGTAGATTTAAATGATCAGATAAGAAAAGCACAAGAATCAGTAATCAAGGATGATACTGAAAAACTAAAAGGAATGATTAAGGAATTAGAACAAGGAACAGATGGAATTTGGAGATTCCATAAGAAGAGAATGTGGATACCTAAATTAGGAAACCTACGTCATCGTATATTAGAAGAAGCCCATAAGTCTAAGTATACGATGCATCCTGGAAGTGATAAAATGTATCAGGATTTAAGAAAGAATTTCTGGTGGATAGGAATGAAAAAGGACATAGCAACCTATGTTTCTAAATGTTTAACTTGTTCACAAGTTAAAGTTGAACATCAGAAACCCTCAGGATTGCTACAATAACTAGAAATGCCAGTTTGGAAATGGGAATTAATAACAATGGATTTTGTTACTAAATTACCCAAAACAAGAAAAGGTAATGATACAATCTGGGTGATTGTAGATAGACTAACCAAGTCAGCTCATTTCCTACCAATGAAAGAAACTTTCAGTATGGAACAGCTAGCTAAATTATATGTAAATGAAATAGTTTCATTACATGGAATACCTCTATCAATTGTGTCTGACAGAGATAGTCGTTTTACCTCTCATTTTTGGTCAAGTTTTCAAAAAGCCATGGGAACCAAGCTAAATCTGAGCACAGCTTATCATCCTCAAACGGACAGACAAAGCGAAAGAACAATTCAGATGATGGAAGACATGCTTAGAGCTTGTGTAATTGATTTTTATAACAACCCTCATTAAAAGTCCTATTTATTTTATTATTTTATCCAATAGGAAACCCTAATTGAGACACCCAAGTGATTCTGCACAAACCCTACAAATTTCATAACAATCAGAATCAGGATCAGGGTCCCTAAAACTCAAGGGGGGTATTCCCTATTTACGATTATCCATATAACTCGTTGTCTAAATCGAATTTATCAATTTCGTCAAGTCAGCAAGGCTAGTCCAGGACGTGGCAAACCTATAGTGAAAATGTGTCCCTTACGGACCGTAAGGGATTATGCTTACGGTCCGTAAGCAATGTCAAATTCGTGTATAAATAGCAGGCATTGGCACTTGATTTCTGGCGTTCGTTCGACGATCAAATTCAATTTGTACGTTGAGTTATTATAGAAACAGTCTCAAAATCACTAATTAGTATAGCGGGGTGCTGCTACGATGCCGGGTATTAACTCGATCGCTGCTACGATTCAATGTCCGATCGATAGAAACTATCCGATGGATGTTTAAGTGCTATCCTTTGTCATTTGTCGTGATTCCGACAGGATGTTTGAGTACCACCCGAACTCGGGGAATACTCTATCATTCGTTGTGAGGGTTTTAATCTCGTGAGTTATCGTAATTGCTGTATTAAGTTACCTACCTAGTTCGTGTGCACTAGGTTACAAGGCTAAATCAATAGGCTAAGCTCTGCCTATATAAATCTGCAATATATCAAGGCTTATCTATAGACTAAACTTTGCCATATGAATCTGCATGCTTATAATGTGAGTCATTCTCTTTTTATCAAATTACTTTCAAAAGCATGTTTATTTTCAAAGTTATAATTACAGGGATTAAGTCTTTGTAATCACCAAATTACAGCTGGTATGTGGGGTTTTGTATACATTACTTGATAATCGTCACCATTGGGGCAGCCAATGGGGGATATGACCATAGTCACAGATCCGGTCGAGTGACAAATACCGTGGGTAGTTGGTTTGATATCAGAAACATTGTAATCGCTCTTAATACTGTAAATTATAACACTATTTTCTAGTTATACTTTGCAGTGATTAAGTCTTTGCCAATCTTTAAGAAGCAAATGTAAAAACTCTTAATGCTGTAAATTATAACAAATATGTTTTAAGTAAAATGAATGAACTCACTCAGTATTTCCCGCTGACAAAACCTTTTTAAACACGTGTTTCAGGTAATTACAGTAGATTGGAGTAAGAGATGGATACGGCACTGAAAGGCATCAAGAAGTGGCTTATTTTATTAATTAAATCAAATTAAGAAATATTGTTTTATGTAATAAAATTTATCTTTATTAAAGCTACCATTGTAAAACATGGGTTTATCCCATCTATTTAATAAATAAAATCCGGTGTTTTCTAAACTCTGATATTTTTCCTAACTCACGGTCCTGATGAAATTTCCGCTGCAATATTTTTCAAAATAATCACCGGTACCACTGGGCCGTTCGCGGCTCCCGATTCCGTCCAGGGTGGGTCGGGGGTTGTGACAATTTTGGAGGTAATTGGGACGATCACTTACCTTTAATATAATTTTCTTATAATAATAGTTATCACACAAGTATCAATGCTGCACCATTCGAAGCACTCTATGGACGAAAGTGCCGAACCCCAGTCTGTTGGGCAGAAATTGGGGAAAACCAACTATCCGGACCTAAGATAGTTCAAGAAACAACTGACAAGATTATTCAAGTCAAGGAACGACTGAAAGCAGCACGAGATCGATAGAAGAGCTATGCTGATAACCGACGCAAGCCATTGGAATTTCAAGTAGGAGACAAAGTATTATTGAAGGTCTCTCCTTGGAAAGGAGTAGTAAGATTCATCAAAAGAGGAAAGTTAAGTCCCAGGTATATTGGACCTTTTGAGATTATTAGAAGAATAGGACCTGTATTCTATCAGCTACAACTGCCAGAGGAAATGGCAGGAATACATGATGTGTTTCATGTATCTAATCTCAAGAAATGCCTAGCAAATAAATCGCTGATGGTACCTCTTAAGGATATAGAGGTAAATGAACAACTCAAGTTTATAGAAAGGCCTCTACAGATTGAAGACAGGAAAGTCAAGAACCTCAAGCATAAGAGATTAGTTTTGGTCAAAGTGAAGTGGGACTCCAAAAGAGGACCTGAGTACACATGGGAGCTTGAATCTGAAATGCAAAAAAAAAAAATCCACACTTGTTCTAGTAGATCTCGAGGACGAGCTCTATAACAAGGTGGGGAGGATGTAACAATCCTATATAAACCGACATCCTCGAATTATTTTCCGACACCCCAATATATTTTAAAATATCCCAATATGTCTTTAAATACACCCCGTATGTGAAAACCGAGCCCAAAATACAATATAGCATTAAAAATAAATGAAAAACAAGAAAATTTAAGTTGAGGCGGGCCGCGTAAACCCCACCCCAACCTTGACGCGGGCCGCGTCAACTTAAAACATGGCGCGACCCTGGGCCGCCACCTGGCCCAACACCCGGCAGACCTATGTGATGACCCAGCTAAGCTACGCGTTGACCTGGGTTTGACACGGGCCGCGTAGCCCGTTGTTGTCATTTACGCGGGCCGCTTAAAAACAGAAATCAGGCCCTATATATAGAAGGCCTTGGATCTTCAGTTGAACTCACTCACAAACGTTTCTTTTCTCTCAAATCTGAATAGTAGGCTTTATACACGGGTATTATACCCCCCTAAATAGCGAAGTTCTGCTCCATTGTAAGTATTATAACCCCTGGATACGTATTAGATACGCTGCCCGATTGATCTAAGGTTCCGTAACGGCTGTCGTGGTTCTGCCCGACGTAGTCGTTGGAATGCCGTCTCGGGGAGGGTATTACTAATGTTAAAATGGGTTATTATACTAACACGTGTGCTTTTGTATAAATTATAGATTGTCACCAGGAAACCCTTACGAAAAATCTAAGACAGCAATGTGAGTAACCTCCTTTTTGTACACTGTTTTTACAAAACCTTAAATATTTTACAATGCAATTTAGCAGTGATTGAGTCTTTGTAATTCTACGATTACTGCCGGTATATTGGGGTTTTGTATACAAAATGTGAGTAACGTTACCATTGGACGAAGAGTTGGCCAATGTGTAATATGACCCATCAGTCAGGATTGACAGTACTGAATGAGTAATTGGGTAGATATAAACATTATAATCGCCCTCAATACTGTTAACATTAAATTAATATTTCTTGATTAAATTGGGATTCACTCACCAGTATTTCCCACTGACAAATGTTTTTAAAACGCATTTCAGGTAACACAATGTGAAAGCCAATTAGAAGCCAGCTGGACAGCACTGAAGGCTTGGAAAAGTGGCTATAAAAGTTACCTGAATAAAGAAGGCGTTTTAATTCAAATAAAATGGGATTTATCCCTATAAATCAGCTTGTAATAAAAACTTGGGTTTCATCCCAATATGTTTATTTATATATATAAATGGTGGTGTTTTACTCTGATAAAATATTTCCTAACTACGGTCCTGATGAAAAATTCCGCTGCCAAATTAGACAATACACGATACCACCGAAACTGGCTCGCGGCTGCCCGTTCTCGGGGATCAGGGATCGCGGGTTGCGATAAATGGTGAGGGCTGCAGATGTGAATCATCTGAGCTAACCACTATTGGTGACTTTGATAATCCAACAGTGGCTTGAAATGGAGGTGGAGGGATAGGAGGAAGTGGTGTGAAAGCATGCTGATTTTTATCCACTGTTTGGGGATTTTTTATCAACAGTGTTTGATGATGTGGAAGCAGTGGTTAATGGGCTACTTTGGTCAACAGCTGTTGAGGTAGCAGTGGTTAAGCTTTGACAGCTGTTTTAAACATCTGCTACTCTACCATTTGATGCAGACTTCTGTTGTGGAATGATGACTTCATATCCATAGTCTGATTGAGGACTTTGAGATGGACCTGCACTAGTAGTCTTGACAGAAACATTTTCAAAAGTAAATTTATCAAGATCAAATAATTCTGCAGGATTTGCAGGGATTTTCATTGAAGAGAGTTCATTGAACTTCACATTCAAAGTCTCTTCCACTGTCTTAGTCCTAGTGTTGAACACTTTGTAGGCCTTAGCAGTGGTTGAGTATCCCAAATGATAACCACAATCAATTTTGGCTGCAAACTTTGAGATAGAATCTTTTAAGTTTAAAATGAAGCATGGGCAGCCAAAAACTTTAAAATATGAGATCAGTGGTTTGATTTTATACAGAATTTCATAGGCAGTCTTTTGATGCCTGAGGTTTATTAAAACTCTGTTCTGGACATAGTAGGCAGTGTTTATAGCCGCTGCCTAGAAAGTTAATGGCAAACCTGAATCAACAAGCATGGTCCTGGTAGCCTCTATCAAAGTTCTGTTCTTTCTTTCAACAACCCCATTTTGTTCTGGTGTTCTTGGAATGCTGTACTGCCTTACAATTCATTTTGACACACAAAACTCAGCCAACTCCCTATTTCTGATTATGTGCCATTGTCACTCCTGAAGATTTTTACTGGCAAGTCAAACTGTTTTTCAACCTGTGTGACAAAGTCTTACAGAATGCATGCAGTCTCATCTTTGGAATGTAAGAAATAAGTCCATGTAAACCTAGAAAAGTTATCTACAATTACCAAACAATATCTTTTCTTTCTTAGACTCATGACTTTAACTGGGCCAAACAAATCCATGTGAAGCATTTGCAAGCACTTGGTTGTTTTGGACTCTTCAATGGATTTAAAGGAGCTTTTATGTTGTTTTCTTTTTAGGCAGGAAACATAATGCTCAGGACAGGTGAACAGTTTTTGAGGAAGACCTCTTACTAACCCCTGTTTTGACAAAGCAATGATTGTCTTTATATTTGTGTGCCCCAATCTTCTGTGCCAAAGTTCTGTCTCTTTGTTAGAGGCAGCTGAGAAGAGACAGGCATCAGTTCTTGGGTTCTCTTTTGATAAATCAACTACATAAACATTGCCACTTCTTTGAGCAACAAGTTTAGTTATTCCATTTTTTATTATTTCTTCAATCTTTTCAACCATTTCTGGTCCAACAATCCTACAACACTCCTTAGTAAAGAAAGAGCCATAACCTTTGTCACTCATTTGAGAGACACTAAGGAGGTTGAATTTTAGATTGTCTATCAGATTGACATTTTCAAACCTAACATTTCTAGAATGTACTGTACCAGAACCCATCACCTTCCCTTTACTATTATTACCAAAAGATATATCACCCCCATGAGTTTTGAATTCTTTGAGTAGGGCTCTACATCCAGTCATGTGCCTGGAGCCTCCACTATCTACATACAAAAGACTATCTAAGCATTCAAAAGCTCCCTGCACATCAAGTAAATAATTAGTTCAGGAGGGTCTCCAAAGCCAATAAGGCTTTGGATGGGGTCTCAACAGTGTCTATGTTAAAGTCAGGAAGATGGACAGTGGTTAGATCAGGGGATTGATTAATTTTTGCAGCTTGTTTCTCTAACCACTGTTGGGGGCCATTTCCAATCAGTTCTTGATATCCATAGGGATGCCTGTTCACTTTTGGTTTAGAAGGCCTTTTATAGGTTTCATAAACATGTGGGACCCTAGGATATGGTGGTTGACCTTTACCTCTTCGGTATTGGTTAGCAGGGGGTGCATCAGTCTCCTGAACATCTCTTTTAACAGAGGTTTGGTTCAGCTGTTTTGTAACAGCTGTTTGAACTGGCACAAACAGTGGTTGATTCTTGATTGTTGGTTTTGATGAACTCATGGATTTTTTTGAAGTGTATTCATTCTTTTTTACATCAAAGGATTTGAGATACACACATCCCTGAGTGAGGTGGTTTGTTTGACCACAGATGGTGCAGCTCTGAGAAGGCACAATTATGCTCGTTTTGTTAATATCATATGCTTTTAGATGAAAACAATCTTTAGTCAAATGATTTTTCTTCTCACAGAAATCACAAAACAAGTCTTTAACCTTTTATTTTCTTTTCTTCTTTTCAGACTCCTTTGCAACGGAGTTTTGAACTACTGTTGGGATGTCTTTAAGAGGAATGACCTTTGCCTTAGGAGCTTTGACACCATCCACGGTTGTGAAGTCCATGGGTTTGAAATTTTCAAGAATGTCACACTCATCAGACCATGTGGGTTTAAATTGGTATTTCTCAATCTCCTCAAAGGTTGAGGACCCCACAGATCTTTCCAAAGTGACTTAGTTACCAAGTTTGTCAGTTATTTTAACTTCTTGGCCATTCTTGTTGGTTGGTATGATTTCAACAGAACCAGCTTGATTTGCAACAATGTTTTCAACTTGGTCATTTTTTCTAAACCCTATGCCAAATTTTACATTACTTTCAAGCTGTTTTTCAAGCATGATCTCATAACCTTTGCAGGATTCCACCCATTTTTCACAAGTGATTTGGGTGGCTTCCAACTCCTTTTTGCAAACTTGATATTTTTCTATCATTGTTTGGAGTTGGTCCTTGGTTATGTTATGCTCTTGTTTGATGCTGCAAATTTCATTTTCTTTTTCACTCAATTTGTTTTTCAGTTCTTTTAAAGACTTTTCAAATTGAACTTCAGTAGTTAATAACCTATCTCTAAGGTTTTCATTCACCTCCTTAATGTTTACAAATGCTATGATGCATTTGTCTGAACAAGGGTTTTTGAAAACCTAGGGTGATACCTTAGTTGCAGCCATCATGGCACAATCACAGGTATGATCATTTTCTTCTTGAATTTTCTCTTCTTTTTCACCTTCTTTCTTCTTTTCTTCTTCTTCAGACCCGAGGTCAGACAGTGGTTCCAACAGTTGAACTTTCTCCCAGCAGTATTTCATCAGCAACAGCAGTAACCACTGCTTCAGCAATTTTGTCCACTGTTTCATCACTTGACTGTCCTTCTTCAGCTTCCAGCCCTTCTGGTATGGTCTCCAATGCTACAAAACAAATATCATCACTAGAAACATTATTTTGAACATAGAGTGCAAAATTTTCATCTCCTAACTCTTCAGGTAAGCTGCTCCAGTCAACAAGGCCTTGGGTGAAAATGCTTTGTTGGTCTGGTTGAACCATTGCTGGTGCAGCTTGTTGAGGTGCAGCTTGTTGCACCTGAACCTGAGGAGCAGGGGCCTGGACATACTGTATCTGAGGAACAGTGGTTTGAACATAATGCACAGGAACAGAGGTTGCAGGGTGTGCATAGTGAGCAGTGTTTACATGAGCAGCAGGGGCATATTGGGCATAGTGCACAGTGTTTTGGTTATTTTGTGGTCCAGGGTTTGAGCTAGGATGTGTAATAATTGGTCCATTGGTTTGACTCCTGCATTCCCTAGCAAAATGACCTAACCTATTACACTTATAGCATTTAATCTTTGACTTATCCAGCCCCACTTTTAGGTGCCCATGTAACCCTGGAAATTTTTTCCCTGTCCTTTTGTAAAACTTGTTGGTTCTTACACTCAACAATGCAACTTGGTGCAAAATGTCCATTTCCTCTAAGTCAGTTGGATCAAAATGCTGCAAATCATTGAGTTCAAAGCACAGATTGTCAGAATTCTGGTTTTCACAACTAGCTGTGAAAGCATAGTTGTTTGAGTAAGAATCAGAGTTGTTAAAGGCTCCACCAGCTGTTATGTCAATATAATGATCATAACTCTGATCCTTACTACTACCAGATTATTCTTGACCCAAAAGAGCTGTGCTGCCAAATGAATAGTCATCTACAACTTTTCCAGACTCTTGTAACTTCTTTTTCTGGTTTAACTCCCTTTCATAAGTCAGGAGTCTACCATGAAGTTGGGTCAGGGTCAGATCTTTGAACTCAACAGAGTTTCTGGTTACAAAAGCAATTGTGTCCCATTTTTCAGGAAGTGACCTTAAAAACCTGTTGTTTACAGTTGATTTAGGAAATTCAGTTTTAACAAGCTTAAGTTCACTTATGAGACAATTAAATCGCTCAAACTGCCGTGTTAATGTTTCACCCTTAATGTGACAAAAGGTTTCATACTGTTGGCTTAAAATTTCCCTGGTATTTCAATTACTTCTTCAGTTCCCCCAAATTGTTCCTTAAGTGCATCCCACAATTCCTTGGCACTGTTACAGTGTAACAGCCCAGCATAGATTTCATTGGGGAGTGCGGATGCAACGATGCTAAATGCCTTGGCATCCAGTTCAATTTTCTAAAAATCCTGATCAGTATAGTTCTCAACTTTCTTAGGTTTGAACTTTTTTGGATCCTCAGCACTCGGCACAATTGGAACATGTGGTCCAAAGATAACGGACTGCCAACATCCAGTGTTGTGTTGAGCTAAGATGTGACCCATCCTTCGCTCCCAGATGTTGTATTCATTTCTCTTCAACATAGGTGGTTTGAAGAGAGAACCAATGTTATTGTTCATATCTTGTGATTGTGATGTCATCCAGGTTATTTTACAGGCACTGATTAATCAACTTTGCTCGTGATTAATCCTTACTCAGTTTTTCAACGAAACGAACAATTAAAAAGTATCAACGATTTTGAGCTGAACTTTTTACGTCAAAATGATTGTTAGATCAAGTTTGACTGTTCAAGCTCTGATACCAATTGTTAGGATCTGAGTTTCTTATGATTGTGTTTGTTTGAATGTATTGAAAATGAATTAAGATAAAGTGCAGCGGAATTAAAGGTGGAACAAACTTTCAACACAATCAAAGAGAGAATTGTTTTAAGCAAACATGTTTACATGGAATCAAATGATTGTAATTATTACAAACTTCAATTAACAATGCATGAATGCATACAATCTCCCCCTCAGCCTGAGCTCACAGTGAATGTTCGTACAAAATGAGTTGTGATGAGAAGAGCTAAATAGAACAGTACAGGGTACTGTTCTATTTATAGTACCGAACAAACCACTGTGGCATCTTTGCTGACGTCACCATGAAAGTGACATCTAACCTCATAACAAACTCAAACTACTGACCTATTACAACCACTGATTACAAACAACTGATTACAATATACAAAGCATAAACAAAACAACTGATCCTTCATTCCACTGCTTAGGCTCCAGCAGTGCTTTGGTCTTCAGCAGTACTTGAGACATAACAGTTGATTGAGCATCATCACTTAGTCTTCTTCAGTCTTTGGGTCAGCAGTAGTTAGGAAGGGCAGTACTTGAATTCACCAGATGTTAGAGCCACTGTCAAGGGGAAACATCAAATACAAACATCTGCTTATTCTGAATCCACTGATCTGATCCAGTTTTGGTTTTATCAACTGTTCCTTTGGTAGGGTTCAATCCCAACAGTCGCGCCACGCGACGGCTCATCCTAATCCTGGCGCGCCGTGCAACAGGTATAAAAATAAGATTTTTTTATTTTTTTAATTAAAATAAATGCATATACGGGGTATTTAGGGCGGTTTTGAGGGTTGTTATATCCTCCCCACCTTGTACCAATACGCATCGTATAGCCCTATTCGATTCGTATTAGAAAAACACGTGAAGACGGTGTCAGCTTTTGACTGACCTTGGAAATTGAAGTTACCGTTATACGGGTCGTATAGGCCTATACGACCTGTATAGGTGGTGTCGATTTAGTTTGTCAAAGTATGCCAATAATACGATCCATTTCGATATCGTAACAACCCGAACTCATACAATTGAACCCCCGCCTTGTAGCGCGGGTACATTCACTAGTTAAGAATATTCACAATGAGTGTCATTGTTTATTTATTTAATTATATTAAAACATAGGTTGGAACTTAAGGTGGTTACGAGTCCTAATGCATACACAGTATAAAAGATTTTTTTTGGTCATCTAACATACACCATATCTGAGAAAACTAAAACATAATGAAAACCAACTACAGTAATTAATTTTCAACCACCATTCATTAAACCCACCTATATCCATTTTTGTTTAAAAGGGAATAAAATTATTATCAAAAGAGGAAAATGTCATTTTCGTCCACAAGGTTTGGTCATTTTTACGTTTGTTATTCCTAAGTTGCAATTTTCATCCAAAATGTTTGAAATCTTGTCATTTTCATCGCTCAGTGCTTTTTTGAGAGACGGAAGTCGTAATAAACTACTAAGGGGGTGTTCGGCTTAGCTTTTTGAAACAACTTATTGATTTATTCGCTTTTTGAAAAAGCCAATAAGTCGAAATAATGTTTGTATAAGTGAATTTTTTTTTAAAACAAGTTTTTGTATAAGGTAGAAAAACTATTTTGAAAAGATAGGAAACCTTTGCTTTTTGAAACTTCTTTTACCTTTTCCTGAAATATTACATTTTCCCACATTATAAGCTTATCCAAACACTTTTTTTAAAACAACTTATTGACTTTTCCGACCTAATAAGCTCATCCAAACACCTTTCTAGAACTACTTTTGGATAAGTTATAAGTAAATAAGTTGTTTTGTCAAAAAGTTTTTTTTTTTAAGTTAAATAAGCAATCACAAACACCCTCAAAGACCGTGGGGTATGGTGGGGCTTGGGTTGGGGGCATGAGTTGACACGTGGAGTTCGAGCCCCCCACCGCCTAGTGACGTGTCCGTGGGGTATGGCGGGGCGTGGGTGCACCGCGTGGGTGCACCGCGTGGTTTGGCAGGTTATTAAAAAAAATACATAACATTTAAAAAAACACACAACATTTATAAAAAAAAAAACCTAAAATTTTATTAATAATAAAAGCCTAAAATTACATAATTATTCCATATATAACTTTGCAAGTCTTTTGTGCATAACAACTTGTAAGTTGTGCTTTGTGAGTTTTTCAAAAAAAAAAAAGTTGAATTTTTACTTTTGGCCAAAAGGTTTTTACCTATTCCAATTTTAACCCTACATAATTTGTTTTTTAACTTTAACCCAAAACTTTTCATTATTTGCAATTTAACTTAGCAACTTTTGTCACTTATACTTTTCATCTTTCGCAAATTTTCGTTTTACGTATAGTTCTAAATTTTTCGAGTTAATATGACGCAACGTGCATGTGTGGTTCAACGTTTTTACCTCTATTTTTCCATGTTTGACAGGTTCGTCGCAACAGGCATTTTCTAGGTCGAGTCAGTGTTGGTGGTCGATGACGGTTGTGTGATATTAGTACTATTTGACACACCGTTTTACGCCCCGCCGCAACGCGTGGTGTGCTTTGGGGGGTTTTCAAAGAAAAAATGGTTATGCATATGGTTGTCGTAATGTTGGCTTTGGGGGTTTTCAAAAAAAAAAAGATTTTTTTTTACTTTTCACCCAAAAGTATGTCATTTATTTTTAACCCAAAACTATTTGTTTTTTTTTTACTTTTAACCCAAAACTTTTTATCTTTTGTAATCTATTCTCATAACTTTTTTTACTTTCAAATTTGATCCTTTATAGTTTTCATTTTCCGCAAATTTTTCGCTTTATGCTTGGTTCTAAATTTTGTGACTTAACACATCACAATGTGCGTCTTTGGTTTAACGTTTTTACGTTTTGTTCTAAATTTTGCGAGTTAACACGACGCAACGTGCGTGTGTGGGTGAACGTTTTTACATCGTCTATTTTTTCCCCGTTTGACAGGTTTAACATAAGGTGCGGGTCCTAGATTGACTTAGTTATAACTAAAGAATCCCCGCCTCATTGCGGCGGGTCGCAATCCTAGTTCCTAAAAATTACAAAAAACCTAAAAACGATTACAAAAAAAAAAACCTAGAGCGTTAGGTAAATTTCAAAAAGCGCGAGTTTGTCGAACGTCTTTCGCTCATTGCCTCGAAACTCAATGTTCGCCACCGCCACCCGGTCCTCGTGGCTTAACTCACCGCTCGGAACGGCTTCGTAGTAGGCCTTAAAACGATCAAGCTTCGGCCGTAGCTCGCGCCATTTATGTTGGCACGCGTTTAAGTTGTGCCGGTCGTGTCCGACGTTATGTCGGTAGCTTGCAAAGGCTTCCGGCCAATATCGTGTTTGACCGGGTTGTCGGCCCTTCATTGCGTCAACGACGCTTGTGACGAGAGCCAATTCTTTTTCATGGGTCCAAGAGGCCATCTTCTTCGGGTTGGGGTAGCGGGTTCGTGGGATCAAGTGGGTAATGGTTGGGGTAGCCGGTGGGGTACCGGTTGACAGCGATGGTTTGGGATGGGGTAGCCAGTGGGGTTGGGGTTACATTTATAGGGGATGTTGGGGGTTGGGGTGACCGCTTGGCTTGGCCAAACGGTTAGGACAGCGAATAGGAGGCTGCCACATTGGATCTCAAGCCCGCCCCACGCCCGGCTTCAAACCCAGGCCCCAAGGGCTACGCCCCAACCCAAGCCCACCCGGGGTGGTGACTTGGGCGTTTTCCCCCAACCCACGCCCCAACCCAAGCCCCATACCCCACGGTTTAACCTTAATGAAAATTGAAAAAAAAAAAAGAAAGGAGAAAAGACCAAAGTGAAAGACTATCAGACTAAAGGGTATGGGGGCCGGCTAGGACCGGCGCCGGTCCCCCACACCACCCCCCTCATGTCCGACTCGGCCCAAACGGCTCCCCACAGCCGGCGGCGCCGTGCCTCTCCTCTCCCCTTTCTCTCACAATAACCTATACATACATACATATATATACATAAAGGGGCTTATCCCCCACCCCCCTAGGTTCATCCCCTTCAAGCCGAGCCTACGTGACGGCTCATCCCCTCCAAGCCCATCCTCTCCATACCCTTTAGTCTCATACACAAACAAGCAATTTTGTTTGGGCGGGAATTGAATAGCGGAAAGGTACTCTAGTCTTTCCCTGCAACACTGCAAGGCTGTAACCTGTTGTCGTATTCACACTCATTGCATGAATTGTCAAGAAAAATAAAAAAGGAGAGTAAATGATGTTCATCTAACATGCACCCTATCTATCACCCTATCTATCTTGTAAAACAACAATATCTACTAAATCACCGACTATAATTAACTGTTCATCTACCATGTGCCTATCCGTATTTTTTGTTTTGAAGGAAAAGTGAATTCATGTTTTTTTTTTTTAATTCCGGATAAAAATAAACCTAACCATCACTACCAAACTTTTAATTGTTTGCTTTCTCTCACAGCCGATCTCTCAAGTCTCGTCTAATTAATATTACATCTACCAGCAACAATGCTAAGAAAAAAACACAATTTTCATTGTCACATCAACAACTATGAATTAAACCATCAATATACCCGAGCTGGTCGATCTAGAGTCTCTGTTCTTGTCGGACCGATCTAACACATTTAAAAACGGTATAATATATTTTAACTAATTAAGAAGTAAATAGAAAATATTCGATCTAACACCTTTAAAATATCCGACCTAGACCTTATTGGCCATTAATAATCACACATCAGAATATTCCCCCCCCCCCCCATCAGTTCCACCTTTCACCTATTTTTCCTACAATGGTCCAAATTACAAACAGATTTGTTAGGGCTTTTGACTAGAACACGATACGAGTCCATTGATGTAAAACTTGCTTCGAAACGGTGCTCCAAAAGATGAAAACGACGCTTCAATTCGGGTGTTTAAATTTCCAATTAACCAAAATCAAGTCACTTGGAGCACCGTTTCGAGGCAAGTTTTACATCAATGAACTCGTATCGTCGTTCTGATCAAAAACCCTAAAAAATCTGTTTGTAATTTGGAAAAAAGCTTAACTCCGTTAAGTTTTTTTAACGGTGGACTATTGTAGGAAAAATAGGTGAAAGGTGAGACTGGTGGGGGGAATATTTTGAGGTGGGATTATTAATGGCCAATAAGGTTTAGGTGAGATTATTACAGGCCAGTTAAGAGGAATTGGCAACATTTTGTTGCTTTATGTAGTTGTAATATTTGTATTGGGAGTTTTAAAAAAAAATTGCATTTCTCACTTTTAATTCTAAGGGTTTTTTTATTTTTGCAATTTAACCCATTTGATTTTTTTAGTTTTAACCCAAAACTTTTTAATCTTTCAATTTAACCCCCAACACTTTTTTTATTTTCAACTTTGGTCACCCCATACTTTTCATCTTTCACAAGTTTTTCGTTTTACGTTTCGTTTGAAATTTTACGAGTCCACATGCAGCAACGTGCATGTGGGGTTCAACGTTTTTTCATCTGTTTTTCCCGTTGAGTTCAATCAGATATGTCGAAACGCATGTTTTCATATGGTTAATGCATCGCATAACGTTTGGATTAATCCATTTGATGTTTACGATGTACCGCACCGCAACGCGCGCGGGGTCTTATTGCTAGTTAATTAAAATTAAATTCAGAAAAATCCACGAAACCATCATTAGTGCTCTAGTGGTGGCTACGGGTATTTAAGTTCCACTTATGATGGGCCCGGATGAGTTTTCCCCTCTAGGTCTCAAGTTCGAGTCTGGGTGATAGGGGTTTCTCATTGAGGGGTTTAAATTGGGGATCTATTGTGCGAGGGGGCTCTCTAGCACGGACCCAATTAAGACAACGTATGCTAAATCTTCCGACATTCGCGAATAATTCATACCTTTAAAAAAATAAAAGAAAAATCCAGGAAGGTACTCTATCCTTTCGCTCCAACACTCCAACAAAGTCCTGTGTACACTCATTTACACTTTAAAGTCAAGTCCATACTGCTTTTCCATTTACTAACTTTCCCCTTTCCCTTTTCCCTCTCACATTCCATTCCGGCAAACACCTATTTCATTCGATTGCTACAACCCCTTGATGACCAGGTTCAATCCATTTTAACTATACTCATTTCATATATAGTGTAGGTATATCTTACTAGCTTCTCATTCATTTGTAACTCACTGATTTTGCATTCTTTTTTTTTACTTGATAAACAGAAACATGACGACAACAATCGCAAAGTTTGCTCACTTACAAATCCCACTTGAAGACGTTGTAAAGGCCACCGACAATTTTCATCATGATAACATCATCGGACGCGGTGGATTGGGACATGTATACAAAGGACAACTCCAGCGGTCCGGGGAGTTGATCACGATTTCTGCGCTGAGGTTAGATCGTAAGCACGGTGGAGGAGTCGTCGAGTTCTGGACTGAAGTTTCAATGCTTTCTGATCTCAAGCATCCAAATATAGTCTCTATGGTTGGATTTTGTGATGACAAACATGAGAAGATCATTGTGACCATGTATGAGGCCAAAAATGGAAGTCTCAAGGAGCATCTAAACAGCCCGAACCTCACATGGGCACAAAGATTGAAGATATGTGTTGGCGTGGCTCGTGCGTTGAGTTACCTTCATTATGATGAGGGACGTGGTTATGGTGTTATACATCTTAACGTCAACAGCTCCACAATTTTATTAGACGAGAACTGGGAACCCAAGTTATCCGGTTTTAAAGTTTCCATCAAACAATCGCTTAACCGAATGGACCGGGTCATCCTTTCTGAACCTATTGGCACAATAGGGTATGTGGACCCAGAAATTGAAAAGTCCAAAGGTGTGACCTGTAAGTCGGATATCTACGCATTCGGTGTTGTTTTATTCGAAATATTGTGCGGGAGGAGAGCATATATTAGGAACGATGCTAATAGATTACTAGCTCCATTGGTCATGCAACATTATGAGAACGAAACGTTGCATGATATTGTCCATCCTGATCTAAGGAATCAAATATTCAGGGGAGCACTTAGAAGATACTCAAAAACGGCTTATTCTTGCTTAAAAGAAGATATGATGCAACGCCCGAATATGCTCACTGTTATTGATGAACTTGAGAAAGCACTTGAGAAAGCATTGAAGTTTCAGCTGCGACGTGAATATTTTGTAAGACCTTCTTTATTATTTTTCTTTTTTTTTTTTATGTCAATTACTTCCCATCGTTTTAATTTGTTTATTTTAGAAAATAGCACTTTAAGAAAGAAAAAATAAAGTAAAGTTATAACATTTGTTAACTTTAACAAACGGATATTGTTGGTTCGAACCTGAGGAGCGCCCGAGTTTTCTATTACAGTGCATTTACTCCGGAGAGTGTCAGCTCTTGCGGAGGGTGCAACTCCTGTCAAGTGGCAGGGGGCTGGAAATTTTCTCGGGGGAAGCCAAGCCAAACTCTAATGCACCAAGCGTGGGCCCGGTTAAGACAACATAGTCTTGGTTGCGGGAGTGGGGCGATGGTAGCTACCGTTGGTAGTGAGCGGCATCGCCGTCTGTTGTGAAAGTCGCCTTCCAAAAAAAAAAAAAAAAAACAAACGGATATTGTTAATTATACTTAAAAATTCGCTGTTAGTTACGGTAAAGTTTCCATATAACAGTTGGTTACTATAAAAAAATGTTTTTATCTTTAATTCTTTAGTTACCAGTATTGATATAACTTCTAAAATTTGTTTTATTTTTTCCTGAATTGCTTCTTTGTATTATGAAAAAATGTGTTTGGTACCCATATAACAACCACCTCACCACCGCCACTTACCACTACAAACAAATAGAACCAAAACACATTATTTTTAAGACAAAATTACACAATATATTTCATTCTATATTTTATTGTCCTTTTACGTTTAGTTTGGTAGATGGACTTTTGAAGGTGATGTTAAATGCTTTCCGAAATTTTCACTTAAAATTTCAACAACACTACTTCCCTTAAAAAAATTATACTTGAGAAACCTCAACCCAATCCGAAAAACTAAACGAAAGTAACACCACCTTCTGTCGAAGTTAATAAGCAACACTTGGTCAGGAAGTTTCATATTATTTGAATTGAATTAATTGTTTGGAATTCAAATTGTTTAGTTTTTATCTTTCGAATATTGGTAGGATAAGGATTATTTAATTGTTACTTTAAGGTCAAGGAATAGGTTTTGTAAATACCTGGCCAATAGTCGATTTATGGGTATCTGTACTAAAGTTCTTTTTGTTGCTGATTAAGGGTGTAGGGAGTGGTTAAACACTTGAAAAGTGGTAAACTTCAAAATCAACCAATGAGAGTCTGCCATGTCATTCAACCTTAAGAGTTTAAACTATGCTGAAAAGTGTTGGCAATGGTTAGAAACTTCATGAATTGGTAAACTTTTTTCTTAAAAAAAAACTAGCATATTTAATCATGTGCAAAAGGTCAGAAATCCAAAAGGTGAAGCAGCGGCAAACGTTTACCACCTACCTTCATTTGCCGATCGGCAAAACCCACCGGCGGCGGTGTTACCGCGCGGTAAACCGCTTTGCCGAGTGGGTTTGCCGCCCACACCGTATACCCTAATAATAATAAAAAAGTGTCGCAGAAGGTTTCTGCAAGTCTATGTGTGGTGGTGTTATTTGTTTGGTTGAAACCCACTTGTAAACTCAACACCTTCAGCATCCATGGAATCACTCATTTCTTTTATATAGATCTTAGCTGTGATACGAACTAACGAATGCGAGTGCGAACCCGTATAGCGGCGGCGGTGACCGGCGGCGAGCGGCGGTGACCGGTGGCTGCGACCAGCGGTGAGCGGCGGCGACAACAGGCGAGCGGCGGCGTCCAACAGCGGCGGAGGCGGCGACGGCGGCCAACGGTGGGGGCAGTTGTGGCCGGTTGTGGATGTGGGTGCTTTGAGAGTTTTGCAAAATCTTCCAACCTCACAAAGCTTGTCCATACACTCCTTTAAATAATATATGGAGATCCATGCATCTGTGACAAATGGCGGGCATGCATATGGAAGATGGACAAGTGTCAAGAAGCTTATGCATGTCCAACAAGTGGCCATGCAAGATTGCATGCGCGACAAGTGGCGGTAGGTGGGTGCATGTGCGACATATGGCGCAGCAAAGATGCATGAGCGACAAGTGGCGTAGGATGAGTATACCCGTCTCACCCGGTCCATGTACCCGTCTCTCAGTTAATACCCGCAACAAGTTTATCAATTAAGATAAACAATTATATTATTAATAACGAGTATTAATAATATAAATCCGCTCATGATCATAAATATAATTATGATCTGTTTCATATCGTTCGTAATTACCAGTTAAACCAGTTAAGTGGATTTTAGTTCGTTGCCCAAGGTGTAACTCTTACGGGTCAAGACCCGGCCGGCAGCGTTGACTTATCGAACCGGACATAATATCCAACAGTTCCCACTTGGACGGTCTCTGATAAGATCTCAACGCTGATAGCCAGCGGTGCTCTAGCTACACATAGCTGCCCCCAACAGGTCATGACACTTTAAAGTCATTAACCATGGTATCTTCTCTTTAGCAACGACTTGCTACATGAAGACAGTAGACTTATGGCAATCTACGTCATCTATCCTTTCTGTAAAAGACATCAACTGAACAATGAGACATGGATCAGATTCAATCTCACATGGAGTTCAATCATTATCGTTCTGGTTCACAGAATCAAAGTGGTCCAATCAAACACACAGTAAGTTTGGGTAAGGCCTTACACTTCACCAGTTTGAATCAACGAGGGCGCCCCAATGTCTAACTGTTACATATAATGTAAGAGTACAGAATCCCATCTTGACTACATACAACTCCCACTGAACTTCAGAACCACTCCCAACCAATGCCTTTATGACTGGCAGTTACGCGACAACGTTTAACATTGATCAAAGAATAGTCTTTAGTAAACGAACGTTCTAGTATGTATCTCAGGTCAGAGGATACCAAATGAGTATACCTAAATCAAATACATCTTATGACCAAGATCCATGAAGATGATTTGATGCGAGTTACATCCATCGTCATTCACAATGAGGTTTGTGAGTTTGGAAGTCAACCCCTTGAGTCCAATGTCAGAATAGTCTTAATTCAGAGCTATGTTGTCAAAGACGCAAGGCGCAGGCGAGGCGCATCGGCCTCGCCCGGAGCCTAGGTGCAAGGCGCAAAAAAAGCGTGGGCTTTTTTAAGAAAAGCGCACATAGAGAAAAAAAAATATAAAAAACATGTTATGCTTTGAAAATAAATAAGATTCCACGTATATAATTAAAAAAATTATTATACATGCCATTTAAGATCATGGAGCTAATAGTTAGTAGCAAAAGTTTAGGACTTACATGTTGTAAGTTTTGGGTGTGTGAATAAAAGTCTCAAAAGGTGGTAAATACTTTATCCCACATCGGTGTGGGGACAAAGTGAGTGGTTGTTTATAAGGTAAAGTCTTTACTACTCTATTGTAGCTTTATGACATGTTTTACCACAAGTCCTACCCGCGCGCGCGGGGGGGGGGGGGGGTGCAAAAATGAGTTTCTGAGCTGGAATTTGGTTGAACTCATGCGTGCCCGCACCTGCGGACACGAATGCAGCTCCGAAAAGCCCGGGCCCGCGTGAGGCAGTTTTTATTCGTACTCAGTTCAGTTTTTCGTTTTTTTTTTTTTTTGCTGTGCTGCGCCCGCTTTTTCCAAAAAAAAACCATTTTTGCGCCTAGGCTGCCACCAGGCGCTATTGGTGCGCCTCGCTTTTTCCAATCTAAGATTGCAGATTTGTAGTTAGCAGGTTCGTCATTAGACTCAGCTACTAATAAGACTTCAGGACCTCTTAGACACCATAGACATCTATCAGATTCTTGCGAATTCTACTACTTCTGCAAACGCTTGTGTTTTATGTCTAATTCATTGGCAACAACTACTTGTTGATCAGACAGTCCGACTACATTAGCGGTTGTTTCTGGTTCTTGAATTTCTTCAAGATCAACCACATTATTTCCAGTTTCTCGATTAAGAAGTTCTTCCTCGAGAAAGAGTCCCTTCTGTTTGATGGAAATCACATTTGCATCAGGTGGAGAGGGTTGTGAAACTATTCCACACTCTTTCAGATGATTGAGAAATTCAAAGCTACCTCGATCTGATCGAAGTACTTTTATCTTTCAATCAAGCTAGTTTTTAGTCAAGGTTTCTAGTCATGGTTCTGAAATGGCCATATACATCATGTGAATGAGTTCTAGAAGACCATTGATTCGTTCACCAACATCGGTGAAAGGGTGCTTTGTGAGTTTGCCAGCTAAGCAAGATTCGCAATCATCAAAGGAGTCCTGTCTAGCGGATTCAAGATTCCCCTCGGACTGGAGCCATTTATGCATGCCTTACTTTTGTGGCCAACTCTGCAATGCGATAAATATGTTTCATTTATGCCAGCTTTGTTACGTTTAGAAAGATGATATATGTTATTGCTTGTTTGAACATCAATCTCATAAATACCATTTCGAGGTTTAGCCTTAAAATAAAAGATATCATTCAAGTAAGCTAAAATAGAAAAACCATTAAAACATGCTTGAATCATTGTTCAAACAGTGAAGAAACTGAAATAATGTTTCTAGTCAAACCAGGTGCATATAAACAATTATTTATAGTAACTACAAGGCCAGGGGAACATGAAAAACAAAATGTTCCAGTTGCCAGAACTGGAACTCTCTTTCCATTACCAACTATGAGTTCCAGGTGGCCTTGTTTCAGTTCCTTCCACTTTTCAGGCTCCTGCAAGACATTAACGATGTGGTAACCAAATCCGGTATCAAATACCCATGTGTTGCTAGAAACAGTGAAAAGATAAATGAGAATATTAGAAGAAGTGCCAATGTTATTGGTCTTGTTCATCTTCAGCTTGGCAAGATACTGTATGCAGTTTCCCTTCTAGTGCCCATTTGGTTGCATTTAAAGCACTGACGCTCCTAGGAGGGTGTGGTTTTGCAACATGCTTGTTATTGGTGGCATTTCTGGCAGCAACAACAACTTTTCTCTTACCCTTGCTCTTATGTTTCCTTTTCTTGTTATTGGGCTTCTTAAAACCACCAGACTTGACCATTAGAACTTGGTTGGTTTTGTGGAATAACCAAGTTTATTCATCTGGTCAATATATCCTTTCATCTTTAGCACATGAGTACTGATACATGATCCTTCCAGCATTTTACAGCTTATGAGTTGTTTCATGGTGTCGTATCGCTCCTGTCGGGCATGTTTCTAGAACATCCTTTCAATTGCTGGATCATGTCATAAGCATCCTTATCTTCCATGTTCTTCTGAAGTTCAAGAGACATGGTGGGTTTCATAAGGCAGGCTACCTCAACGGCATCCTCGTTATGTTTCTCCAGTGCCTTGCGAGTAGTAGTAAAATTACTTTTAGGCTCGGTAGGGACTGGCCATCTAAGATATACAGCTTTTCCTCCATCTTGAGAACTATTCTCAGATTGCGGTGCCATTCGAGAATGTTGGTGTTATTCAAGTTTTATTTCTTTTCCTTTTCAAGTATAGACTTGAAAATGAAGGAGTTGTTTTCATTAGACATCTGTTATATAAGCAAGGTGATTTCAATTAGTATTTTCGATGTATATCTCCTTATTTCGTGAGGTGAGACGATAAGGAATGAGAATCCGGTTAGAAGCTCTTTCTAAAGGCAGTTGGGGCACGCAACATTAGCAAGAGGTTCAAGCGGACTGACAACGATTGTCAATTGTGAGAAAAGCACAACTCCTAAGGTTTATGAGGCTGCGAGGATAACCTATTGTCCTTGCATACGTTTGGCCTCATCTATGCCACTTTTGTTCTCGAGACAGAGACAGCTGGGGCACGTAAACACGAGAAGAAAAGTTATAGTCGTCCTAAAACGGTCACATGTGAAAGGGTCGGATGTGTCGACGAAAGCCCTTGCACCTTGGAAGGATAAACTAGACACCAAGCGTCGTGCTGTGGCTCCAACACTGATGGTTCACATTATGCCCCAAGTGTTACTAGTAGTAGGATGGCATAGACCATTGATTTTAATTTTTACCAAATAGGGTCGTTATAGTCGGTTTTAATTTAGATATTAAATTTGCGACATAACCAAAAGGCCCCTTTCACCTCTTGGGACAATTAGTTTTAGATAACCTATAAAACTAAGTTTGTCGCAACTTGGAATAACCAATTTTAAGTTAATAGAAAAATATTAAGCTAATAGTTTTGGAAAATTAAAACTAGTTTAATTTGCAAAACTTAATTGGTTATTGTTTGTTTCAAAAACAACCTTTGTTTTATAACAAAAACTTTAACAAGTTGTAAAAACAATTTAGAACTTGTTTTAGTGTGATTGTTTTAATATTTTAAAAACTCCTTTTAAAATCATGTTGGTATTTAGGTTGGTTATGTTATAACAACTTATAAGATAAAAGCAACCACAATAGCAAGACAAATATGTAAATCCATATGGCCAAAAAAATTGTTCGATCTTACTAGAGCCTAATAGCAAGATCAAACGGGTCACATTGTCACAACACACAAACAACCACAAGGATGGACTTGAGTGCATCCAGTCGTCTCAAGCAACTCCCACTGACTTCATGACTCCTGTTTAGCGTCCTCAGTTTTGTCTCCGGCTCTTCGTTTATTACAATATTTACAAAAATACAATAAAGGAAAGAACCCTATCTATTACAACTTTGAACCATCTCGGTGATCATAAACCATAATAACAAAACCGAATAAAAATATACAACTACAAAACAAGGTCTGGCCGGATTTACATATCGCACAACAATCACAAAATAAACCGGGCAATGTTTTGGTCAAGCAAAACAAATAAAATATTGACCAAAATTAAAGTGCCCTAAAAGATACTTAGATCAGAAACTTTAAATAAATAAAGTTTGTGTTCTAATTCCGGTTAAAAGACCGGTACCGACTCGTATGTTGTAACCAAGGCTCGAATACCACTGTTGGGTTTCCATGGTGATCAGTCAAAATTTTATTTATCAAAAATCTGGTTCAATAAATAATGGTTAATTAATTAAGCGAGTTAATTAATAAAACGCAGGGAAAAATAAACAAGTGATCAATAAAACGGAACCCGACAGGATCCGGTTGCATGCAAATACGAGCACAGTGAAAAAGTATATTTAACTACCGATGAGAAAGATATACCTAGGTTAATGACTAACCGGTTGAGACAAGCTAGTGATACGAACTAACGAACGCGAGTGCGAACATGTATAGCGGCGGCAGTGACCGGTGGCGGCGGCCGGCGGTGAGCGGCGGCGTGGGGCTGCGGCAGCAGGCGGGCGGTGGCGTCCGACAGCGGCGGAGGCGGCGATGGCGGCCCGCGGTGGTGGCGGTTGTGGCCGGTTGTGGATGTGGGTGCTTTGAGAGTTTTGCAAAATCTTCCAACCTCACAAAGCTTGTCTATACACTCCTTTAAATAATATATGGAGATCCATGCATGTGCGACAAATGGCGGGCATGCATATGGAAGATGGACAAGTGTCGAGAAGCTTAAGCATGTCCAACAAGTGGCCATGCAAGATTGTATGCACGACAAGTGGCGGTAGGTGGGTGCGTGTGCGACATATGGGTAGCAAAGGTGCATGAGCGACAAGTGGCATAGGATGAGTATACCCGTCTCACCCGCTCCATGTACCCGTCACTCAGTTTTTTTTTTTGAAACGTAAACTTCATTAGAGAACCACCACCCCGAAAACCGGGGGGGGGGGGGGGCAAAAAGAACAAACAAACTTACATATTTACAAATTTACACCAATATTCCCATGTAAGGTTTTTAAGCTTCGATCTATTCCTAACCCAAACAAACCCGATCGACTTAACCTCACTAAAAATCTTGTCAATCTTGAAAGCTTTGTCTCTAAACCTCGCATCATTCCTAGCCTTCCACATACACCAGCAAGCAATAATAATAATACCTTGAAAAATCGACTTCTCTTGCTGGTTTAACCCACAGAACAGATGGACCTTCATAAGGTCTTGAAACGAGAAAGCGAAAATCTAGGGGACTCGACACCAACTACTGATCAGGTTCCAAACCACGTTTGCAGCCAAACATTCCGTAAAGATATGAGACACAGTTTCCTCTCCTTTATTACAAAAACCACAGTTCAGATCTTGGATGTTAACATTTCTTCTCCGAAGAGCATCAACCGTAGGGATTCTATCTATAGCCGCCCGCCACGCGAAAATATTGCACTTAGCGGGGTGCCATTTACACCATTCGAAACTCGAACTGCAACCCGAGCCGCGACCACTCCGGATAAGATTTTTAACCGCTTTGACACTGAAACATCCCGTGGCATCTCCCAGCCACCTCCACTTGTCAGCATTGCTAGATAAGGAGACCGATCCTAACAGACTAATAAGCTGAACTAGATCACTCGACTCCTGCCCATCTTCCAGTTGCCTCTTCCACTGCCAAACGAATCTGTCCTGTTCGGAATTGAAGGTAATACGGTCCATAATTTTGCACCTTCTGTTACTTTCAAGAACAAACAATCTTGGGAACAAATCTTTTAATGGCTCACTCGCGACCCACGGATCTAACCAAAAGGAAATAAAGTCGCCTTTTCCCGGGATCCCTTTAAAAAAGCTCCTAAGCGGATTTTCTTCAACCTTGGTTCTCGCGATCAGCTTTACTATCTTATTCCAGGTTCCCCCCAAACTTTTTTTAGCCGGAAGAAAGTCCCAATTCCGGGCACTACAGTGGATCACAGATATGACCTTACGCCATAGATTATCCTCCTCCGACTTATATCGCCAACACCATTAAGAAAGAAGAGCCACATTAATATCTTTGAGTTTACACAGTCCCAGCCCACCGCAGTCTTTAGGAGTTGCAACGTTATCCCAAGCTACCCAGTGGATTTTATTCCCATCATTCGAGACCCCCCAGAGAAACCGTTTCATCATACTCTCGAGATCCTGAATAACTTTACATGGAGCTTTATAAAGCGAAAAATAGTAAGAGGGAAGACTTTCTAAAACCGATTTTATTAGCACAAGTCTACCCCCAATAGAGAGAGAGTCCGCCTTCCATTTTGATAGCCTAGCTTCGAAAGCATCGTACACCGGTTTCCAACTATTAATGTTGCTCATGTTAGCTCCAACCGTTAAACCCAAATTTCTAAACGGAAGCGTACCCGCTTTACACCCGACACTAGCAGGCTTCTCTTCAACCTCCCAACCTTCCACCCCAATACCGAACATATTAGATTTGGAGAGGTTAATTTTGAGCCCCGAACACATATAAAAAATGCGCAGAATTCTCACAACATTCAACACGTTTACCGACGACCATTCTCCCAAAATAATGGCATCATCGGCGTAGAGGAGATGGGAAAGAGTAGGGCCATTGTTCGGGGGTTTAATACCTACCAATAAGTCTTCCTCCTTGGCCTTATCCAGCATACAAGAAAGCGCCTCCATCACAAGCAAGAAAATGAGCGGAGATAAGGGGTCTCCTTGCCTCATCCCTTTCCCGCACTTAAATTCGAAGGTAGGGGAACCATTCACTAATATGGACGATCTCGCCGATTCAAGGATACCCCTAATCCACCTACAGCAGATCTCCGGAAAACCCATTTGGATCAAAATATCAACAACGAAAGACCAGTTAACATTATCATAAGCCTTTTCGAAGTCGATTTTTAGAAAGAAGGCTTTTTTCTTGTTCCTTTTACACCAGGAGATGACTTCATTAATAATCAACGGACCATCAAGGATGAATTTACCTTCCAAAAAAGCAGATTGCGAGTTCGAAACCACATTCCCAATCACCACTTTCAGCCTGTTAGCGAGGATTTTAGAAATAACCTTGCTAATAATCCCCACTAAATTTATCGGCCTATAGTTGTTCAGGTCCACCGGGTCGTTTATTTTCGGAATCAAAGAAATGAAGGAGGAACCACACCCAACGTTTATTATGCCTTCCTTGTAGAAAAACTCCATCAGTCTTTTGAAGTCAAGCTCGAACACCTCCCAGAAATGCTTGATAAACTTCACAGTGAAGCCGTCGGGACCCAGGGCACGGTCATCTCCACAACTAAAAACCGCATCCTTTATTTCCTTAACAGAAAACGGCTCCTTAAGCAAATCCCGATCCGAATCAGCCAACGTTTTAATATTGGAACAAGCCATCTTCGACCTGTCCTTATGCATCTCCATAAACCTCTTTCTAAAGAAACAAAGAATCTCCCTCTTAACCTTCGATGGTTTTGACACCCAATTCCCGTTGATGGACAGCCCGGGGATATAATTAGAGGCCTTCCTCTTGTTGATTAGCCCATGAAAAAATTTTGTATTCTCATCACCATCGATAGCCCATCTAATTCTCGATCTTTGTCTCAAATCTTCACCTTTCTTAAGACTCAAATCTTTTAGAACTTTATTACATTCCGAGTATGTCCACTCCTCCTCTTCAGAGAGGTTCCTTATCTCTATTATTTCTTCAATTAAAGCTAAATCCTCTCTGGCCGATCGCTCTTCCTCTTTAGCCTTTTTAATCATTTCATCCCTCCACAGCTTAATTTTAGACCGAATAAAAGCAAGCTTTTTAGAAAGGAAAAGATCTGGGTCGCCAACAAAAAGAAACGACTCCGCAGCTGATCTAACCACTTCTTCCAAACCTTCCAACTTAAGCCAAGAATTAAAGAACCTGAAGGGTTTATGACCGAAATTAGAGGGACCAATGGACAAAATCAGCGGTTTATGATCTGAATGGAGGTTGTGCAACGCCCTAAGGGAAGCCTCTGGCCATTTATTGAAGAAGCTCGGACACACCAAAATCCTGTCTATCTTACTTAATTTTTTACCGTCGTCCCTGACACAGGTGAACTGACTCCCCATCAAATTGTACTCCAAAAGGCCCATGTCGTGAATAAACCTGTTGAAGTTTCTCGCGCATGAAGGTTTAAAGTCACTGTTCCGTCTTTCTTCTTTAAACCTAACAGCATTGAAATCCCCCGCTAAAATCCATTTCCCCGAGTTCTCCACCATCTCCGCCTGAATCTCATTCCAAAGAGATTGCTTAGCACTAACACTCTGAGGCGCATAAACATTAACCACATATAAAATTTCGTTATTCCCTTTTAACCTGCCTTTAATGATGATGAAGTTTCTCCTTTTAACCGATTCCTCGTGCACAAAAATAGACGAATCCCACAAGCATAACAACCCTCCAGACTGACCAACAGATCCGACCCAATCACTGCCAAAACTGCTATTTCCCCAAGCTTTCGACAGGTCAAAGGAAGACAAGTCGTCATGCTTCGTCTCTTGAATACAAATAAAATTAACCTTATGAGACTCTTTCAATTTCCTAATCCAAGGGATTTTTTCCCTACCCCCCAGCCCCCTGATGTTTAGAGAAAGAAGGTTCATTTGTGACCCGCATTAATACCTTCACCATCCATAATCTCTCTAACGAGACACTCATGACCATTAAGAATCGCACCCAATTTAGCTCCAATCTCAACAGTAGCTTCAAATTCAGAAATGACGTTCTTGGTTTGAGAGTTACCTAGACAGTTGTCCTTGTTCACCGACGGAGCCACTTGTGACGAATCGCCCTCCTGATCATATCTCTCTTGATCAAAGGGATCACTTGAAGATGGTCTGGGCCTTTTTTTAGCTCTGCCGTCAAAAACCGGGCTGGTAGAAGGACCACCAGGTCTATCTCTATTTGGGCTCCTAATAATGGGCCGCCTTTTGGGTCTTTTGGGCTTATCGGAAACCTGGACACACAAGCCGCCAACTTCTCTCTCCTCTTGAACACGTGCCTCGGGACCCACTCCCATAATTGGACTAGCCTTATCCAAATTGGGTTTCCCATGCAAAAACGTCTGCTCTTCTTCCTCCATAATTTCTGGCGATTTTTGGTTATCTACAGACTGATCAACTTCCACCGGAACTTCCAACGGAGATTGAGGCATGGAATCCTCAACCGGAACATCATTATTCAAACCTACAACTCCCATGCATTCCGGGACCCACACGTCGTTAACCTCTACAATCCATACCTTGAATCTCCTGTTTTTCCAAACAATCGATACTGACTCGTTTATGACATTACCATCACCAACCAGGATCCCCACACAAACTGTAGAAAGATCACCGTCGTCGATAGACAGTTGTGCCGGCTGGACAAGAACCCCAAACTCTTTGGCGATATTTATTAAAAACCGAGTTATCCACAAGGTGCAAGGGGACCCTGAATAAGTTAAGCCATACCACCCTCTCGAACGGGAACGTTTGTCCTTCCCACAAATCCAGGACCGAAAACCAGCTTTTCCATACCTCATGTTTCAAAAGAAACGCCGTTGCATCCTGTTGGTCTTTAAACTTCAACATAAGCGTAATACCTCCAACATAATGGATTTCCACTCCACTGTACCCCTCTTCTCGCAGGATTCTGTCCATCCTAGTGAGCGTATTAAGGTCTACCGTTCTCCCAATTAAAGCTCTACCATGCAGGAAATGGAAGGCCTTGACATCCTCAGGGATAGTGATAGTCTTATCAGCTTTATCCTCCTGATGACTCGAAGAACCTCCTGTCCCCATACCCTTCCTATTAACCATGTCAGCGTACGACATCCCTCCTTTCTGCGAGAACATGTTGCCACCAGGGACTTGAGACTGAACATGATGCACCGGTGGTCGTTGTTCCTTACCACTGGGAAATTTTCCACTCTTTTTCTTGATCTGATCCACATCTTCCAATAAACCCGCATTCTCTGCTGCAAACTTAGCAATATTAACTCTTATAATAAACTTACCCATCTTAGTGCCATTCATCCTGTGCTCCAAGTCTATGGCATCATTCACGTTTCTAAAAGTCACAAATCCGAATCTATTTCCGTCTTTATCGTTCTTCCTGTCTCTATAAGTCCCCACAATCTCTCCGTAATAACCAAGGAATTCCGACACCTCCCATGGTGTACATCCGAACGGGAGGTTAGAGACGTAATATTTGGAAACGTTCCTGTCCGACTTCCTATCCAAGTTTCTCCCTTTCCGATTACGACGGTCCGGGACGTCCGTCCATTCCTCTACCGGCCATCTTCACGAAAAACACAAAACTTGCCCCACCCCAAGAGGCGAATGGAATAGGGCAGAATAAAATTAGGATGAAAAGTATGATCTAGGTTGCAACCAGTATGCAGACCGATCTAACTCCGCACACTAATCAGACTTTGCCATCATCGTCGAGCACCCTTGGCGGCGATTGAGTGAACAAGTTTGTTTGGAAGTGGTTTTTACCCGTCTCTCAGTTAATACCCGCAACAAGTTTATCAGTTAAGATAAACAATTATATTATTAATAACGAGTATTAATAATATAAATCCGCTCATGATCATAAATATAATTATGATCTCTCATATCGTTCGTAATTACCAGTTAAGTGGATTTTAGTTCGTTGCCCAAGGTGTAACTCTTACGGGTCAAGACCTGGCCGGCAGCGTTGACTTATCGAACCGGACATAATATCCAACAGTTATGGTTCACTTATATTAGTCTATAGGTCATTCTAAGCTATGAATATTGATTAAAATGGTTAAGAACAACAAAGATTCTAACCTAATTGTTTCCCGACGAAAAATAGTGAAGCTGATTAGTCTTGCATATCAGAATTATGCACAACGGAAGTATTCGAATACATTTGATTCATATAAACACGAAATTGTAAGAACAAATGATGGACAATTTGTATAAAGGAAATTGTCTTGGTAACCGGTAATAATTGCCGGTAAACCCTATATATACAATATACTAGAACGGTTATGAAGGTAGTTATGTTTGGCGGGAATAACCGTCATCTTAAATGACTTTACCCAACCGACATATCCGTTCGAATGTATCTGTTCATATACACACACATATCTAATAAGTTTAAGTTTAATACAAATAATATTAATATAAATTATGTTTATAATACTAATACTCTCCCCTAAACATAATTTGGTTTACGGGAGTTCTTGAGCACGCTGAGATTAGCATCATCCACTGCAGCTTTAGCACGATTGAAATCGAATTTCCTTCTTACATTCAGCTTCCCTATTCCGCTCCAGTCATTACCAGCAAAAAATGCATAATGTTTCATTTCCTTCTCCACTGCTCTGGTACTACTCGAACATCCAGCAGTCTCCGTTTGTTCTGCATCAGTTATAACCTCCTTATCTCCTTCGCTCATGCTCTGTCTGGGGTCCACAATCTTCTCTTCCTCTTTTCCGGTTGCCCTTTCCTGTGTTAACTTGAACTTGTAGTAGTATACAAGTACGTCCAGATACATAGCGTATATCAGACGCATGTATTCACCATCTTCATACTCGAAACCTGTATCTTTTGCTATCATCCCCAACATACCGTTGTCGGTGATTCTCCTGTGACCTCCTTCTCTTTTCACAGCCATGTACAGATCTAGTAACTTCACTTGACGATTGTTTGAAGCATAAGCAGGCAGTGGCCTTGAATGAATTTCTAGTTTCTCTTTAAGAAACCATTCTATCATACTATCAAACGTGATTTCGAGATAGTATTTATATTTAAGAAAATAATCAACATCTTCAAGCATATCCAATAGAGCCTTGCAGTCTCTAAAATCACTGAACTTCATTGCTTGCAGGATTAGAATATTCCAATCCGGTTCATTTGAAGATATGTTCAGTTTCTCAAAATATTCATTTAAAAATTCGGTTTTATACTTCTCATGTTCATGCCCCTTATTTATCACATTCTGTTTTTCTACTTCTCCAATTTCCTCTTCTCTTGTCATTCCTGAATGACCATTCCTTCTGTTGTTTAAAGGAATGCTAAACGTTGGATAAATTTTACATTTCTCTCCCATGAATCTTACTGTATAACCCTGTGTTATTAACTGATCAAAACTCAAGACATTTCTGTCTATATCTGTAGTGTAGAACACACTTTGAATACGTATATTTTCAGACCCGGACACAACATCTACCACACCAATGCCTCTAATGAAGAAAAAACGATTTTCTCCAGTCATAGTTTCGACATGAGACATATTTTTTATGCGCTTAAACATGTCTATGTTACTAGAGAAATGGTGTTTGAGAGATTTACTGACGTACCATATATCTGACCAACATCCTCCCTCGGTACCGTCTACAATGAATTCTAGTCGGCGGTCAATCTGATGGCTGTTATCTTCATCAGTATTTTTCTGAGTTCCTGCATCAACCGCTTGTCGAAGTAACTGACTTTCTTCATCCTTTTCTTTCTCTTGACATGAGGAGATTTGATGACCAGGCATGTTGCAGTAGTAACAACGACGTTCCATTCTTCTTCGTTCTCGTTTTTCTTCAGAACAGTGTGCACATGGCATCATTGAAGAGGTCGGCCTGAGATTTTCACTCCTTGCATTACTGGCTCTGATACCACTTTCTTGCATATCAGAATTATGCACAGCGGAAGTATTCGAATACATTTGATTCATATAAACACGAAATTGTAAGAACAAATGATGGACTTTGTATAAAGGAAATTGTCTTGGTAACCGGTAATAATTGCCGGTAAACCCTATATATACAATATACTAGAACGGTTATGAAGGTAGTTATGTTTGGCAGGAATAACCGTCATCTTAAATGACTTTACCCAACCGACATATCCGTTCGAATGTATCTGTTCATATACACACACATATCTAATAAGTTTAAGTTTAATACAAATAATATTAATATAAATTATGTTTATAATACTAATAATTAGGACAATGCTCCACGTATGACTGTTTGGATGTGTGGTTAACTGATTAAGCTGCAATAATCAGTTTTGAGGAAAAGTGATTATAATCATGCAATTTTTTTATAATTAGGCTAAGTATTTTGATTGGGATAAATTGTTAACAACTTTCTGACTGAAACTAATTATTCCGTAGCTTTAGTGAACTGCTTATCTGGTTATGATTCTTGAAGTTAAAATGATCACATATAAAATACACATCCAAACCCAAGCGCATCGCGCGTGGTGGAAAGCATAGCGTGGGGAACCCCGGCGCAACGTGCCGCTTTTGAAACCACTAGCTGCTGTTAAATGTGCAACTAAGAACTTGCAACAACTATTTATGTTTGACAAATTTCTTTTATTAAAATTAGTTATTTTACATTTTTTTTTTGTAAACTTTATTAATTATGATTACATGTATACATTCTTGTTAATATTTATCAAAATTTACATATTAAACATGAACTTCAGAAAGATTTTATAATAACTTGTTTGCTTTCATTTCTTTATTATGCAAAAAAGTGACCCAAAAATAAAACATTTATCAGACACAAAACTAACAGAACATAAAATCTTCGAGAAGAATATATATATTGAGAAAATAAGCCACACCCAGCGGTAGTTTCGAATGTCGTCTACGTTTTCTATATCGATAAAAAATAAATTAACCACAAAAATTCGTTCTCGTATATATGTTTTATAATTTGCAATTCTCTGTTCTTGTCATATGTTTGCAGGGGAAGAACTTAGAACACTTGAAGATTCAACTCCGTGATATAAATTTGGCCACTGATTATTTTTCTGACACATACAAAACTGATTCTGGCCGCTATACTTGGTATACAACAGAACTTGGCCATTTTGATAAAGAAAAACCTTCCTCTATAGAAGGGAAGAGTAAAAATGAACTACCCAAGAGACATAACATTGTAGAAATAAAACGCTTCCTTCCTAGAGATGACGAGCATGAAGAAGAAGAATTATTTTTTACAGAACTTGAAATGCTTAGTAGCATTAAGCATCACAACATAGTCACTCTTATAGGATTCTGTGTTGAAGGTTTTGAGATGCTGCTTGTCATCAAGAAAACTACTAATGGATACCTTCAGAAATATTTTGGAAACATCAATGAAATGCGTATTTTGACGTGGGAAATACGTTTGAAAATCTGCATTGATGTTGCACGGGCATTGCTTTACCTCCACTCTCAGATGGATGACAAAAGATTCATAATACATAATAACATATATAGCGGGGCAATTGGGTTGGACGAGAATTGGGAGGCAAAGATTATAGACTTTGAGTGGGCGGTAATCCAGCATCTAAATCAAAAGGACGAAACTCCGTGTAAAAGAACATATTTTGAGTCAGATTATCATGTGGATCCGGAATATGAAAAGATCGGTAAGCCAAAAAGAGAGTCGGATGTGTATAGCTTTGGAGTAGTTATGTTTGAAATTCTATGCGGAAGAGTAGCTTGGGACCATATTTACCTTACGGAGAGTGAGGAAGGGCTCGTTCATGTTGCAAGACGAAAATTCTGCAATGGAACAATAGAGGACATCATAGATCCTACACTAAAGGAAGAAACCGGTAAAAAGAACAATAGTCCAATTAGAGGAGCCAACAAGGATTCTTTGTACACATTTTCAAAAGTTGCAAACCAGTGTGTGGCGGAGACTCAAGACCGGCGCCCAACAATGAAAGTTGTTCTCAACGAACTTGAGAAAGCATTGGTCTTTCAAGAAAGTCGGGTATGTTTGTGTGTGTGTATAATCATGGGGTGCATATTATCTTAATGCATAAGGAATAAGTATTATGCGTATACAATGATACAATTTCTTTTGGCTAAAATATAACATAGAAAGGGTCCTGAAAATATTCAAATAAGACACAACTGAAGAGAAGAATCCTGTCTTTTAAACATAAAACCTTTTAAAGATTAAAGTCAACCTATGATAATGCTATTGAAACTTAAACTGTATGTCCATACTTTTTGTCAGATAAAGTAAATTTCTACTTTATAAGAACCCAATCTAGTGCTTCTATTTAAAGAATTGGTTAGTGAGGCTGCCCCTTGGTTGAGGCTTATGGGACTTAGATGGGGACCTCCTTTGATGAAGGTCATACTCTAGCTGATTGGCACCCCTTGGGGTAAATAGTAATGTGTTTTTGTCACTTTCTCACCTTTTTATTTGGATGTGAAATATTGCATGTTCCATAACATTATATGCATTGTTCAACGCAAAAAAACTAATCTTCAGTTTACATCATCCATATCCTGGATGAATTCGCCACACCAATCATTTTCGTGTATAAAAGTTAAAATGGAACATCCACTTTCTTTGATATTCATTATTTTGTTAGGAAATTTGAATTGTATATGGTATTTATTCTATATACTGTTAATTTGCTTTTCATATTCATTATCTTGTTACCAAATTTAACTGGTAATTTATTCTTAAATTTATATTTGACGATTTTTAGGGTATCATCTTTAGACACCAATTTCATTGAAATCTTTACATCTAATTATTTCATTGTTTTTCTTAGCAAATAGCTTTCACAACCAATTTGTAGTTTATCACAAATTTATAGTTTTGAGCATTAATTTTTTTTCTCAAATACTATTTCTTAAAGGAGGAGCAAGTAAATGAGCCAAATAAGGACCAAGTTGTCGACGAACTTCAGATAGCAACTTTTCAAATTCATGTAAGTCCTTCCTTTTTTTACTTCATCTTTTTTGTTCGTAAAGTTTTTTATAAATGAAACTAAATTATAATTTGATAAAATAGAGATAATGTGTCATTGTAAACTAGTAAGGTGCAACCCGCGCTGAATCGCGTGGAGAACGTGAAAAAAGATTTAAAGTATATAGTATATTCGGCACATGTGTTACATCAATATAAAACCATAAGAATAAAACAGTACTGCGTATGTAATTATATATACCATGCGAAATAATATTTTCTCATATGACCAAATACAAAGGACAACATAAATAGAAAGAGTAAGAAGGATTATAGTCCATTAATATTAGATTTGGAAGGTTGAGATTTAGAGACAAGAAAATAATGGAAGAGCATAAATGGAATCTTTCTCTCCACATGCAAGACGCATGACAATTCCCCGTTAACTTAAAAAGTTCATAATTTTTCGTTTGATATTTGTTTTAAAAAAATTTCACCGTAGTAATAATGAGCGTTTTTTATCTTTAATATGAGTATGATATTACAAAAAAGTGTATCGTACAATATGCCTTAACGTACGACGCGTACGCGATGGCAAATCGCACGTTTATAACAAGAAATCGCATGTTGAAAATTCAGAAGTTCGCATGTTCAAAAATATATATAAATCACATGTGTATTTATATAAATCGCATGTGTGTATAAAAACCATGTTCGCATGTTATAAAAGATAACCCAAATCGCATGATGTTCAAAATAGCATGTTCCAAAATCGCATGTTGATAATGCCTCGCGTACGCGTCGTACGTTATTGTATGTTAACCGACCTCATGATATTACTATATAAAAATAAAATAAAGAAAATCACTTTTATTAGGATTTCTTTGTACTGTGGTAAAGATTGTGGTCACCGTGAACTGGCTTTTACTTCTTACGTTTTTTACTAAGGTTTCTATGCATTGTGTTATTATCAAAACTTATAACACAATGTTAATTTAGATTTTGTCTATTGCTTTTTTATGAGAATTTATAACACAATGTATGACACAATGAAGATGATGTTATATTTGGGTTTTCTATACATTGTGTTATAGGTTTCGGTTATTGTGTTTATTGTGCTATGCATTTTGTTCTAATCTGTTGTCCATTGTGTTTATGTTTTGTTGTTAATTGTGTTTTAATCTATTGTTTATTGTATTTTAGGTTATGTCCATTGTGTTTAGTTTGCTGTCCATTGTGTCTTTTGTCCATTGTGTAATACACAACTGTGTTTTCTCATTGTATGTTATGTCCATTGCGTAATACGCAACTGGGTTTTCGATTTTTTTAAAGTATAACAATAGAGTGCTCATATTAAAGACAAATGACGCTCGATTTTATGGTATAATTTTAAAAGAAAAAAGTAAATGACGTATAAAGAAGTTACGAACTTTTCAAAAATGGGGGGAAATAGCATGTGACTTGCATGTGCATAATCTTTTTATTCTCTTTGACCAAACTACCCTTCCCACTTGATTAATTCCTTCTTAGACACATGTTACTCTATAGTGTCTTTTTACACTTCTTATTTTTAAACCTCTCTTCACTATAACTCAACCCATATAAACATATGTAAATAACAGTTAAGTGGAAGTTATGATATATATATATATATATATATATATATATATATATATATATATATATATATATATATAGGGGAAGGTTCATTTGAGAAGAAAATTTTATTGAGAAGAAAAAGAATAAAAGGGTATAATTGTAAAACATTAAATAGTTTTTTTTTCTCATCTCATTTATTATTATGTTTGACTAATTAATTAGTCATTAAGACTATAATCCTCCACACTAAATATTTTTGCCTACACACATCAAAAGTTATCTTACACATTTCGAATTTATCCTACACATATTGAAATTTATCCTACACAACTCGTAATTTATCCTACACGCCTCGTATTTATCCTACACTTTAAATGAAATTTTTTTTTTTTTGTGAAAAATATGTATCTTAAAAATAAGTTACAAATTTAATATAGTTAGTTATTAAAGATGAAACTACCAATTAATGATGTATGTAAGTTTACTAATATACCCTTATAGTTACATTAAGTACAAATATTAAATGAAGTCTAATGAAACATTCCTATTGGTTGGAATTTCTTCTTTTTTCTTCTTACAAAGAATTTCTTCTCATTTGAACCCTCCACTATATATATATATATATGGGGAGGGTTATCTTGAGAACGCTAAATATTGCGAGAACCGTGAGAACGAATGAAAAAACCAATCAAACCCGAATTTTTTAATACAAACAATACAACATCAAAAAAGAATTTATAACATCAAATAATTCATTTCTCCTCTCAAAATCACTCTTACTAGATTTTTTACACATGTGTAAATATAACAAATTTACACATGTGTAAATGGCAAACTTACACATGTGTAAATTTTCGTTGTTATTTACGAATTCATGAAAATTTAAACGTGTAAATTTAATTTCTAACATTGTATTCGAATAATAATGATAAGTGTAAAAAGAAATTTTGAATTTGAATTATTTTTGACCAAGTTCTTGTGGTTTTTTCATTGTTCTCCCGGTTATCGCGATATTTAGCGTTCTCATTTAAACCCTCCCCATATATATACATACATATATATATATATATAGGGAGCCGCTAAAATAGGAACCACCCCCAGTTGTAAGAACCGCGAGAACCACTCTCAACCAATCAGATTATGCCAACATAAAGGGTGTTTTGGTCATTTACCCCAATTGTCAAATCCCCCTCTCTTTCTCCCCATTTAATGCCACAGAGATTTTAAAATCTCTAACCTTTCTCTCTCTTCAAAAGTTAAACCTCTCACCTCATATATCTCTGCCATTTGATCATCTTCTCATCCTCTCTCTCAAGCTCATCTTCCCTCTATCATCTCTTTCTTTCTTCTTGTTCAAAACAAAAAAAAAAATCAGAAATTTGACAAAGAAGCTCTAGATCGATCTTGGTTACATGTTTTACAATGAAGTGCTAAATCGATTAACCACCTCATGAAGAGTGTTCTGTTTGAAGATCCGGATCCGCTGATGCTAAATCGATTAACCACTCCGATGACCGGAGCTTTTCTGGCGACTCCTCCGGCGTTCAGATACTCCGGCAAATGACACCTCCACCCCCTTCTTCTTGTATTCTTCTCATACATCACCTAACTCACAAAACCCTCTTCTCATTTGACCAATCCTCGTACACATGACCAGATTTCAAGGAAAGGCAGAGATTGAGAGAGTATGACTGTGTGAAGGAGGGGAAAAGGACGGTGGCGGTGGTGTTACAGCTCTGGTAATGGCGACGACAGCGCCGCCGTGACGGCGGCGGCAGTGCTCTGATTTCCGTCGGGATTCACCGTTCTGCGCAGAGAGAGAGAGAGAGAGAGAGACGGAAAAAGGAGATGCCGGTGTCGAGCTCCGGTGAGCTGCGGCGGCGGCAGACGGGAGCGCCGCCGTCTGTAGCGACGATGGCGATGGTTTTTGATGTATTTCAGTTTTGCTCAGCTGGTTCAAAGATTCGGGATGTGTTTGGCTCGGATTCGAGTTATGTTCGGGAACCGGGTTTCATTTCGGGTCAGCTCAAAAGAGTAGTTCAGATTACGGGTTTGGGTTTTGGGACGATAGCAGCCCGTGTGTTCCTCTCGATCCTCCTCATACCTCGGTTAGTAGTATGTTGTCTTTGAATATTTGTGATTCACTATAAATCTTTGATTATATGATTCACTGTTTTAGAACATGTGTTTAAAGAATATGTTGTGATTGTGTATTGAGTTTGGTTGATGACACTAAGTTATAGGATTGATATATGTATGAGTTGTTTTGTTGTTACTGTGTTCTCTTTCATTTTATAGGGTTTTGTATGATTGCAAAATGTTGGAGTTTTGTACTGCATAATATTCATGGGTTGTTCAAATGATAAAATGGTGTTTATAGTCTAAAACGTAAAACGTAAAGTTTTTAACGTAAAACGGAAAACGTATAGTTTTTAACGTAAAACGTAAACTTTTTAATGTAAAACGTAAACTTTTTAACGTAAAACGTAAAAAGTTTAACGTAAAACGTAAAACGTAAACTTTTTCACGTAAAACGTAAACTTTTTCACGTAAAGCCTAAACTTTTTAACGTAAAGCGTAAAATTTTTAATGTAAAACATAAACTTTTTAACGTAAAGCGTAAAACGTAAAACGTAAAACATAAAACGTAAACTTTTTCACGTAAAACGTAAAACGTAAACTTTTTCACGTAAAACGTAAACTTTTTAAAGTAAAACGTAAAACGTAAAACGTAAACTTTTATGTAAAAACTTTTTAACGTAAAACGTAAAACCTTTTCTACGTAAATTGTAAAACGTAAAAAATCGTGTGATAAAACGGCGCCTAAAGAAGAGGCGTGAATACGGGGCATAAGAACGCCGTGAAAAAACGGGACGTAAAAAACGGCGAGTTAAAACGTGACGTAAAAAACGACGCGTTAAAAAAACGACGCTTGAAAAAGGCTGAGCGTAAAAAACGGCGTGCAAAAACGACGCGTTAAAAAACGATGCAAGAAAAAGCCGGGCGTAAAAATGGCGTGCAAAAACCGGCGCGCAAAAAAATTGTTGTGTTAAAAAAATCTGAATTTAAAAATGCTTTTAATAAAAAAATTTGTTTAAAACATAAAAACTAATATAATAATACAAAAAAGTAATAAAAAAATAATAAATACAAAAAGACAAAAAAGAGTAATTTTACTAAACTACCCTTTTAGATTAAAATATTAAAGAAATAATAAGAAAAAATGTATTTAATATTAATTTTAGTTACTTTTAATCTCATCCATCCATCTTGTTGATCTAGTGGCTAGAAAGTGGTTCTCTCGGTTCTTACAACTGGAGGTGGTTTTCATTTTAGTGGTCCTATATATATATATATAGGGAGAAGATCATGCGAGAACCACCTCTTATTGCGAGAACCGCGAGAACCAATGTGAACACAACCAAAAATGCCTAAAAATAGCTAAAAATCACACAATTTTTTTTAATATTTTTTATATAAAAATCGCTACTTTTCGAAGCCAAAAAAAATTAAAAAAAAAAATTTTGACCACTAAAAGTAGCGATTTGAGCATAAAAAATATAAATTTTTTTAGGTTTTTTGGGGGTTTAGTTTTTAGCATTTTAGCTTGGGGGTGGGGGTGGGGGGGTTAGGTTTTTGGGGGGTGGGGGAGGGGGGTTTAGGTTTTTTTTTTTTTGGGGGGGGGGGGGGTTAGGTTTTTTTAGGGTTTTTTAGGTTTTTTTTTAGGTTTTTCAGCTATTTTAGGTTGTGTTCACATTGTATCTCGCGGTTCTCGCAATAAGGGTGGTTCTCGCATGAACTCCTCCCTATATATATATATGTGTGTGTGTGTGTGTGTGTAGGGGAAGGTTCATTGGGGAACACCTAAAAAGTGGATAACCGAGGAAACTTGCATTTAACATGTTAAAAATTCAATTTAACATGTTAAAATTCAATTTTTTAATTTTTTTTTCAAAGCTTCCGCATATAAATACATGTAGATCGTTTTTAATAAAAAAATCAAAAACTAAAAAGATAAAAAAAAATTTAAAATTTTTTAAAAAAAGTAAAAAAAATTTACAAAAATGATTTTTTATTGGAATAGCTTCTTGGTATCTTTATATGCAAAAGTTTCAAAAAAAATTGAAAAAAAAATAATATTTAGCATTTTAAATTAAAATTTCAAAATATATTTAACATGTTAAGTACATTGTTCCCGGTTTCGCACTTTTTTAGTATTCTCCACTGAACCCCACACTATATATGTATATAATATAATATAACTAAATAAAAAATTAAAATATATATGTATACGTATATAATACAACTAGGTTATAGACGCAAGTATTACACATGGTTGCATAATAGAAATTATATATTTGTATAATTTGTACATAACTGATTTATTTTTTATTAAATATAACAAAACTAAATAAATCATTAAAATAAATGGATTAAATATACACATTGCTTGTTCCTTAGGTCATGTGTAATGGGGCATTATAAGGGCTTAATAACACCCTCAACAACACCCCCCGGGGTGTTGTAGGCGCATGAAGAATAAGGGACGTTTCTAGTATAATGTCCCATAGAGAGAAAACAAAACAAAACGAAAAGTAATGATCGAAAGGGAATTAAGGGGCGTTAACCATTACAAATTTTTAAGGGGCGTTAATGCTGATGTGGCGAGGAAATGCCCATATAGGGGACATTAAGACCATGAGTAATGGGCATTACATGGGCGTGAAGTGGCTTGATAATGCACCCAACACCACCCCCGTGGGCTTTATATGAGCATGAAGAGAAAGAGGCTTTTCTAGTATAATGCCCAATGAGGATAACAAAATTGGAAAGTAATGATGGAATGGGGACATTAAGGGGGTTAACCCTTACACATTCTTTTAAAGGGCATTATAATGTTGGTATGGCAGAAAATGATCCTTACGAGGCATTAACCATTACGTATGACCTAACTATTACAGATGGTCTTAGTAGATTAACACACCCCTTTTATAAAATTACCAAAAGCATTTAATACATCACTAATAAGCAAAAACCAAGTCTAAATTTTCTACTGAACATGTATACACGCTGCTTCAATTTTAGAAACTAAACACACATCTATACACCAATTGAAATTCGTCCCAACGGTATGCACTAGAACTCTTAAGCCGATTTCCAAATGGTTAGAATCGGAACTCCTAAGCTGGTCCCATACGCTAAGCAGTAAGCACCTCTTGAAACATCTCATGGATTAACCTTTTCGTTTAAACACAAAACCTTTCAAATATTAAAAGCCATAGTCTATGATAATGGTATGGAAACTTAAGCTAAACTTGATATAAAGATATCAATGTTGATACACAACTAAAGCTATTTATTTCAAACAAGTAAAATTCTACTTATAGGAAACCGGATCTTCGCTTTAAAGAACTTGTTTGGGAGGCTGGGCCTTTGGCCGAAGCTTATGGGATTCGGATGGCGGACATCCTTTGCTGAAGTTAGTTACAATGGAACATCAAATTTCTTTGATAGAATGTATCTGCATATATCATTTAATAGGACAAAGCATACGATATTGACCGGTAATTATTGTTAAATTTATTTGATGAATTTTGAGGTATCATCTTTGAACACCAGCTTTCATCAACATCTTATCATCTGTTATATTATCAATTGGCTCATTGTTTTATAGTTTTTTTTTTCTAATTAGTAAATAGTTTTTTTATCACTAGTTTGTAGTTTCATCACAATTATATATTTTTGAGCATTAACTTACTTTTTAATTATCTGATATTATGCCTTAAAGGAGGAGCCAGTACAACAACTACTGGGCAAGGGCCAAGTTATCAACGAATCTGAGAAAGCAACACATGAAATTCCTGTAAGACATTTTTTTTACTTCATCTTTTTTGTTAGTAAAATGTTTTTAATCTATAAATTAGAGTTTGATAAAACTTAAATAGGATAAATATGGGGAACACTAACATTTATGTGTTACTATTTATAGAACAATAGAGATGATGAATTGTTATGAATATAGTTTTTGAATACAACAATATAAACCAATAATAATAACTATATTGTTTATATAACTAACTATAATAATAATAATAGTAAAATGATTTAGTTTTAAGTTATCGTGACCTTTTATTTTAATTATGAATAAATATTTAGAAATTAATAATAGTAAAAACATGTTATAATAAATTTATATGAGAATGCTAATATATAATTTTAATTCATAAAATACCCCTTTGAAAATGTCATTTAAGTTAATATACCTTCTTAATGTTTAAAAGTAACAATTAATGTCATTTGTGTTTATATTTTTGTTGCATGAGACCAGAAGGTATGGGGCTCGTCCCCAGCCTCGTCCTCCCGCCGCCGCCCCAAAAAGTCCACCCCCAGTCCCGTCGCCGTCCCAGCCCCGTCAAATTCGTCCGCCCACAACCGATGTTCACGGGCCTCATTCCTCTCTCCTCACTCACACACAGCTATACATACATACATATATATATACAAAGGGGTTCATCCCCCACCCCCTAGGTTCATCCCCTTCAAGCCCTTCCTACGTGGAGGTGACGTGGCGGCCCATCCCCTTGGGGATGAGGCTCTCCATACCCACTAGTCTGATACGTCCTATACTAAAAAACCAATTAAATGTTAGGGTTAGATGACATCACATGTTTTACATGTAACAACCCTTTTAAACTCTTCTCTATGTATGATTCAAATCTGTGTACTTCATAAGACTTTATTTAGGGTTAAGAGCATCCGCGCTTCGTTCTTTAGACTACCCAGCGAAGATCCACCCCATCACTAACTTTTTATTTTATTTAAACTATATATATCTTGTATGATCAATTTTAATTTTATTTAATTAATAATTATAATTATCATTAATATTAAATAAATTAAAAAATAAATAAAACTCGTAATAACTATTTTTATGATTAAATAAATTAAAAAAATAAACTCGTAAATCATAAATTATTTTTATTATTTATTTAATTTTACTAACCGGTTACCGTTCCAACGACTCTTTTTTCAAATAGTTACTGTTCCAAAGGCTCTTTCCGGCGCTATTTTCAAACGACTAGTTTTCTAGTCCCTACAAATAGAAGCCACAAATCACTGCAACTAGTACATTTACATCTCACAATTCACAAATCATTGCAAGTAGCAAACTAATTTGAAGATATAGGTGGTGGTGGAATCGGACAGTAACACCTCAAGCGATCTTCTCGTTAACGTTCTAACCCTCAACTCATTCCACCTGCAGCAGTATACCAACCATCGACAGTAGTTTACCAACCACCGGCAACAAGACCACAATGATCACCCCGTTTAAATCCTCGAACTTTTAACCCTCTACCTCCACAAGAGTATGATTGTGATAGTGTCATCGGAGATGAAGCCAACTTCGTGTACGATTGCACCATCACACAACTCCAATCTAACTATCTGCGAATGAGGGGGGGTCAAACAACTTCAACACAAACCTTCCACCCACAAATCCTCCACTCCGCCCAACACAAGCCGTACCCAGCTGGGCTATAGGGTACAAAACCTACCTGGGAGAGGAATACCTATCACCGTTGCATGATGAACAATCTCTTCCAAATCCTGACTGGGACGCATACCTCAAGATTATAGTCGGACAATCGTGATAGCGGTTGTAGTGTGTCACCTCCACCGTACAACCCGTTTCTTTGGGATTTTTAGTGCTTTTATGTGTTTAATTAGGAATTGTGTGCTTAGGTTTAATTATGTGGCTTGTTTAGTTTTAAGTATTAGGTTGGTGTAATATTATAATTAGTTACGCAAAAGAATCTTGAAGCTTCTCGTATCAGATTTCCCCCCTCAAAATACGCATATGCGTGTTAAGCGTTGTGTTGTGTCCCAACAAGGCATCATTGTCTGATCTTCCACTGATCTTCCAATACTCCAACTAGTATTTGATAAATGTAAGAACGTTACCTGAAACACGTCACTTAGCTGGTTAATCCGATGAAGAGTGACCCGATCTCCGATCTACAAAACAGAACACCGTTAGGACTCGTTACAGGAATGGGGTTATTCATGTAACCACCCTCCGGCGTGAGAATAAGAACTCGTTTGTGGGAGAAAAAGAGAATGTAATACGAGAGAACAATGTGTCTTACCTTCATGACGACATCTCTATTTATAGTTATGGGTAAACTTAGGGTCCCCTTAAGTCGGGAAGTCAGTTAGGCGACATCTCCTATTTTGTCGGAGATTATTTCATACATAGATTTGCATGGTGTTATCCTCCGTATTTATTTATTTCCATTTATTCGACGGTTAATATTCGACCCGGAATGACCGGGTCAGGCCATTCCTCCACAGTTCCGTCTTCACAATCTGTATCAAGTCTCGACCTTGTCGGGAAAACTCCATTCCATATCAAAGTATACTGCTTTGGTAAAGTTTTCCAGTGAAATGTCATCTATAAACCATCTTTATGGAGGCGGCCAAGTAATGCACTTTGATCTTTAGCATCAATACTCAGGACGTCAGTTAGACTAAGTATACCATTTGCAAGTTCAACCAGCACACTTAGCTGAACTACATCCAGATCTCATTGTCTTGCCTTTGTGAAGTCGACCACGTAATGCACTACGGATCTTCAGGATCAGTACTCAGGATGTCAGCTTGACCAACTACATCATTTACAAATTCAACTAGTTGAATTACACTCAGATCTCTCTGTAAAATCCGAATGAAAACAACAAACCCAATACTGAGTCCTGCAAATTCCCCCTCAACTGTAACCTTAACCGCATTAAGTTTCAATCAATAATCTCCCCCCGCAAGGTGTGATCCATAACCTAACCGGCATATTATAGAGCCGAAATCCACACTCGTCAGCCTAAACTATCAGCTCTCATAAAGATTTCCCAAGTCTTCAGTGAACAACGTTATGCAGAACTACTGTCAACTTTAGATACATGTATGTTTCTGTGCAAAACTCTTCACGCTGGCTAGAGGATTAATTAAAATCCTCCAATATATGTATGTGCAAAACATTCCACGCAGACCCTTAGGTTAGACACTTTTAGACTAGATCAATTCAAGCTTATTTGAGTTAACATCCAAACAAGTTTTGGGTAAAATAAAAAAGAGTAAAATGCCAAAATGGTCCTTGAGTTTAGACCGAAATCCTCAAATATATGTATGTGCAAAACATTCCACGCAGACCCTTACGCTGTGTTCCCGAGTTTCATTAAATGAGTGAAAAGAAAAGATTCTGGAAGGAAATAATTTTTAGTTGTGTTCCAGAGTTTCATTAAAGGAGAGAAAAGAAGAGAAAATGAGAGATTTTTTTGCCTAAAATTAATCTTTCCAATTTGGAAAGAAACGGAGAGAAAAGAAAAGAAAATGAGAGAATCCTTTCTTTTCTCTCATTGACTTAACTCGGGAACACGGCGTTAGGTTAGGCACTTTTAGACTAGATCAATTCAAGCTTATTTGAGTTAACAAATCCAAACAAGTTCTGGGTAAAATAAAAAAGAGTAAAATGCCAAAATGGTCCTTGAGTTTAGGCCACTTTTGTTATTTCAGTCCAAAAATCCCGTCATGAAACTCTTTCAGAAAATATGACTCGTAATTGAATTTACGTTACTTAGAACCTTATTGATTGATCAACAAATACAAATACGACAATCCCAAATTTTCTCATGCGGAATAAATTTGACGTTTTGGCACATAATAGTCACGTCAGCAAGTTGGAACACCAATATTTTGCTGCTAAGGATCTCGAAACACCTTTGTATTCTGTAGTCCCGTGACTACCCCACATTCTTCAATATCATGTGTTTTGATCATCCCAAACTGACACGACGCGCTCCTAAAACCGCATTACAGACATGTAAAATTCCCGAAAAATTATTTTACCAGAATTTTTTCCAACAATCATTCCCTTATATTATTTTTTTAGTATGAATAGGGTCTTGGTCTCATACGGTGAAATTAAGGAAGTGGATCAGTTTAGATCGGTCAAAATCAATTTCAAGCGACACAAGGTCAAACCATACTACTTTGGTCAAACAACACCACTTTGGTCAAACAACAAGGGTGTCGTTTGGAAAAGTCAAACAACAAGGGTTGTCGTTTGGAAAAGTCAAACAACAAGGGTGGTTCTTTGGAAATGTGGGTTGTCATTTGGAACTTGGAACTGTGAATCTGATGTCATTTGGATCTGTCCAAAACTCCTCCAAATCATTGAATAGATGATGAAAACTTACTTCAATTTGTGTGAAAATAGAAACCTAACACTCGTCCATGTTTCATTCATCCTAGATCCATGTTTTGAGCTACGATTTTCAGATCTATGGTTTTCACACCATTTTTACATCTTGAACAAAAACTCACAAAAATCATTAATCAGGGCCCATGTGACCTAGAAAATGGTCAGATTCTCTAAGTCTAGTACCATGGCTCTAATACCAACTGAACTTCAGTTTTTAGAACCGTTAATTGTGGAAAATTAGTTCACAAATGGAAGGTTAGAGATAAATAAACACTTTCGTGTATAAATTTGGGCAGCATAATGTTACAATAAGTCATATGATAAGCTATCCAACATAACATACCGAAAGTACAAACATCGCGGAAACCGGGAGAGACCAAGTGGTGGCCTCTCCCTAAATTCAAAAACCTTAGTAAAAAATGAAACAAGAACAAGCTTATACAAGTCCCATGTCATTTTGAAGTTCTAAACAACATCTACCATTTTGTTTGCAATAGTCAAACAACCATTGTTGTTAGAACATACTTGTCTAACTTGCAAACACACAAATTCAAACAAAAAACCCTCTCGTTTGGCCACTTCAAACGAATGTGTCTATACACATTCGTTTGACCATTCTCTAACAATTACATATTTAGCCAAAAACACAATCTATTTTATTCACACAATGGACACAAAACTGCATTAACAGATCCGCCTATGCGTAACACACTATTTTTACTATTTTAATTGTTAAACATGGAACATTACATCCTAACTATGGCGAACAAATTGAAAGCCAAATAATATAACAAAACAAATATAGGGAAAAATTTTATGATAAGTAACATGTTTGGTAACTTTTTATATCACATTGATCTTTTATTTGTTTGATTTACTAATTGGAAGATGATGAAATATGAGACTACAACTATACTTTGGTTGTACAATTTCCATTGATGTTAGTTGGAAAATTTAATTAAATTTGTTGTTGGCTACTTGTACATGAAAAGTTCGAGTTTACTCTTTTTTAAAGGTAAAGTTCATTCAACACGCCCCCCTAGAAGAAAGAAAGGGGCAACAAAAACACGCCGAGGTATACTACATCAAAAACTATACAATCATAAAGTTACACCAGTCTTTCCCATTAGACGGACTAAAACTTGGTCCTATGTTTGAACAAAAAAAGCCAAGGCTTTTGAACTCGTCCATAATCTGCTCCACTTAGACATCCTTGTTCGAAAACCGTTTCTTGTTCCTTACTTTCCATATACACAAACATGCAACAACCGCACCATAAAAGAATTTTACATAAATAGGAGAGTGTGGAAAGTTTCAGTTATTAGTAATTTCTAATTTTATCAACAATTTATAGTTTTTAATTTTTTATAGCTAATTTTTTCCTTCATATTATTGCTTAAAGGAGGAGCAAACACAACGCCCAAATACAACCCAAGTTATTGCTAAACCTAAGAAAGCATTGGAACTATGGAATTCTAGTGTCTAAATTACAAAACTCGTCCTTTATGTTGACACCAGATTGCAAAGTGTGTCCTTTGTCTTCAAAAAATACAAAAAACGTACTCGATGTTTGCAAACCCTTGCACGTTATGTCCTTTAATCTTAACTCAGTTATTTTTCATGGTTAAATTTGACCAAGTTTACCCCACATGAGGGCAAATTACACTTTTTACCCATTTATTTATATAAAACATTTTACCATTTATTCAATTCTATCTATTCTCTTTCCCCCCCTCCCCCCCCCCCCCCCCCTCTTTTCTCTCACACACACCCACCACCTACCACCATCACTTGCCACCGTCAACCACCCCCACCACCACAACCACCACAACCACCATCACACCACCACCAACGTATTTAACCATAGCACTCACTGTGAAAAAACCCATATTCAAAAAGGAAAAAAGAAAGGTACCCATTTAATAATCTGGTTTCTTTATCAATCCTATGGACAAACTCCATTAAAAAAAAGGAAGCTTCGGCTCACAAAATGCACAGTCTAGAAAGATTAATCAATCAGTTTGTTTTCCTGATCTTCTTCATCAACACCACAGCACTCGTCATCACTCTCCAAATCAGATTCTGAACCATCTCTCCCTGCTCATTATCACCGATTTTGACCTCATTCAAAAACTTTTAAGAACCAATTTTGACTTGTTCCAAGTCAACTCTGTCAAAACGATCACTCACACTTTCCCTCCTACTTTTGAGGCCGACCACGGCGGAGAAACCCGACCACCATCCTCTCATCCCTCTCTCTAAACCCGATCACGACGGAGAAACCCAACCACCGCCTACGGATCTAGAGTTCAGATCTGGATTTGTTTGGGGTTTGTTTGAATCCAAAGATAGGTTTGTTTGGGAGCGATGGAATCAAGTGGGTGGTGGTGGTGGTAGGGGCAAGTGGTGGTGGCGGTGGTGGTAGGGGTAGGTGGTGGTGGTCGTCAGGTGGTGGTGATGGCCGGTGAGGGTAGGTGATGCCTGATGTTAGAGAGAAAGAGAGAGATAGAGAGAGTTGAGATAGAGAGAGAGAGATTATGTGTGTTGGATATATATTTATAATGTATTTCGGGTAAAATGACCAAAATACCATTATGTGGGGTACACTTGATCAAATTTAACCATTAAAAATAACTGAGTTAGGGCTAAAGGACATAACATGCAAGAGTTTGCAAACATCGAGTATGTTTTTTGTACTTTTTGAAGACAAAGGACACACTTTGCAATCTGGTGTCAAGATAAAGGACGAGTTTTGTAATTTACTCAATTCTAGTAAGACCCTCATGTTTTTCCTTTCATCATTATACTTTGATTTATTAATAGGAAGAGGAAGAAATATGAGACTACAACTATACTTTGGTTGTACAATTTGCATTGATGTTCGTTGGAAAATTTTATTAATTTTGTGGTTAGCTACTTGTACACGAAAAGTTCAAGTTTACTTTTTTAAGGTAAATTTCCCCCTAAAAGAAAAAAGAAAGGGGCAACAAAAACATGCGGAGGTAAACTACAACAAAACCTATACAATCTCAAATTTACACCAATCGTTCCCATGTTCCCATTAGACGGACTTATACTTCGACCTATGTTTGAACCAAAAAAACCAAGGCTTTTGTTCTCATCCATAATCTGTTCCTTGTTTGAAAACCGTTTCTTGTTCCTTGTTTTCCATATACACCAACACACAACAACCATACAAAAGAATATACATCTATAGGAGAGTGTGGAAAGCTTCAGTTATTAGTAATTTATAATTTTATCAACAATTTATAGTTTTTATAGCTAATTTTTTTCCCTTCATGTTATTTGCTTAAAGGAGGAGCATACGACCCAAGTTATTGCTAAACCTGAGAAAGCATTGGAACTTCCATCCGCGCATGAAATTCTAGTAAGACCCTCATGTTTTTCCAGATTAACACACAAGTTGGTTATAAATATATTTAAAGATATAAAATGTTACATAATTTATTAAGGATATCCATGAAATCATAAAAGTTTATATATATGATCTATACTAAAGTTAAGTGATGCAAAAGAATATATAGTTAATAGGTTGTGTATTTGTCTAGGTTACACGCAGTAAAAATCTGGTCCGTAAAGCTCTTTTAATCTTTTATACGACATGTATATGAAGTCCAGGAACCCACATTTTAATCGTTTAATCAATCCGTTGTTTCCCATTCATATCACCGGTTAATAATATTATACGGTTTTAGGGTAAAACATTTTGGATTATAAAGTTTTACCTCTCGTGTTGGTGACTCAGCTCGGGTTTGCCTCGATATCCCACGGCATTCACAACGGAAACTCATCACCTTAGCCTCCATTTACCGCCAAACAACATATATGAATTAGTATATGTAGATCAGCTAGGCTCTGTTTGGTCTGCTACAGTTTAGTTTAATCAGATGGTAGTGAGGTGGAGATGGGTTGCTACAGTTTAGAATCAATGTAATTTATAGTTTTTCTAAAAAAATTAATACATATAAATGCATCCTGATGAAACAAAATATCAATTAAACAATATATGCTTAGAGAAAGTGAATATAATTGTCATGATATTATTGTTTCTAACCTTAATCTAACTATATTAATCTTTATCTTTTTTTATTTACAATATAATTTTCTTCATTCTTTATAGAATAATCTTTTTGAAGATGCAATTGTATCATTTTAACTCAAAATTTCAACAACCAACAAATATAAAAACCGATTACAACAATACAATTTGTACAAATATTATTTATATAATAACTGTTTAAAATAATGTGTATCTAAAATGCACCAATGGCATATATAATCCTCCTTTCTTACTAACAATTAACTTAATTAGTTACTCCAACAACTTATTTCACTTTAATAACACTAACGAAATATATATTATTAACAACAATTTATAATTTCAGCAAATTTATAATCAGGCCTATTATAAGCAATGAAAAATTAATTTGATTAAGCTAACACATAGGATTTAGTTTTGTTTCTTATTATCTTGTAATATGCAGCAAACTATCCTTAAATTAATTTGGTTTAACTAATTATAACTTTATGTGTTTGGGCCTTATTCACATCCTGGCTAAGTACTAACCATAAATGGCTTGTGGGCTTGGGAAACACATTGGGCTGGCCCTTAGTAAACCCAACCTTGATGTCATAAAGAACAATTAGGGCACATGAAAAATAAGGGAAGAAGAAGTAGGGTCACGCAAATTTTACTTTCAGTTGTTTACAACTTTCACTCAATTCCCTTCTCATTCTTGATTCTTTTACCTATAACTCTCTTTTCAAACTTGAATCAGGTAAATAACTTGGAACACTTGAAGATTCCTCTCACTCATATTCTATCAGCTACCAATGATTTTTCAGAAACATACGAAATTGGAAATCTCAATTACGTTCAGTTCTACCGAGCAGAATTGGAGCATTATGATAAAGAAAATCATTCGTCAAAGAGACAAAACACTGTAATTATAAAACGCTATCCTTCTAATAGACGTCACGAGTATCCCAACATAGTCAGTGTGCTTGGAGAAGAACAGTTTCTTACAGAAATCGAAATTCTTTACGGTGGAGTTAAGCATCCCAACATAGTCAGTCTGCTTGGATTTTGTGTTGAAGATTCAGAGATGATCCTTGTCATTGACAATTTTTCAAATCGATTCCTTGATGATTATTTGGGAAACCTCAAAGACAAACGTATTTTGACTTGGGAAAAACGTTTGAAAATTTGCCTTGATGTTGCACACGGGTTACATTATATTCACTCTCAGATGGAAGACCAAAAGATGATAATAAACCGTGATATATGTAGCTACAACATTGGATTGGACGAGAACTGGGGAGCAAAGATTGTTTACTTTGGCGACTCTGTATTATTGCCTCCAAATCAAGAAGACGAAGCTCTCTATCTCAACTGGATTGGCAGACCATATTACGTAGATCCAGAATACAAGAACACTGATAAGGTAAAAAGAGAATCAGATGTTTATGGTTTTGGAGTGGTCTTGTTTGAAATTCTATGTGGGAGATTAGCCGATGACCCAATATACCTTAAGGAGAGTGACATAGGGCTGGCCCATGTAGCAAGACGAAGCTTCAGCACAGGATCACTAGAAGAGTTGATAGATCCTATAATAAAGGAAGAAATTGGTGAAAACAATTTTGTTCTAAATAGAGGACCCAACAAGGATTCTTTGCACACGTTTATTACAATTGCACACCAATGTGTTGCGGAAACTCAAGACCAACGCCCAACAATGAAAGTCGTAGTCAATGAACTTGAGAAAGCATTATTATTTCAAGTAAGTCATTGTTCTAACTTCATAATTTGGATACCTATAAGTAAAATAGTTTGATGATTCACTATAAGTCTACAATATAAAAAAACAAATGTGGATTGGTTGATGAGGTTAGATTCAAACTAATAAAACATAAACTGTTGGGTTTACACTGCTAAAACTCCTTTCCATTGTCTAACATATTGCATTCAACCTCTTAAGTTTACTTTATAGGCATTATAGAGATTCTCAATCCTCCCTTTTAGACAATCAATTTAGGACTTTGCTGATATACTTATATAGAAGTATAAGAGAAATGATAAAAGTTCAATTTAAACCTTCCATGATATCACCAAATTACCAATTCATCATAATTTTATAGTTTTTACCATATTAAAAAAATTATCAATTTAGTTTTTATCAATATATGTATTTTACTTGGTGTGTCATGTTTAACAGACAAACAACAAGGACAACCCCAAACTGTTACTTGAAGACATAAAACAGGCGACACAAAACTTTCATAATGATAATCGGATCGGGGGAGGAGGATTTGGTGAAGTCTATAAAGGAAATCTTCAAGATGGTGATGGATTTAAAACCATTGTTGCAAAGCGATTGGATACGAGGTTTGGTCAAGGGGAACAACAATTCTTGAGTGAGCTACAAATTCTTTTGGATTATAAGCACGAGAATGTGATTGGTCTTGTAGGCTACTGTGATGAAAATGATGAAAAAGTCATTGTTTATGAGTATGCGTCAAGAGGAAGTCTTGATAGGTATTTGAATTATTCTTCTCTTACATGGGTGAAACGACTTAATATATGCATTGATGTTGCAAGGGCGTTAGATTTCCTACACGGAGGAGGTGGAAAACAAGCAAAGGTGATACATAGAGACATCAAATCTGATAACATATTACTAAACCACGATTGGAAAGCAAAACTTGCTGATTTTGGGCTTTCTTTAATAAGTCCATTAACTCATGAAACAGACTATGTCATCGATCATGCATGTGGCACACTAGGATACTTGGACCCGGGTTACAGAAAATCAGGATTCTTAACTATAGAATCTGATATTTATTCATTTGGTGTGGTATTATTTGAGATGTTGTGCGGGAGATCAACGTTTATAACCCACAAGCATGAGGGTCAGTATCTATCAGATTTCATTAGAAACAAATTTGATAAAGGAAAGCAAGATGAGGTAGTGTTCCAGCAAATAAGGGAACAGATGGAGCCAAAATCATTAACTACATTCCAAAAGATTGCCTATAGGTGCCTACATCATGAAAGAGAAGAAAGACCGACAACAAAAGAAGTTTTAATGCAACTTAAGAAAGCATTGGCATTACAAGTAAGTTATCTCAATTATAGGGGTGAGCAGTAAACCGAAATAACCGAACCGTAACGGAAATAACCGAGAAAACCGAACAAAAAAAAACCTAACCAAAACAAAAACTGACGGTTCTGTTTTCGGATTTTTAATAACCAAAAGGTTCAGTTTAGTTTTCGGATAACCATTTTCAAACTAGAAAACCGAACAGAACCGATAAGGTACAATAGTAGGCCTAGTCCATATAATTTTATGTTTAAGTTTAAATTGTTTAAGTGTTTAACCCATGCTAGTAGAAATTATTAATTTATTTTTGAATGTTAAGTATTTAGTATAAAAGTAAATGATATTCAAAGTATTATAAAAGAAAATGTCTTAATAAAAATTTTGAAGAAACATAAAAATAGATTAGATGGTTAGGTTTATGTGAATAATATTAATTAAAAATGTTAAATATAATAACTTAAATGTAAACATATAAGAAAGATTCTTAAATTTTAAATTATTTTTTTTTATTTTTTGAATCTTACATAATTTTGTTTCAAAAACTGAAATAACCGAAAAACCGAACTGAACCGATGGAAAAACCGAAACCGAACGGTTTAAGAAACAGAAAAATTACCGACATTTCGGTTTTGGTTTTGCCCAAAAACCAAATCGAACCGAAGCGTGCACACCCCTGCACAATTATATGAAACAGGTTCCTTTAAATACATTAGTATAAACCATAATTTTAACTCGTGTTTATTGTAAAAGCTTATCAATGGTAATTTCTAATACTATTAATCTTTTAACGACAAGAACAACACACATTTTAAAAATTGTATTTGTCTGGATATTTTAGTTCATTGTTTTTGCATTTTATATATGTTTTAGTTTTTTTATATTATTATGGTAAAATACTTGAATATTATGTCATATTTAAGTACTTATAAAACAACTGATGACCTAATAAATATGGTATGAAGATGCATATATACCAGATGTATTAAACTTACCGAGTTTTATACATTATGTGAACCTTTTACATGGTAAGTACCACAAAATTCATTCATATTTATTTAGTTAATTAAGGTTACTAAATTAAAAGAAATAGAAAGTCATGGATGGAGGCTGCTAGATCGTATATATATTTATGTATGTGTTGTTGCTCTTACATCTTATAAGATCTTGCCTTCTCTTTCATTTGTAACATGTTGTTTATACACTAATTTATACTTGATAACAGAACATGACATCTACAATGACCATGTTCGCTTCCTTACGAATCCCACTTGAAGATGTAGTAAAGGCCACAAACAACTTTCATGAGGATTACATTATCCAACACGATGGAATTAGTACCACATATAAAGGACGGCTCTTGTGGTCTGGAAAGGAGATGAAGATTGCTGCACGGAGGTTTGATTGTAAGCACGCGGAAGGAGACATCAAGTTCTTAAATGAAATTTCAGTGCTTTCGGATTTCAAGCATACAAATCTGGTCTCTATCATTGGGTTCTCTGATGAGAAAGATGAAAAGATCATCATAACCACGTATGAGGCCACTGGAAGTCTCGGGCAGTATATAAACAGTCCGAACCTTACATGGAAGCAAAGATTGAGGATATGTGTAGGTCTGGCTCAGGCATTGAGTTACCTCCATTACGACGAGGGACGTGATTATGGTATCATACATTGTAACATCACTAGCGACACAATTCTATTGGATGAGAATGGGGAAGCCAAGTTATCCGGTTTTGAATTTTCCATCAACCAATCAGTAAACAATAAGGACCATGTGTGCCCTTGTGAACACACTGGCACAATGGGGTGTGTGGACCCAGCGATTGAAAAGACGGGAGGTGTGACCCACAAATCGGACATTTACTCATTCGGTGTTGTTTTATTCGAAACATTGTGCATGAGGAAAGCATTAATTCAGAACGAGGCTGATAGGTCTCTAGCTCAGTTGGCCAAGTATCATTATGAAAAGGGAACTTTGCATGATATAATCCATCCTCATCTATTAAATCAAATATCGTCTCCGCAATCACTCCTCGTATACTCAAAGATAGCATATTCTTGCTTAAATGATGATCGAGCACACCGCCCAGATATGCACTATATTGTGGCTAAACTTGAGAAAGCATTGGAACTTCAGTTGCGTCATGAAAATATTGTAAGACCCTTTTTCTATTTTATTATCTATTTTTTGGTATTCATTATTCTTGGATGGTAATTTTTCTTTTGTTTCAGTATCTTTATTTTCTATTCTACTTGAAAGTAAGTCAAAATAGGATGGTAAAAGAATCCAAATTGAACGAAAAAACCGAAACATCAAGGATGGGTAGCATAGTTTTATTTTTTATGGGTTTGGACATGTATTGTATTAGGTGATACCGTCCAATTAACCGCATAGAATATGATATATGAATTTAAGAAACATAGTAAATAATATCTTTAAGTTGTTACAAACTTAAAATTACTAAAGAAATATAATTTTTGTTAGAAGTTTGTTTGAGTACACAATACTTTAATTCGATTTTTGGTGAGTTTATGATTGGATTATGGGCAATGGGTGTCCCAACGGGTAATTTTTACCACATGACCATACGAGGTATACTCAAGATGTGCGGGTACACCCTGTAGCCCATAGATAATGTATACATGTCTAATACCAAATATTAGACACATTTTATAATCGGGTATCAAATTGAGTTTACCAAAACCGACCCTTTACCATTCATAGTGAATCAGATGGAGTGGTTGGGTTAACGCATTGGTTATAAACTTTTTATGTATTTATCACCATGGCAATAATAATTTATACTTTAGAATTAACTTTTTTTATGTTTGAACTTTTTTGACTTGCTATCTATTTAAGCATGTTATTTTTAATTACTTAATTTATTAACAGTTTACTTAGGTAATTATTAATCTTTTATTATTATAGTACTTCTATTATTACCGGTCACTACCAGGTGTAGTTAAATTTTAATTTTGGTCTTTTATCTATACTCGGCTGTAACCCATTGAATGTTTGTTTCTTGTATAATTTTTATTTTTTTATTTCAACTTTTATTAATATTATAAAAACAGAGACGATTACAGACTAATGGCAGGTAGACAAGCAACAAGTTGCGCCGCTACCCCCTTCTGAATAGCAAACCCTACACTGCTAAACACAAAATTCTGCCTCTTAACATGCGCGGTGTTACTGCTTACCATTTGCTGAATCCGCTTGAGGAATCGCACCGCATCAGGGGCGAGAGCGCCATTTTTATTTTGGTTATCATTTCCCTTTGTTTGAAATAGAAAACAAAAAAAAATATTCAAGGCTTTGGTGTTCTTAAAAAACCCATGTTACATATGGATGCCTATTGTCGGAGAAAACCTCAATCATTGGTTTAAAAAAAACGGCAAGATTCTTAAACATCTAAGCAAATCACAGTTGGGTTTATGAAGAACACCATTTTTTATTATTATTATTCCAGAGGTGACAAAAACATCCAGGCTAGTTGTTTAAGATTGTGGGGTATGGAGCGACTTCGGTTGGGGCATTGCTCGACACGTGGCAAATGTGGGCTCCACCAGTTCACACCAAAAAAAGTGGGGTGTAGGAGTGGCGTGGCCAGGCCCATGTGGGTTTTTTTTAACGTTGACAAATATATAAAAATCACAACTTATATTAATGGGGAATTGGCCTGTAATAATCCCACCTAGACCTTATTGGCCATTAATAATCCCACCTCAGAATATTCCCCCCACCAGTCCCACCTTTCACCTATTTTTCCTACAATGGTCCCCGTTAAAAAAACTTAACGGAGTTAAGCTTTTTCCAAATTACAAACATATTTTTTAGGGCTTTTGATAAGGACGATAATACGAGTCCATTGATGTAAAACTTACTTCCAAATGGTGCTCCAAGTGACTTGATTTTGGTTAATTGGAAATTTAAACACCGGAATTGAAGCGTCGTTTTCATCGTTTGGAGCACCGTTTCGAGGCAAGTTTTACATCAATGGACTCGTATTGTCATTCTAATCAAAAGCCCTAAAAAATCTGTTTGTAATTTGGAAACAAGCTTAACTCCGTTAAGTTTTTTTAACGGGGGACTATTGTAGGAAAAATAGATGAAAGGTGGGACTAGTGGGGGAAATATTCTGAGGTGGGATTATTAATGGCCAATAAGGTATAGGTGAGATTATTAAGGCCAATTTCCCTATATTAATTAAAAAAAGTTACATAAAAGACAATTCTAAAATATAAAAAAACCTATTTAACAAATCGTAAAAAATAAAAAACCTACTTATTAAATCCTAAAAAATAAAAAAAAATCAACTTATTAAATCCTACAAAAAAAAAAAAAAATACAAAGCACGGTAAATATTAAGGTGGAGAACCCACTTAAATTCCATTATTCCCGTCGTGCCTGTACTCGATCTTCGCGATCTCCACTCAATCGTCGTAGGTCAAGTCGCCCGCAGGGACACGGTCGAAGCAAACTTTAAACCAATCCAACCTCGGTTTGAGCTCACGCCATTTTTGTTGACACGCGCTTAAGTTGTGACGCGTGTTCTCGACGTGTTGTTGCTATAGTTGGAACGATCGGCCCCAATACGCGGTTTGACCGCGTTGTAGAGTACGTTGTGCGTCCACAATCGATGTCACTAGTGTTATTTCTTCTCTTCTGTCCAATGCACCATTTTCGACTTTTTAATTAAACTTTACTAAAACACATGATTTGGATTCCTTTTAGACTATCATTTAATATACATAATTTAATAGTATTTAAGTATTTTCTAATTCAAAATTTGTGTTTGGGTGTTATTTACAAACCGGGTAACTATAGAAAGTTTATGGGCTTGGTAAAACGAGTTGGACCATCTTCCAAGGCCCAGTTATGATGTCTTGATGGAAAACTAGGGCACGCGAAACACATGGAAACGGGAATCAGGGGTCGGCGCCAGACTCACTTTAGTTGAGGTTCTGGTCTGAAACAATTGAATCAGATAGCAACATTGGGTTGCTATACTTTGTACACAGCAGAACCCATTTTCCTTGTATAATTGTAGTAGTGGCTAACTGTCAATAGATTCTAATGTCCTCTTTAGTATTTCTAAAAGGAACATAATTTCTTCTCTATTTATATTCAGTTTTGTAACTCTCTTTTTCCCTTTGTCACATATTTGAAGAAAAGGAAGTTTGGACACTTGAAGATTCGTCTTGGTGATATTAAATTAGCAACAAATAATTTCTCAGAGACATACGCAATTGCATCTGTGGATGGCGAATGTACTTTGTACAGAGCAGAGCTCCACTGTTTTGATAAAGAAAATCCATCATCTGAAAAGGGGAAGAATAAAGGAGATCATCCCAAGGGACACAACATTGTGGTTATAAAACGGTACCCCTCTGGAAATGAGTGCTATGAAGTAGAAGAGTTTTTTACAGAAATTGAGATGCTTTCGAGTGTTGAGCATCCGAACATAGTCACTTTAATTGGATTCTGTATTGAAGATTCTGAGATGATCCTTGTCATTGAGAATGTGTCTAATGGATACCTTCGGAATTATTTGAGAAACGACAGTGATATGCGTATTTTGACATGGGAGAAGCGTCTGAAAATCTGCATTGAAGTTGCAAACGCATTGGAGCACCTTCACTCTGAGATGGAAGAGCAAAAGATGATAATACACCGTGATATATGTAGCTACAGCATTGGGTTGGACGAAAATTGGGGGGCAAAGATTGGTGACTTTTGGTGGTCTGTAATTTTGCCTCCAAATCAAGAAGACGAAGCTGTCTATATCAACTGGCGTGGCAGACCGGTCTACATAGATCCAGAGTATGAGAAGACTGATAAGTTAAAAAGAGAATCAGATGTATATAGTTTTGGAATAGTTTTGCTTGAAATTCTATGTGGGAGGGTAGCCAATGACCCAATTTACTTGAAGGAGAGTGACAAAGGGTTGGGCCCTGTGGCAAGACAAAGCTTCTGCACAGGAACTCTAGAGGACATGATAGATCCTATACTAAAGGAAGAAACCAGTGAAAACAAGGAGTCTTTACACACATTCATGAAAATTGCATATCAATGTGTGGCAAAAACTCAAGATCAACGTCCGACAATGAAAGTCGTTGTCAAGGAACTTGAGAAAGCATTATCATTTCAAGTAAGTCAACGTTCCAAAACATTAATCTTTTTATATGCATGCAAAATGCTTGTTAATAGTATTCATATGTACCATAGTATTTGTACTCAAATCATTACGTTTATATTGAAAAAACACCCTTCAATTTTTAACTTCTAGTGTTCTTGTCCTAAGCCCGTTCTTAACTATTGATGAAGTTATCAAAGTTTCTCTTTAAACTAACTCTTTTCCCTTAACTATTGATGAAGTTATTAATGCCCTGATGTAGCATCCCCCGGGGGCTGCTATTCTCTAATCACAATTTTAATATTCATTTGGCTTTCACATTGTCCCAGTTGAACTCAAAGGTTAAATCTGATTATGTGGAGAAGAGTCATGCTTCCATAGTTGAGACACAAGTAGTTGAGCTTTCCAATGAACCGAACAATATTAACATGACTGGCAAATCTGAAAATTTTGAAATTCATAACAAGGAAATTATGTAACATGACCAAACCGATGATCCAGATGAACCTGAACCTGACTGTTGTAAGTTTGCTATCTTTTAAATTTTTAAAATGATTTATCAAGTGGAGCCTAAGTTGGTTATTTCATTTTGGATTGTAGGCTTTAACCAGATCACTTGTATTTGGGCATTGGGACTAAGTGGGTTATTTGTCATATTAATAATCACTTGTTTGTGGGCTTAGATTAGTTGTTCTCATGGGCCTATCATATTGGATGTGGGATTCTACGCATCTGTGTAAGATTTGTGATAAGAAACAAAAACCGTTCCAGCTCAGGATGATGTATGTGATGATACCAGAGACTTTGGTGTTGTTGAGTTCAGCAAAGTATATACGCACTTGCTTCCGACTGTACTTCTCATTGGCCGCCCCAATGTTGGCAAATCCGCTTTGTTTAATCGGTTAGCTATTCTAATATATGTCTTTTACGGTTATATTATAGGTGAATTAGCTAGTCAGTCAGACATGCCGGGTAACTTGCCAAAACAAATTTTGGTAAAACGATAATTTTTTGGTATGGGTCAAAAAGGTTAGGTTGACCTGAACGTTCTTTTGCCAAAAAGGTTATTGTGTCAAGAATTATATACTTATCCAATAAAATGATTTAGGAGCCTTTCAACCTGTTTGGCCCGTTTTATTTTAAGCTACTCTTTTTTACCCATTTGACCTGTTAAATCGTCACCCAATTAAACCAATTGTAAGTCAGTGGATATGGTATTTAGTGTCAGTGGATATGGTATTTAGTTTTATTTATATACAATGTGTGTTTGTACCTACTAATCTCTTTTTATTGTATCTGATATCATTCATTAATCATTATATATGGTTGGTGTGGATATGGTATTTAGTTTGATTAGAAGAAGAGAGGCACTTGTGTACAACACTCCTAATGATAATGTGACTAGAGACATACGAGAAGGGATTGCGAAATTGGGTTATTTGCAATTTAAGGTGTTGGGTTCAGCCGGGTTAGAGGCCGAGGTTTCGTCTGGTTCTATTCTTGGTCGGACTGCAGAAATGACCGCAAATGTGTTGAGAAAGTGTAAAGTCTCACTATTTCTTATTGATGCAAGGTTAGTTTTATCTTCATCACTATATCTTTTTATGTGCACTAGTTTTTGACATAGAAACAAAATAAATTTGTTTTTATGTGATGACTAGAGACTGGTTGCAGCCCATGGATTTGGATGTTGGAAAGTGGCTAAAAAAGCATGCTCCGTGAATGAAGATTGTTAGGGTAATGAATACAGCTGAATCACTTGATGATGGTTTTGGGCCTGCTAGTGAAGTCGTGCGTACATTGGGATTTGGAGATCCTGTTGCTCTCTCTACAGAAACTGGTTTAGGGATGAATGATTTATATCAAGTTCTCAGGCCATTGTTTGAACAACAACATATGCTTCTTCAAACTGTACAAGGTACTGATGAAACTAATCAAGAGGAGTCAAAGCTACCACTGCAGTTAGCATTTGTGGGCCGGCCTAACGTTGGCAAGTCAACCTTGTTGAATGCAATTCTGTAGGAAGAGCGTGTTTTGGTGGGCCCAGAGGCAAGCTTAACAAGAGATTTGGTCAGAGTCGAGTTTAAATTTCAAGGAAGAACGATATACATGGTAATTTAAATTTCTAAAGTTGGTAAATTATCATTGATAGATTACTTTTGCATTTTATTATTATTATTATATTCCAAAATTTGGTTGTTTTTAGGTGGACACAGCAGGTTGGTTGCAGAGGACAAAGTCAGAGAAAGTTCAAGTAGTTAACATATAACTGTTGTTCAAGAGTACTTTTGAGTGTGTGCTGCGTGTGTTCTTGGGTCTGATCCAACACACGTAATCATTAACCGAAGGGTAGACTGTAGCTTCATCTTTTTGAACCACAGTGTCATAAATGATGCAGGCTAGAAAATGTCAGATGTTGCTGCATTTGACATCCCAGAGTTGACTTTTGACTTTTTATTCGATTGTAAAGTTTCAGTATCAGTTGGAGAGCTGTAGAGAGCACTAAAACAAACATGTACATATAAACAAACTAATTTGAAAATGGGTTTTCATGTTGTGTTTTATCTTTAACTGTTTAAGTGCTAATATCATCAACTAAGATTATGGGCATTGTTGACTTTTTGTTGTATAACTTGATGTTTTGAGCACTTTTTTCCAGCTTGTGTGCACCAAGATCCTCCTTTTCACTCAAAACTGAATCAGCTTCTTCATCAATGGATTCAGAAGCACCAAAATCCTCTTTTTTGGTCCAAATTGTGTCAGGTTCGTTCAGGCTTTCCTACAACTTCATGGGTGTGATCAATTGATTGTTTTTCTCAAACGGGGTCCCCAAGATCCTCCTTTTCAATCAAAACTGCAACGTGTTCGTCACAGCTTCTTCTTCGAACATGTTCTCTTTTGTGGTCTTTGTTAGCAGAAAGACACTTTTAGACACAGACTTGAGGTTCTTAACAAGATCTTTGAAGGAGGACTTTGATATGATGAGTGGGATCCCTGTTCGTATATTGCAACAAGCAGTTGTACCCAAGACGAAAAGCAGTTTTCTTTGTGCTCTCATATCTTAACCTAGTAGAATTCCAACTTTGACTGTGTAATTTATGTTGTTTTGGAGTGCTTTCCTGCATTGACTTCTCATGCTTCAAGTATTGTTGACATTTGACTGCATTGACTTCTAGTTGACTGAGGCGCAATTTCGGTCGTTTTCGCGTTCGTTACAACTTTCGTCGTAATTAAGCGAAAAACGCAACCGTACAGCCGAACGAACCGACATCCATGACATTTTTGAGCATAATTCAAGTTAAATATACTTTAACTTCATTATGGAGCTTAAAAATGGGCTTAACGGGTGTTAGAAGTGCCAAAACACGACGAAACAAGTTCAGGGACCAAAGCTGTCAAAAATGAAACTTTTGCCTTGCTGCAGCCTTTACGATCCTCAAACCTGGACATAATTTAGTCTCAATATGGTAACTTGCTAATAAAAAAAACCATAAAAACGATGACAACATGCTATATATACTCGGGCAACAGAAAGGTGTTTACAATTGCAACCGAACAAAACAACTTAATTTAAGGTTTCTCCTGCAAGATTGAACACATGCTACGTAACAAACATATTCAATCAGGTTCATACCAACTGCAAAAAAAAAAAAAAAAAAAAAATTATTTACTATGAATTGAGACTTGAAATTTTGACTTTTTGGTGTATTTTGTTTATTGATTTCCAAAATAATCATATTTTCATGTTACAGTCAGACACTCAAAACGTACACCTAATTAATTATGTTATCAAAACAACTTCAAACATGGAAGCAGATAGAGAATATTTGTTCTAAATCCAGTCGTACCTCTACTGTTGTTAGTAAATAGCACATAATTAATCCTATTGATAACAAACACCCCTCTATATATAATAGATACTAGTACTAGTTAATATAAATATTTGATGAAACATAAAAGCACAACTTTGGTAAAGGTAACTTTGGAGAAAAACTTGCGTTAGCAAGATAAAAGGTATGAATGTTAGTGAAGTTACTTTGAACTAATATATATTGAGATAAACATGTTGCAGATTCTATAACGTACTTAACAGCCACTGTTTTGTGCATGTGCTATGTTTGACACAAATCAGATAGATCCCGATGCTGCAAGAAGTAACTGCACAAGTCGAAGACAATAAAAATACAAGAAAGGCAACTATACATACAGGAATATAGAAATCAAAGAATACCTTCAAACCGAACTGAGCAGCGTATCCGAATGAAAAAAGTTAAGAGCATATCCAAAAGCAAAATATAGAATACTTAGCCTGCAAGCTTTTGGTTCTTACAGAACAGATTAGCTAAGAACCAGTTAGGGTGCATGCATTCAATGCGCACAAGTAAATAAGTTATGATTAAGAAATTGAAGATGTACTTACAAACAGTATCCGTCATCATTGTTACTTCAAAGTTCATGAGATCATCTTTAGCATTTTCGAAAGAAATGCTACACGTCTCGGGTAAGTCCGATTCACAGTTATATCTACAAGTAAAAACATGAAGGAACAAAGCAAAAGAGTAATCACTTTATAACAATATATCACAATATATAGTTATGTTACAACTTCAAACAACAAAAGGATACACAAAACACTATCTTGTACAGTCACTATCACATTGTCACTTCGGTTCCACGGTAGTAAGCACTATCAACATCCCACACATTTTTTTTTCATTGCAAATTATGTTTTAAGAGGCACCACACTATCGGTTCCACAGGGATAAGCACTAAGCACAGAATGAATTAATATAAGAAACTGCAAAAACTACTGTTCCAATGAAACATAGAGCTAGGAATCAATGGGTAGAGGGTCAAAGTCAACAGCAGTTGGAATAGTCAAAATCATATTGCTGCTAGCCAACATCTGATCTATGTGACAGGAAACCTTAATATTGATATGGTAAATTCAGGTTATAAGCAAAAGTCAACTAGGAAATCAAATTGGGCTTATTATTTGATTCACAAAAGTCTGGGTTATTCTTTTGTTAGACAAAATGCAAAGCATTGTGTCACCTGCCAGGTTGGCAATCCGAATTATAGGATGTTAATCCAGCTCAGTGATCCATGTGATGCATTACGCTGTGGCGATCTATGTGCTGTTAAAGCAAAAAGAGTCATCTATCAGCATGCGAACCCGCTCTGACCCAACCTGTTTTGACCCGAATCCATTTGACACGTTTTTCTAAGAGCTGCCCATTCAGAGACGAACCCAATTTGATACTTTACACAACTCAACCCAACCCAACACAACCCAACCCAACCCAACCTGTCCTGTTAGTTTTGACCTGTTACACAACCTGACCCAACCCACCATTTTCCAGTCATATTAATGACATTCTAAGACATGTAAAAATGAAATAGACCATTAAATACATATAAAATCAGTGCGAACAACTTGGAAATAGCATCCTCCAACTATTTTCTTAGATAATCGACATGTGACAAATCATAAAATTACGTAGAAACTGATTGAACAATAGTATGAAAATGGGTTTTCATGTTATGCCTTATCTTTAACTGTTTAAGTGATAATATCATCAACAATAACTGTGATATAAAAAAACAAAGAAATAAAAAGGTCGCAGAGGGCTGGTGTGTGTGGTCTGATCTTGGACATCCATACAGGCCCTATAGCGAAGTGATGAGGACAATGAAGGACGTGAAGATTGGTGAATGGAAGAATGCAGTGAGGTTGTTTGACGTAATGCCCAACACCACGCAGCAAGGTGTTTGTTGCAGACGACTGGGTCAACACAACCTGGTGTTGACCCGTTTAGCTAAACGTATTCACATAGTTGACACAAGACTAACGTAAACCCGTTTAGGCTTTAGACTAGTCACTAACCCGCATATTTTGTAATGGATTCGTATTGTGTTGTGTCAACAAATTGCTGCTCTTAATCTGAAAAACTAAAATGCAAATTTTGTTGAAAAGGTGAACCGAAGTTAGCAGCTAACTAGCCCAAAACTGAGTGATTCAGTTCATTTCAAGTCAAAATGAGTGGCTGCTCTACAAGCAAAAAAAAAAAACAGTAATCCAATTTTCATTAATAAAAAAAACAGTAGAAATGTGCCTTGTTTCTCTCTCCCACTATATCTAGGGATGTTCATCGGTTCGTATATCAGTTTATTGGGTTTAGAAACTTTTTCGGACCTAACTGATAACGAATCAGGAACTAGAAATGTGTCCAACCGAACCGAATTCAATTTCAACCGATTAAACCGGTTATTATTTGTTTTACTCGATTGGATAAGCCAGATTAGTGGAGCTGATAAGCAAACCAAAAACCGAACCGAATAAACCAAAAAGATTTCACGGATAATTCGTGCATCCCCTTATGTGTTAATATCAGATACAGCATATATACTATGTTTACATACCATATGACTCCTACAACATATCAGAATAATTGTTCAAACGTTGACCAAAACAACAATCATTAGTGTCTAACAATTTAACAAATCTGGAACTTACAACCCATTCACTGAAGAGAAATACAAATACAAATCTTCTTTTGATCTCAGATTTAAAGCAAACATTTAACACAAATTAAAATCAGTAAGAGATGGATCATCTAATATTCATCATCATCATCCTCCACATAGTATGCCTCCGGGTTAACCGGCTTGAACTTCTTTCCAACCATACTCACTCCGACATGCTCCTGTTGTTGATTATCATTATCGGGCTCAGCTTCATCGGATTCTCCCTTGTTACTCTGATCTCATTCAACAATGGGGGTGAATGTGGGCGCTTTTGCTTCACTAGCAACTTTGCTGGTGACTTCATTTGCAGACATGATATTGTGCACTTCACCTGAGCGCCCCGGTGGTTGACCAAAACTGGTTGAATTCAACCCACTGTCACTAAGTTGATTAGCTGACTTCATCGGTTGGCGTACATCTTCTTGTCCCGGAGGCACCAAGCTCTGACTAGTTGCGGTCAACTGAGGTTCGGAGCGTCCATTATGAACAGATGAGGCGGTCGAAGCTGTTGGCTCGGATGCGTAGCTGACGTGCTTCGTGGGATCGATGCTGGGTGAGCGTTCGAATGTAGCCGAGGGAGCTGGAGAGTAGCCGCTGTAACTCATTTTTAGCTGGAGAAGAAGGTTTTCCGGTGATGTGCAGTGTGATGAGTTTAGATAAGGTCAACTTAACGTGTTTCTTTTTAGAGTTAAATTCCCGGATAGTCCCTGTGGTTTGCCTTTTTCATCTTTAGTCCCTAACTTTCTAAAATTACAGTTATAGTCCCTAACTTTTCAATTTTTGTTTCCGGATAGTCCCTGTGCCTAACATCAACTAGTTTTCTCAGTTAAGAGAGTGTGAAATGACAAAAATACCATTTCCTTAATAAGGGTAAACCACAGGGATTATCCGGACATTTAATAAATAAAAAAAATAAAAGTTAATTAATTAGTCAAATTTCAAATGGACCCCACAACCTACCCCACCATCACCCTACCCCTGCCATCATCCTCTTCTTCACGAAAACCATCACCCACTTGCAAGTTTCATCAAATTCACATCCACAAAAACCAACAGCAAAAAATAGGACTGATACCATTTGTGATGCAGGCTATGAAGACACACAGGCTTCATAGCAGCTATCGCTCCCTATCCGCCAGCTACCATCTCCTGGACGGATCTGTAGCGGCAGAGGGTTCTTCACACCACCACACCAGGTCAGAGTTCAGCCACCCACGGGTGATCACTTGCAGCAAAGATCAGGGTTCGGTTACGATACCCAATCTATGAACTTTAAAAAGGAGTCCACTTCTTCAGCTATAAACACTTTTCATGCTTCAAAGCTCAAAAGCAATGCAGATGAAAGAGAAGAGTTATTTGGTTACTTTGTAATTGTATAAAATAGTTGTTTTTTTATAATTGTATGGTTATGTGCCAAAGGGTGCCATTAGACATCAAAACTTGGAGGTCGGTGATGAATTTAGTGAAGAAGATGATGATAGGGGTAGGGTGAGGGAGGGTTAGGTTGTGGGGCTCATTTGAAATTTGACTAATTAATTAATTTTTATTTTTTTATTTATTAAATGTTCGAATAGTCCCTGTGGTTTGCCCTTATTAAGGAAATGGTATTTTTGTCATTTCACACTCTATTAATTGAGAAAACTAACTGATGTTAGGCACAGGGACTATCCGGGAACGAAAATTGAAAAGTTAGGGACTATAGCTGTAATTTTAGAAAGTTAAAGACTAAAGGTGAAAAAATGGCAAACCACAGGGACTATCCGGGCATTTAACTCTTCTTTTTATATTGGAACAATTGAAGTATTTACAAGAAACTTCCTACATATTTATGTAATCGGTTTATTATGATATATAATAAGAGAAAACACCTTAGGGGTAGGGGTGGTTATCCCTCATCACCCATTTATCACTTACAACATCCAATCAATTTCCATCATGTCATCAACCATTATTCCATCACTCACAACACCCAACAATAAACCCTCACACCCCCACACATCCTTCCTTCCATCACGTGCAAATTTTATCACGGAAACAACAATTCACGCGTAGAAGTTTGTTAGTGGCAGTGGTTTGTTTGTTTCACGCGTTGAAGAAAAGTTTAACATGCAAAAAAGACACCGCCCTGGGGGGCTTTATAATGTACATAAATATTTTACTTGGTAAGTGGTGGATACATGCCATAATTTATAATAGAGTAAATTACAGGTTTTGTCCTTTATGTTTGTCCCAAATTTCAGACGTTGTCCTTTACCATTAAAATTGATGACTTTTGTCCTTAACGTTTCAAAATCTTGCACGTTATGTCTTCTAGGCCAAACCCAGTTAAATTTTTTTGGTTAAATTAGGATATTTTTGTAATTTTAGTAGGCAAATAAGATATTTTTGTAATTTTATCCATTTAATTAAAAAATATGTTAATTAAAAAGGCAAAAAATTAAAACATATTTAAAGTTAAAACCCTCTCTCCTCTCTCTATCACTCTCAGCCAACATCCATCACAGACACCACCACCACCACCTCTGGCGACCCCCTCTATCTTCGGTCTCTCTTTTTTTTCCTCTCTATCTCTCTCACTCAGTCATCATCCACCATAGACCAGATTTTTGGGGGTTTTTGAAAGAAAAAAAGGGGTTGGTGCCGTAAATTATCACCGGAGAGTTGAAACGGCGATTTCTCGTCAACCGTCACCAGAATCGTAACAACCATCCGATCGATGCGCTAATATTCCGGTTTCACATTCAATTTGATCCATCAAGTACCAAAAACTCAACAGATTGATTCAGAAAGTTGCGAAATCGACGCTGATTAGGGCTCCTGTGAGTTCCTCTTTCGATTGAACTATTTTGTTCGGTTTTTTTTTTTTGTTTTTTTTATCCGATCTTGTATGCTAATTACTTTAATATTATTAGTAGTTAACAGTTTTGCTGATTTGATGAGGTATTGATTAGGAATTTGGCATCTTGTTTGCGAAATTGATAAAAAAAAGTTTGGAAGTTTAGGGTTAGGGTTCATGATTTTTTTTGTAAGGTTGAATTGATGTTTCCATTTCAATTTTTAGGTTTGAGCTATCAATTTGATTTTCCCCTAATTTTAGCAATTTAACCCTAATTTAGTTTATTGTATTTGAAAGGCCTGACAATCCTGTCAAGTGTTGGCTGGGAGATTTGAAGATTGAAGATTCAACAGTGCAATGGCAGAATCTGATTTAGATGTAAGCAACTTTGGGGTTCAAGTTATGCATATATAATTTTTTGGTATGTTAGGGGTTTATTTTGTAAGTCTGCTTTGTTGTTTATGGTCACATTAATGTAGGAATATGAAGATTATGAAGATGATGTTGGTGAATATGAAGATGAGGGTGGTGAATATGAGGAAGAAGAGGAGGAAGAGGAGCGGTTGCCTACAAAGGAAGAGATGGAATATGTTGAATTGGTATTTAGATTTTTGATTTTTGGGGGGTTTTTGATGCAAGTAGCAGTGGAGGTGCAGGTGGAGGTGGTGGTGATGGAGGTTATATATATAGTTAAAATAATAATAATATTTTAAATTATTTTGTTTTATTTTTTAAATACTATTAAATAAATGGGGTAAAAAGACTAAAATGCCCTTGAGTGACCAGATTTAACCAAAAATTTTAACTGGGTTTAGCCTAAAGGACATAACGTGCAAGATTTTGAAACGTTAAGGACAAAAGTCATTAATTTTAAAGGTAAAGCACAGCGCCTGAAATTTGGGACAAATATAAAGGACAAAACTTGTAATTTACTCTTTATAATATTTTCTTCATCCTCTCAACACCCCTTAATTTTGTATTTCTTCTCCTCGAATAAGATTTCTACATTAGTGTCTTGCTAATTTCATGATGTGCATAAATATATTATGATTATGTCGCTTGAGATGTATGTTTATGGATGAAAAACCACCAATTTCATTAGTTTTTCTATGGATAGTCAATGAGCTCGCCGTTGAGACTCGAGAGGGGCTATTACCCGATGGTGTAACACCCCAAAAAACGGGTTTGGTAATCAAACCCCGTTAATAGTAAAAAAGGGTAAAATACGGTAGTGATAAAAATAAACCCAGTAAATATTAGGATCTAAATAAGTAAGCCTAATATTAACTAAAAAGTGAATCAAAGCTTTGGAGGAAATAAAGCTTATAAAAGACCTGAGGTAACGGGGTGTATGTAACACCCCTAAAATATAAATCCGATGTTGATATTAACGAGTTAAACTAACTAGTGATAAAACTAACCTAGTTAGATAAGAGTTCAGTGATAATAAATTAGAGTGTTAGAAACACCCAAAATAAAAACCTCATGAAAGTAGGAGGGTTAAAAGTGCCAAGTATGAAACAAGTTTTATTAAAAACAAATAAAAGAAAAATCCAACACACAAACTGGTGTGTGGATCGACCAGAACACAGAAGGGGGCGACCAGGTTTCTTCAAAACCCTAACTCACCCAAAAATTCACAAATTGAAGGTCAAGATCAATTCCAAAACGAAATCCTAGCCTAGATTGGTGATCTCCATTGCAAGGGGGTCATAAGGTATGTGAAATCTGATAGAAAATCTCTACTTGAAATTCTGATAAACTTAGAGAATTCAGAAATTGTTGATGCATGATTGTTATATGGATGAAATAGGAACATAGTAGTGTCTAGGAGTAAACCCTAGACAAGTATATATTAAAATCATGCTTAGCTCAAGTAGATTCAGATTTTTGTTGATACTAAATTCATGTATGAGATGTTTTTAGGGTTTTGATTGCTAAAAATAGTGTTATGATGTCAAGAACATGCTTAAATTGAAAGCTGAATTCAAACAGCTCCTGATCAGAATTTACAGCCGACTTGTATTGGCTGTAACCTGAACAAAACGTGACAAAAACATGTGTATCTTGAGTCTAAAATGTAATTCCAGGAAATATCTTTAAAACCCCACTGGAATCGCATTTTTTCGACGAAAATTGAGCTTTTTATGAATTTTTCCGTATCGAAGGTTCAAGTTGCGTTTTCTGGCAGAATTTGCAGCCTATTACGAATGTCATAGCTCAATATAGGAACTTAGTTATGACCTCAAATTTTTACTGTAGATATTTTTAAGTAATTAAAAGAATCGCCATTTGGAATTTCGTCAATCGGATAAATGAGGAATTTTAAATGAATTTTTCCGTAAGCTACAGTCAGAAGTGATGAATCTGATTGCAGCTTAGTAAATGAATTTTTAAAAATTTTTGGTAAAGAGTTAGATCTTGGAATTTTAACACAAGGCCTAGCCCTCCGAGAGGTACGCCACATAAAAAAATCATAATTTTTGAAGACTTATAAACAGGTTAAACAAGTCACCAAAAACAACCTATTTTCAGTGATACAAAACTTGATTGTTGATGTTATAAATCATGCTCACAATGTTCATATGTTGAAATTATGAATCAAACGCGTAATTTCCTAGTTCGACTAATTATGTGTGATGTAGGGTAATACAAATTTTAATTAGGAAGTCGATTTAGCTTATATGCACATATCATATAATTAATGGGTAGTTAACTTTTGAAAAGTTAAACTAACCATGGACGGAGTCGAATAGTAGTTCTGACATAGAAAATACGTAAGGTGAAATAGTCATGGTTATAATGACTAATCTAACCACCTTGTGAATTATGATGATAGTTTGACTCTTGACAAGCTAGATGGATGCTTGGGAATGAAGCGGGTCAAACGGAGCAAGTACGAAAAGGAAAGCGTAATTTGGATGCGAGGTAAGTTAAGCTTACGCCTTTTTATTCTTACTACCAAATACTTATAATGCAAGTCAGAATAAGTGAGAATGGAAAGAAACCATACATTATGGTAAAAAGGGTAAAAACGGTAAAATGATAACCCGAACATGGGTTAACGTATAAATAAAAAGGATTTGAAAGGACACCAGTTGGCGTAAGTCAAAATGGGTCAAACAAAGCAAGAAACGACCTTTAAACAAGATGAATTTAAAGAGTAAATCGGAATAGGTTTAAGGGATGAAATGGTAATTAAATACCATCTCATAATTATAATTGGTCATTTTGACTAAACGGTTAAAATGGTGTTGTAACACCATTTGACAATAATATCTTATGATCGCGTGTTGAGTTTTGTAATCGCAGAAATTTAACACATGGCTCGCGTTGCTAGTTGACTAGTAATTAATAGCGAAAGGTATTTTAACGGGTAAATCTTATGACCCGAGCCAGGTACGCATGTTTAGAATTATACTTAAAAAGCGATATTTTGGTCAAATATTAGCGAAAGTCCTTCGTAGTGAATAAGGGACTAAAATTGACTAAAAAGCCCTCGATGGGTAAATTAGGCGAACAACCCATAAAGGTTGTTTAGTAACCTGCATTTGATTATGGAATCATTAAATTTGAATTAAAGTTATAGGTATGCACCTTCGTGGGTCAAATGCCTAAAAATGGGTCAATTGCGTAATATGACCAACCGAAAGGTAAAATTTGGGAAAATTGGTTAATTATGTTAAATCCACCACAAAAATTAATTGTGGTGGAATGTAAGTAGTTATCCTAATATGAGAATGCAAAGTGTGAAATGAGATGAGCAAGTTAGATGCTTAAATGTATGAAAACTTCTAAACGGGTCAAAATAAAGTAGATGGTAAAATGTTGGTTTAAGTGTAATAAAGAAAAACGTAAACCGGGTAACGGGAGCGTAAACTATATGAATAATGGATCCGGGTAATGGATCATAGCTTAGATATGTTAAGAAACGAACCCCAAGCGATTAAAATGAGTTTGGATAGCTTTGGATGTAAATTGAGTGAAAAATAAATGTGCAGAGTTGACATGGCCGGGTGAACATTTGACACGGCCGGGTGAAGGGGCTGTGAAAAATACATGTTTAGCTGACACGGCCGGGTGAACATTTGACACGGCCGGGTGAAGGGGCTGAAAAATAATAATAATAATAATAATAATAATAATAATAATAATAATAATAATAATAATAATAATAATAATTTCTTGTGTTCATTTATTTTGTTCAAATGCTTTGATTTCTAATATGCGATGCCAGAGGACGATCAAGCTCGTTAAAGAATCGAACACAATCAAGATTCAAGCTTCCGCGAAATGATTCGTCGTCACGTTTTTAAACGGCGAATTCTCTATGAAATGTTGAATTGTGTTATTTCTTAAAGTTTTTAAGAAATGCATATTTTTGTAATGTATGTGTAAACATATTTAAATAATTATAATCGAAATTTATATAAAAATCGTATAAATGGACTAAGGGTCTTACAAGTTGGTAATCAGAGCTCAAGGTTAAAAGAATAAAGTGTTCGGTTCGAGGCTTGATCGCAAATCCGGTAAGTACATGTATGTTAATAGTTTAGCATGCTAAAGTGTTGTAAACAACACATAGGGCTATCGTGTGATACACGTTACCTCAATTAAATGATAAATATAGTTGACAAAATTGCGCGCGTTGACGCGTATAGTAGAAAAGCCTTGTATTATAATACGGGCGATTATTGAAGTTGATGTTACTAATTCTTGTAAATGTTTTAATTGAAGGACACCCGCATCTGAAGATAGCAAGAGTTTAACAAATTGCGGATATGACGGTGGAACGGTCCGAGGTATGACAAGCAGAGCATACTCATCAAGGACCTAAATCGCGTGACGATCGCGAACAAGGTTAACGACATAGAAAGCCCGTTAGGGCAAGCATTTACAGGTGCGCATTTTAAATTATTACGTGAATAGTAATATGCAACAAATACGTAGAGATTGAAAGTTGCATATGTAGATTAAAAACTTGGAAAAACCCGAATAGAAAATCTATCCGGGATATTGCTTCCAAGAGAAACAAATAGAGGCATTACTTACATGGGGTGTAATGTGAAAATTATAAAAAGGTCATATATACCAGGTACTGATCGCTTACTCTGGCCAAGTAAGTGGTGAGCATTTACAGGTGCGCATTTTAAATTTTTACTATTTTAATTGTTAAACATGGAACATTACATCCTAACTATGGCGAACAAATTGAAAGCCAAATAATATAACAAAACAAATATAGGGAAAATTTTTATGATAAGTAACATGTTTGGTAACTTTTTATATCACATTGATCTTTTATTTGTTTGATTTACTAATTGGAAGATGATGAAATATGAGACTACAACTATACTTTGGTTGTACAATTTCCATTGATGTTAGTTGGAAAATTTAATTAAATTTGTTGTTGGCTACTTGTACATGAAAAGTTCGAGTTTACTCTTTTTTAAAGGTAAAGTTCATTCAACACGCCCCCCTAGAAGAAAGAAAGGGGCAACAAAAACACGCCGAGGTATACTACATCAAAAACTATACAATCATAAAGTTACACCAGTCTTTCCCATTAGACGGACTAAAACTTGGTCCTATGTTTGAACAAAAAAAGCCAAGGCTTTTGAACTCGTCCATAATCTGCTCCACTTAGACATCCTTGTTCGAAAACCGTTTCTTGTTCCTTACTTTCCATATACACAAACATGCAACAACCGCACCATAAAAGAATTTTACATAAATAGGAGAGTGTGGAAAGTTTCAGTTATTAGTAATTTCTAATTTTATCAACAATTTATAGTTTTTAATTTTTTATAGCTAATTTTTTCCTTCATATTATTGCTTAAAGGAGGAGCAAACACAACGCCCAAATACAACCCAAGTTATTGCTAAACCTAAGAAAGCATTGGAACTATGGAATTCTAGTGTCTAAATTACAAAACTCGTCCTTTATGTTGACACCAGATTGCAAAGTGTGTCCTTTGTCTTCAAAAAATACAAAAAACGTACTCGATGTTTGCAAACCCTTGCACGTTATGTCCTTTAATCTTAACTCAGTTATTTTTCATGGTTAAATTTGACCAAGTTTACCCCACATGAGGGCAAATTACACTTTTTACCCATTTATTTATATAAAACATTTTACCATTTATTCAATTCTATCTATTCTCTTTCCCCCCCTCCCCCCCCCCCCCCTCTTTTCTCTCACACACACCCACCACCTACCACCATCACTTGCCACCGTCAACCACCCCCACCACCACAACCACCACAACCACCATCACACCACCACCAACGTATTTAACCATAGCACTCACTGTGAAAAAACCCATATTCAAAAAGGAAAAAAGAAAGGTACCCATTTAATAATCTGGTTTCTTTATCAATCCTATGGACAAACTCCATTAAAAAAAAGGAAGCTTCGGCTCACAAAATGCACAGTCTAGAAAGATTAATCAATCAGTTTGTTTTCCTGATCTTCTTCATCAACACCACAGCACTCGTCATCACTCTCCAAATCAGATTCTGAACCATCTCTCCCTGCTCATTATCACCGATTTTGACCTCATTCAAAAACTTTTAAGAACCAATTTTGACTTGTTCCAAGTCAACTCTGTCAAAACGATCACTCACACTTTCCCTCCTACTTTTGAGGCCGACCACGGCGGAGAAACCCGACCACCATCCTCTCATCCCTCTCTCTAAACCCGATCACGACGGAGAAACCCAACCACCGCCTACGGATCTAGAGTTCAGATCTGGATTTGTTTGGGGTTTGTTTGAATCCAAAGATAGGTTTGTTTGGGAGCGATGGAATCAAGTGGGTGGTGGTGGTGGTAGGGGCAAGTGGTGGTGGCGGTGGTGGTAGGGGTAGGTGGTGGTGGTCGTCAGGTGGTGGTGATGGCCGGTGAGGGTAGGTGATGCCTGATGTTAGAGAGAAAGAGAGAGATAGAGAGAGTTGAGATAGAGAGAGAGAGATTATGTGTGTTGGATATATATTTATAATGTATTTCGGGTAAAATGACCAAAATACCATTATGTGGAGTACACTTGATCAAATTTAACCATTAAAAATAACTGAGTTAGGGCTAAAGGACATAACATGCAAGAGTTTGCAAACATCGAGTATGTTTTTTGTACTTTTTGAAGACAAAGGACACACTTTGCAATCTGGTGTCAAGATAAAGGACGAGTTTTGTAATTTACTCAATTCTAGTAAGACCCTCATGTTTTTCCTTTCATCATTATACTTTGATTTATTAATAGGAAGAGGAAGAAATATGAGACTACAACTATACTTTGGTTGTACAATTTGCATTGATGTTCGTTGGAAAATTTTATTAATTTTGTGGTTAGCTACTTGTACACGAAAAGTTCAAGTTTACTTTTTTAAGGTAAATTTCCCCCTAAAAGAAAAAAGAAAGGGGCAACAAAAACATGCGGAGGTAAACTACAACAAAACCTATACAATCTCAAATTTACACCAATCGTTCCCATGTTCCCATTAGACGGACTTATACTTCGACCTATGTTTGAACCAAAAAAACCAAGGCTTTTGTTCTCATCCATAATCTGTTCCTTGTTTGAAAACCGTTTCTTGTTCCTTGTTTTCCATATACACCAACACACAACAACCATACAAAAGAATATACATCTATAGGAGAGTGTGGAAAGCTTCAGTTATTAGTAATTTATAATTTTATCAACAATTTATAGTTTTTATAGCTAATTTTGTTCCCTTCATGTTATTTGCTTAAAGGAGGAGCATACGACCCAAGTTATTGCTAAACCTGAGAAAGCATTGGAACTTCCATCCGCGCATGAAATTCTAGTAAGACCCTCATGTTTTTCCAGATTAACACACAAGTTGGTTATAAATATATTTAAAGATATAAAATGTTACATAATTTATTAAGGATATCCATGAAATCATAAAAGTTTATATATATGATCTATACTAAAGTTAAGTGATGCAAAAGAATATATAGTTAATAGGTTGTGTATTTGTCTAGGTTACACGCAGTAAAAATCTGGTCCGTAAAGCTCTTTTAATCTTTTATACGACATGTATATGAAGTCCAGGAACCCACATTTTAATCGTTTAATCAATCCGTTGTTTCCCATTCATATCACCGGTTAATAATATTATACGGTTTTAGGGTAAAACATTTTGGATTATAAAGTTTTACCTCTCGTGTTGGTGACTCAGCTCGGGTTTGCCTCGATATCCCACGGCATTCACAACGGAAACTCATCACCTTAGCCTCCATTTACCGCCAAACAACATATATGAATTAGTATATGTAGATCAGCTAGGCTCTGTTTGGTCTGCTACAGTTTAGTTTAATCAGATGGTAGTGAGGTGGAGATGGGTTGCTACAGTTTAGAATCAATGTAATTTATAGTTTTTCTAAAAAAATTAATACATATAAATGCATCCTGATGAAACAAAATATCAATTAAACAATATATGCTTAGAGAAAGTGAATATAATTGTCATGATATTATTGTTTCTAACCTTAATCTAACTATATTAATCTTTATCTTTTTTTATTTACAATATAATTTTCTTCATTCTTTATAGAATAATCTTTTTGAAGATGCAATTGTATCATTTTAACTCAAAATTTCAACAACCAACAAATATAAAAACCGATTACAACAATACAATTTGTACAAATATTATTTATATAATAACTGTTTAAAATAATGTGTATCTAAAATGCACCAATGGCATATATAATCCTCCTTTCTTACTAACAATTAACTTAATTAGTTACTCCAACAACTTATTTCACTTTAATAACACTAACGAAATATATATTATTAACAACAATTTATAATTTCAGCAAATTTATAATCAGGCCTATTATAAGCAATGAAAAATTAATTTGATTAAGCTAACACATAGGATTTAGTTTTGTTTCTTATTATCTTGTAATATGCAGCAAACTATCCTTAAATTAATTTGGTTTAACTAATTATAACTTTATGTGTTTGGGCCTTATTCACATCCTGGCTAAGTACTAACCATAAATGGCTTGTGGGCTTGGGAAACACATTGGGCTGGCCCTTAGTAAACCCAACCTTGATGTCATAAAGAACAATTAGGGCACATGAAAAATAAGGGAAGAAGAAGTAGGGTCACGCAAATTTTACTTTCAGTTGTTTACAACTTTCACTCAATTCCCTTCTCATTCTTGATTCTTTTACCTATAACTCTCTTTTCAAACTTGAATCAGGTAAATAACTTGGAACACTTGAAGATTCCTCTCACTCATATTCTATCAGCTACCAATGATTTTTCAGAAACATACGAAATTGGAAATCTCAATTACGTTCAGTTCTACCGAGCAGAATTGGAGCATTATGATAAAGAAAATCATTCGTCAAAGAGACAAAACACTGTAATTATAAAACGCTATCCTTCTAATAGACGTCACGAGTATCCCAACATAGTCAGTGTGCTTGGAGAAGAACAGTTTCTTACAGAAATCGAAATTCTTTACGGTGGAGTTAAGCATCCCAACATAGTCAGTCTGCTTGGATTTTGTGTTGAAGATTCAGAGATGATCCTTGTCATTGACAATTTTTCAAATCGATTCCTTGATGATTATTTGGGAAACCTCAAAGACAAACGTATTTTGACTTGGGAAAAACGTTTGAAAATTTGCCTTGATGTTGCACACGGGTTACATTATATTCACTCTCAGATGGAAGACCAAAAGATGATAATAAACCGTGATATATGTAGCTACAACATTGGATTGGACGAGAACTGGGGAGCAAAGATTGTTTACTTTGGCGACTCTGTATTATTGCCTCCAAATCAAGAAGACGAAGCTCTCTATCTCAACTGGATTGGCAGACCATATTACGTAGATCCAGAATACAAGAACACTGATAAGGTAAAAAGAGAATCAGATGTTTATGGTTTTGGAGTGGTCTTGTTTGAAATTCTATGTGGGAGATTAGCCGATGACCCAATATACCTTAAGGAGAGTGACATAGGGCTGGCCCATGTAGCAAGACGAAGCTTCAGCACAGGATCACTAGAAGAGTTGATAGATCCTATAATAAAGGAAGAAATTGGTGAAAACAATTTTGTTCTAAATAGAGGACCCAACAAGGATTCTTTGCACACGTTTATTACAATTGCACACCAATGTGTTGCGGAAACTCAAGACCAACGCCCAACAATGAAAGTCGTAGTCAATGAACTTGAGAAAGCATTATTATTTCAAGTAAGTCATTGTTCTAACTTCATAATTTGGATACCTATAAGTAAAATAGTTTGATGATTCACTATAAGTCTACAATATAAAAAAACAAATGTGGATTGGTTGATGAGGTTAGATTCAAACTAATAAAACATAAACTGTTGGGTTTACACTGCTAAAACTCCTTTCCATTGTCTAACATATTGCATTCAACCTCTTAAGTTTACTTTATAGGCATTATAGAGATTCTCAATCCTCCCTTTTAGACAATCAATTTAGGACTTTGCTGATATACTTATATAGAAGTATAAGAGAAATGATAAAAGTTCAATTTAAACCTTCCATGATATCACCAAATTACCAATTCATCATAATTTTATAGTTTTTACCATATTAAAAAAATTATCAATTTAGTTTTTATCAATATATGTATTTTACTTGGTGTGTCATGTTTAACAGACAAACAACAAGGACAACCCCAAACTGTTACTTGAAGACATAAAACAGGCGACACAAAACTTTCATAATGATAATCGGATCGGGGGAGGAGGATTTGGTGAAGTCTATAAAGGAAATCTTCAAGATGGTGATGGATTTAAAACCATTGTTGCAAAGCGATTGGATACGAGGTTTGGTCAAGGGGAACAACAATTCTTGAGTGAGCTACAAATTCTTTTGGATTATAAGCACGAGAATGTGATTGGTCTTGTAGGCTACTGTGATGAAAATGATGAAAAAGTCATTGTTTATGAGTATGCGTCAAGAGGAAGTCTTGATAGGTATTTGAATTATTCTTCTCTTACATGGGTGAAACGACTTAATATATGCATTGATGTTGCAAGGGCGTTAGATTTCCTACACGGAGGAGGTGGAAAACAAGCAAAGGTGATACATAGAGACATCAAATCTGATAACATATTACTAAACCACGATTGGAAAGCAAAACTTGCTGATTTTGGGCTTTCTTTAATAAGTCCATTAACTCATGAAACAGACTATGTCATCGATCATGCATGTGGCACACTAGGATACTTGGACCCGGGTTACAGAAAATCAGGATTCTTAACTATAGAATCTGATATTTATTCATTTGGTGTGGTATTATTTGAGATGTTGTGCGGGAGATCAACGTTTATAACCCACAAGCATGAGGGTCAGTATCTATCAGATTTCATTAGAAACAAATTTGATAAAGGAAAGCAAGATGAGGTAGTGTTCCAGCAAATAAGGGAACAGATGGAGCCAAAATCATTAACTACATTCCAAAAGATTGCCTATAGGTGCCTACATCATGAAAGAGAAGAAAGACCGACAACAAAAGAAGTTTTAATGCAACTTAAGAAAGCATTGGCATTACAAGTAAGTTATCTCAATTATAGGGGTGAGCAGTAAACCGAAATAACCGAACCGTAACGGAAATAACCGAGAAAACCGAACAAAAAAAAACCTAACCAAAACAAAAACTGACGGTTCTGTTTTCGGATTTTTAATAACCAAAAGGTTCAGTTTAGTTTTCGGATAACCATTTTCAAACTAGAAAACCGAACAGAACCGATAAGGTACAATAGTAGGCCTAGTCCATATAATTTTATGTTTAAGTTTAAATTGTTTAAGTGTTTAACCCATGCTAGTAGAAATTATTAATTTATTTTTGAATGTTAAGTATTTAGTATAAAAGTAAATGATATTCAAAGTATTATAAAAGAAAATGTCTTAATAAAAATTTTGAAGAAACATAAAAATAGATTAGATGGTTAGGTTTATGTGAATAATATTAATTAAAAATGTTAAATATAATAACTTAAATGTAAACATATAAGAAAGATTCTTAAATTTTAAATTATTTTTTTTTATTTTTTGAATCTTACATAATTTTGTTTCAAAAACTGAAATAACCGAAAAACCGAACTGAACCGATGGAAAAACCGAAACCGAACGGTTTAAGAAACAGAAAAATTACCGACATTTCGGTTTTGGTTTTGCCCAAAAACCAAATCGAACCGAAGCGTGCACACCCCTGCACAATTATATGAAACAGGTTCCTTTAAATACATTAGTATAAACCATAATTTTAACTCGTGTTTATTGTAAAAGCTTATCAATGGTAATTTCTAATACTATTAATCTTTTAACGACAAGAACAACACACATTTTAAAAATTGTATTTGTCTGGATATTTTAGTTCATTGTTTTTGCATTTTATATATGTTTTAGTTTTTTTATATTATTATGGTAAAATACTTGAATATTATGTCATATTTAAGTACTTATAAAACAACTGATGACCTAATAAATATGGTATGAAGATGCATATATACCAGATGTATTAAACTTACCGAGTTTTATACATTATGTGAACCTTTTACATGGTAAGTACCACAAAATTCATTCATATTTATTTAGTTAATTAAGGTTACTAAATTAAAAGAAATAGAAAGTCATGGATGGAGGCTGCTAGATCGTATATATATTTATGTATGTGTTGTTGCTCTTACATCTTATAAGATCTTGCCTTCTCTTTCATTTGTAACATGTTGTTTATACACTAATTTATACTTGATAACAGAACATGACATCTACAATGACCATGTTCGCTTCCTTACGAATCCCACTTGAAGATGTAGTAAAGGCCACAAACAACTTTCATGAGGATTACATTATCCAACACGATGGAATTAGTACCACATATAAAGGACGGCTCTTGTGGTCTGGAAAGGAGATGAAGATTGCTGCACGGAGGTTTGATTGTAAGCACGCGGAAGGAGACATCAAGTTCTTAAATGAAATTTCAGTGCTTTCGGATTTCAAGCATACAAATCTGGTCTCTATCATTGGGTTCTCTGATGAGAAAGATGAAAAGATCATCATAACCACGTATGAGGCCACTGGAAGTCTCGGGCAGTATATAAACAGTCCGAACCTTACATGGAAGCAAAGATTGAGGATATGTGTAGGTCTGGCTCAGGCATTGAGTTACCTCCATTACGACGAGGGACGTGATTATGGTATCATACATTGTAACATCACTAGCGACACAATTCTATTGGATGAGAATGGGGAAGCCAAGTTATCCGGTTTTGAATTTTCCATCAACCAATCAGTAAACAATAAGGACCATGTGTGCCCTTGTGAACACACTGGCACAATGGGGTGTGTGGACCCAGCGATTGAAAAGACGGGAGGTGTGACCCACAAATCGGACATTTACTCATTCGGTGTTGTTTTATTCGAAACATTGTGCATGAGGAAAGCATTAATTCAGAACGAGGCTGATAGGTCTCTAGCTCAGTTGGCCAAGTATCATTATGAAAAGGGAACTTTGCATGATATAATCCATCCTCATCTATTAAATCAAATATCGTCTCCGCAATCACTCCTCGTATACTCAAAGATAGCATATTCTTGCTTAAATGATGATCGAGCACACCGCCCAGATATGCACTATATTGTGGCTAAACTTGAGAAAGCATTGGAACTTCAGTTGCGTCATGAAAATATTGTAAGACCCTTTTTCTATTTTATTATCTATTTTTTGGTATTCATTATTCTTGGATGGTAATTTTTCTTTTGTTTCAGTATCTTTATTTTCTATTCTACTTGAAAGTAAGTCAAAATAGGATGGTAAAAGAATCCAAATTGAACGAAAAAACCGAAACATCAAGGATGGGTAGCATAGTTTTATTTTTTATGGGTTTGGACATGTATTGTATTAGGTGATACCGTCCAATTAACCGCATAGAATATGATATATGAATTTAAGAAACATAGTAAATAATATCTTTAAGTTGTTACAAACTTAAAATTACTAAAGAAATATAATTTTTGTTAGAAGTTTGTTTGAGTACACAATACTTTAATTCGATTTTTGGTGAGTTTATGATTGGATTATGGGCAATGGGTGTCCCAACGGGTAATTTTTACCACATGACCATACGAGGTATACTCAAGATGTGCGGGTACACCCTGTAGCCCATAGATAATGTATACATGTCTAATACCAAATATTAGACACATTTTATAATCGGGTATCAAATTGAGTTTACCAAAACCGACCCTTTACCATTCATAGTGAATCAGATGGAGTGGTTGGGTTAACGCATTGGTTATAAACTTTTTATGTATTTATCACCATGGCAATAATAATTTATACTTTAGAATTAACTTTTTTTATGTTTGAACTTTTTTGACTTGCTATCTATTTAAGCATGTTATTTTTAATTACTTAATTTATTAACAGTTTACTTAGGTAATTATTAATCTTTTATTATTATAGTACTTCTATTATTACCGGTCACTACCAGGTGTAGTTAAATTTTAATTTTGGTCTTTTATCTATACTCGGCTGTAACCCATTGAATGTTTGTTTCTTGTATAATTTTTATTTTTTTATTTCAACTTTTATTAATATTATAAAAACAGAGACGATTACAGACTAATGGCAGGTAGACAAGCAACAAGTTGCGCCGCTACCCCCTTCTGAATAGCAAACCCTACACTGCTAAACACAAAATTCTGCCTCTTAACATGCGCGGTGTTACTGCTTACCATTTGCTGAATCCGCTTGAGGAATCGCACCGCATCAGGGGCGAGAGCGCCATTTTTATTTTGGTTATCATTTCCCTTTGTTTGAAATAGAAAACAAAAAAAAATATTCAAGGCTTTGGTGTTCTTAAAAAACCCATGTTACATATGGATGCCTATTGTCGGAGAAAACCTCAATCATTGGTTTAAAAAAAACGGCAAGATTCTTAAACATCTAAGCAAATCACAGTTGGGTTTATGAAGAACACCATTTTTTATTATTATTATTCCAGAGGTGACAAAAACATCCAGGCTAGTTGTTTAAGATTGTGGGGTATGGAGCGACTTCGGTTGGGGCATTGCTCGACACGTGGCAAATGTGGGCTCCACCAGTTCACACCAAAAAAAGTGGGGTGTAGGAGTGGCGTGGCCAGGCCCATGTGGGTTTTTTTTAACGTTGACAAATATATAAAAATCACAACTTATATTAATGGGGAATTGGCCTGTAATAATCCCACCTAGACCTTATTGGCCATTAATAATCCCACCTCAGAATATTCCCCCCACCAGTCCCACCTTTCACCTATTTTTCCTACAATGGTCCCCGTTAAAAAAACTTAACGGAGTTAAGCTTTTTCCAAATTACAAACATATTTTTTAGGGCTTTTGATAAGGACGATAATACGAGTCCATTGATGTAAAACTTACTTCCAAATGGTGCTCCAAGTGACTTGATTTTGGTTAATTGGAAATTTAAACACCGGAATTGAAGCGTCGTTTTCATCGTTTGGAGCACCGTTTCGAGGCAAGTTTTACATCAATGGACTCGTATTGTCATTCTAATCAAAAGCCCTAAAAAATCTGTTTGTAATTTGGAAACAAGCTTAACTCCGTTAAGTTTTTTTAACGGGGGACTATTGTAGGAAAAATAGATGAAAGGTGGGACTAGTGGGGGAAATATTCTGAGGTGGGATTATTAATGGCCAATAAGGTATAGGTGAGATTATTAAGGCCAATTTCCCTATATTAATTAAAAAAAGTTACATAAAAGACAATTCTAAAATATAAAAAAACCTATTTAACAAATCGTAAAAAATAAAAAACCTACTTATTAAATCCTAAAAAATAAAAAAAAATCAACTTATTAAATCCTACAAAAAAAAAAAAAAAATACAAAGCACGGTAAATATTAAGGTGGAGAACCCACTTAAATTCCATTATTCCCGTCGTGCCTGTACTCGATCTTCGCGATCTCCACTCAATCGTCGTAGGTCAAGTCGCCCGCAGGGACACGGTCGAAGCAAACTTTAAACCAATCCAACCTCGGTTTGAGCTCACGCCATTTTTGTTGACACGCGCTTAAGTTGTGACGCGTGTTCTCGACGTGTTGTTGCTATAGTTGGAACGATCGGCCCCAATACGCGGTTTGACCGCGTTGTAGAGTACGTTGTGCGTCCACAATCGATGTCACTAGTGTTATTTCTTCTCTTCTGTCCAATGCACCATTTTCGACTTTTTAATTAAACTTTACTAAAACACATGATTTGGATTCCTTTTAGACTATCATTTAATATACATAATTTAATAGTATTTAAGTATTTTCTAATTCAAAATTTGTGTTTGGGTGTTATTTACAAACCGGGTAACTATAGAAAGTTTATGGGCTTGGTAAAACGAGTTGGACCATCTTCCAAGGCCCAGTTATGATGTCTTGATGGAAAACTAGGGCACGCGAAACACATGGAAACGGGAATCAGGGGTCGGCGCCAGACTCACTTTAGTTGAGGTTCTGGTCTGAAACAATTGAATCAGATAGCAACATTGGGTTGCTATACTTTGTACACAGCAGAACCCATTTTCCTTGTATAATTGTAGTAGTGGCTAACTGTCAATAGATTCTAATGTCCTCTTTAGTATTTCTAAAAGGAACATAATTTCTTCTCTATTTATATTCAGTTTTGTAACTCTCTTTTTCCCTTTGTCACATATTTGAAGAAAAGGAAGTTTGGACACTTGAAGATTCGTCTTGGTGATATTAAATTAGCAACAAATAATTTCTCAGAGACATACGCAATTGCATCTGTGGATGGCGAATGTACTTTGTACAGAGCAGAGCTCCATTGTTTTGATAAAGAAAATCCATCATCTGAAAAGGGGAAGAATAAAGGAGATCATCCCAAGGGACACAACATTGTGGTTATAAAACGGTACCCCTCTGGAAATGAGTGCTATGAAGTAGAAGAGTTTTTTACAGAAATTGAGATGCTTTCGAGTGTTGAGCATCCGAACATAGTCACTTTAATTGGATTCTGTATTGAAGATTCTGAGATGATCCTTGTCATTGAGAATGTGTCTAATGGATACCTTCGGAATTATTTGAGAAACGACAGTGATATGCGTATTTTGACATGGGAGAAGCGTCTGAAAATCTGCATTGAAGTTGCAAACGCATTGGAGCACCTTCACTCTGAGATGGAAGAGCAAAAGATGATAATACACCGTGATATATGTAGCTACAGCATTGGGTTGGACGAAAATTGGGGGGCAAAGATTGGTGACTTTTGGTGGTCTGTAATTTTGCCTCCAAATCAAGAAGACGAAGCTGTCTATATCAACTGGCGTGGCAGACCGGTCTACATAGATCCAGAGTATGAGAAGACTGATAAGTTAAAAAGAGAATCAGATGTATATAGTTTTGGAATAGTTTTGCTTGAAATTCTATGTGGGAGGGTAGCCAATGACCCAATTTACTTGAAGGAGAGTGACAAAGGGTTGGGCCCTGTGGCAAGACAAAGCTTCTGCACAGGAACTCTAGAGGACATGATAGATCCTATACTAAAGGAAGAAACCAGTGAAAACAAGGAGTCTTTACACACATTCATGAAAATTGCATATCAATGTGTGGCAAAAACTCAAGATCAACGTCCGACAATGAAAGTCGTTGTCAAGGAACTTGAGAAAGCATTATCATTTCAAGTAAGTCAACGTTCCAAAACATTAATCTTTTTATATGCATGCAAAATGCTTGTTAATAGTATTCATATGTACCATAGTATTTGTACTCAAATCATTACGTTTATATTGAAAAAACACCCTTCAATTTTTAACTTCTAGTGTTCTTGTCCTAAGCCCGTTCTTAACTATTGATGAAGTTATCAAAGTTTCTCTTTAAACTAACTCTTTTCCCTTAACTATTGATGAAGTTATTAATGCCCTGATGTAGCATCCCCCGGGGGCTGCTATTCTCTAATCACAATTTTAATATTCATTTGGCTTTCACATTGTCCCAGTTGAACTCAAAGGTTAAATCTGATTATGTGGAGAAGAGTCATGCTTCCATAGTTGAGACACAAGTAGTTGAGCTTTCCAATGAACCGAACAATATTAACATGACTGGCAAATCTGAAAATTTTGAAATTCATAACAAGGAAATTATGTAACATGACCAAACCGATGATCCAGATGAACCTGAACCTGACTGTTGTAAGTTTGCTATCTTTTAAATTTTTAAAATGATTTATCAAGTGGAGCCTAAGTTGGTTATTTCATTTTGGATTGTAGGCTTTAACCAGATCACTTGTATTTGGGCATTGGGACTAAGTGGGTTATTTGTCATATTAATAATCACTTGTTTGTGGGCTTAGATTAGTTGTTCTCATGGGCCTATCATATTGGATGTGGGATTCTACGCATCTGTGTAAGATTTGTGATAAGAAACAAAAACCGTTCCAGCTCAGGATGATGTATGTGATGATACCAGAGACTTTGGTGTTGTTGAGTTCAGCAAAGTATATACGCACTTGCTTCCGACTGTACTTCTCATTGGCCGCCCCAATGTTGGCAAATCCGCTTTGTTTAATCGGTTAGCTATTCTAATATATGTCTTTTACGGTTATATTATAGGTGAATTAGCTAGTCAGTCAGACATGCCGGGTAACTTGCCAAAACAAATTTTGGTAAAACGATAATTTTTTGGTATGGGTCAAAAAGGTTAGGTTGACCTGAACGTTCTTTTGCCAAAAAGGTTATTGTGTCAAGAATTATATACTTATCCAATAAAATGATTTAGGAGCCTTTCAACCTGTTTGGCCCGTTTTATTTTAAGCTACTCTTTTTTACCCATTTGACCTGTTAAATCGTCACCCAATTAAACCAATTGTAAGTCAGTGGATATGGTATTTAGTGTCAGTGGATATGGTATTTAGTTTTATTTATATACAATGTGTGTTTGTACCTACTAATCTCTTTTTATTGTATCTGATATCATTCATTAATCATTATATATGGTTGGTGTGGATATGGTATTTAGTTTGATTAGAAGAAGAGAGGCACTTGTGTACAACACTCCTAATGATAATGTGACTAGAGACATACGAGAAGGGATTGCGAAATTGGGTTATTTGCAATTTAAGGTGTTGGGTTCAGCCGGGTTAGAGGCCGAGGTTTCGTCTGGTTCTATTCTTGGTCGGACTGCAGAAATGACCGCAAATGTGTTGAGAAAGTGTAAAGTCTCACTATTTCTTATTGATGCAAGGTTAGTTTTATCTTCATCACTATATCTTTTTATGTGCACTAGTTTTTGACATAGAAACAAAATAAATTTGTTTTTATGTGATGACTAGAGACTGGTTGCAGCCCATGGATTTGGATGTTGGAAAGTGGCTAAAAAAGCATGCTCCGTGAATGAAGATTGTTAGGGTAATGAATACAGCTGAATCACTTGATGATGGTTTTGGGCCTGCTAGTGAAGTCGTGCGTACATTGGGATTTGGAGATCCTGTTGCTCTCTCTACAGAAACTGGTTTAGGGATGAATGATTTATATCAAGTTCTCAGGCCATTGTTTGAACAACAACATATGCTTCTTCAAACTGTACAAGGTACTGATGAAACTAATCAAGAGGAGTCAAAGCTACCACTGCAGTTAGCATTTGTGGGCCGGCCTAACGTTGGCAAGTCAACCTTGTTGAATGCAATTCTGTAGGAAGAGCGTGTTTTGGTGGGCCCAGAGGCAAGCTTAACAAGAGATTTGGTCAGAGTCGAGTTTAAATTTCAAGGAAGAACGATATACATGGTAATTTAAATTTCTAAAGTTGGTAAATTATCATTGATAGATTACTTTTGCATTTTATTATTATTATTATATTCCAAAATTTGGTTGTTTTTAGGTGGACACAGCAGGTTGGTTGCAGAGGACAAAGTCAGAGAAAGTTCAAGTAGTTAACATATAACTGTTGTTCAAGAGTACTTTTGAGTGTGTGCTGCGTGTGTTCTTGGGTCTGATCCAACACACGTAATCATTAACCGAAGGGTAGACTGTAGCTTCATCTTTTTGAACCACAGTGTCATAAATGATGCAGGCTAGAAAATGTCAGATGTTGCTGCATTTGACATCCCAGAGTTGACTTTTGACTTTTTATTCGATTGTAAAGTTTCAGTATCAGTTGGAGAGCTGTAGAGAGCACTAAAACAAACATGTACATATAAACAAACTAATTTGAAAATGGGTTTTCATGTTGTGTTTTATCTTTAACTGTTTAAGTGCTAATATCATCAACTAAGATTATGGGCATTGTTGACTTTTTGTTGTATAACTTGATGTTTTGAGCACTTTTTTCCAGCTTGTGTGCACCAAGATCCTCCTTTTCACTCAAAACTGAATCAGCTTCTTCATCAATGGATTCAGAAGCACCAAAATCCTCTTTTTTGGTCCAAATTGTGTCAGGTTCGTTCAGGCTTTCCTACAACTTCATGGGTGTGATCAATTGATTGTTTTTCTCAAACGGGGTCCCCAAGATCCTCCTTTTCAATCAAAACTGCAACGTGTTCGTCACAGCTTCTTCTTCGAACATGTTCTCTTTTGTGGTCTTTGTTAGCAGAAAGACACTTTTAGACACAGACTTGAGGTTCTTAACAAGATCTTTGAAGGAGGACTTTGATATGATGAGTGGGATCCCTGTTCGTATATTGCAACAAGCAGTTGTACCCAAGACGAAAAGCAGTTTTCTTTGTGCTCTCATATCTTAACCTAGTAGAATTCCAACTTTGACTGTGTAATTTATGTTGTTTTGGAGTGCTTTCCTGCATTGACTTCTCATGCTTCAAGTATTGTTGACATTTGACTGCATTGACTTCTAGTTGACTGAGGCGCAATTTCGGTCGTTTTCGCGTTCGTTACAACTTTCGTCGTAATTAAGCGAAAAACGCAACCGTACAGCCGAACGAACCGACATCCATGACATTTTTGAGCATAATTCAAGTTAAATATACTTTAACTTCATTATGGAGCTTAAAAATGGGCTTAACGGGTGTTAGAAGTGCCAAAACACGACGAAACAAGTTCAGGGACCAAAGCTGTCAAAAATGAAACTTTTGCCTTGCTGCAGCCTTTACGATCCTCAAACCTGGACATAATTTAGTCTCAATATGGTAACTTGCTAATAAAAAAAACCATAAAAACGATGACAACATGCTATATATACTCGGGCAACAGAAAGGTGTTTACAATTGCAACCGAACAAAACAACTTAATTTAAGGTTTCTCCTGCAAGATTGAACACATGCTACGTAACAAACATATTCAATCAGGTTCATACCAACTGCAAAAAAAAAAAAAAAAAAAAAAATTATTTACTATGAATTGAGACTTGAAATTTTGACTTTTTGGTGTATTTTGTTTATTGATTTCCAAAATAATCATATTTTCATGTTACAGTCAGACACTCAAAACGTACACCTAATTAATTATGTTATCAAAACAACTTCAAACATGGAAGCAGATAGAGAATATTTGTTCTAAATCCAGTCGTTCCTCTACTGTTGTTAGTAAATAGCACATAATTAATCCTATTGATAACAAACACCCCTCTATATATAATAGATACTAGTACTAGTTAATATAAATATTTGATGAAACATAAAAGCACAACTTTGGTAAAGGTAACTTTGGAGAAAAACTTGCGTTAGCAAGATAAAAGGTATGAATGTTAGTGAAGTTACTTTGAACTAATATATATTGAGATAAACATGTTGCAGATTCTATAACGTACTTAACAGCCACTGTTTTGTGCATGTGCTATGTTTGACACAAATCAGATAGATCCCGATGCTGCAAGAAGTAACTGCACAAGTCGAAGACAATAAAAATACAAGAAAGGCAACTATACATACAGGAATATAGAAATCAAAGAATACCTTCAAACCGAACTGAGCAGCGTATCCGAATGAAAAAAGTTAAGAGCATATCCAAAAGCAAAATATAGAATACTTAGCCTGCAAGCTTTTGGTTCTTACAGAACAGATTAGCTAAGAACCAGTTAGGGTGCATGCATTCAATGCGCACAAGTAAATAAGTTATGATTAAGAAATTGAAGATGTACTTACAAACAGTATCCGTCATCATTGTTACTTCAAAGTTCATGAGATCATCTTTAGCATTTTCGAAAGAAATGCTACACGTCTCGGGTAAGTCCGATTCACAGTTATATCTACAAGTAAAAACATGAAGGAACAAAGCAAAAGAGTAATCACTTTATAACAATATATCACAATATATAGTTATGTTACAACTTCAAACAACAAAAGGATACACAAAACACTATCTTGTACAGTCACTATCACATTGTCACTTCGGTTCCACGGTAGTAAGCACTATCAACATCCCACACATTTTTTTTTCATTGCAAATTATGTTTTAAGAGGCACCACACTATCGGTTCCACAGGGATAAGCACTAAGCACAGAATGAATTAATATAAGAAACTGCAAAAACTACTGTTCCAATGAAACATAGAGCTAGGAATCAATGGGTAGAGGGTCAAAGTCAACAGCAGTTGGAATAGTCAAAATCATATTGCTGCTAGCCAACATCTGATCTATGTGACAGGAAACCTTAATATTGATATGGTAAATTCAGGTTATAAGCAAAAGTCAACTAGGAAATCAAATTGGGCTTATTATTTGATTCACAAAAGTCTGGGTTATTCTTTTGTTAGACAAAATGCAAAGCATTGTGTCACCTGCCAGGTTGGCAATCCGAATTATAGGATGTTAATCCAGCTCAGTGATCCATGTGATGCATTACGCTGTGGCGATCTATGTGCTGTTAAAGCAAAAAGAGTCATCTATCAGCATGCGAACCCGCTCTGACCCAACCTGTTTTGACCCGAATCCATTTGACACGTTTTTCTAAGAGCTGCCCATTCAGAGACGAACCCAATTTGATACTTTACACAACTCAACCCAACCCAACACAACCCAACCCAACCCAACCTGTCCTGTTAGTTTTGACCTGTTACACAACCTGACCCAACCCACCATTTTCCAGTCATATTAATGACATTCTAAGACATGTAAAAATGAAATAGACCATTAAATACATATAAAATCAGTGCGAACAACTTGGAAATAGCATCCTCCAACTATTTTCTTAGATAATCGACATGTGACAAATCATAAAATTACGTAGAAACTGATTGAACAATAGTATGAAAATGGGTTTTCATGTTATGCCTTATCTTTAACTGTTTAAGTGATAATATCATCAACAATAACTGTGATATAAAAAAACAAAGAAATAAAAAGGTCGCAGAGGGCTGGTGTGTGTGGTCTGATCTTGGACATCCATACAGGCCCTATAGCGAAGTGATGAGGACAATGAAGGACGTGAAGATTGGTGAATGGAAGAATGCAGTGAGGTTGTTTGACGTAATGCCCAACACCACGCAGCAAGGTGTTTGTTGCAGACGACTGGGTCAACACAACCTGGTGTTGACCCGTTTAGCTAAACGTATTCACATAGTTGACACAAGACTAACGTAAACCCGTTTAGGCTTTAGACTAGTCACTAACCCGCATATTTTGTAATGGATTCGTATTGTGTTGTGTCAACAAATTGCTGCTCTTAATCTGAAAAACTAAAATGCAAATTTTGTTGAAAAGGTGAACCGAAGTTAGCAGCTAACTAGCCCAAAACTGAGTGATTCAGTTCATTTCAAGTCAAAATGAGTGGCTGCTCTACAAGCAAAAAAAAAAAACAGTAATCCAATTTTCATTAATAAAAAAAACAGTAGAAATGTGCCTTGTTTCTCTCTCCCACTATATCTAGGGATGTTCATCGGTTCGTATATCAGTTTATTGGGTTTAGAAACTTTTTCGGACCTAACTGATAACGAATCAGGAACTAGAAATGTGTCCAACCGAACCGAATTCAATTTCAACCGATTAAACCGGTTATTATTTGTTTTACTCGATTGGATAAGCCAGATTAGTGGAGCTGATAAGCAAACCAAAAACCGAACCGAATAAACCAAAAAGATTTCACGGATAATTCGTGCATCCCCTTATGTGTTAATATCAGATACAGCATATATACTATGTTTACATACCATATGACTCCTACAACATATCAGAATAATTGTTCAAACGTTGACCAAAACAACAATCATTAGTGTCTAACAATTTAACAAATCTGGAACTTACAACCCATTCACTGAAGAGAAATACAAATACAAATCGTCTTTTGATCTCAGATTTAAAGCAAACATTTAACACAAATTAAAATCAGTAAGAGATGGATCATCTAATATTCATCATCATCATCCTCCACATAGTATGCCTCCGGGTTAACCGGCTTGAACTTCTTTCCAACCATACTCACTCCGACATGCTCCTGTTGTTGATTATCATTATCGGGCTCAGCTTCATCGGATTCTCCCTTGTTACTCTGATCTCATTCAACAATGGGGGTGAATGTGGGCGCTTTTGCTTCACTAGCAACTTTGCTGGTGACTTCATTTGCAGACATGATATTGTGCACTTCACCTGAGCGCCCCGGTGGTTGACCAAAACTGGTTGAATTCAACCCACTGTCACTAAGTTGATTAGCTGACTTCATCGGTTGGCGTACATCTTCTTGTCCCGGAGGCACCAAGCTCTGACTAGTTGCGGTCAACTGAGGTTCGGAGCGTCCATTATGAACAGATGAGGCGGTCGAAGCTGTTGGCTCGGATGCGTAGCTGACGTGCTTCGTGGGATCGATGCTGGGTGAGCGTTCGAATGTAGCCGAGGGAGCTGGAGAGTAGCCGCTGTAACTCATTTTTAGCTGGAGAAGAAGGTTTTCCGGTGATGTGCAGTGTGATGAGTTTAGATAAGGTCAACTTAACGTGTTTCTTTTTAGAGTTAAATTCCCGGATAGTCCCTGTGGTTTGCCTTTTTCATCTTTAGTCCCTAACTTTCTAAAATTACAGTTATAGTCCCTAACTTTTCAATTTTTGTTTCCGGATAGTCCCTGTGCCTAACATCAACTAGTTTTCTCAGTTAAGAGAGTGTGAAATGACAAAAATACCATTTCCTTAATAAGGGTAAACCACAGGGATTATCCGGACATTTAATAAATAAAAAAAATAAAAGTTAATTAATTAGTCAAATTTCAAATGGACCCCACAACCTACCCCACCATCACCCTACCCCTGCCATCATCCTCTTCTTCACGAAAACCATCACCCACTTGCAAGTTTCATCAAATTCACATCCACAAAAACCAACAGCAAAAAATAGGACTGATACCATTTGTGATGCAGGCTATGAAGACACACAGGCTTCATAGCAGCTATCGCTCCCTATCCGCCAGCTACCATCTCCTGGACGGATCTGTAGCGGCAGAGGGTTCTTCACACCACCACACCAGGTCAGAGTTCAGCCACCCACGGGTGATCACTTGCAGCAAAGATCAGGGTTCGGTTACGATACCCAATCTATGAACTTTAAAAAGGAGTCCACTTCTTCAGCTATAAACACTTTTCATGCTTCAAAGCTCAAAAGCAATGCAGATGAAAGAGAAGAGTTATTTGGTTACTTTGTAATTGTATAAAATAGTTGTTTTTTTATAATTGTATGGTTATGTGCCAAAGGGTGCCATTAGACATCAAAACTTGGAGGTCGGTGATGAATTTAGTGAAGAAGATGATGATAGGGGTAGGGTGAGGGAGGGTTAGGTTGTGGGGCTCATTTGAAATTTGACTAATTAATTAATTTTTATTTTTTTATTTATTAAATGTTCGAATAGTCCCTGTGGTTTGCCCTTATTAAGGAAATGGTATTTTTGTCATTTCACACTCTATTAATTGAGAAAACTAACTGATGTTAGGCACAGGGACTATCCGGGAACGAAAATTGAAAAGTTAGGGACTATAGCTGTAATTTTAGAAAGTTAAAGACTAAAGGTGAAAAAATGGCAAACCACAGGGACTATCCGGGCATTTAACTCTTCTTTTTATATTGGAACAATTGAAGTATTTACAAGAAACTTCCTACATATTTATGTAATCGGTTTATTATGATATATAATAAGAGAAAACACCTTAGGGGTAGGGGTGGTTATCCCTCATCACCCATTTATCACTTACAACATCCAATCAATTTCCATCATGTCATCAACCATTATTCCATCACTCACAACACCCAACAATAAACCCTCACACCCCCACACATCCTTCCTTCCATCACGTGCAAATTTTATCACGGAAACAACAATTCACGCGTAGAAGTTTGTTAGTGGCAGTGGTTTGTTTGTTTCACGCGTTGAAGAAAAGTTTAACATGCAAAAAAGACACCGCCCTGGGGGGCTTTATAATGTACATAAATATTTTACTTGGTAAGTGGTGGATACATGCCATAATTTATAATAGAGTAAATTACAGGTTTTGTCCTTTATGTTTGTCCCAAATTTCAGACGTTGTCCTTTACCATTAAAATTGATGACTTTTGTCCTTAACGTTTCAAAATCTTGCACGTTATGTCTTCTAGGCCAAACCCAGTTAAATTTTTTTGGTTAAATTAGGATATTTTTGTAATTTTAGTAGGCAAATAAGATATTTTTGTAATTTTATCCATTTAATTAAAAAATATGTTAATTAAAAAGGCAAAAAATTAAAACATATTTAAAGTTAAAACCCTCTCTCCTCTCTCTATCACTCTCAGCCAACATCCATCACAGACACCACCACCACCACCTCTGGCGACCCCCTCTATCTTCGGTCTCTCTTTTTTTTCCTCTCTATCTCTCTCACTCAGTCATCATCCACCATAGACCAGATTTTTGGGGGTTTTTGAAAGAAAAAAAGGGGTTGGTGCCGTAAATTATCACCGGAGAGTTGAAACGGCGATTTCTCGTCAACCGTCACCAGAATCGTAACAACCATCCGATCGATGCGCTAATATTCCGGTTTCACATTCAATTTGATCCATCAAGTACCAAAAACTCAACAGATTGATTCAGAAAGTTGCGAAATCGACGCTGATTAGGGCTCCTGTGAGTTCCTCTTTCGATTGAACTATTTTGTTCGGTTTTTTTTTTTTGTTTTTTTTATCCGATCTTGTATGCTAATTACTTTAATATTATTAGTAGTTAACAGTTTTGCTGATTTGATGAGGTATTGATTAGGAATTTGGCATCTTGTTTGCGAAATTGATAAAAAAAAGTTTGGAAGTTTAGGGTTAGGGTTCATGATTTTTTTTGTAAGGTTGAATTGATGTTTCCATTTCAATTTTTAGGTTTGAGCTATCAATTTGATTTTCCCCTAATTTTAGCAATTTAACCCTAATTTAGTTTATTGTATTTGAAAGGCCTGACAATCCTGTCAAGTGTTGGCTGGGAGATTTGAAGATTGAAGATTCAACAGTGCAATGGCAGAATCTGATTTAGATGTAAGCAACTTTGGGGTTCAAGTTATGCATATATAATTTTTTGGTATGTTAGGGGTTTATTTTGTAAGTCTGCTTTGTTGTTTATGGTCACATTAATGTAGGAATATGAAGATTATGAAGATGATGTTGGTGAATATGAAGATGAGGGTGGTGAATATGAGGAAGAAGAGGAGGAAGAGGAGCGGTTGCCTACAAAGGAAGAGATGGAATATGTTGAATTGGTATTTAGATTTTTGATTTTTGGGGGGTTTTTGATGCAAGTAGCAGTGGAGGTGCAGGTGGAGGTGGTGGTGATGGAGGTTATATATATAGTTAAAATAATAATAATATTTTAAATTATTTTGTTTTATTTTTTAAATACTATTAAATAAATGGGGTAAAAAGACTAAAATGCCCTTGAGTGACCAGATTTAACCAAAAATTTTAACTGGGTTTAGCCTAAAGGACATAACGTGCAAGATTTTGAAACGTTAAGGACAAAAGTCATTAATTTTAAAGGTAAAGCACAGCGCCTGAAATTTGGGACAAATATAAAGGACAAAACTTGTAATTTACTCTTTATAATATTTTCTTCATCCTCTCAACACCCCTTAATTTTGTATTTCTTCTCCTCGAATAAGATTTCTACATTAGTGTCTTGCTAATTTCATGATGTGCATAAATATATTATGATTATGTCGCTTGAGATGTATGTTTATGGATGAAAAACCACCAATTTCATTAGTTTTTCTATGGATAGTCAATGAGCTCGCCGTTGAGACTCGAGAGGGGCTATTACCCGATGGTGTAACACCCCAAAAAACGGGTTTGGTAATCAAACCCCGTTAATAGTAAAAAAGGGTAAAATACGGTAGTGATAAAAATAAACCCAGTAAATATTAGGATCTAAATAAGTAAGCCTAATATTAACTAAAAAGTGAATCAAAGCTTTGGAGGAAATAAAGCTTATAAAAGACCTGAGGTAACGGGGTGTATGTAACACCCCTAAAATATAAATCCGATGTTGATATTAACGAGTTAAACTAACTAGTGATAAAACTAACCTAGTTAGATAAGAGTTCAGTGATAATAAATTAGAGTGTTAGAAACACCCAAAATAAAAACCTCATGAAAGTAGGAGGGTTAAAAGTGCCAAGTATGAAACAAGTTTTATTAAAAACAAATAAAAGAAAAATCCAACACACAAACTGGTGTGTGGATCGACCAGAACACAGAAGGGGGCGACCAGGTTTCTTCAAAACCCTAACTCACCCAAAAATTCACAAATTGAAGGTCAAGATCAATTCCAAAACGAAATCCTAGCCTAGATTGGTGATCTCCATTGCAAGGGGGTCATAAGGTATGTGAAATCTGATAGAAAATCTCTACTTGAAATTCTGATAAACTTAGAGAATTCAGAAATTGTTGATGCATGATTGTTATATGGATGAAATAGGAACATAGTAGTGTCTAGGAGTAAACCCTAGACAAGTATATATTAAAATCATGCTTAGCTCAAGTAGATTCAGATTTTTGTTGATACTAAATTCATGTATGAGATGTTTTTAGGGTTTTGATTGCTAAAAATAGTGTTATGATGTCAAGAACATGCTTAAATTGAAAGCTGAATTCAAACAGCTCCTGATCAGAATTTACAGCCGACTTGTATTGGCTGTAACCTGAACAAAACGTGACAAAAACATGTGTATCTTGAGTCTAAAATGTAATTCCAGGAAATATCTTTAAAACCCCACTGGAATCGCATTTTTTCGACGAAAATTGAGCTTTTTATGAATTTTTCCGTATCGAAGGTTCAAGTTGCGTTTTCTGGCAGAATTTGCAGCCTATTACGAATGTTATAGCTCAATATAGGAACTTAGTTATGACCTCAAATTTTTACTGTAGATATTTTTAAGTAATTAAAAGAATCGCCATTTGGAATTTCGTCAATCGGATAAATGAGGAATTTTAAATGAATTTTTCCGTAAGCTACAGTCAGAAGTGATGAATCTGATTGCAGCTTAGTAAATGAATTTTTAAAAATTTTTGGTAAAGAGTTAGATCTTGAAATTTTAACACAAGGCCTAGCCCTCCGAGAGGTACGCCACATAAAAAAATCATAATTTTTGAAGACTTATAAACAGGTTAAACAAGTCACCAAAAACAACCTATTTTCAGTGATACAAAACTTGATTGTTGATGTTATAAATCATGCTCACAATGTTCATATGTTGAAATTATGAATCAAACGCGTAATTTCCTAGTTCGACTAATTATGTGTGATGTAGGGTAATACAAATTTTAATTAGGAAGTCGATTTAGCTTATATGCACATATCATATAATTAATGGGTAGTTAACTTTTGAAAAGTTAAACTAACCATGGACGGAGTCGAATAGTAGTTCTGACATAGAAAATACGTAAGGTGAAATAGTCATGGTTATAATGACTAATCTAACCACCTTGTGAATTATGATGATAGTTTGACTCTTGACAAGCTAGATGGATGCTTGGGAATGAAGCGGGTCAAACGGAGCAAGTACGAAAAGGAAAGCGTAATTTGGATGCGAGGTAAGTTAAGCTTACGCCTTTTTATTCTTACTACCAAATACTTATAATGCAAGTCAGAATAAGTGAGAATGGAAAGAAACCATACATTATGGTAAAAAGGGTAAAAACGGTAAAATGATAACCCGAACATGGGTTAACGTATAAATAAAAAGGATTTGAAAGGACACCAGTTGGCGTAAGTCAAAATGGGTCAAACAAAGCAAGAAACGACCTTTAAACAAGATGAATTTAAAGAGTAAATCGGAATAGGTTTAAGGGATGAAATGGTAATTAAATACCATCTCATAATTATAATTGGTCATTTTGACTAAACGGTTAAAATGGTGTTGTAACACCATTTGACAATAATATCTTATGATCGCGTGTTGAGTTTTGTAATCGCAGAAATTTAACACATGGCTCGCGTTGCTAGTTGACTAGTAATTAATAGCGAAAGGTATTTTAACGGGTAAATCTTATGACCCGAGCCAGGTACGCATGTTTAGAATTATACTTAAAAAGCGATATTTTGGTCAAATATTAGCGAAAGTCCTTCGTAGTGAATAAGGGACTAAAATTGACTAAAAAGCCCTCGATGGGTAAATTAGGCGAACAACCCATAAAGGTTGTTTAGTAACCTGCATTTGATTATGGAATCATTAAATTTGAATTAAAGTTATAGGTATGCACCTTCGTGGGTCAAATGCCTAAAAATGGGTCAATTGCGTAATATGACCAACCGAAAGGTAAAATTTGGGAAAATTGGTTAATTATGTTAAATCCACCACAAAAATTAATTGTGGTGGAATGTAAGTAGTTATCCTAATATGAGAATGCAAAGTGTGAAATGAGATGAGCAAGTTAGATGCTTAAATGTATGAAAACTTCTAAACGGGTCAAAATAAAGTAGGTGGTAAAATGTTGGTTTAAGTGTAATAAAGAAAAACGTAAACCGGGTAACGGGAGCGTAAACTATATGAATAATGGATCCGGGTAATGGATCATAGCTTAGATATGTTAAGAAACGAACCCCAAGCGATTAAAATGAGTTTGGATAGCTTTGGATGTAAATTGAGTGAAAAATAAATGTGCAGAGTTGACATGGCCGGGTGAACATTTGACACGGCCGGGTGAAGGGGCTGTGAAAAATACATGTTTAGCTGACACGGCCGGGTGAACATTTGACACGGCCGGGTGAAGGGGCTGAAAAATAATAATAATAATAATAATAATAATAATAATAATAATAATAATTTCTTGTGTTCATTTATTTTGTTCAAATGCTTTGATTTCTAATATGCGATGCCAGAGGACGATCAAGCTCGTTAAAGAATCGAACACAATCAAGATTCAAGCTTCCGCGAAATGATTCGTCGTCACGTTTTTAAACGGCGAATTCTCTATGAAATGTTGAATTGTGTTATTTCTTAAAGTTTTTAAGAAATGCATATTTTTGTAATGTATGTGTAAACATATTTAAATAATTATAATCGAAATTTATATAAAAATCGTATAAATGGACTAAGGGTCTTACAAGTTGGTAATCAGAGCTCAAGGTTAAAAGAATAAAGTGTTCGGTTCGAGGCTTGATCGCAAATCCGGTAAGTACATGTATGTTAATAGTTTAGCATGCTAAAGTGTTGTAAACAACACATAGGGCTATCGTGTGATACACGTTACCTCAATTAAATGATAAATATAGTTGACAAAATTGCGCGCGTTGACGCGTATAGTAGAAAAGCCTTGTATTATAATACGGGCGATTATTGAAGTTGATGTTACTAATTCTTGTAAATGTTTTAATTGAAGGACACCCGCATCTGAAGATAGCAAGAGTTTAACAAATTGCGGATATGACGGTGGAACGGTCCGAGGTATGACAAGCAGAGCATACTCATCAAGGACCTAAATCGCGTGACGATCGCGAACAAGGTTAACGACATAGAAAGCCCGTTAGGGCAAGCATTTACAGGTGCGCATTTTAAATTATTACGTGAATAGTAATATGCAACAAATACGTAGAGATTGAAAGTTGCATATGTAGATTAAAAACTTGGAAAAACCCGAATAGAAAATCTATCCGGGATATTGCTTCCAAGAGAAACAAATAGAGGCATTACTTACATGGGGTGTAATGTGAAAATTATAAAAAGGTCATATATACCAGGTACTGATCGCTTACTCTGGCCAAGTAAGTGGTGAGCACGTCGTACCATGAACTTTTTATGATGGACATGCTTACATCCGATGTAGTAAGGACGGGGTGAGTGGGACAAATTAAAAAGTACCCAAATGAATCAAATGAGCAAAATATTTGATAATAATGTAAACGCACAGCCGGGTGACGAAAGCGTATTACGTTAGGATAATGAGCCCGAGTGAAGGGACAAAGATTAATGTAAAATGATTAAGATATGCATTGGGAGGGGGTGTACTTACACTTGAACCCGGAGAATGCAAACATGTAAAATGATTAAGATATGCATTGAGAGGGGGTGTACTTACACTCGAACCCGGAGAATACAAACATGTAAAATGATTAAGATATGCATTGGGAGGGGGTGTACTTACACTCGAACCCGGAAAATACAAATATGTAAAATGATTAAGATATCCATTGGGAGGGGGTGTACTTACACTCGAACCCGGAGAATGCAAATATGTCTCTTAATGGGCCGTTTTTGTAAAACGTCAAACTTGAGGACAAAGTCGGAATATAAAAGTGAAGCGAAGTCTTAATGCATACCGGAATGGTTGCAATAACAACGACTTCGGTAAAACACCCGGTTGATGGGTAAGGATTTAAACACATGCGTAGACCGAGAAACGGAAACTCGGATGGAAAGTTAAAAGACTCGGGTTTTGAGTCAAGACTAAAAGACGACAAGATGATGTAAATAGAAATTTTGATAAATTATGTTCAATTATTTTAAAGTTGAATGGGTCGAACAAAGAATGAAGTTTGATAGCCATAAATGATAAAATTTTACATGAATAAGTCAAACGGGTTGAATATAATATAATGCCGGATGGCGTGAGTAAGCGTAAACGGGATAACGGTAGCGTCAAAAGCAAAAGAATAATGAGCCCGGTAATGGGACATAATCAAATACGAATATATGTAAACTGGATAATGGTGAGCATAAGATGAACCGACGCACAAATGACGTGAGAAATCATAAAGTCGGAAAAATTGTCCGAAAGAAAACAAATGTAGCCTTATACTACGGTCAAGGTCAAAGGAAATTCCAAGACGAAAATAAATGATTTTGAACATAAATGTGACAACTCGTATTTCAGAACCTCTCTTTGTGTTTAATGTAACGTATGTGGACACTATGTGATTATGTGAACTTTGATGATTAATGAAATGTTATGTTGTTATGTTATGTGCAGGTATGTATGTAACCCGGATCGCACATGTCACACCCCTATTTTCCACGTGTCACCGGTGGGCCCGGTGGGGAGTATAGTGACGTAGTTGGTATCATCATAGACAAACAACACAATATATAAATGCACAGCGGAAGCAAAGATAGATTCATTTCAACTTTAAATAAAAATGTAATATTAAATATCACGAGTAGTTGAAACGGATCCACAGGCGGATCAAAATAAAATAAGATATTGTTCAACAGTTTATTGTCGTCCAAGCTTGCGAGACTTATTGTGGACGCTCTAGAAGACAGCCGGCCTATTACGTTGAGTACCTGCACTTAACCTTTTGGGAAAAATACGTCAGTTTACACTGGTAAATACAATTTAACTGACTCATTTTGAAAAGAGTTGAAAATTGATTTGAATGCACGTGGCACAAAATATTTTTATAACTTGGGATAATTATGCATTATAATCTTGTAAGGGATTTACATGTTACTCCGCGTTCAGTAGCCCGATCCATAGACCGGGTTAAAGATTAATAGACACACCACAATTATTGAGTTATACACTGACGGGTGTACGCCTACACCCCGTGCTCAGGTCGTGGCTATCTCGTAAGATAATGCCAAGGATATCCGGGACATGGTCATTAACCCCCCAAAGGCTTCAAGTAAACAATACACGTTTAAAACATAGCATATCAATAAATTTAACCACAATTGGATTAAAGAATTCAATGCCGGACCAAGCGGTATTCTATATACCGTACCCCAAGCCCGTATAGGGAAAATAAGTCAAAAAGTATTTACCTGAGTAAAGTATAGTTCACGATAAGCAAGTGAAGGTAGCTTTTACCGGGGCTCCTAATCTGGAACGAAGGTTTATAATAACCTATTAGATTTCTAACGGGTCTTTATTTAAGCTTAAGCTTAGACCGGTTAGTTTTTAAGGACGAAACGGTTCAAACGCACGATTAAGCGAAGACCGGATAGAATGTGATTTAGACCCGACAAGTTTGAATACTTGTATAATATGGGTATACTAATTACATTCTGGATTTTGAGACAAAAATGATAATGTTTGACCCGTCTCGGTCAATTTATGCAAACTAGTTACATAAACCGAACCGAACGCGAAAAGAGCGTTACGGGTATCCGTAAGAGTCATATGCAAGTTCCCTGAGATAATATGCTCTAAGTATGTCATAATATCAGTAAGTTATTTTCTATTATGCCCCAAACGGATTTAAACACAAATTAGGCCTCATAAGGGCATTTTGGTCATTTAAAAGATTATAAAAGAGTTTATTTGTAAATCTGAGTTACAAGTCTGGTTTATACAGAAAATATACTTAATTTAATATGTTATAACAGTAGGGTATGACCCATATGTGAAATTTATCATTTAAAACCAAACAATGCTCATTAGGGGTGTTGATGCACTTTGTGTGGACGCGACTCGGCTCGGTTCGACTCGGCCTTGAAGACTTGAAGACACGAAGATCGAGACAAAGCTACAGCCAAGGGGGAGTTTGTTGGTGCACTTGTGTCTGTACTTTGTCTGTATTTCGTCATGATACAAAACGATGTCTTTAATATAAGGTTGATGTAAGTTTGACCAAGTCAACCATCCTCCTGGTTTGACTTGACCAAACAGTTAGAAAAATGTTGTAAGATATGTGGGTCGAAGGATGTGTCATCGAAGGATTGTTTTATATCCTTCGATGAGCTCGAAAGATGGACCTCGATAGATGAGTTCGAAACATAACCTTCGATGGATGAACTCGAAGGATAGACCACGAAGGATATCATCCTTCGTGGTGAATGTGATCTTTCGATGGGCTTTCTGGTCGACAGATGATCTTTCGATCAATCTGTCTGATCCTTCGACCAGACAATCTGTGTCGGGTATAAATACCCATGTTGTGTGTTCAGTTCATAAGAGAGTGCAGAGATTAGGCAAGAGAAACAGAGAGAGCATTCTGTTGAGAGCACACACACGAGAGAACTTTGAGAGTTTGCAGAATACATCTGTGAACATTGGACTTGTAACCGAACCTTTCATACGCATTAATACAAGTGGTGTTAATCGTTGAATGTTGTGTGTTGTGTTTGTGCTTGTTCTCGCATAAAGTCTCGGTTGCATGCTAGCTTGGATTCCGCACTCGCTAGTGTGTTTGATATAACAAGGATAAGGTTTTATCTCATCCTCGAGAGGGACCTACAAGTGGTATCAGAGCCTTGGCTCTTCTCCTTGTTAAAACCGAGTGTTTTCGGGCTGTTTTCGGGTTTTAAAGTTCATATTTTCTGGAAACCTTGCTGTTTTTGCTGTTTGTTCTTATAAAAACCTTGTCACTTTTCATTATCACATGTTAAAAATGGGTTTTTAGTGAAGTTTCAAGCAAAATCGGGTTTCGGTTTGTTGTCGGTTTGCAGAAATATTCATATTTCTGGGTTTGTTCTTCATTGTGTTCTTGATAGTTTACACATTTGATCTTAAAATTTGAATATTGAAACTTGTTTGTGCTTTGGAAGTTGTGAACTAATTAAAATATTGGGATCATTACCCGGTTGGTGAAAGACCTGCATATTCAGACCTGCAAGATATGGTCTGAACATACTTTCTGCCGAAAGTTCTCACCAACCCGTCAACTTTTCACCAAACTGTCTCATTTGTCAACTGTGTCAGAGCTAGTTCGAAAGATATCCTTCGAAGTCGAAAGATCATCTTTCGACCAAAGGAGGTTCGACAGATAGTTATCCTTCGAGCATCCTTCGAAGTGTGAGACTTATCTTTCGTTCCAAGGAATATTTTCGAAACATTCATCTTTCGGTCTTCTGCTCATTTTCGAAAGACTAGGATCCTTCGATTGGGGAGTCTTTCGAAGTCATCTTTCGTGTTCATCTTTCGGTCTACAGTCCTTTCTCGAAAGATAAGGATCCTTCGTTTGGAGAATCTTTCGAAAAACATTGTTCGACACTCAACAGTGATCTTTCGAACACTGTTGATCCTTCGAACAAGCTTTGATCTTTCGATCCTTGTCTGTTTAAGTTTAACAGGTTGTGCTTTTCAGGTCTTTCGACTCTTGATCCTTCGGCTGGTTGTTATCCTTCGAAATATTAATATAGTTTGTGAAAATTAAATTTTTAAAAGAAAAACTTGTTTTTCAAATTTTTAAATCAATTTTCACTTAATATATTAATTTTTATAAAATGGGAACAAACGGTCAGTGGGATCCATCCGCGTGGACTCTAACTCCACAATCATCAGCTACACAATCATCAGCTACGCAATCTGCGTCAGATTTCAGCAAAGCATGGATGCAGGCTATTGCCCCACCTCAAGCAGCAATGATAACTGCAAATCAATGGGCATTGGTCACAAATCAAAGCAACAGCATTCAATCTATGATGCAGAACGACAGTGAGACTGGTACAAGCACAAAGCCGCCAAAGTTAAATCATATCAATGATTGGGGATGGTGGAAAGAAAGGCTGAGAACTTATGTTCAGGGGCAAGGTCAAGATCTATGGATGTGCTTCTTCACCGCATTTGACCATGAGTTGGAAGTTGCAGGATCTAATCCAGAAACTTACAGCACTATGTCTGATGATGATAAGAAGAAATTTGAGTTAGAAAAGAAGGCATTCATGATTCTCACACAAGCTCTTCACAAAGACATTTACCACCAGTTTGTTTACTGCACGACTACTAAAAGCTTGTGGGATATGCTCACGTTAAGATGTGAAGGAAATGCTCAATCTAGAAAGATCAAGCAAGAATTACTGAAGAAAGAGTTTGAAGGTTTCACGTGTATGGAGAATGAGACTTTGGCAGAGTTATCTACAAGGTTTCATCACTTGTTGAGCGAGATGTTTGGTTTTAGAGTCACTGCCACTCCACAAGAAATGGTGAAGAGATTCGCTGATAGCTTACCAGCAAAGTGGAGCAGTTATCTTGAAATTCTCAAAGAAAATGGTGTTCTAGACACAATCAACGTTTATGAGTTGATTCAAAAGCTGGAGAACAAGGATGTAGAAGAAAAGCTTAAGGCAAAAAGAACACTAACTCCTCAAAATCCAGAGATGTATTTTGGGATTGCAGGAGGTATCAGTGGAGAAAGACCAGCCTCTCAACATGCGAAGCTTCAAACAGCCTTCATCTCAAACACCGGACCTTCAACAACAGATCAGTTTGATCCTTCAGCTTACACGATGTTTTCAAGACCGAATGTGCAACCGACAGCTCAGCAGCAACAACCACAACAACAAGGGTTCTATGGAAGCTCTTCAAACATTCAAGCCACTTCGAATCCGAACACAGTCAGATTAGACACTTCCAACTTTTCCAAAGTCAGTGTCGAAGTAGCCAAGGAGCATATGGAGATGTTGAACACCTTGGTTAGTGCTTATTGTGGATTAGTCGCAGGTCAGATTGGGAATATCAATCTAACCAATGAAGATTATCAGCAAGTGGATAAGGAAGAGTTTGAAATGATGGATATCAAATGGGCTCTTGCTAGTGCGATTCGAAGAGCAAAGGAGTTTATGGAAAGGACGGGGAGAACCAACTTGGAAAGCAAGAAAGACACCAAGTATGGGTTCGACAAGCAAGCTGTAACGTGCTTTAACTGTGGTGAACGGGGTCATTTCAAAAGGGAATGCACAAGATCAGCTCAGCACGGAAACCAAAATCCTTTCAGAAATCAAGGCAACCAGCAGAACCAGAACAGGAACAATGTTCGTTCAATGATACCTGTCAACAACCAAAGCCAAGCAGGGCCATCAAATGCCGGCCGGGCACTTGTGGTTCAAGTTGATGAAGGTTGTGATTGGTCGCTTCAGTTTGGAGATGATGCTCCACATGGAACAGCATGTTTTGCTGAAGTTGTAAAGGATTTAAAGCACGCCAGTGGTGGAGAATCTTCCACAAATGGTGGTGACTCTTCTGAGGATGAAAATTCTTCTGGTTATAGTGGAAGCTCAGATGAAGAATCCTCCACTTCAGGCAATGATCATGATGAGCGTTTGGAAGAAGCTGCAGCAGGAACTGAAAGAAGATCTATTTTGGTGGATCAAGCTGCTTATTCTTCGTCTTCTCTCCATTCAGCCTTTATGGCGAATGTCGACAGTTCATCAGGTCAGGTATGTGTCGATGAACCCATTGCTGCTAATTGTGATAACTGTGATAGTTTACGTGTTAAAAATGCTGATTTGGAGACAAACATGTCTGAGTTGCAAGACAAACATGATGCTTTACAAGCTAGTTTGTTTGACTTGCAAGACAAGCATGTTTCATTGAACGATGAGTGTTGTGAATTGCAAAGCAAACACGAGGCTTTGCAAGAGAAATATGAAATCACACACAAACACAATCAAGAGTTGATTGTAGATCTGTCTAAAGCAACTGAAGCTAACTTGTGTTTAACCAGAAATGAAAAGGAATTTAAAGCTACAATTGCGTCATTAAAACATGATGTTTCAGAATTACAAAAGGCTGTTTTGCGAAAACAACATGCTAACAATAATCTTATTGACACAATTGAAAAGCAAATGGTAGAGTTAGCAACAGCTCGATGTGAATGTGAAACAATTAAGCAGAAACTGGAAAGCTATTCCAATTCCCGCTTTGTATTGGATCACATCATTGACGTTCAAGAGAGGAAGAAAAAGGGGGATAAACCATGTATTGGATTCAAATCATGTCCTCCCCCAATGAATCACAATTACTCTAAATCGCCTGATGACGAGGATATGCCCCGTTTTGAACCTACTGTGCCACTCGGTCTAGATGACTTTGCAGCAGGCCTTGGGTTCACAACTGGTACATCATCCTCGGGTCAATCAGAATCTGAGAATGTGACAGAGTCATCATGTGTTAAGGAACAGAGTCCTCCCATTGTTGAGGATGCTGATTCTTCGGATGATGAATCTGAAGAAATTGTGAAACAACAGTCTAACTCGGTTACAACAGATATTCCAATCGAGAATCACATCCTGTGTGATCCACCAGTGGAACCGAGTAAGACTGAAATGTCAAAACCAATGGAGTCCCTTGTTTCTAGCAGTAAAGAGAATAACTTGTTGTACACGCTCAAAGGAGATGACAAAATCTACTCTAACAAAGATTTTCCAATTAAAAATGTAAATCAAGATTTAATTGAGCAAGTTTTTGAAGGATGTACTGATAAGTTTTTGGGAAACAAAAGTGGTGAAGTTACCGTCACTCAATGTGATCCACTTCCGTGGGAACAAATTAGAAAACAATACGGAAACCAAAAACCACCAGTTGAGCGAAAACAACAAGTCAACTCTGGAAAGGGAAAGGTACAGGGAAAGAAGGCTCAGAACAAGAATGTTCAAGCACCTAAGGTTCAACAACAATGGGTGCAAAACAAAAGAGCTCCTGTTAAGAAAAGAGAACCGAAAGTGAACTTTGTTGGATCCACGGGTTCAGACAAACTTGAAACATTTCAGGATAAATCTAACATTGATTTCATAAAACAAGTTAAAATTTTAAAACGAAATGATCAAAATAATTACACCCAACACACCAACGGATGTGATTTAGGTCCAAGCACATCTAGATCACAAAGTTCATGGTCTGGTTCTCCGTCTGGTCATCAACATGTTTCTCCGAGGTTTGTAGAGCGGAGAATGTGCTTTGAGTGTGGCACAATTGGGCATATTGTAAGATACTGCCCATACCTGCAAAAGTTGAAGGCAGAAACAAGTGCTCCCCAAGAAACCAATTACCAAAAACGATCTTTTTCCCCGAAACAAGACCCACGTGTCTTGAAAGAAAGGGAAAAGAAGTTAAAACAAAAGAATCAAAAGGTAATTGAAAAGGCCTTAAAATCAGAGGTCAAAGAAGAAAAACCTGTTCAAGCAAAACCTAAAACTGTGAAACCAGTAAATGCTAAAACAATTAATACAAATACTGGTAAAGGACAAACTGCTTGGAAACAAAAACAGGTAATTCAGTCAGGGGGAGCACCACAGGTTCTTTTTCCTAATCATCAAGTGATTGAGATCACTTTTCTTGATGATCAAGGACGACCCAAGTCCACAAAGGCTTGGGTCCCTCTCTCCAACTAATGTTTGAGTGAGTGTGTAGGATATTCCAGGAGGAACTTTCGATAGTCGTAAGATTGTTGATAGTGGAGCATCCTTGCACAAATAGGCAACAGAAGAAATTGCTGCCTTTGATGGAGAGAAAAAGGAAAGGGAAACAGAGATTGAAAATCTGTTGAAAGAGATTGAAAAGCTTCGACAAAATGAAAATCAATTTAAAATGTGAATGTTCAAGGCTTTGATCGGGTCCCCGGGATAGATTCAAATCGAAAAGTACGCGACTGCAGCACGTCAGAAGTTCAAAATCGACAAGATGAACGTGCAGTGTACATTTCTTCGTGGTGTGATTGAAGAAAATGTGTTTGTTGAACAAACCAACCGGGTGTGCGGATGCCTTGGCATGGATTGAACAACCGCACACTACTTCTCAAAGAGAAAGACAAAGACCTTCGCTGGTGCAATGTGGAAGACCAGCCGGACCCAAAGGTTTATGATCTTGTTGCTGTGAAGGGATTTCAGTAGCTACAAATCGACTTTGAAATCCACACCGGGTGGATATCCAGTTTGGGAGAGCTCTCAGATTCCTTGCAATGCACGATGCAGTTGCAGGATACGGTTTTAAAATTTCTAATCTCTCCTATACTTGTCGATATTTAAGCTGCTTTGTGAATTATTATCTCGTACAGCACTCTTTGGCCAGACAATGTTGTCATGGTCCGCACCACTTACCGACGTGCCAACTGATTTTTCCAAAATTTGCTAAATCATTTCTGATTCAAAATTAATTTTGGTAAACGGCATTGAGGTAAAACATGAGTTAACCAACATCGGAAAATCATTTTTGTAAATACCTTTGTGTTTTTAAATTTATGTTAGTTTGTTGATTTTAGGGGGAGTAAATCCAACCAAAATTTGAAAAATCCAAAAACATCGGAAAATTTCAAAAACACAAAAACAATAGAAAAACAAAAATGAGTTTCCTGGCGAGCAAAAGAGAAAATGATAGTACATCAGTGGTCTGTCTAAACCTCTTTAAACCTTATATGAAAAACGATAAGTAGCTCTATATAAGATGTATCGGTAGGCTCACAATCATTTTAAAGTGTGCAGGGTGATATAAACTTAAATCGACTGAAGACCTGGGTGGGAACCATTCATTGGCATATGGTCTTGGTACCGAAATTTCGTTTGAGAGATTGCCGAGGTTCTGAAATATTCGGTCTTTATGCTGCTTATCATCTGGGTATCATGGTTGTATCTTTTACCGAAAAATAACGGGGACGCAAGTCTAGATCTTCCATGATACTATACATACGTGTACATATTGCATACGACCTCAATAAGTGATCAACAATCACATGTCCAAACAAATAAGTGATAAAATATCACAGATTCTTTCCGGGAGTCAAGTTCGTCTCTCTGCTGTACGAAAGTACTGACCTGTTCACGGACTTGCTCCTGTGCCCTCATGCATCGAAAATCAAGTTCCTCATCAATAAGTGATTCTATCACATAGGGCTTGTTTTCAATCAAAATAAGTGAGAATCTCACATCATATACGGTCAAACAGATGATAATCGGTATACTCACCAGTAAGATGAACCCTCGTGCATACCTTGATACGGGAATGTGTCGTGATGTGGATGAACACCGGTCGGTAAGTATAAATCATACCTTAACGTATCCCCTCGCCATGATTACAGCTGATAAGTTGAGCTTAAGTGGACAACAATACCGATAATTGTTATAGGATGCTTATCTAAATGTTAATTAAAAGAACAACAAGAGCGTTTTGACATGACCGTACACTGATATGATTCTCTTACCCTCGAAACTCGCAAAAAGAATGTCTGTAAATATTTATTTAATGTTTCCTGTTTATGCATATTTGTATATATTTATTTATTGCTTTCCGTCTTTACATTGAAAAATGAAAATTTCAAAAAGATTTTAGGTGTGTTTTAATATAAACTTTATAAAATCCAAAAAGATTTTGCTTCTAGTTTGTTTTTTTTATTGACTGATGTTGGAACTCGAGTCTATCCTACCCAAAATCCTGATTGTAAGCTGGAAAACAATTGCATCTTCATAAACAGTCGAAGTTAACGAGTTTTGAAAGTTAAAGGATTAAAATGAATATTTTTCTAAACTTTCAAACTACTGTCGGTTGGTGTTTGATTGAGATTTGATCTCATATGTGTTGTTAGTTAAATGTTAACTATATTCCAAGCGGTTGTTCTCATTATGCGTTTAGCTTTCTTGCATGTGCAGATGCTAAAGGCGAGGAGAACATGTTCGATGAAAAGCTTTGGAATGAAGACACGAAGTGGAGGCACTCAAAGGATAAAATGATCGAGTTGCCGCTGTCCCTTCATCAACACCACAAGGATCTGAAGAATTGACAAGTTAAAAGATTCACGAGCATGACTCAATGGAGAGTTCAATCTAAGGGGGAGTTTATTGACACACTTCCTAAATGAAAAGGGGAGTTTGTTGATACACTTTCTACTTACGACGCGTGAAGACTTTGAAGATCCTCCGACGTGGAAGACATCGAAGTTGAACCTCACGAGTAGCGTCCAAGGGGGAGTTTGTTGATGCACTTTGTGTGGACGCGACTCGGCTCGGTTCGACTCGGCCTTGAAGACTTGAAGACACGAAGATCGAGACAAAGCTACAGCCAAGGGGGAGTTTGTTGGTGCACTTGTGTCTGTACTTTGTCTGTATTTCGTCATGATACAAAACGATGTCTTTAATATAAGGTTGATGTAAGTTTGACCAAGTCAACCATCCTCCTGGTTTGACTTGACCAAACAGTTAGAAAAATGTTGTAAGATATGTGGGTCGAAGGATGTGTCATCGAAGGATTGTTTTATATCCTTCGATGAGCTCGAAAGATGGACCTCGATAGATGAGTTCGAAACATAACCTTCGATGGATGAACTCGAAGGATAGACCACGAAGGATATCATCCTTCGTGGTGAATGTGATCTTTCGATGGGCTTTCTGGTCGACAGATGATCTTTCGATCAATCTGTCTGATCCTTCGACCAGACAATCTGTGTCGGGTATAAATACCCATGTTGTGTGTTCAGTTCATAAGAGAGTGCAGAGATTAGGCAAGAGAAACAGAGAGAGCATTCTGTTGAGAGCACACACACGAGAGAACTTTGAGAGTTTGCAGAATACATCTGTGAACATTGGACTTGTAACCGAACCTTTCATACGCATTAATACAAGTGGTGTTAATCGTTGAATGTTGTGTGTTGTGTTTGTGCTTGTTCTCGCATAAAGTCTCGGTTGCATGCTAGCTTGGATTCCGCACTCGCTAGTGTGTTTGATATAACAAGGATAAGGTTTTATCTCATCCTCGAGAGGGACCTACAAGGGGTATTTTGGTAATTTCACAAGGGCTAAAAATGTCAAAATTGGGAATCTGAGTTTATAAACTTATACTTACTGTTATTATATAAAAATAAACTAAAAACTTCAGTAGGTATCAACCTTATATGTTTAATGTGGTTATAATACACACTATGCGATAAAAACGCTTAAAAAGGCGATTTAGAGCCGTTTCCGGGTTTTTAAAAGAAAGCTGATATTTTTATATTTCCAGAATGCTCAAAATAATTTATTTAACAAATAAAACCAGTAGAAAAAGGTTTGGGGTCAAAAGGATTTGTAAAACTCATTTTATGGCTTAAAAGGGTAAAATCGGTATTTACCGAATTTAGCTTAAAGACCTATGTTATGCTCAGTCAAAAATTTAATAAAAATCTTTAAAAATCCCAAAATATTATATAACATCAGTGTGTAAAAAGTCTGATATCAAAAAGTGGGTTTAAATAGGCTTTACGCTAATTACGCCGTTTAAGTAACATAAAGCTTGTAAATTACGATAATGAGCATAACTCTTATTCTGGACCTTAAACTGATATCAAATTTTCGGTGCAAGTTTATATATCAGTAACAATTGTTTCTACACTTTCACTTTTTCGAAAATCACGTTTTATAGTCAAAAGGGCAAAATAGTCAACTTTAAGCATAAATCGGAAACATGCATATGAATCGGATAATTGTTGAACCAAGTTGTAAAATATCAGAGAGTTAAACTTATATGAAAATTGGTCCAAAATATGCTCTAATGCAGATCTCAAACATGCATGTACGGATCAGAACTGATAGTCAAAGAAAAAGTCAATTTATGTGACTTTCGGTTCCGATTCGGGTTTAAACTGAAAATTGTCGAGTTGATCATGTTGAAACATATTCTTACATTAATTACAAAGTTATTTTGATGATCAAACAGGTTGCATGCACCCTACATTGCTAATCATGCTTAAATTTGCGAAAACACATTCTGTTGACTTTTTAAGAAAAGCTTTGACTCGACAATTAACATGCTTAGAGTGTGAATCTGAAAATACCCTTTTAGGGGTTTGTTACACACATAAATACCAACTTGTAGGTACTTTCAATTTGAGAAATGACAGAGCCAATCTCGTTTAATCATAAAGTCAAGTGTAATTTACGATAGTTTGACTTTCGGTTAAAACACTAAGCTAGAACGAATTAGAGAATGATATGAACACTTACAATGGTCCTAAACAAGCTTAGAGATCACTATGAAGCTGCCTTGTCATCCAGAAAGCTCCAGAAAGGTTCTTGTGAATTTTTGAAAGTTCAAGTGTTCATATGTTTACTATACAAGACCCTTATATGCAGATTTTAATCTGATTTGGTGATGCCACAGAGGTCTATGAGTGTTGTAAGACCTGTACAAGTGTCCCTATTTGCATGAAAGTCGATTGGTGAGGTCCTTGAGTCGATAACAGCTGCAAACAACTCGACAAACAGACATAACTGGCAGCTGGTCGCTGCATTCATCGCTGGGCAGTCGCAGGCGGGTCGCGACAGACCCCAGGCGGGTCGCGTACCAGTGTTCAGCAGGTTTCCAAGTTTCATTTATTCGCATTTCAGTCCTTGTACTTTTGTAACGTGTTTTGGCTTATTTTTCTTGCACATTGGACCCTAAATCTGACTTTTAAGGGTCTTGGGACTTTTATAATTATGGTAGAGTCCTTGAACAACTTTGTGCTTACCCGAAAAGTCTTGAAATCAACGTTAACGTATTTAACCCTTCTTGTACGGTTTTGATCACAACTTTCTCATACGTTCACGAAACTTCATGAAATTTTTATCACATGCTCTTGTGAGTATATTTTATCATTACAAAGCTTCAGGTTTACCAAAAGATCACTCAGAGGTATAAATTAAACATGTTGACACGTTTAGCCCCTGTAGTTTGTAATTCCTCACTTTCTTTCATTTTTCGCTTCGTATGATTCATGATTCATCCGTTTAAGATTATAAACACCATGTAGGGTTATTGTAGGGCCTATTTATCAGTTGTTGACACTTTGGACCCTTATATTCACACAGTTTCACTGTTTGTCAACTTTAGTCCCTTTAAAGTATGTTTTCACATATTCAAATCCTATGACACGTGTCAAGACATTATTGGACATGAATTTTCGAGGTGTTACAGCACAACTCTTACTCGATCGCACAAGCCCATTCTGGCCACACTTGTTGGTAATCGAACCAAAGGGGAGCCCATGTAAAGGGTTCGGCCCACTCCCTTTTATGCGCATACAAGCACCCATGTGTGGGGTTGCTTCTCATTACTTGCAAAATACACAACACACACAAAACCTAAATACCTCTCTCTCTCTCTCTTGAAGCCGACGGAAAACATCCTCTCTTCCTCGAAGCTTTCTTGCTCGGATTGATCCTATTCTTCTCTCAATCGGTTAGTGTTTGTAATTATCGGTTGTATGTCAGATGATGTTATGATCTATATGTATTACATGATGATTTAATGATATCTTGTGATTGAACGTGATATAAACTGTTAATGGTTGATGTTCTTATAATCGGCTCACATGTAGATGATAATTAGAACCGAATGTAAGTAAGTCGGCTGTGATGTGTTTGAACTCGGATGATATGTGATGATCCTAGTGTTAGATCCGATTGAATGATATGATAGGTTGTTTTCATGATTCGGATGTTTAATTAGGGTTCATATGAATTTTGTGATAAAAACCTTGTTTTGATCGATATATGGTTTGGTTAGAAACTGTTGATTGATAAATTGCAAATATGGAAATTGTCAATAATAGAGTAACTGATTGCATGATTTAAGGAAATACATAACCGATCGTACAAGACCAGTCGCACAAGTGCAATCACACAAGCTCTTGAATCACACAAGAGCTCAATCGCACAAGGCAACTGATCGCACAAGTGCCAAACGCACAAGTACAGTCGCACAAGCTAGGTACATCACATAAGGCAGCAGTGTACAACTAGAGTATGCATGATCGCACAAGACCTTGTGGATCGCACAAGACAGTGCCGATCGCACAAGGCTTGGGCCACACACATATAAGGAACCTTGATATGTTGTTGGGCCGATTAGCCCAAAACACAATCACACAAGTCCATTCGAATCGCACAAGCTACTTTTCTGCTAACTGTTTGGGGCCGGGTACATGTTGGGATTGTTTATTGGGCCGGGTTGGTTTCCAATCGCACAACCCATTGTGGATCGCATAAGTTATGCTGATCGCACAATAGGTTGGGCCGCCTGTTTATTGGGCTTATTCTTTCGGGTCGCACAAGTATGAATATGTTATGTACTTGACTGATAATGTGTGCCATGATCAATATGTGTTCTTAACCTGTTAGCTTATGTGTAAACATACGTGCATTACTTGAACCTAGACCTGACTTGTATGGTAGCCATGTTAGGACGTGGTTGACCACACCTAGCTCAAGTAACCTTTTCGTGTATCTGCCGAGCAAACCAAGGTGAGTTCACACTCCTAAGGCATGGGATTCCCGGTGGGTTGGGAATGAGATTGAATAACTACGACAGACTTGTACTTTCACCACTACTAGACTACGTACCACCGTCCTCGGATTGGGAAGGATGCCAGTGCTAAACCTACGTACTCGCTACGTACCTCCATCCTCGGATTGGGAAGGACGCCAGCGCTAAACCTACGTATACACTACGTACCACCGTCCTCGGATTGGGAAGGACGCCTGCGCAAAACCTACGTATTCTCATACGTACCTCTGTCCTCGGATTGGGAAGGGCACCTACGCTAAACCTACGTATTCAATCCGTACCTCTGTCCTCGGATTGGGAAGGACACCTATAGATACATCTAGTCTAGTGATTTACAACATGGGGTAACCCCCACCATTTATGGTTTGGAAATAAGGAAAGTTGATTTAATCTACTGTAGAAAGCAAACTCCTAGTTCTTGAGAAACTACTTTAAAACAAACACCTCCTGTGAACTCGCTCAACTTTGTTGTTGACTCTCTGTTACATGCCTTGCAGGTCGTTAGGTATCTATGGAGCTTGCATGGGAGTGGGAAGAGTCGTTGTGGGACATGGACAGCTGTGTGCCATGCTAAACATTTGAAACGTTTAACCTTATGATTTGGTTTTAAACATTATGCTTCCGCTTGCAACTTAATCAATGTTTTGTTTGGACACCAATTGTATTGTGTTGGATTTTATAAATTACTTACTTGCTTGTTTAATATGATTGGTGGCTTGATCCTGGTCAGTCACGCCTCCAAGCGGTGATACTCCGCATGTGGATTTTGGGGGTGTGACAGATTGGTATCAGAGCCATTGGTTATAGTGAACTTGGTTTTAAAAAGGGAAAAGCTTTTTTGATAAAACCAGACTATAACCTGTACAGTGCTCAACGATCCACAACGACGCTTCACTCCACGTGCAAGACTCAACGCAATAAGTGATATGGTTTATAAATGTATTACCTGCCTGTTAGTTTAAGTAGTGCATTGATCATGGTATGCTTAGCTAGTGTAACAACTACTGTTCGAAACCCTGTGTGTTTACTCTCTTCTGTCGCTCTACACTTATGCACTTTCACGACACCTTTCTTACTTGTGTTTCCTTCGATGTGAAGATCATGAGTGGACGTCTAGACTTGACTCAAGCCCAGTTGACGGCTCTAATCAATGAACGAGTTGCTGAGGCACTCGCAGCTGTCCCTGCAGGAGGTATAACCTGCCATTTCGACCTATCCTAGGATGTTTAGATCCTACTCTTGTGAACCAACTCTCGTGCTTAACCTTGCCTTTTCTTTCTCACGCAACAGGTCAGAATGCTCAGCCACCTGTATGCACGTTCAAAACCTTCATGGATTGCCGACCTAGTACCTTCAGCGGTACAGAGGGAGCTGTAGGCCTCCTCCACTGGTTCGAGAAGCTCGAATCTGTCTTCGAGATGTGTGAATGCCCTGAGGCTCGTAGGGTAAAGTTCGCTACTGGAACACTCGAAGGTGCTGCGTTAACCTGGTGGAAAGCACAGGTTCAAATGTTAGGACTCTCAACTGCCAATGCCACCCCATGGAACGACTTTAAGGATCTGATTAAGGAGGAGTATTGTAGTCATGACGACATCCATAAGCTAGAGGTGGTGTTTTTCAATTTAAAGATGTCGGGGTCTGAAATTGAGGCTTATACGAAGAGATCAAATGAATTAGCTATTTTGTGTCCCACTATGGTAGACCCTCCCATCAAACGTATCGAGCTGTATCTCAAGGGTCTTGTGCCAGAAATTCAAAGTCATGTGACCGCGGCTAATCTTGGCACCATTCAGCAAATCATCAAGCTAGCTCATCGTCTCACGGATCAGGCAGTTGAGCAAAACAAGCTACCCAAGCGTATCAGTGCTACAACTACTTCAGAGGCTCCTAGCGACAACAAGCGCAAGTGGGATGGAAATTCGAGCAAGGGTTCCACTTCAGTTCAGTCTCGGTCCCAGCAGCGAAAGACGGATGAGTACAGGAGCCCCAGTCAGCAATCTTTTGGTAATCGAAGTCAGGGTGGATACAGGGGAAACCACCCTAAGTGCAATCGATGTAATTTGCACCACAACGGGTCGTGTAACAAAGATCGTTGTCAGAGATGTAACAGGCTTGGTCATGAAGCCAAAGATTACAGGAGCTCACGTCCTGCAAACCAGAATCGACAACAGCAGCCACAAGCCCCACAGAACCAGCAACAGCAACAGCAGGGCAATAAGGGATGTTTTCAGTGTGGTGCTGAAGGTCATTTCAAGAGACACTGCCCACAGTTAAATAAGAATCAGAATTAGAACAACAACCAGGGAAACGGGAACAATAATGGAGGCAACAACGGGGGTAACAACGACGGCAATGCCGCCAGAGGACGTGTATTCGTGCTTGGTCAAGGAGAAGCAAGGAACGATCCCAACGTTGTGATGGGTAAGTTTCTTCTGGACGACTTTTATGTTACTGCTTTATTTGATTCGGGTGCCGATACTAGCTATGTGTCCTTAAAAGTTAGTCAGATGCTTAAACGTACTCCCACACCTTTGAACACTAAGCACATTGTCGAACTAGCAAATGGTAAAAGTTTAGAAGCCACACACATAGTTAAGGGTTGTAACCTCGTTTTAGCGGGTCAGACTTTCCCTATCGATCTTATCCCCATCGTTCTTGGTAGCTTTGACATCGTTATTGGTATGGACTGGTTATCCCAGCATCGAGCAGAGATCCTTTGCAAAGAGAAGATCGTCCGCATTCCTCGTTCTGGTGAAGAACCCTTGGTGATTCATGGTGACAAGAGTGGTGCTGTGGTGGGCATCATTTCTTTCCTTAAGGCCCAGAAGTGTTTGCGAAAGGGCCACACTGCCATATTAGCTCTCGTTACTGACACCTCGAAGAAAGAGAAGAAGATAGAAGATACCGATCGTACGCGACTATCCTGAGGTATTTCCTGAGGAACTACCTGGTCTTCCGCCTCATCGCCAAGTCGAGTTTCAAATCGAGCTAGCTCCTGGAGCAGCGCCAATAGCTCGTGCACCTTATCGCTTAGCCCCATCAGAACTAGAAGCGCTGTCTATGCAACTACAAGAACTCTTGGACAAGGGTTTCATTCGTCCTAGCTCTTCGCCCTGGGGAGCTCCAGTCTTGTTTGTGAAGAAGAAGGACGGTACCTTCCGTATGTGTATCGACTATCGCGAGCTCAACAATGTGACCGTGAAGAATCGCTATCCTCTTCCGCGTATTGATGACCTGTTCGACCAGCTGCAAGGGTCGAGCTTCTACTCGAAGATTGATCTGAGGTCGGGATATCACCAACTGAGAGTCCGAGATGAGGACGTCTCCAAAACAGCATTTAGAACTCGTTATGGGCACTATGAGTTTTTGTTCATGCCATTCGGGTTGACAAACGCACCTGCGGTCTTCATGGATCTTATGAACCGAGTGTGCAAACCCTACTTGGATAAGTTCGTTATTGTTTTCATCGACGACATCCTGATCTATTCTAAGAGTCAGGAGGAACACGAGCAGCATCTACGACTTATTTTGGAACTCCTTTGAACAGAGCAACTATATGCAAAGTTCTCGAAATGCGACTTCTGGCTTCGTGAAGTCCATTTCCTAGGCCACGTGGTAAACAAGGATGGGACTCATGTTGATCCATCCAAGGTAGACTCGATCAAGAACTGGCCTGCACCCCGTACACCAACAAAAATCCGCCAATTCTTGGGCTTGGCAGGATACTACAGAAGGTTTATCAAAGATTTCTCCAAGATTGTGCAACCTCTTACTTCGCTAACTCAGAAGAGTGTCACCTATCGTTGGGGTGATGCACAGGAAATGGCGTTTCAGCACTTAAAGGATAGACTTTGTAGCGCACCTATCCTCTCATTGCCTGAAGGTACAGACGATTTTGTAGTTTATTGCGACGCATCCATTCAGGGTCTTGGATGTGTGTTGATGCAACGTGACAAGGTCATTGCTTATGCGTCACATCAACTTAAAGTACACGAAAGGAACTACACTACGCATGACTTGGAATTGGGAGCAGTGGTTTTTGCTCTTAAGATATGGAGACATTACCTGTACGGTACCAGGTGCACCATTTACACCGATCACAGGAGTCTCGAGCATATCTTCAAGCAAAAGGAGTTAAACATGCATCAATGACGATGGGTCGAGCTTTTAAATGATTACGAATGCGCGATCAAGTACCATCCGGGAAAAGCCAATGTTGTGGCCGACGCCCTCAGTTGAAAGGACACTACACCTAAGCGCGTGCGAGCGTTACAACTCACCATTCAATCTATTCTTCCTGCCTAGATACGAGATGCTCAGGTAGAAGCGTTGAAACCAGAAAACGTCAGGGCTGAGGCTCTACGCGGATCAAGGAAACGGTTAGAACAAAAGGAAGACGGCGCCTACTATGTAACAGGACGCATCTGGGTCCCACTCTATGGCAACCTACGAGAGCTTGTGATGGATGAAGCACATAAGTCTCGCTACTCAGTACATCCTGGTTCGGATAAGATGTACCACGATCTCAGAACTACGTATTGGTGGCCTAGCATGAAAGCCCACATAGCAACCTACGTTAGCAAATGTTTGACTTATGCGAGAGTCAAGACTGAATATCAGAAACCATCGGGCCTACTCCAACAACCCGAGATACCACAATGGAAATGGGAGCAAATTTCCATGGATTTAGTTACTGGCCTGTCTAGATCTCAGCGCGGAAATGACACTATTTGGGTAATAGTGGATCGATTGACTAAGTCTGCACACTTCCTAGCTATCAAAGAGACGGATAAGTTCTCTACTCTAGCAGATGTTTACTTAAAGGAAGTAGTATCGAGGCACGGAGCGCCAACCTCTATTATATCAGATCGTGATGCACGTTTTACTTCTGAACTGTGGCAAGCAATGCACAAATCCTTTGGCTCACGTTTAGATATGAGCACAGCTTATCATCCACAGACGGATGGGCAGACTGAACGCACCATCCAAACACTTGAAGACATGCTTAGGGCATGTGTAATTGATTTTGGCAACGGCTGGGAAAAGCATCTTCCATTAGTGGAATTTTCGTATAACAACAGCTACCACACCAGCATCCAAGCCGCTCCGTTTGAGGCATTGTACGGGCGTAAATTCCGATCACCTCTTTGTAGGGCAGAAATTGGCGACAGCCAGATCACTGGCCCAGAACTTGTAGTAGACACAACAGAAAGGATTGCCCAGATACGGCAACGAATGGCGGCAGCTCGTGACCGTCAGAAAAGCTACGCTGATAAGCGCAGGAAACCACTCGAGTTCCAGGTTGGGGATCGAGTGCTACTCAAAGTCTCACCTTGGAAGGGTGTTGTTCGTATTGGCAAACGAGGCAAACTTAACCCACGATACGTTGGACCTTTCGAAATCATAGAGAAAATAGGCAAAGTTGCCTACAAACTAAACCTACCAGCACAACTCAGTGGAGTTCACAACGTTTTCCACGTGTCGAATCTGAAGAAGTGTCTGTCAGATGAGACCCTCATAGTTCCTTTGAAGGAGCTCACTATCGACGATCAGCTGAGATTCATCGAGGAACCAGTAGAGATTACTGACCGAGATGTTAAGATTCTCAAGCGTACCACTATTCCTCTTGTTCGAGTTCGTTGGGACTCCCGTCGTGGCCCAGAGTTCACCTGGGAGCGTGAAGACCAAATGAAACAAAAGTATCCCCAATTGTTCGAGAACAGTACAACCACTACTGAGGTTGAAGTTACTGCGGAATTTCGGGACGAAATTCAAAACCAACGGGGAAAGGATGTGACACCCCAGGAAAACCATGAAACCATACAACTTAACTAGCTTCCTCAGTGAGTACGTGCTAAATTTCAGGACGAAATTTCTTTCAATTTGGGGATAATGTGACAACTCGTATTTCAGAACATCTCTTTGTGTTTAATGTAACGTATGTGGACACTATGTGATTATGTGAACTTTAATGATTAATGAAATGTTATGTTGTTATGTTATGTGCATGTATGTATGTAACCCGGATCGCACAACTCTAACTCGATCGCACAAGCCCATTCGGGCCACACTTGTTGGTAATCGAACCAAAGGGGAGCCCATGTAAAGGGTTTGGCCCACTCCCTTTTATGCGCATACAAGCACCCATGTGTGGGGTTGCTTCTCATTACTTCCAAAATACACAACACACACAAAACCTAAATACCTCTCCCTCTCTCTCTCGAAGCCGACGGCAAACATCCTCTCTTCCTTGAAGCTTTCTTGCTCGGATTGATCCTATTCTTCTCTCAATCGGTTAGTGTTTGTAATTATCGGTTGTATGTCAGATGATGTTATGATCTATATGTATTACATGATGATTTAATGATATCTTGTGATTGAACATGATATAAACTGTTAATGGTTGATGTTCATATAATCGGCTCACATGTAGATGATAATTAGAACCGAATGTAAGTAAGTCGGCTGTGATGTGTTTGAACTCAGATGATATGTGATGATCCTAGTGTTAGATCCGATTGAATGATATGATAGGTTGTTTTCATGATTCGGATGTTTAATTAGGGTTCATATGAATTTTGTGAAAAAAACCTTGTTTTGATCGATATATGGTTTGGTTAGAAACTGTTGATTGATAAATTGCAAATATGGAAATTGTCAATAATAGAGTAACTGATTGCATGATTTAAGGAAATACATAACCGATCGTACAAGACCAGTCGCACAAGTGCAATCACACAAGCTCTTGAATCACACAAGAGCTCAATCGCACAAGGCAACTGATCGCACAAGTGCCAGACGCACAAGTACAGTCGCACAAGATAGGTACATCACATATGGCAGCAGTGTACAACTAGAGTATGCATGATCGCACAAGACCTTGTGGATCGCACAAGACAGTGCCGATCGCACAAGGCTTGGGCCACACACATATAAGGAACCTTGATATGCTGTTGGGCCGATTAGCCCAAAACACAATCACACAAGTCCATTCGAATCACACAAGCTACTTTTCTGCTAACTGTTTAGGGCCGTGTACATGTTGGGATTGTTTATTGGGCCGGGTTGGTTTCCAATCGCACAACCCATTATGGATCGCACAAGTTATGCTGATCGCACAATAGGTTGGGCCGCCTGTTTATTGGGCTTATTCTTTCGGGTCGCACAAGTATGAATATGTTATGTACTTGACTGATAATGTGTGCCATGATCAATACGTGTTCGTAACCTGTTAGCTTATGTGTAAACATACGTGCATTACTTGAACCTAGACCTGACTTGTATGGTAACCATGTTAGGACGTGGTTGACCACACCTAGCTCAAGTAACCTTTTCATGTATATGCCGAGCAAACCAAGGTAAGTTCACACTCCTAAGGCATGGGATTCCCGGTGGGTTGGGAATGGGATTGAATAACTACGACAGACTTGTACTTTCACCACTACTAGACTACGTACCACCGTCCTCGAATTGGGAAGGACGCCAGCGCTAAACCTACGTACTCCCTACGTACCTCCGTCCTCGGATTGGGAAGGACGCCAGCGCTAAACCTACGTATACACTACGTACCACCGTCCTCGGATTGGGAAGGACGCCTGCGCAAAACCTACGTATTCTCATACGTACATCTGTCCTCGGATTGGGAAGGGCACCTACGCTAAACCTACGTATTCAATACGTACCTCTGTCCTCGGATTGGGAAGGACACCTATAGATACATCTAGTCCAGTGATTTACAACATGGGGTAGCCCCCACCATTTATGGTTTGGAAATAAGGAAAGTTGATTTAATCTACTGTTGAAAGCAAACTCCTAGTTCTTGAGAAACTACTTTAAGACAAACACCTCCTGTGAACTCGCTCAACTTTGTTGTTGACTCTCTGTTACATGCCTTGCAGGTCGTTAGGTATCTATGGAGCTTGCATGGGAGTGGGAAGAGTCGTTGTGGGACATGGACAGCTGTGTGCCATGCTAAACATTTGAAACGTTTAACCTTATGATTTGGTTTTAAACATTATGCTTCCGCTTGCAACTTAAACTATGTTTTGTTTGGACACCAATTGTATTGTGTTGGATTTTATAAATTACTTACTTGCTTATTTAATATGATTGGTGGCTTGATCCTGGTCAGTCACGCCTCCAAGCGGTGATACTCCGCATGTGGATTTTGGGGGTGTGACAATAAAAGGGTACCTTAACGCCAGATACATATATAGGTGTATATACCTTTGAATAAAGACTTGAATAAAAGATGATCTTTGGGATTATCATAACCTACGAGAATATAAATGAGGCTAAGGTCTACGGGACCAAAAAGACCTTCGGGTCCCAAATAGAAAGAAACGAATTGTTAGGGTCTCACCTTAATAAGGTAAAAATGTGAAAATATAAAGAAATAGCCTACGAGGCTAACAAAAGAACCTACGGGTCAATAGTATACAACAAGGAAACTGGCTGTAACTTCCCGCGTAAAATAATAACGGGAGATAAAGTTAGTATAAAAGCGACAGGTTTCGCTAAGACATTAAACATTAAACGGGTTAGAAGCAAAGAGATTGTAAAAGGTCTGGTTGACAAAAGTGAAAAATTTCACTAAAACATTAAACGGGCAAAAATGACAAAAGAGTTCACAATTATTTAAATTGTGCTACGTCGCAAAAGTGAGTGAAGTCATTATCGAAATGACAATGGAAGGGGATAAGTCCTTGGACGCAAATTCCTTGGAATTGACATGAGCTAAAATGAAAACGTTAAACTAAAAAAAATCAATTTTTGGTAAGAAACAACGTTTTAACACGTATGAATACTATGAGACGAATTCGGAAATGAGTAAATCAAAGAACGTGGGTCTTAACACCGATGGGTACGAGACGAAACGTCCGAAAAGAAGAAGCATGATAAAGAAAAGTCGAATTAGACTTAAACGTGACGTGACACGCTCACAGACAAGAAAAGAAATATAGAGAATGATATAGAATACAGTCAAGTCGTAACGTGAGTTGCGAGATATGAAAATCAGAAAACAAGCGAAAAGGCCAGGTTGGCAATAAGATATACCCGAATGACAGGGAATAAAGTGACGGCGACTAATCAGTCTAGCCGATAAAACATTTCAAAGTCAGATTAGTGTTACGACTTATACAAAGCACTTGTCGATATGAGATTAGCTTGAAGTAAGCATGTTGAAAATAAATATAACTGAGTGATCAGATGGCAACTCGGTCGAATAAGTAACCAGATTAAGAAATACAAGATGAAAGTATCGGCCTATGAGGCCATACACGTAAAAGACGCATATGCTATGAAACCGAAAAGACATTACCATACTTCCCTGGTAAGAGTATTGTGCGTGAGCAATGCTCAAGTGATCACCAAGACTAAGGTCTGAATGATCTAAGCTGATAAAGTACGTGAGAAAGGTTTCGGGGACGAAACCTCTTTAAGGGGGTAGACTTGTAACACCCCAAAAACGGGTTTGGTAATCAAACCCCGTTAATAGTAAAAAAAAAGGGTAAAATACGGTAGTGATAAAAATAAACCCAGTAAATATTAGGATCTAAATAAGTAAGCCTAATATTAACTAAAAAGTGAATCAAAGCTTTGGAGGAAATAAAGCTTATAAAGACCCGAGGTAACGGGGTGTATGTAACACCCCTAAAATATAAATTCTTTTATATAAATCCGACGTTGATATTAACGAGATAAACTAACTAGTGATAGAACTAACCTAGTTAGATAAGAGTTTAGTGATAATAAATTAGAGTGTTAGAAACACCCAAAATAAAAACCTCATGAAAGTAGGAGGGTTAAAAGTGCCAAGTATGAAACAAGTTTTATTAAAAACAAATAAAAGAAAAATCTGTAACAATCCGCAAGAAACCGACACCCTCGAATATTTTTCCGACACCCTAATATATTTTAAAATATCCCAATATGTCCCAAAATACACCCCGTATGTGAAACCGAGCCCGAAATACATTATAACATTTAAAATAAATAAAAAACTAGAAAATTAAGTTTAGGCGGGCCGCGTAAAGGATCCTTAACCCTTACGCTGGCCACGACAACTTAAAGGCCCAGGGATCTCCGGTGTTGACACGTGTCACGCAACGTGTTCAACCTAGTCATGACCCCTACGCCACGCGGGCCGCGTAAGCCTTTGCTTACCTTTACGCGGGCCGCGAGAAGACCAGATATCAGCACTATAAATAGAACGCATCGGATTTCATTTCAATTCGTTCACTTTCTTTCTGTATCTCGACTTTCTGAAGATATAGGCATAATATTCAAGTGTTATACCCCCTAATTAGCAAGGTTCTGCTCTGTTGTAAGTATTATAACCCCAGTTTCGTATTAGATACGCTGCCCGATCGATTTAGGGTTCCGTAACAACTGTCGTGATTCTGCCCGACGTAGTTGTTGGAATACCGTCTCGGGAAGGGTATCATTAATATAATCAAAGGGTTATTATACTAACCTATGTACATTTGTGAAAATTATAGATTAATCACAGGAAACCCTTACGCGAAGTCTAAGATAGCAATGTGAGTTTATCCTCTTTTTGTTAACCTTTTTGTAATATTTTACAAAACCTTAAATGTTTTACAATGCGATTAAGCGGTGATTGAGTCTTTGTAGTTCTTCAATTACTGCCGGTATGTTGGGGTTTTGTATACAAAATTTACTACACTGTGAGTAGTAAGTCGGGACGACAACACGTTACCATTGGACGAAGAGTTAGCCAATGTGTAATATAACCCACAAGTCAGGATTGACAGTACTGAATGAGTAATTGTGTAGAAATAAACAATGTGATCACTCTCAATACTGTGTTAATTGATAAAATAATTGTTGATTAAACTGGGATTCACTCACCAGTATTTCCCACTGACAAATGTTTTTAAAACGCATTTCAGGTAACACAATGTGACAACCAATTAGTAAAAAGCCAGCTGGAGAGCACTGAAGGCTTGGGAAAAATGTGGCTATAAAAGTTACCTAAAAGACGATGTTTTAAATTCAATAAAATAGGGTCTATCCCTATAAACATGTTGTAATAAGAAACCTGGGTTTTACTCATGTAATTATTAATATCAAATATGGTGGTTTTACTCTGATAAACATTTCCTAACTACGGTCCTGATGTAATTTCCGCTGCCAAATTAACAAACTGATACCACCGAAATTCTGAGTTCGCGTCCGCCTGTTCCCGGGACAGATAAGGGATCGAGGGTTGTGACAGGAGGTGGCATCAGAGCCTAGCCACTGGTCTAAGCCAAAGAAGTGTTCTGCTGACACTTAAATTTTAAATTTTGTGTTAGGAAATAATTTATGTGATTATGTGTTTTGTGTTATTTGACTATTTGTTAGTTTAAAATATGAGTGATCAAGGACCTTCAGACATGTGTCGTCAATTGTCGGATTCACGTAGGAGTGAAGGTACCTCTTCATAGCCTACCCTTTCTGGGTATTCTGCTGATCAGGAAGAAGGGATGTTTGCCTTTAAAGCTCAGTCAGAAGAGCCATTCCCTCATAAAAAGAGAGAATGGTTCAGTAAGGAAGCATTTGCACGTAGGAAAAGAATGCGAAAGTTGCAACAACAAAGACTTTTAGCAGCTGCTAAGCGAGAGTCAGATGCCTATACACAGGATATGCTTCATAGAAGCCTAGCCAATTTCCATATCCTAGCTACAACTGCTGCTGGCCCAAGTCTGGAACAACTAGTAGCCCCATAGCCCTTACCTTTAATTCCCACACAACCAATGGAGGTAGAAATGCATGATTTTAACCCTGAGGAGATACCTAGGATACCAGCCCCTAATCCTTTAGATCCAAATTATGATCCTTGGTTTGATGATCTTAGGGATTATGTGCCATGCTATCACTTAAACGAAGAAACTTTGTCGAACTTAGCAGCATATCCAAGTTTGGACCCTCTAGATCCCTATTTTGACAACGATGAATACATTAGGGAGATTTTGGAGAATCCATACCCTCAGGAGAATCCAGTACCCCTGTACCCAGAGCCAATACAAGTACCTGCACCCCCAATGAGTGCAGAGAATTTGCAAGAACTCCGAAATTTTGGAGAAGAAATTATAGAAAGTAGTGAAAGGATGAGGTATGTAGGAGAGCAACTCGTATGGAAATACGATGAGCGTCAGATGGATTTCAGGGGAAATCCATATCCGTGAAGGCAATAGTGAAGTTGGTAATAATAATAAAATAAATAAAATATGTGTAATAATAATAAATCTATCGTAGTATAGACCACTTTGTGGTTAACGAGGCATAATAGTATTGTAATTTTTAATTCTTGTTTTAATGTGTATTTGACGCATACTATGTAGAAAAAGAGTAAAGTCGCAATGCACGACGTTTTTGACCAATATGTATATTATGTGGTTGTTACTTAAACTATTTAATTATCCTATTAATAATTGGTAAATGTTTAAAATTCAGATGGCCGACGAAGGAAATCAAGGAAATCTGAATAATGATAACCAGAGTAACATTAACTTGGTTAATGAGAATCCAACCATCAATAACAATGGAAATCAAGTGGATAATAGTGCTATCCAACACATAGTCGCACAAGGAATAATAGATGCAATGCCATATATTATTCAAATGATTAAGGAAGCCGATAACAAGAGTAAACATGATAGCAAGCGACCCTCTGAACCTGAAAACAGTGTAAACAATGGACCTATACTTCAAATGCCCATTCCCAAAAGGAGAAGAACCGTGTCTTACGGTTGTTCTTATAAAGAATTCTGGTCCTGTAAACCAATGGAATTCTTGGGCAACGAAGGGGCCATTGCAACCCTACGCTGGATAGAGAAGACTGAGGCAGTCTTAAGAATAAGCAAGTGTGCTGAAGAAGATAAGATAATGTTTACTTCTAATCTGTTTAAGAATTCAGCACTAGAATGGTGGAACACTATCCTCCAATCAAGAGGAAGTGATAGAACTTACAATAAGGAATGGGAAGAATTTAAGGACAATATAGAAAGGAAATTCTGCCTACCCAATGAGAAGGAACAGATAGCAAACAAATTCCTAAACCTTAGGATGACTGGTGTGGATAGTAAGGGATACACTAAATTATTCTTTGAATATGCTAGAATAGTGCCAACTCTTGCTTCACCTGAACCAGTGTTAATCTCCCGTTACATCTGGGGATTAATCGGGGAGATAAGACACGTAGTCAAGGCAGCTAGACCTCAAACCATAGAAGAAGCTGTAGAACTAGCAAATACCTTGACAGATGAATTAGTCCGTACACGAGAAGAGGATCAAAGGAGGAACCTAACCCAGAAGCTCACACAAGAATTTTGTTCTGGAAATTTTAATCGTGGGAAAAATATAGGTTCTACCTTTACACCTTACTGTAAGAATTGCAAAAGAAAGCATTCAGGAAGATGCTCCATATACTGTAACTTTTGCAAAATATCGGGACATAAGGAAGAAAACTGCAGGAAGAAAGCTAACAACAGGATATGTTATAACTGCGGAGAACAAGGTCATATCAAGCATAACTGTCCGAAATTAGCTCCAGCTACAAACAACAAGAATACCAAAAATGCTAGAGCATTTGTTCTAACGGCAGAAGAAGCAAAGATGATCCCGGATGTGATCACTGGTACGTTTTTAGTCAATGATGTTTTTGCTAAAGTATTATTTGACTCTGGTGCAAACCAAAGTTTTATTAATACATCATTTTGCAAACTTCTAAATCAGTCATTAACTAAACTACCACAAGAGTGTCTAGTAGAGACAGCAAATGGGGAAACCGTTAAGATTTCTGAAATCTTGCAGGGAGCAAGAATAGAAATTTTAAACCAAAAGTATTTTGCAAATCTTTACCCCATGAATCTGGCAGGATTCGATGTTGTTTTAGGAATGGATTGGTTAATAGCCAATAAAGCCAATATTTTATGTGATCAAAAGTCGATACAAGTAAATTCACCAAAAGGTGAAAAGATCACGATTAAAGGATATAAAACTTCCAAATCTACTAAATTCATCTCTGTGATGAAAACGGCAAGTTATATAAGAAAAGGATCATTAGTGTATTTGATTTCTATAATCACTAACACTAAAGGAAATGATTTAAAAGATATCCCAGTAGTATTCCAGTTTTCAGATGTATTTCCAGAAGAATTGCCAGGGCAACCTCCAGATAGAGAAGTTGAATTCAGAATCCATTTAATACCAGGAACAGCACCGATTGCCAAAGCACCTTACCGTTTGGCACCTGCAGAAATGCAAGAATTAAAGAAACAATTAGACGAATTGTTGGAGAAAGAATTTATACAACCAAGTTCGTCGCCATGGGGAGCGCCAATATTATTCGTTAAAAAGAAGGACGGATCAATGCGTATGTGCATTGATTACCGAGAATTGAACAAAGTCACAATTAAGAACCGGTACCCATTACCAAGAATCGATGATCTGTTCGATCAATTGCAAGGAGCTCGATTTTTCTCTAAAATCGATTTAAGGTCAGGATATCATCAATTAAAGGTACATGAAGAGGACATTCCTAAAACCGCATTTAGAACAAGGTATGGCCATTATGAATTTACTGTCATGCCATTTGGTTTAACCAATGCCCCAGCTGCATTCATGGACATGATGAACCGAATATGTAAGCCATATTTGGATAAATTTATAATTGTCTTTATAGATGATATTCTAATTTACTCTAAGAGTAAAAAGGAACATGCAAGGCATTTGCACGCACTTTTAAGTTTATTAAGAAAGGAAAAGTTTTACGCTAAATTTTCAAAGTGCGAGTTTTGGTTAGAACATGTACAGTTTCTCGGACACCTAGTCAATCATGAAGGAATTCATGTAGATCCAACAAAAATCGAGGCGATTACTAAATGGAAAACCCCTGAATCACCAACTGAGGTTAGAAGTTTCTTAGGATTGGCCGGTTATTATAGAAGATTTATTCAAGATTTTTCTAGAATAGTCATTCTCTTAACTAAGCTAACCTGTAAATTTGTTAAGTTTGAATGGGGATTAAAACAAGAAGAAGCCTTTAGAATCCTTAAGCAAAGATTAACCCATACACCCGTATTAGCATTACCAGAAGGAACGGAAGATTTTGTAGTCTATTGTGATGCTTCCAAATTAGGTTATGGATGTGTATTAATGCAACGACATAAGTTTATAGCCTATGCATCCAGACAACTTAAGAATCATGAAGAGAATTATTCAACCCATGATCTAGAATTAGGAGCTATAATTTTTGCCCTTAAGATTTGGAGACATTACCTGTACGGTAGTAAGTTTACTGTATTCACCGATCATAAGAGTTTAAGGTATGTTTTCAAGCAAAAGGAGTTGAATATGAGACAAAGACGTTGGATGGAAATGCTTAGTGATTATGATTGTGATATCCAGTATCATGAAGGAAAAGCAAATGTAGTGGCAGATGCTTTAAGCAGAAAGTATCATGAAAAGCCAAAAAGGGTACGTTCTCTTAAATTAAATCTTCAAGTAGATTTAAATGATCAGATAAGAGAAGCATAAGAATCAGTAATCAAGGATGACAATGAAAAATTAAAAGGTATGCTAAAAGAATTAGAACAAGGAATAGATGGAATTTGGAGATTACATAAAAAGAGAATGTGGATACCTAAATTAGGAAACCTACGTCATCATATATTAGAAGAAGCCCATAAGTCTAAATATACAATGCATCCAGGAAATGATAAAATGTACCAAGATTTAAGAAAGAATTTCTGGTGGATAGGAATGAAAAAGGACATAGCAGCCTATGTTTCTAAATGCTTAACCTGTTCACAAGTCAAAGCTGAACACCAAAAACCCTCAGGATTGCTACAACAATTAGAAATGCCAGTATGGAAATGGGAATTTATAACAATGGATTTTGTTACCAAATTACCCAAGACAAAGAAAGGCAATGATACAATCTGGGTGATTGTAGATAGGCTAACCAAGTCAGCTCATTTCCTACTAATGAAAGAAACTTTCAGTATGGAACAGTTAGCTAAATTTTATGTAAATGAAATTGTTTCTTTACATGGAATACCTTTATCAATTGTTTCTGATAGAGATAGCCGCTTTACCTCTCATTTTTGGTCAAGTTTCCAAAAGGCAATGGGAACCAAGTTGAATCTAAGCACAGCTTATCATCCTCAAACAGACGGACAAAGCGAAAGAACAATGCAGACGATGGAAGACATGCTTAGAGCTTGTGTAATTGATTTCGGAGGTAATTGGGATGATCACTTACCATTGATAGAATTTTCTTATAATAACAGTTATCACACAAGTATAAATGCTGCACCATTTTAAGCACTTTATGGACGTAAGTGCCGAACCCCAGTCTGTTGGGCAGAAATTGGGGAAAACAACTATATGGACCTGAGATAGTGCAGGAAACAACTGATAAGATTATTCAAGTCAAGGAACGACTGAAAGCAGCACGTGATCGACAAAAGAGTTATGCCGATAACCGACGCAAACCATTGGAATTTCAAGTAGGAGATAAAGTATTGTTAAAGGTCTCTCCTTGGAAAGGAGTGGTAAGATTCATCAAACGGGGAAAGCTAAGTCCCAGGTATATTGGACCTTTTGAGATTATTAGAAGAATAGGACCTGTAGCCTATCAACTACAACTGCCAGAAGAAATGGCAGGAATACATGATGTATTTCATATATCAAATCTCAAGAAATGCTTAGCTGATGAATCACTAATGGTACCTCTTAAAGATATAGAGGTAAATTAACAACTCAAATTTATATAGAGGCCTCTACAAATTGAAGACAGGAAAATTAAGAATCTCAAGCACAAAAGACTAGTTCTAGTCAAAGTGAAGTGGGACTCCAAAAGAGGACCAGAGTACACATGGGAGCTTGAATCAGAAATGCAAAGGAAATATCCACATTTGTTCCAGTAGATCTCGAGGACGAGCTCTAAAACAAGGTGGGGAGGATGTAACAATCCTCAAGAAACCGACACCCTCGAATATTTTTCCGACACCCTAATATATTTTAAAATATCCCAATATGTCCCAAAATACACCCCGTATGTGAAAACCGAGCCCGAAATACATTATAACATTTAAAATAAATAAAAAACTAGAAAAATTAAGTTTAGGCGGGCCGCGTAAAGGATCCTTAACCCTTACGCGGGCCGCGACAACTTAAAGGTCCAGCGATCTCCGGTGTTGACACGTGTCACGCAACGTGTTGAACCTAGTCATGACCCGGATCAGCTACTCCTAGACCCCTACGCCACGCGGGCAGCGTAATCCTTTGCTTACCTTTACGCGGGCCGCGAGAAGACCAGATATCAGCACTATAAATAGAACGCATCGGATTTCATTTCAATTCGTTCACTTTCTTTCTGTATCTCGACTTTCTGAAGATATAGGCATAATATTCAAGTATTATACCCCCTAATTAGCAAGGTTCTCCTCTGTTGTAAGTATTATAACCCCAGTTTCGTATTAGATACGCTGCCCGATCGATTTAGGGTTCCGTAACAACTGTCGTGGTTCTGCTCGACGTAGTTGTTGGAATACCGTCTCGGGGAGGGTATCATTAATATAATCAAAGGGTTATTATACTAACCTATGTACATTTGGGAAAATTATAGATTAATCCCAGGAAACCCTTATGCTAAGTCTAAGATAGCAATGTGAGTTTATCCTCTTTTTGTTAACCTTTTTGTAATATTTTACAAAACCTTAAATGTTTTACAATGCGATTAAGCGGTGATTGAGTCTTTGTAGTTCTTCAATTATTATCGGTATGTTGGGGTTTTGTATACAAAATTTACTACACTGTGAGTAGTAAGTCGGGACGACAACACGTTACCATTGGACGAAGAGTTAGCCAATGTGTAATATAACCCACAAGTCAGGATTGACAGTACTGAATGAGTAATTGTGTAGAAATAAACAATGTGATCACTCTCAATACTGTGTTAATTGATAAAATAATTGTTGATTAAACTGGGATTCACTCACCAGTATTTCCCACTGACAAATGTTTTTAAAACGCATTTCAGGTAACACAATGTGACAGCCAATTAAGTAAAAAGCCAGCTGGAGAGCACTGAAGGCTTGGGAAAAATGTGGCTATAAAAGTTACCTAAAAGACGATGTTTTAAATTCAATAAAATAGGGTCTATCCCTATAAACATGTTGTAATAAGAAACTTGGGTTTTACCCATGTAATTATTAATATCAAATATGGTGGTTTTACTCTGATAAACATTTCCTAACTACGGTCCTGATGTAATTTCCGCTGCCAAATTAACAAACTGATACCACCAAAATTCTGAGTTCGCGTCCGCCCGTTCCCGGGACAGATAAGGGATCGGGGGTTTCGACAAAATCCAACACACACACTGGTGTGTGGATCGACCAGAACACAGAAGGGGGCGACCAGGTTTCTTCAAAACCCTAACTCACCCAAAAATTAACAAATTGAATGTCAAGATCAATTCCAAAACGAAATCCGAGCTTAGATTGGTGATCTCCATTGCAAGGGGGTCATAAGGTATGTGAAATTTGATAGAAAATCTCTACTTGAAATTCTGATGAACTTAGAGAATTCATAAATTGTTGATGCATGATTGTTATATGGATGAAATAGGAACATAGTAGTGTCTAGGAGTAAACCCTAGACAAGTACATGTTAAAATCATGCTTAGCTCAAGTAGATTCAGATTTTTGTTGATACTAAATTCATGTATGAGATTTTTTTAGGGTTTTGATTGCTAAAAATAGTGTTATGATGTCAAAAACATGCTTAAATTGAAAGCTGAATTCAAACAGCTCCTGATTAGAATTTACAGCCGATTTGTATCGGCTGTAACCTGAAAAAAAATGTGACAAAAACATGTGTTTCTTGAGTCTAAAATGTAATTCCATGAAATATCTTTAAAACCCCACTGGAATCGCATTTTTTCGACGAAAATTGAGCGTTTTATGAATTTTTCCGTATCGAAGGTTTAAGCTTCGTTTTCTTGCAGAATTTGCAGCACATTACGAATGTCATAACTCAATTTAGGAATTTAGTTATTACCTCAAATTTTTACTGTAGATATTCTTAAGTTATTAAAAGAATCGCCAATTGGAATTTCGTCAATCGGATAAACGAGGAATTTTAAATGAATTTTTCCGTAAGCTGCAGTCAGAAGTGACGAATCTGATTGCAGGTTAGTAAATGAATTTTTACAAATTTTTGGTAAAGAGTTAGATCTTGAAATTTTAACACAAGGCCTAACCCTCCGAGGGGTACGCCACATAAAAAATCATAATTTTTGAAGACTTGTAAACAGGTTAAACAAGTCACCAAAAACAGCCTATTTTCAATGATACGAAACTTGATTGTTGATGTTATAAATCATGCCCACAATGTTCATATGTTGAAATTATGAATCAAACGAGTAATTTCCTAGTTCGACTAATTATGTGTGATGTGGGGTAATACAAATTTTAATTAGGAAGTCGATTTAGCTTATATGCACATATCATATAATTAAGGGTAGTTAACTTTTGAAAAGTTAAACTAACCATGGACGGAGTCGAATAGTAGTTCTGACATAGAAAATACGTAAGGTGGAATAGTCGTGGTTATGATGACTAATCTAACCACCTTGTGAATTATGATTATAGTTTGACTCTTGACAAGCTAGATGGAGGCTTGGGAATGAAGCGGGTCAAACGGAGCAAGTACGAAAAGGAAAGCGTAATTTGGATGCGAGGTAAGTTAAGCTTACGCCTTTTTATTCTTACTACCAAATACTTATAATGCAAGTCAGAATAAGTGAGAATGGCAAGAAACCATACATTATGGTAAAAAGGGTAAAAACGGTAAAATGATAACCCGGACATGGGTTAACGCATAAATAAAAAGGATTTGAAAGGACACCAGTTGGCATAAGTCAAAATGGGTCATACAAAGCAAGAAACGACCTTTAAGCAAGATGAATTTAAAGAGTAAATCGGAATAGGTTTAAGGGATGAAATGGTAATTAAATACCATCTCATAATTATAATTGGTCATTTTGACTAAACGGGTCAAATGGTGTTGTTAACACCATTTGACAATAATATCTTATGATCGCGTGTTGAGTTTTGTAATCGCAGAAATTTAACACATGGCTCGCGTTGCTAGTTGACTAGTAATTAATAGCGAAAGGTATTTTAAAGGGTAAATCTTATGACCCGAGCCAGGTACGCATGTTTAGAATTATACTTAAAAAGCGATATTTTGGTCAAATATTAGCGAAAGTCCTTCGTAGTGAATAAGGGACTAAAATTGACTAAAAAGCCCATCGATGGGTAAATTAGGCGAATAACCCATAAATGTTGTTTAGTAACCTGCATTTGATTATGGAATCATTAAATTTGAATTAAAGTTATAGGTATGCACCTTCGTGGGTCAAATGCCTAAAAATGGGTCAATTGCGTAATATGACCAACCGAAAGGTAAAATTTGGGAAAATTGGTTAATTATGTTAAATCCACCACAAAAATTAATTGTGGTGGAATGTAAGTAGTTATCCTAATATGAGAATGCAAAGTGTGAAATGAGATGAGCAAGTTAGATGCTTAAATGCATGAAAACTTCTAAACGGGTCAAAATAAAGTAGGTGGTAAAATGTTGGTTTAAGTGTAATAAAGAAAAACGTAAACCGGGTAACGGGAGCGTAAACTATATGAATAATGGATCCGGGTAATGGATCATAGCTTGGATATGTTAAGAAACGAACCCCAAGCGATTAAAATGAGTTTGGATAGCTTTGGATGTAAATTGGGTGAAAAATAAATGTGCAGAGTTGACACGGCCGGGTGAACATTTGACACGGCCGGGTGAACATTTGACACGGCAGGGTGAAGGGGCTGAAAAAAAAAAATAATAATAATAATAATAATAATTTCTTGTGTTCATTTATTTTGTTCAAATGCTTTGATTTCTAATCGTTTGAATGAAATGTAGGTTTAATATGCGATGCCGGAGGATGATCAATCTCGTTAAAGAATCGAACACAATCAAGATTCAAGCTTCTGCGAAATGATTCGTCGTCACGTTTTTAAACGGCGAATTCTCTATGAAATGTTGAATTGTGTTATTTCTTAAAGTTTTTAAGAAATGCATATTTTTGTAATGTATGTGTAAACATATTTAAATAATTATATTCGAAATTTATATAAAAATCGTATAAATGGACTAAGGGTCTTACAGATGGAATTGGCACAATTTCACCAAGGGGAGGATAAAATGAGAAGAAAATTATTGAAAGAAGAAAAAGTAGAAAAAACATATTGGTAAAATACTATTTCATTTATAACCCATCTCATTAATTTTTCTCTCTTTAATTAATTAGTCAACTAATCCTTAATTATTTTACATATAATCTACAAAACCTACACATATCAAAATTTTCCTATATAGACCCTACACATTATAGAATTTTATCCTACACAGTCAAAATTTATCCTACACACCTCGAAATATACCCTACACAACTCGTAATTTATCTTACACAACTAATAATTTATTCTACACTTTAAACTAAGTTGTTTTTTAATTTGAAAAAAAGCATATATATTTTGAGAATGAGTTACAAATTTAATTTAGTTAGTTATTAAAGGAAAGAATACAAATTAATGATCTATGTAAGTTTACCAATATACTTTTATATTAAAATTAAATACAAATATTAAATGAAGTAAAATGAAGCATTCTTATTGGTTGAAACTTCTTCTTTTTTCTTGTTACAAAAAAAATTATTCTCATTTCCCTCCACATTTCACCAATTTTATAAATAATAAATAAATAAATCCAGATTTATAGACCAAACTTAGTTATCCCCCACTTGTGGCCTAGGGGTAGGAGGCTTGAGTTTTCCAATGGACACTCAAGTTCAATTCCCGCTTGTGTCATATTGGGGCGAATATAGGCAATGAAGGATTTGGACAATGCCTTGTGTGAGGTTGTTAGTTTGATTCCCGCGCCCAACCGGGTTTTCGTCCAACCGTGTGTTACGCCAGAGAGTTCTGCTCTTGTGGTGGCACAACGACTGTCAAGTGGCAATCGGCGGTATGGTTTCCCGTGGGAACGCCCAAAAAAACCAAACTTTGATGCCAGCGTGGGCCCAGTTAAGACAACATAGTCTGGCCAAAGTGGGGCAATACGAGGCTCTCCGGTAGGGGTGAGCAGAAAACCGAAATAACCGAACCGTAACCGAAATAACCGAAAAATCCGGATCGAAAGAACCGAACCGAAACAAAAACCGACGGTTCGGTTTTCGGATTTTTAATAACCGAAAATTTCGGTTCGGTTTTCGGATAATCATTTTCAATAACTGAAAATAACCGAACCGAACCGATAAGTTTTAATAGTATACCAAATCTATATATTTTTATGTTTAAGTTGTTTAAGTGTTTACCTATGCTACTAAGAATTATTAGTTTTATTCTTGTTTGTTAAATATTTATGATAAGAACATTACCATGTTTATTTATCATTAAAATTATCCATTGTTTACAAGAACTAACAAAGTTAATATAAAAATTAAATGGTTTTCAAAGTATTATAAAAGAAAACGTCTTAACAAAAACTTTGGAGAAACATTAAAATTATAAGGTTAGGTTTATGTCACTAATATTAATTTAATAGACTAAATATATTAACTTAAATGTAAACATTTAAGAAAGATTCTTAAACTTTGAATTATACTTTTAAGTTTTGAATCTTACATAATTTGTTTCAAAAACCGAAAAAACCGAAAAACCGAACCGAACCGTTGCTAAAACCAAAATAACCGAAACCGAAAAAACCGATACCGAACGGTTTTTAAAAACCAAAAACCGAACTTTCTGTTACGGTTTTGGTTTTACCCAAAAACCGAACCAAACCGTGCACACCCCTACTCTCCAGTTTGAAGAGTGTGGTAACCTTATAAATGAAGTTCACCATTCAAAAAAAAAAAAGACCAAACTTAGTTATGAGTTATCCTATAATTGAAACAAGTAAATACTTGAAAGAATAATTAAAATGTTAAACGACACAAAGTAGGGGTGTGCAAAGTCGGTTAACCGCCGGTCCGGTTAACCGAAGGTCGGTTAAGCGCTGATTCGGTTAATCTAAAACTGTTAACCGTAACCATAACCGATAGGTGCTTAACCATGGTTCGGTTAATTGGCAGTTATGGTTATTTCGGTTATAACCGATAATTTTTTAGGTGTTTTTAGATTAAAATATGATTGTATTCTTGTATGTAGTTTATTGATGTTTCAATAAATAAAATCTAATTATGTTATTATACGAGCTATTTTAGCTTTTAGAGCGTATACCGTATACGAAAAATGAACTACTTAGTTCATAAGTAACTAATATAACGATATTTTGGATGTATATATATATTTAGTTTGCTAATGCAATAAATAAAAAAAAGAGACAAATAAATAGAGACAAGAAACTAAGAGAAGATGATAAAAAAAGGAATATTGGATTTTAATAATCCCAACTATTCATCGTTGGCCGCCAATAGTCTTAGCTTAAAAAATAACCACTGGCAGTCTCAACTATTGATATATTGGCCGCCAATGGACCCTGATTAACAGAACCCTAACGTCGTTAGTCTCCGGTCGCCGAAAACCCTTTTTTTGGCCAGTAAAAGGTTTCTAAATGTCAGATCTAAGGTTACAAAGAGGCTTGGGACGAGGATGTTAAGTTTTCCGACCAAAAAGTTGAGTTTTCCAGCAAAAAATAAGTTTTCCGGCGAATTCAATGATTGGGGTTTTCACTAACAAAAAAGTTCCTAAAGGTCCGTAACAAGGTTACAAAGAGGTTTGGGACAAAAAATGTTGAGTTTTCCGGCCAAAAACGTTTTCCGGTGATCGGAGATTAACGGCGTTAGGGTTCTGTTAGTCAGGGTCCATTGGAGGTCAGTATGTTAATAGTTAGGACTGCCAGTGGTTATTTTTGAAGTTGGGACTGTTGGCGGCCAACGACGAATACTTGGGATTATTAAAATCCAATATTCCAAAAAAAAAACTCTGATACTTACTAAACATTTAACTTTGATCGTAAATATAAAAAAGAATCACAAATAAATATAAAAAAACAAGGTTCGGTTCGGTTAAATTTGGTTGATGAAAATACCTTAAAAATAACCGAAAGGTCGGTTAATTAGATTCACCTAACCATAACCGTTCGGTTTCAATGGTTTCGGTTAATTTCGGTTAACGGTTTGGTTTTCGGTTATGGTTCGGTTTTTGCTCGCACCTAACATAAAGTAATTAAGCGCAAGTTTACATTTCTAAAGTTTGGACCTGGGAATGCGTGCTGATAGAAGATAAAAAACCAACCCAACAGGAAATCATCTGCATATTTCCAGTGCATTGTCAAATGTACCTTTGACTTCTCATGCTTCAAGTGTTGACTTTTGACTGCATTGACTTCTGGTTGACTGTGGCCCACCTTTTAGAAGCGTTGACCAAATCAAGATGATCAAAACCCAGATATGTTCTACATTCACTGCCATGATCAGGGTCATTCATCCCTTGTCCGTAATCCGTATTTTACTTTCAGATAACTTATTAACCTGCTTCTCCCTTTACCATTTTCATAGCAAACTTTGACCCAATAACTCCCATAAACTTGACCATTGACCACAAGCATTTGACTTCTAATTTTTTTACCTTTGACTTGAATTGACATGCATAAGTAAGCCAATGTCACAAGTAAAATAGTAGATGGCAATCTGCAAGAATTCCAAATCCACATAACACCGCCAGGGACACCGATGAACAAATCTATAAAGCGTCAGCCTTTAAAGCTTTTACTTGATGCAACACCGCCATAACACCCCTTGGCCCTTGGCACTATCCATTTATCTATTTAGCACGGTAAGTTAAACGTGCTATGAGTATCATAAATGGGTTGAACCCTTTTGGATACGTTTTTAATCTTGTGAGTAATGTGCGGTCCTAAACCCATTTACCCCAAACACTAACCCGTTTAAGCTTGCAGCTCCGGCCATATAATTAATCAAACACTCACATGGGGTCCTGAAACGTCAACAAAAGAAACGGGAATTTCCAGTAGCGCATAAGTTTTTTTTTCCTTGTATAGCATGTAGCAATTTGCCTCTTCTGATTAACAAGTTTCATATAAGCAAAATATGTAAGTAGAAATATAACACGTATGACAGAAAGATAAAAGTTGTGGCAACTAATATTCCGCATACTAAAAGGTATGAATGTTAATGAAGTTACTTTGAACTGATATATTGAGAAAAAAAAAACATGCGGCAGATTCTACAACATACTTAACAGCCACTGTTTTATGCAAGTGCTATGTTTGACAAAAAATGGATAGATCCCGATGCTGCAAGAAGTGACTGCACAAGTTGAAGACAGTAAAAATAATAAGAAAAAACAACTGTACATAAAGAAATAGAGAAATCAAAGATGCATTCAAACCGACCTGAGCAGCATATCTAAATGAAATAAGTTAAGTGTGTATCCAAAAGCAAAAAATATAAAACCAACCAACCATCTTGTACAATCAATATCACATTATCACTTTCAAAATGCACAACCAACCATCCCAAAACATTGTTTTTTCGTTCCCATTTATGTTATAAGCACTTAGCACAGAATGAATTAATTTAAGAAACTGCATAACTACTGTTTCCCGATGGCACATAGTCACATAGAGCTAGGAAACAATGGGTGGAGGGCCAAAGTCAACAGCAGTTGGAATATAAAGTTTGTAATAGTCAAAATCAGATTCCTGCTAGTCAATATCTGATGTATATGGCCAGTGGCGGACCCAGAAATTTTTCCATGATGGTGCGAAACATTTTTAAAAATTTTAGGCCCCTAGGTATATAAGTAAAAAAATCGGTTCGTATCGGGTCGGTTCAGGTCGGGTCATGTAAAACAAAAGAAAATGCGCCATAACGTCCCTACTCATGGTTCCTAGAATGACGTGGAAATTGGAGACGAGAACCCAACCTGACCCAACCCACTGTTTGCCAGTCATATTAATGACATTCTAAGACATGTAAAAATGAATTAGACCTTAATCACACCTTACACATAACTGTTACGAACTACCAAGCTGCACAAGACTGGCCCGACCCGAGACCTAGAATGACGTGGAAATTGGAGACGAGAACCGGACCCTTTTGTATCTTCGGTTAGGCAGCTGACTGGTAAAGGACCGTGACCAATAAGAATCTGCAAAACGGTGTATGGAGGAACAGTACTGAGCTGAATTATTAGAATTCTATTGAATTGAGCTTCTGCATGCACAGGGGCGCAGCTTTGTAGGGGCCGGAAGGGGCGCCCGACCCCCGAACTTTTCGTATAGAATTTTTTAGATATATATGTCTCGACACTTGGTTTTATATTTTTTTAGGTATATACGTTTTCGACCCCCGGTTGGAAATCTCAAGCTTCGCCACTGTGCACGCATACCACCTGTTTGATGAAAATCCTGTGAGTTTTGACTCCACTTTAAATTAGCATTGCTGGGTAAGCAGATCCGCCGTCTAAACAGAGTACACTATAACTTTCATTGAGGAATGTGGGTAAGATGTATGTAAATGTGGCTTGGGCTCAAAATAAAATAGAATCCAATTAAGCCCCATCTGTTATTCTGATCCATTTCAATTATTACTTGACTGGCTCTACATGTTTTTAGGCAGAAAAAAAGGTGTGCGTAAACAGCCTACATGCGTAAAATATTTTCTGAAATCTAACTAATGAGATGCTTCTTATCACCATTGTGAAGTACGATTCTGTTTATTCATGTGTAATTTCTAATATTTAATTAATATATAATGATGCACACCACCTGTTTGCTTAAATGCCTAAGTGAGTCATTGGTTCCCATTTGATGTGCAAGACTTCAAATGCTTTATTTTTTTTAAGATTGTTTTATCTCTTGTTCTGATAACTAGATTAGATTTTGTGCATTTTGTGTTTATAGGACATGGGTTCTTCGATATTGACTATGTCAACGTGATAACCTGCCATGCATGAAACCCTCTTCAATGAGATATAAAGTGTCGATTGTATTGTTTTGAACCTGTTTTAAATCTTCAAAATGCAAACTAAGCAAACATGTAAACTTAGGTCTAGATTTTTAACTTTCTGTGCAAGTGATTTTAGGCTTTTTGTTTGAGGTTGGAATTTTATGGATTTCAAAAGCAGCTCGAATTATCGTTTGGAGAAAGTTCACCTTTTGTCCATGTACGTTGAATGGTACCATTTCATATCTTCATTCACCAGACAACCCTCACAAACCCTGACAAAAACATATGGTCCCTAACTATGATTCATGGATGTCCCAAATATAAAACACGTCCAATATATAATTCAATTTATTATTATTCATATTTTTATTTAAATTGGTGATTGCAATTGCAAATCCTATTGTTTACATATGTTAGCAAAAGTAGGTCCTGTAGGAGGAAAATTCCTAATAATCCCCAGTTATACAAATAAGACCAAGAAAATGCAAGCATCTCCATAACTTTTAAGTTACAATCAATGCAAATAAAAACAATGAAATGTGAGCATCTACAAAAGATAAAATTATTTATACATGGATTGTGACCGGTGAAGCAATTAGGAGGAGTTAATAGTATGTGGGCTCGCAAATGTAAGCATCGGTGAATGATAAACTATTTATGTGACCTGTAATACTATATTGTTAGTCCCTCCTTGATTGACTTATGTAGCTCAATACATCGGAGCAAGGCTCACACCATTTGAAAACAGGGCTAATGTGTTTCCATGACTTGTTCGCCTAGACCAGTGATGCATGATTTTGAGGGTTAAATAAGTTGAAATCCAAAAGGTGTTGACAAAAAAGATTATGCAATTGGCCAGGGGATCGGATTTCACTTGTGAAATTGATAACCACATGTTCAAGTTCATGCTGATATTCATGGTGTCACTTTGTGTTTCCATGGGAAGTTCAAAGTACCCAAAACAATTGGCTATAATGAGGGTGACTTGTTAGAAAGAGTACAATATTAAAAGAACAAAACCAAACCTATTTATTTAGAAAATACAAAGCACATGCAAAAAGAATATTACCCATGACCCATTAGCTGATGGATGACCCATTTACCCGTTGACCCGTGACCCGCTATGTTATGGATCGAAACCATTGCAAGGTATGCGACTTGTCTCACATCGGTTGTATGGGCAATCAATGTGGGGTTTATATACCAAATGGGCTCTCTCACCCACCAGACTAGTCTTTTGGGTTCAGTTCTCTCGTTTGTTATGTAACACGTTAAACCAACCGATTAACCCAACATACCGTGTATCGGCCAATATTATCTAGTGTTGGATGATGCAGGGGGCAGTTGGTGCCAATATTATTTGCAGTTGACTCATTTGCATTATGTTGGGTGTTCTTGGATGGGGGCTTGCATTATGTTGGGTGTTCTTGGATGGGGGCTGTTTATTCTGAATCTGGTGTTATTGAACAAATTTTGGGTTAATGATGGCAGTTGGGATAGTCTTGACAGCCTGCAACTCATTATTTTGTGGAGAAAATATGGCCACATTTTGATAAAGGTCAAAGCTGGTCAAAGTAGCATAATGACTGTGATTGACCATATTTTGTTGTTGATTAATAGGGCTGCAAATAATCTATTTCTGGAAAAAAATCGAAGAAAGTCAAAGTCAGAATTTGGTCTTAGTCCTAATGGGCCAAATTTGTATACTATGCTGATGCTACAGATTGTGACAATTATAGAAAGTCAAATGCTTCTGATAGGTCAAAGTCTACAGCAGCTTGTGATAGTTGGCAGCTGCTGAGGATGTTGATATTATGGGTAAAATCATAGGATGTCAAAGAATAAGGCAATCGATCCAACAAAAATGTCTTCCATCTATCTATTCTCCAGCTTGTGATAGTTGGCAGCTTGTTCACCGTCAACTTTATAATGGGCCTTTACATTGGCAGGTAGAAAGGGTTCATTTGATAAAATGTCTTCCATCTATATATTCTCTGGGTGTTTCTACGAGTTATGATGGGAGTCGCTGTTGGTCAACCATTACTCGAAGGTCAAAATCAATGGCAGTTGGATCACAAGAAATGATGGTGATCTGTGTGACACGTACCATGCTGGTAATCAAATACAAATAGATCACTGATCCGAGTCGCCTGTTTCTTTTGTAGTACTTTAATTAGTTTCAGTTCTATAAAATTCTAAAATTGATGAAGGGGTAAATGTTGACGCAACTGGAAGTCTAATGTGTCTAATGGTGTGTGTAAGTCCAAATAAAAACTATGTTTGTGTGGTTAACAAATACTTTGCAAATATAGGAAAGAGGCATTGGGAGGCTATTAAGTGGATCCTTATATACTTAAATGGTACTAAGGATGTTGGACTAATGTCAAAACTTGTTAATACACGTTACTATTTATAAATAGTTGTGCTCAGAAACTTCATTATATTTTAGGTACATAAATATAATAATACATTTTAAAAATAGCTTGTTCAAACTAGACTTTATACTAAAACGTCAACTTAATTGTAGTGTTATCTAATGGGTCACCATGTGAGTTCTGACAACTAATTTTTAAATTCAAAAACAAAAATCAATACTTAAATGAGCATGAATGAAAGAACCTATAGTAATGTCATCTTTTATCTAACATACCAGAAACTCAAGTAATGAGAACAGAGTCAGCCCATTAGTGAAAAAAAGTTGGGCTTTGGCCAGTGGGTTTGGCCCAATAAACGATTATTTGTTTGATTCTATTTCATCTCACCCAACACCATTCATATTGATTAGATTTTGTGCATTTTGTGTTCATATTGATTATGTTAACTTGCTATGCACACCATTTGTTTGAAGAAATGGTTTAATGAAACCCACTTCAATGAGATATGAAGTATCCATTGTATTGTTTTGAACCTGTTTTAAATCTGCAAAATGCTTCTGTTGTTTGTGTGATGTTCTTAAAAGGACGGTTCAACCTTCTGAAATTGGATCCTTCAGTTTCATGAGATGATATAAAATGTTTTATAGAACTTTGCATGCTAAATATTTCTTTTTGTTTGTTAAGGTTTGATCGTTGAGGTCGAACTAGTTCTTAGGGTGTAAGGGGCGCTTCCCTGGTCGGGAGTGGTAAACTCTCCACCATAGCCAATCATCTCTACTTCCCATTTTGCACTCAAACATTAGGGGTGCTTCCCTCGTGGGGAGTCCATTTTTTTTCTTTTTTTTTTTATTTTTAAAATTTATGCAATAATAATTAAACATTGTTTAAACAAAATAAAATTACATTATAATAAAAAAGACATTGCATTAAATTAAAAAAAGGCATTACATTAAATTAAAATAAATAAAGTCACAATAAACTAAAACTAGTAAAAAAAGACGCGTCCCTCCGGGTTTGAACTCGATCCTCGACTAGCCAAACCTTTTTTTTCTTGGCATCACCCTTGCTTTCTTTATCCATGGTTTCTTTATCCATGGTGTATGAGGTTTGTAGTTTGGTTATGAATGTTTTTGAGTTATGAGAAAATGAAATGTGAGAGAGGAATTAAATAAAGAAAACAAATTAATTTCTTTTAAGTTATAACGGGTATAGAGCCATTGGAGATGAACATCGGTCAAAAAAAAAGGATGGATTCTGTGCGGTGACTAATACCCGAAGGGGCTTGTTCACCTGTGACCGATGGGGTTGGCAGCGGTGTGGTGTGCCCCCCGCACGGCAAACCCGCTCACCGAACCCCCTCCCTAGAACACCCCAGGTAACTCAATCAAGAATAAGAATAATGGCACGATACATTTTTTCGATGATTATAGACTTTTCTTGATTAGACAAATTTGTCTCTACTTATCACCTAGCACTGCAAAGGTCTCCTAGAAGTGCTTGTGTTTTAACCTGAAATCATTCTTGTCGTCAAATTTCTACAAATCAAACCTCCAATTAATATTCATCATCATTGGCAGTGTGACTTTGAATGCAATTTCAAGTCTTATAGTTTCGAATGGTTTCGTCATTTATTAGTGACGTTTTTTTCGTGATATATGCAAGTATATTTAGGTTTTTTCATCACCTGAATGGTTAATCTTTCTCATCTACACATGTTGAACAAATTATTATAGTATTGAAGAAATACATATCTATCATTTTATATTAGCCTTCGTAGGTACTCTCGAAAAAACATTATTGGTAGCCCACTCATCATGATCCCCACTTGGACTCAGGGAAGAAAAACAACAAAACTTAAGCATCACTAAAATATAAATATTTATGGATTGTGACCCGTGAAGACGTTGGTTATGAAGACTAATTTGTCCTGCAAATGTAAGCATCGATGAATAATAAACTATCTATGCATTGATTATGACTTGTAATACTTTATTACTTGATTGTTTGTCCATGACTGACTTGTTTGTTTTGTTAATTTCAACACCAGTGGCATGGTGCACCATAGTTGACCAACTAGGAGCCAAAGTTACAGCTTTGAACACAGGGTTAGTGTTAGTGTGCATATCAAAATTCGGGTTTGTGTTCCGCATATTACCCGGACAGAAATATCAAATGATTGTTAAGAGTCAGTGGCGAAGCTTGACCCGAATGACGGGGGGGGGGGGGGGGCGAAAACGTATATACCAAAAAAATTATAGAACCGGGGGGTCGAAAAAGTATATACCGAAAAAATTATATACGAAAATTACATATATAACACTACTGAGCGAAAAGTTCGGGGGTCGGGCCCCCCATACTTCGCCCCTTATAAGAGTAAAACCATTTGAGATCTGGAATGTGTAGAGCAAAAGGTTATGCAATTGAGAGGAGTATTCTTCTGGTGAAACTAATAATGGATGGTTTCATGGATGGAATCTATGTGACACGTGCCACACTAATTTTAAGAACTATCTTTAATGGAATAAACAAAAGTAACAAAATTTAATAAAAAGTATACTTTTTGACACATTTCATCGTTACAATTAAGGGAATTGTTGTAGCTCAAATAAAATATTAAACGTAACTGCCTATTTTTTAGTGATTGACATATGATATTAAGTCATATGCTACCACTAACCATTTATTGTGTAAATATCATCACTACTTGATCAACACGAATCTCTAGTCGATGATATATGCTCTTTTAGTTTCATCTTTTTTTTATTTAGGTGATTAAAGACAAGACTGGTTATCACTACGGATCCATGAAAGATCACGAGAATACAGTTTGAAGACAAAAGTTCTGGATGACTTTCTTTTAAAATGTCTTCGTATTTCTTAAATTATAAACTGTTAAAACTAATCAAAAAAACAATATCTTTTAAAAACTAATATAATAAACTCACAAGTCATAATAATTTAATTCTTTTAAGTTTCTAATTACCTACTACACAAATAATTTATTCTTTTAAGTTTCTAATTACCTACTACACTCTTTTAAATTTCTAATTATCTACTACATAAATAATTTGATTCTTTTATGTTTCTAATTACCTACTACTCAGAAAACACTAAAACAAATAGTATAATAAAAAAATCATTTGAAAACAAGGAAGTTTTCAATGGTTTCACAATACAAAAAATACCGCTCAATGGTCAATTTATAATATTTCAGAAAGAAAGACTTTTGGGTGGTCGATTGGCACTTGAGCCACTTATAATACAAAAAAATACCAGTATATGGTCAATTTATAATATTTCAGAAGAAAAAAAAAATATTTTGGTGGTCGATTGACCCTTGAGTCACTTATAATATTATGCTGATAGGTTGGGACAAAAAGCAATGAGTGTCTGATCACAGATTTTAACGGCGCAGCTTGTTGACCGTTTACCTTCTATTTCGATTGAATTTCCATTTGGAGACCCAATTTGACTCAAACATGTTGAGATCCAAGGACTCAAAGAGGAAAATTCTTCATAGCTTCAAATTGATATAAAATCAAGATAAACATTACAGAAAATTAAAGAATTACAATTATACTAGCTTAATTTTGGTCTTCTAGAAGTGCGTGCATATTAACCCGAAATCATTATTGTCATCAGTCTTATCCAAATGAAACATGTTTAATCCCATTATATACCATTAGCAGTGATTTTGTATGCAATTTCAAGCCTTGTAGTTCTGAATGTGTGGTCAGTTGTAAGTGATGCCTATTTTGTGATAAACCTAGTTTGGTAAATGTTCATGAACAGTTCGTGAACACATATATTTCTTAACAAACGAACACGAACAAGGTCTTGTTTGTGTTCGTTCGATTTGTTTGCAACCCTAATTACCTCATGTGCCTGCTTCAATGGTTTCATGCATGACGCGTATTATTGAAAAAATAGTCATTAAAATTTTGAGATAATATCTATCTTTAGCAATAACAGTTGTTTTCCCGGTCTGAATTTGAATTCCCCGTTGACTTCCCGCACTACTACAAAACAGATCTTTAGACGGGGTGATATGGGTTTTAAGACGGTGTTTTCAACACCGTCTTAATGTACACTGGTTTAAAATCAAGTCTTATTAGACGGTGTTCAATTTTAACAACTGTTTAAACTTGATGAACACCGTCTTTTAATATCAAAACATTTCAAATATTAATTAAAACAAATATTTTTTAACACCGTCTTATAAACATTTGTTGATTTCTTCGCTAAAGCATGTCTCCGCTATTGCTGATTTCGTCGCTAAAGCCTGTTAATCAATAGCGACGATAAGGGTCGCCACTAAACCAGTTTTTTTTTTTAATTTTTCTGGTTTTTTTCGTTTTTTCCAATTTTTTCATATTAAAACCTGTCCATTTCTGGTTCACAATCCACAAAAACTAACCAAACATAAACTTAAATAAGCATAATCTACATAAGCGTAAACTGCATAAACGTCACAATTCGAAATCGTTTTCAGTCACTAATACGTAATAAAACTACTTAACATCTAAAATGTCATAATTTTAAATCATATTTGTGTCATCGTCGTTGTCCTCATCCGCTTCTTCACCATCAACATCTTCGCTTCCAAACTTAGTCGGGTAACTCGAACTCAAAAAGTTTTGAAGTTCATCTCTAAAATCCAGGTTTTGGAACCAACTCTGGAATAGTGCCTACAGCAATATATATACCAAATTTATTAAACTACCAAGTAAAGCAAGCAACATATACGAAATAGGCTAGTTTCTAAACTAAAATAGGGTAGTTTACCGCGCAGTGCGACGTTGCTACTGAGGCGTGCGTGTAGTGTAGCCGCGCAGCCGCTACTGCGGGCATGCAGTGTGGTGCTGCTGCTGAGGCGTGTGTGTGGTGCAGTCAAATAACCTGTACGGCATATGTTATAAGCGTAAAAATCAAATAAAAAAATGGCACATCATGGTACTTACAAAGTAACTCACCTGTTTCCACATACTCTGTAGCTGCATACCCGTATGTGCCCATTACTTGTGTAACAAGATGCGTCTCACCATTTATCGAACCATGTCTTGCCAGCCCAAAATCAGCGACTTTTGCATTGAAATCCTGGGGAAAAAAATAGTAAATAGAACGCGACGCATAACATAAAGTCAACAGAATGTGATTTTCCCCAAATCTTTCAGCATGTATTAAAAATCTTTCAATTAAATGACCATTTCGTTATCAATATATTCGGTAGATCAAGAGACAAATGTAAGTTTACGTGTCAATATGTGATTTTCAAGGCTCTCCTTATGCATAAACTCGTAGACTAGGAGTAACTCCATATCTTGTGAGCAATATCCTAATATCCTGCTTACATTAGGATGACTCAATTCGCCTGAAAGTTTCACCTGTCTGCGCACATATGGGATACCATGTTACAAAAATATCATTTATACACTGTGACACACTAAAAGAATTCAAAAGAACTAAAAACTGTATTGGTGATAAATGTTTTCTGTGCATTAATAACTGAAAACCAGATCACTTTAGACAGACAAATTACAATGAAAGGGATAACGATAACACTAACTAACTAATGACGATAAAACGTCAATAATTATCCTAATATTCAAACTAAAGATAGATTAACAATGACTAACAAATAAACCTAAAGATAAATGATAAATAAAATAATAATAATTATAACTGGTAATAGATTACATGCCATTCTTCAAATCCTTGATAACCATCAGTATCAAGCTTTTTAACAGCAATAGGAATCCCAGAGCCAACCTTTGAGGGAACATATGTTTCTTGTTCGACCCAACCTTTGTAAACTTTTCCAAAAGCCCCCTCACCCACAACCCTATCATCACTAAAGTTCTTAGTGGCCATCTATGAAGCACGGGGACGGCATATTGCATCGAGTACATGTTTCGAAGCATTCTGGATAATGTTATTATCTTGTTCGACCCTTTTGACAACAAACATGTTTCGAAGCATTCTGGATAATGTTATTATCTTTCCGGACTTCATGTAAGAATTTTGATTGTGATAGTGACTTGAGACTACTAAGGCGTCTCCTCTCTCTTGCAGTGCTAATGCAGCCTCAAGTGCTACTACCACCTCACCCATTGTCGGGCGGTTTTTGGGTCGAGTCTGCAAGCATTTATCTGTAATTTCCACAAATGCTTTCAAGCAATTAGGCATGATCTGAGACTTCACCCTTGAACAAGGGGTTAGCCCCATCAAACTCGGATCAACTTAGTGGGCATTTCACGAGTCAAACCCACATGCCTACCATGTGAATTTTCGAATTATTTTCCTACTTTCAAGTCAAACTATTCTAGGGTTTTGCTATTACTTAAAAACCAACGCAGATCTACTCAAATTATCAACATATCCACTGAAATTACAAAGAAATTAGGAGGGTACATACCGTTTTCCGAGTGGCGTCAGAGATTGAGGCGGACGGAGATGGCAGTGCTCCGGCGGAGTGAAGGTGGTGATGCGGTGGCAGCGTGGTGTGAGAGAGACGCAGGTGTTGTGTGCACTGTGCAGATATGGTGGAGGGAAAATGGCCGCTCAAATGGGAGGAGGGACCTTTAACATTTTCTTTATTCATGGATTCATGGATAAACCCTAGCCTAAAGGGTGAAGAATTGAGTATATAAGACGGTGTTCAAAAACACCAACTAAAGGGTGCATATATAGACGGTGTTTAAAGGGAACACCGTCTAAAGGGCGATGAATTGATTTTAAGACGGGGTTTAAGCATAAGACGGGGTTATATGGAATTTTGATGAATATTTTAATTGGATTGGCACAATGGCCATGTAAGGAATTGATTTTAAGACGGGGTTATTATTATAACACCGTCTAAAAAAAATCTTGAACACCGTCTAATGCTTCATATTGTAGTAGTGCCGCAAGCCTAGACTAAGAACTCAAGTGAGTAACGCAACATCCTCAGTAAAATTTTGCTTATGTTTGTGTGCATTGTGACATTAGAGATTAGGTCCTAACAATGTAAGTGTTTTCAATGGATGTCTTGTATTGGAATATCATTATCTCCGGCCAGCTTAACACTTTTTAATAATTGCAAGTTACCATTTTATATTTAGCTAGGGTATCCATCATGTGCTAATCATCAACTTTATCAAATGTACACTACGTAGGTACGTTTATAATAATAGTAGTTGTTGAGAGGAATTTACATTATAAAATAAGCAAGGCATCTTGTAGTTGTTGGAATATAATATTATAGTTATATGCGACTATGATAATTGCATGTTACCATTTTATATTTCTACATCATGTGCTCAGCTCCAATGTAAGAAGTCCTATCATTATAAGATATAACGTAAACGGATCAGGATCCAGTGAACAATTAAGATAGTCACAAAGATGAACTTAATTATTCATCTCTTTTTTTAACGGCAAATTTGGATCACTAACGGATCACTGGAGTATCATCGTGGCCCTAGCGGAACCACCCGATCATATCCATCTACACTAGGCATAATGTCTATACACCAATTTAGAAGGAAACCCAATAATTATGGGAAAAAACCCCTTGTGAAAATCGAACCCATGATTTATTGGTTCTAAACCCTTACCCCACCCTCAAGATGCCATTAGGCTATAAAGCCATATGCATTTTTCTTCCGATCATATTTTGACATTTTTCAATCGAACAATTAATTCATTGGTATATAAAGAAAGTTATTTAAAATAAACACATTTTTAATTTCATTTCCCATGCAGAATGATCCGTCGGTCTTCCCCGAAAAAGAACACCTTTCTAAGCATGGAAGAAACTTGAAAGAGATGATAAAGCTAAGAGAGTTAAAAAAAATTAGAATTTAAGAACTAAAAAGTAGTTAAGAAACTGTTCTAAGAATTGGGAAAGGTACACAATTTTTAGTGCCCCTTTTTATTGTACAAAAAATGAGTAAATCCACCAGAGAACAATATTGGTCAAAGAGAGTCATCTTTTTCCACTTGGCCTCTTATTACGGCTTAACGTACGACCGGTTAACATACATTACGGCTTAACGTACGACCGGTACGTCACGAAATAACGCACGTTCAACGGAAAATCACGCAAGTTATAAATCTCAGAAAAAGTAATCACGCATGTTGGACATATGAAATCACGCACGTTAGTCGGCATTCCCCTACTCCCAGATCAAAAATCACAACCGCTTTTTTACGATCTGAAACCACTGTTTCTGCCCTCTAACTCCAATCGTTTCAATGTTTGTTCATGTTCCTACATCCTCTGTTCTACAGTCTGAATCAAAAACTTTGTCGTGTTCATCCTCTGTTCTACGGTTTTTTATTTCATGTCGACGTTTTGCAGAAACTTTTGTAAATCAACGATGAATTTGACCACATTTCGATGAAATTGACCGAACACTGGCCAATTTAAACTGAAACGAAAAGAAACTTGAACCGAATTGGAACACAGATTGAGTCGTGAATTACCTGGAAATTCTGTGTAAAATCACGCATGTTATAGTATGTAATTACGCTAGTTGTCGTACGTAATGTACGTTAAGCAGTAATGTACATTACACTTTCTCTCTCTCTCTCTCTCTATATATATATATATATATATATTAAGCCACATTGATCATGATCCCCAGTTGAACAAAAGGAACAATAACTTTTTATTATAGAACTAATTAATTCCCTCAACCACTAATTCATATGTTATCTATTACTTTTTTTATTCAAGACAAAAAGAAACACACATATATATATATTTAGAAAACAAATGCACTTGCGAATTTATCCCTTGAGCAAAATTAAAAAGACCAAAAATTGAATATATTCATAGCAGAAAAAAATCAAATTGAATTGCTTATTTGGTTTTTGGTTGGGTTATCGGTTTCACTAATTTTGCTAAATAAACTGAATAATAACGGGTTTAATTGGATAGCCAAACGGAATAAGTCGGTTTAAACAAATGAACAACGTTCGACTATACATACATCTAATTCGGATAGATTCAATTATACCAAAAAAAATCAAAACCACCGTAAAACACCATAGCTAATTAACAGCGGCAATGACTCATCTTCCCACTTTTAAATTACTTATGTGACGAAAGTACCTACCTATATGCTAACGAAGGGGAAAATTAATTGATTTTTTTGGCAATCGATTTGTGTTTGTATACACACACCATTATATAATAGAGGTCCCTTTCAAAGAAAATTGCCACTGATAATCCCCACTTACATCAAAGGAAGAAATAAAACAAAATGTAAGCGTCACTAAAATATAACATTACAAAAATTTGCATAAATCATTTTGTATTAATAAATAAATTCATACCTAATCACACTAACAAATATAAAAAAGTGATTAAATTGTTTGTATTAACCCATACATGATATAATATATCTCTGTTAGACAAAAAGAAACACATATATTTTAAAAAACACATTTCCTTGTCACATGACTCATCTTTCCACTTTGGAATTATGTATTTGACCAAAGAAATTGCCTATATAATTGAAAAAGTGAAAATCACGGGCAATTTTTGCAATCGGTGAGATAGAGTGATTGGTGAAAGAAGACTAAACTTCTATTGGTTTCACATTGTTATTTCTAAAATGGTTAAATTTGATGATTAAAGGCACACAAAAGGACACAAGAAGGAAATTTCTACTTTAAGAGATCTAGAGAGCACAACAACTTGGCATGGATATGCTAAGGGACGCAAATTGCAGTTTACACTAGTTAAACTCTCTAACTAATTAACGCAAATGTAGAATACTAAAACATAAATTTAATATCTACTCATCATCGTCGTTGAAGTATGAAAACTTCTATCAAAGTTACGGATACAAGTACGTGTCAAAGCCCCTAACGAGATAAAATAATACTTTATTTTGAAACCAAATCATCATTATCCGAATAAATTTTAGAATCACCAACCAAAGTATACAACACATTGTTACTCTTAATGGTAGACACAGGTTTCTTGTCGTCCTTGACAGGATTAATCACTTGTTTGGCAACTTGTTGCACATCAGGAATAGGAGGATCACAAAGAATATGATTCTCAATTGGAATTTCTATTCCCTTTTTCTTGTCAAGTGATTCATCCTGGTTATTAGCATCTGTTTCATCATCAGATGAATCATAATCCTCAACAGTTGGAGGACTTTGACTCACTGTTGTTAAAGTTTCTGTTTCAACAGATGAGGTTCCCGAGGAATTGTTCGGTTTGAACCCTAATCCAGTAGTAAATTCCTCATAATTAAGAGGCACACTGGGTTCAAAACGAGGCATATCCTCTTCATCAGGTGGTGTAATGTTTATATCAGAATATTCACAAAAACAAAATTAAACGACATTGTGTATTCAGATTTTTTAAAGAGTTAAAGAGCACAAGTTATTAAAGAAAAATAAAATCAACTAATAACTAAAATATTACTGAAGAAACCATTCAAAATTTCTTTCTACATGACTACACTCACAGTACTCACGCTATTGTGGTGTGATGTCCACTCTATAGCTATGCTGCCACATCATTTCCCATGGGTGTCGTGATGACCGCGCTGAATACCCTAACATACAACCTATATTGGAAAAAAAATCAACCAAATCAATGACGATAGATAGTTTTTTCAACCACCATGTACTAAATAGACCCAACTGTTACTACTGGCCATTCAATTGTTTATGTTCTATGCATCTCATTTCGCTTCTACCTAAGGCTGCTCAGAATGTAGGACAAGATAGGAATGATGAAGTGGAGGTTGGGTACCGAGTGCAACATCGTTCAGTCCCATAGTGTATAATAGCAAACAAAACCATCCAGTCCCATAGTGTATAATACCAAACAAAACCATCATGGGTCTGATGGCCATCATGTTCATCCTCAATCTCTTTCTTTCTCTTGATTTATATATATTAATTATTAAAAAAAATGGTTTTAGAATGTGTGAGATTTTGAGTACCCATTTCCATGATTTAAGGATGAAAAAATGGTTTAATGGACCTAATGTTGACAAAAGATGGCGATGATGATTTTGTCTATCCTAACAAGTAACACTTATTTGCAAGAGATTAAAGAAAAAGACAATTTCCATAGTCTACACCAACTTTGAATTAAGGCTATGTGTTATGGTTTTAATATTTTTCTATCTATGTCACTGTTACGTATACAAGATTTCTCATTAACTTGTTTTCACCTTTAGTGTGTAACGGTTTCATAAATTTTCACTATCTTAACACATTAAGAAAATATTTAAGTTATATAAAAATATAGCTTAAAAAAAAAAAGAAATGTGTTACAAGGTGTGATGTGAATTTTTGTGATTGGAGCATGAAATTAACTCCTGATGTGGATTTTTGGTGTAGTAATGCCTTGAAGCTTCACGTTTGAATTCACACACCTTAGGGGTGGTGTTTGGGCGTGAGTGAGGGTTAACTATAGGTTCAATATTTTTGTCTTACCAATTTGACTCTTGTTTTCAAATAGAACGATATCTATAAATAATTAAAATTAAATCCGTATTATATTATATTGTATTATATTACTAGTATTAAGTTCCTGCGTTGCAGGGATTGTCATAAAACTATGTTAAGTAGTAACAAATACTATACCATTGTCAGCGACCACCAACACCGGAAAAGCTCGTAAAAACAAAATAAATAAAAATGGGGAAAAAATAACGCCGAGCGAAAAGCCGACGTAAAATCTTTGAATCACGCGCGCCCGTTGCTGAGAAATTAAACCAAAACGTAAAACATAGAAAAAAATAACTAAGTCCATACAGGACCCGCGTGTTGGACGAACTCGTCACACGTAGAAAATTAGATGGGACGCGACATGCCAGTCAAACGGAAAAAAATATACGAAAAATTGTTGAAGCCCACACGCATGTTGCGGTGCATTAACTCACAAAATTTAGAACAAAACGAAAAACTTGGGAAAGATGAAAAGTATGGTGGAACAAAATTAAAAATACAAAAGAGTTGGGATTAAATTGCAAAAGATGAAAAACTTTAGATTTAAAAGTAAAAAAACAAAGGGTCTAAATTGCAAAATTGAAGTTATTTATTAATTTTAGATAAAGATAAGGATAAAAATAAGTGATATCTATATATTGGTTATTAATTAATATTAATATTAATATTAAAAGAAATTTATTAAACAAATATAAATAAAATTTATGAGGTTGAAGGAGAGAATGCCATGTGGTATTATTTGAAGTTTTTTTATTATAAGTTAGATATATAAACCATAAAACAAAAGGTCCATCCAACAAAATACACAACAATCCTTCAAGTTTTCAACTTAACTAAACCAGTCCCTGCCTCTGAATTTTAGACTAGGGATGAGCACGGTACCCGTTCGGTACCAAAAGTATGCTGTACTGAAAACAGAAAAAGTGGGTACTGGTACCGAATATACCGGTTTGGTACCTGTATTTACCAGTGTTTTACTCGTAAACGATATAAATTCACGTTTTGACATATTTTTTTAGAAACGAGTTTTGTCAAATATAATACGTTTTCATGCTTATTTTTGCTACGTTTTCGGTTGGTCTACGTCTTGACGTAAATTGTGTTCGGAAACGAGTCTGTTTAAATATAATACAATTTCATTCGATGGTATAAATTCGAGTTATTGTACATTTTGACGCCACTAAGTCTTGATGCAAAGGTAATGGTGAGTAGTGGTTAGGTGGAACGCTTATTAAACGAACCAACTCGGGTTTGATTCCCTTTTTTTTGTAACCTCAATGTTTTAGATCGGATACATCGAAATACACGTTTTTATATGGTTAATGGATCACATAACGTGCCTCAAGCTATAAACAACTTAGGCGTCGCCGTAGCATTGCGTAGCCTTTGCAACAATCTAGTAAAAATAAAACCTAAAAATTAAAATTGTATTATATTAAATTTGGAAAATTGCAGGAAGGTACCTGCAACACTCCAACACTACCACTGATGTCCTATTTACCATCATTTCCCCTGCTTTTTCATAGACCAACTTTGCCTTTTCTCCATCATTCCTTTCCCTCCAATATCCTCTCACATCCGGCTGCCACTCGATCACTTGCTTGTCGCTGCACTTATAGATCCGGCTGTTGCTTGCTTTGCTGCTGCTACTATTATCTCTTTCACCACCGCTCGCTGCTACTCTTCAGATCCGTTTCTACTCATCACCAGGTTCGACCCATTTTTAACAGATTTTTTTTCTAAGACAAATTGCTTCAAATTTTTTCATATATAGTGTGGTTGCTCATATGTAAGTTGTAACTCACTCATTTTCACTCTTTTTTTTTTACTTGATAAACAGAAACATGACAACAACAATCGCCAAGTTTGCTCACTTACAAATTCCACTTGAAGACGTACTAAACGCCACCAATAACTTTCATGAGGATAACATCATTGGTCGTGGTGGATTTGGACCCGCATACAAAGGACAACTCCAGCGGTCCGGGAAGTTGATAAAGATTGCTGCGAGGAGGTTAGATCGTAAGCATGGAGAAGGAGACGTTGAGTTCTGGACGGAAATTTCAGCGCTTTCAGATCTGAAGCTTACAAATCTAGTCTCTATCATTGGATTTTGCAATGAGAAAGATGAGAAGATAATCATAACCATGTATGCGGCCAATGGAAGTCTCCAGGAGCATCTAAACAACCCGAACCTCACATGGACGCAAAGATTGAGGATAAGTGTTGGTGTGGCTTGTGCGTTGAGTTACCTCCATTATGATGCGGGACTTGGTTATGCTCTTATACACCGTAACATTAACAGCTCCACAGTTTTATTAGACGAGAACTGGGAAGCTAAGTTATCCGGTTTTGAAATATCCATCAAACAATCACTTAACCGAATGGACCAGGTCGTCCTTTCTGAGCCTATTGGCACAATAGGGTATATGGACCCAGAAATTGGGAAGACCAAAGGTGTGACCTGCAAGTCGGATATCTACGCATTCGGTGTTGTTTTATTTGAAATATTGTGTGGGAGGAGAGCGTATATTAAGAATGACGCTAATAGGTTACTAGCTCCATTGGTCTTGCGACATTATGAAAACGAAACGTTGCCAGATATAATCCATCCCGATCTAAAGAATAAAATATCCAGATACCAAATATCCCTAAGTTCACTCAGAAAATACTCAAAAACGGCATATTCTTGCCTAAAGGAAGAGCGAGCACAGCGTCAACATATGCTCGATCTTGTTGGTGAACTTGAGAAAGCATCGGAGAAAGCATTAAAGTTTCAACCACGAGATGAAAATTTTGTAAGTCTTTTACTGCTTTTTTCTTTACACCTTTTATTTTATATTATTTTCCTTTCGTTTTTAATTTGTTTATCACTTTAAGAGAAAAAAAAAAGACTGAAATTGCCATTTAATATTTGTTAATCTTTGACAAAGTAATATTGTTAAAATGTAATTAAAAATTCATTTTTACTTACAACTAAAAGAAAATTAATTAAAACGACTTCAAAATTATAAAATAAAATTGTTTCTGAGCCCAATATGATACGGTATAAACCAGATTTTAAAAGATTGCAAATTTGTACGTTGTTTGAATCAAATCATTCAAACCTTTTTATTAGTTAAGTACTTAAGTAACTCAAGTTTCAATTGATATGCTAATTCTAGGTTTTCTGTCTATTTAATAGACTAGCATGCTAGCATGAGATTTCTTTTTTATTTTATTTTTATGTAAATATGTTGATGTGGATACTAACAATATAATCTATAATCTATAAATTATAATAAATCAAAACCATCTTAGGACATTTGGCGTTCACTTAGACTACTAAGTGTCACGTTGCAACCTCTTAATCCATTGTTATACTGTTTAGGAGGGAAAACATTAGGGTTTGATCACAACATATTGTTTAAAGTTTACTCATTAAATCTTGAAAATATATTTAAATCTTTCCTTAATTATGAACTAAAATTTGATGTTAAAAACGTAAGAGTTTCATTAACATAAAAAGCAAATATAATAACTTATTTTTTTCCTTAATTATCAATTTGATTGAATTTATAATTTTTGAAGTAGTAAATGGTTTCTACTCTAATTCAAATTCAAATTCCGTAATTAACCATTTCCTTATTACAAAATTTGATTTAAAATACGTAAGTGTGTCATTAAGATTAAAAACAAATATAATATTTATATCTTTCCTAACTTATCAAATAATTATAAATTTTTTTATCTATATAGTATGAAATAATTTTCGAGTTTAGTTTAAATTTAAATTCTTTAACTAATAATAAGTTTAAACCAAATTTGATTTAACTAAATAAGTTTAAAGCAATTTTGATTTAATAAGCACTAGTAATAAGCCCTCGCGCGTTGAGGCGAGGGCACATTGCAAATATCAAATGGATTAGTCCAAACGTTATGTGATGCGTTAACCATACGGAAACATGTGTTTCAAAGTATTTGATTGAATTCAGTATAACCTATATAAGCATTGCGATTGGATCAAAACATAAAGTAAATCGAATTAATATCGTATAATCATAATGTATTATATACATATTATATGGGATATATTAGAGGTTTAAAAGAAGGGAAAAAAATACAATTTGACCCCACTCATTTCTGAACAAAATTTACGAAAACATACATAAAAATAAGCATGAAAACGTATTATATTTGACCTGACTCGTTTCCCAAAAAAGTTTACGTCGAAACGTCGACCAACTCGAATTAATACAGACACATACATAAAAATATGCACGTGAAAATGGTTTTAAACTAAAACGTATTATATTTGACTTGACTTGTCTCAAAAAAAAATTAGGTCAAAACGTAGACACACTCATATTTATATTGGTACGTACATAAAAATATGCATGTAAAAAATGTTTTTTTTATAAAGTAAAAGAATGATAGAGATAAACAAAAGAATGTAACAAACAAAAGTTTCTGATGGAAAATTAAATTAGTAAAAAGGTAGGGGTTAAAAACGCCAAATGTGAAAGCATAGGGATAATAGAAATATAGAAGGGACTAAAATTGACAACTCCAAAAATGAAAGGGCCAACCAAAGCCGGTGGAAACCCCACCAACTTTGGTTTTTAAGATATATAGAAATAATCATCTCATTATCATTAACATTAAAATCAAAATTGGTAATGAAAATTTTTTTCATTTAAGATTTTATGTAAACGTTTTTCTTCAACATTATTGAGTAATTTAATTTATTGTGAGAATCCCTATAATACACCATACACAAGTTTAGACTGGTAAGACTGGAAGGTATGGGGGCCGTCCCTATGCCCGTCCCCATCTCGCCGCCCCGTCTTCCCCACCCCCTTGCTCCGGCGCCGGGCCAGGCGCGTCATGTCCGTCCTCCACAAGGCGGCTTCGACGCCCCTCTCTCCCACACAAACACCTATACATACATACATACATACATACGCACGCACGCACGCATCCATACATACATACATATAAAGGTGTTCATCCACCACCCCCTAGGTCCATCCCCTTTAGGCCCCGCTTACGTGGCGGTGACTTGGTGGCCCATCCCCTTGGGGATGAGGCTCTCCATACCCTCCAGTCTAACTATTTATAAATTAAAAAATAAAACAACTAAACCCCAAACCCTTTTCCTCCAAAGGCCAACCCCCATCTCCTTCGTCTGAGCACCACAACCTGTTTTCCAGTGAGCTTTTTAACCCTCGAAACCTAATTGTGAACCCCCTTTCCTTCCTTCCTTCCTTCCGTGATTGACTATCAATCAAATCCATTTTATTTGGTTTCTATCTGATGACACCCATACCACTAAATTGAATCCTAAATCTATGTAGTTAAATCACCATATTAAAAAACCCCTCCGAAGAAGATGAACATGAATTAGGTGGGCCCTTTTGAGCAAAGGTATGTCAGATTTTAAGAAATCAGATACAGGTTTCAACTGAAGCAAACCACAAACTCATTTATGTTAGTCGACCCATATATTATGTATAACATTGTGTAATATTTGTAATTATTTTTCCATAGTTAGCTCCTTAGATTAAGGTTAGGTTGTTACAAACTTTGTATATTTATCAAGTTTGTTCGTAATGAAATGATTGAGCATTTTAGCAAACATCCAACACAAAGTTCGTATGTTGGATGGCAAGAAAGTATCATACTCTTCATGGGTGAAATTCTTCAAGTTACACGCCGAAGGCTACGAAGTCCTATCTCACATCAACAACGGTACGGGCCCTCCATCTAAAGATGACTCATCTTATGCTTCCTGGAAGAAAATTGACTCCATTGTTCTGCTATGGATCTATGGTGCCCTCAATGATGATCTTCTTGTTCGTATGCTAGAATCGCCATCCACGGCTCAAGAAACCTGGAACCGCATAGAATGGATTTTACTGAATAACAAGGGCCCGCGTGTTGCCGCCCTTGAACACCAGTTTGTCAACCTTAAGCTCCGTGACATTGCCTCTATCGCGGACTACTGTCGAACGCCTCAAAGATCTTGGCACCCAACTCAATGACCTTGATTCCAAGATTGATGAACAACGGTTACTCTTTCAAATAGTCCGCGGATTACCCGTTGAGTATGATGTCACTGGAGCCCTTATCATCCAACAACTACTATCGTGGGAAGATGTTTGTAACATGTTGCAGTCCGATCACGACCGTCAAGCCACTAGAGAGCCTGTCACATTGGTAGTGGCGTGGCAGCCGCAGTTCACGACGATAACCAGCAACATGGCCGCCTGCTCTTACACAAACACTCGGTCGGAACCCTCTCATGGTGGTTCACGTGACGGCAATCGTAGCAATGGATCTGGTTATTGCAATCAGCCGTCCTCCGGCAACTCCAGAAACACCCGTCAATGGGAGAAAACCAGTCAATGGAATTCTCAGCGCCAATATCCACCGTCATCAAATTCACAACGTCAATACTCTTCCTGGTCCAACCTACCAGGCCCATATCGGAACTGGCCCAATTACTGGAATATTTTAAAACTTTTGGTATTATTTATTTATATAATAACAAAGGATGAAAGCTCTTAGGAACAGTCCCGGTTTTCCTGTTTTCCACACCTACATCTGCCGGTCAGTGTCTTTATCATCAGGCAGTCTTCCTCAATTCGCTATAGGTGAGAAAGAAAGAGATGGGGATTGTCTTCTCCGACGAAACGTCGACGGCCCACCTCTCCGGAGGTGATGGGTTTAAAGGTGGTCTGTAGCAAGACGATGGTGGTTGATAGCGGCAACGGCCGCCTCCAGAGGCGAGGCAGATGCCAGACGCCATGGTGACAACTGCGTTGTTTTTCATGGCGATGGTGACGACGGAGTTGTTTTTCACTCCGATGGTGGCGAGGTCGTGGAAACAAGGGGTTATGGTTCCGTAAATCCAACTAATCTTAACCACCAGTTGTCATTCCGCTTGACGTCCTAGACTGTATCCAGGTACTCTCACTTTCTCTCGAAAGGGTTTATTATTAGCTGATTCTATTACCTCCCAATCGATCGATTTCTTATCTGATGTTGCTCAATTCTTTATGTTAGGGTTTCAGTGGTGGCTGTGTCAATGGAAGAAATAGGTTTGTTGCAGCAATTGGCTGGTTCGATCTATCTTTCTTCTTTGATAACCTGGCTATAAAGAAGGTTATATCTATCTCTTCTTCTTTGATTACCTAAAAAGTATAAGTTTATGAGATCACTTTCAATAAAATGAGATCATGAATCTGTTCAATTCTTTATGTTAGGGTTTTTTCTTCCTATCTGTTTTAACCTTTAGAATAACGATTAAGCAAAGTTCTTAATCAACAAAAAAAATCTATGATTATAGTCAAAAATATCCCTTTTATAGTTTGAATCTTTGAATGTTGTTTAATGGTTGTCTTAAAAAACTAATTTTTTTATGCTCTGTATTGTGCAGATAAATGGCTTGCTGACACACGAAACTGGGCAGGTAAGCAAAAAAAAAAAAAAAACTTTTCCATTTGCTTTCAGTTTGCAGATTATGTATTAAAATGTGGACTCAATAGTTTGAAAAGTCATATGGACAATTATAGTATTTTGTTTATACCATTCCTGATCCGGAGCTATGTTTCTACGCTTGCTACTTACTCCGTTATGGTTCTTATTTCGTACTTTTGGTACTTCTTTGGTGGTTACAAATTTTGTTATTGAGTTTCGATCACAACCCAAACGGTTCACTTTACTTGGAATCAAACCAATATCGATCGGGCTACCACTATTAACAGTATTCTTGCCGTAATACGTTTCAATTTAATATGTTTGTATGATTCTAGATTGATTGTCGAGATCCTTTTTTGAATATCACGACTTTAATATATGAATTTATGCTTTCGGTTTAAAAGTTGGTTTGTCCCCGCCGCGAAGCGCGGGAGGAAACCACTAGTTAAGTAATATTAAATGCTATATAATAGCTTCTATTTATTTTATTTGAAGAATAGTATTATTTTTCTAATACATAATATATTTGTATTTTTTTTTCCAATTTAAGTGTGTTTTTTTTTTTCTCAGCCCTCGCTTTTTTTGCGCATTGCGCCTAGGCCCCAGACAATGCCTATACGCTTTGAGTGCGCCTAGCACCTTTGATAACTATGGTCAAAACATAGACCAACAAAATACATATATAAAACTAAGTACAAAAACATATTATATTTGACCCTTTTTAAGCTATTATTGGAATAGCATTTGTCTATTCCAGACAATAGAAAAAATACTAAAAGTCATTACTATATATAACATTTAGGGCCTGTTTGGCAACATCTAAATGATTAAGTGCTGAACCAGTAAGAGGTCTGAACCATTAAGAGCCTGTATAATGCTTAACCATTCAGAGGCAAATGTCTGATCAATTCAGATTAGATGTCTTAACCATTCAGACTCTGTATAAATCTTAACCATTCAGAGGCAAATGTCTGAACTATTCAGACATCTGCTCGTGAAACAAACAGTCTGAACCATTAATTGTTGAACCAGTAAGAGTTCTGAACCATTAAGAGCCTCATTAAGAGGTAAACAAACAGCCCCTTAGCATAATTATTATCTATAGTGTCAAGAGTTGTCTTTTTATGATTGGAGCACAATTAAAATAACACAAGGTCCAACAACATATGCGAATGGTTAATAAGTAACACAACACAAAGTACAACTTGTGATGCACAGGAGAAAGAGGAAGCCAGAGATACATGTTGGAAAACCATCCGCGCTTTTTTGCGACTTTTCCACCACCAAAAAACTATGGATGCTACTGCACCTCTTTGGAGAAGATAAAGATGGGGCGATCGGAGATCTGTTGCAGCTACTCAGATCCCAACGATGGAGGTGAATGGTGGTGATGTAGAGAGATAGTACAAAGAGATTGTCCTTTTGAAGATACAAGTCGTTGACGGTTTTTGATGAAGGAAGATGGTTCCGAAGACGCCTACTTGACACTGTATTTTTTTTCTTTTGAGAAAATATAAATTATTCTCATTTTAAAATATATTTTTTAATTTAAACATATTCTTTTCTTTTTAAAAGTGTATGCTTTTTTAATTGTTTTCTTGAGAAAATAAAAATTAGTCTCATTTTAAACATATATATTTTTAATTTAAACATATTCTTTTCTAATTTTATTTTTAGCCTCCAAGCACACGTTAATACCATTATAAACATATTTTCTAATATATATAGAGTGAATTGCAAATTTTGTCCTTTATGTATATACTAAGTTTGAGGCGGCGTCCTTTGTCTTTAAAATTGATGAGTTTTGTACTTTTTGTTTCAAAATCTTGCACAGTATGTCTTTTGACCCTAACCCAAAAAAAAATTTCTGTTAAATCAAGTCATGTAACTTACACATGAGGGCATAATTGTCAATTCACCTCAGAAAATAATTGTAAAAAAGACTTTAAAATATAAAACATATATAAATATAACCCACTCTCACATCACATTATCACATATCCCTCTCTTCTGCTTACCACCACTGCCACCTGCTGCCATTGCCACCAACAACCACCATCTTTGCACAACACCTACCATCACCTGCTGCCATTGCCACCACCCACCCACATCACCGCCGCCGCTAAAACCCATCAACACCCAAACCCCCAAATCTAAAACCCATAATGAGTTTGTATAAAACCAGCCACCAACACAGACCACAACCATCAGCTGGGAATCGCCGCTTCTGTTGCATTCCATCATCTCCTAGCCGTCGCTGAAGATTTTGATTTTATTTGTTGTTTTCCCATTTGGTTTGTTGGGAAAAGGTTCAGATTTTTATTTTAATTTTTGGAAATCAATGAGGGTTAGAAGTTTTCTCTGTTCTTGATGAACCCTAACTTGTGATAATTGTTGTTATTCTTGATGTTGTAATTGTTAGGATCGAGTGCACACACGAACACGACACAGAAAGCAATAAACGAACACGGGGATTTACGTGGTTCGGTCTAAACTGACCTACGTCCACGGGTGACAACTAGGATATTTTTATTAAGGGTGTTAAACATTACAAGTACAAGAGATCAATATATAGACTACACAATTAGGGTTCAAGCCCAATGGGCCGCGACTTGGGCCGACTGCCTTAACTATCACGCCACACCCATAGGTGTCGAGAAGTCTACAACCCAACAATCTCTAGGGGTGAGCAAAAGGAAAAACCCGAGAACCGATCAAACATAAAATACAGAACCGATTCACTACCCTAAATATAGGGTCAGTTTCGGTCCATAGGTCCAAGTCGGGTTTCACCATGAAAAGAACCGAGAACCGACCCGACCCGACCCTATTTTATATGAAAAACTGGAACCGAATTAAATACCTAGGTACTTGGGTTCGGGTCGGGATGGGTATATTTTCGGTTCGGTTCTCGGTTATTTTCGGTCCGGACCTAAACTTGCTCACCCCTAACAATCTCCCACTTGGAGGCTTCAAAGACACGATCAACTGCGCTCCACTGTACTTCTGTAATATGTCAACGGAAACTCTATGCTCCACCTCTAGTTGCCACCGGCCTTCTCATCAATTAACCTGAAGGCGCGTTGAAGCTCCCACTGAGCTTTAACTCATCAGTCACTACTCGTGACTCTTTCTCTGTCCCTTCCGGCTCCCACTTAAACGAACTGCCGGACCCTGAGAAAACCTGAGAACTAACACTCTCCATCATAAGCAGGTAATTCACTGGAGAGACTTTCACCACTGGAATACAAGTTCTCTTAACCCACTGTCGCCTGGGAGCTCTGACTGAAGCACTACATGTGCTCCCACTGCCACGAAAACCCTTGACTGGCTTCTCTGAACCTTTACTAGCACGTTCAACCTGAATCTGACCTGTGACTCTGGGTTTAACCCCTGCAAAACAAACCTTCTTCTGCTCCCGAGAATCTGTGAACTGAATTTTGGTCTTCTTCTGAACTGGGATGGCCTCTCCCTCAGGCGGTACACTGACCATATACAATGAGCCCCTCTTCTTGCCACGTGCAACTACTAAATTTCCCTTAATTACCTTCCACTGTACACTACCGAACTTAACCTCGTGACCCTGATCATCCAGCTGCCCGACTGAAATAAGCCTTTTCTTCAAGCCTGAAATAACTCTCACGTCTCTCAAAGTCCAAGTAGATCCAACAGAAGTAACTAAGTCAATATCACCCATGCCTGTGACATCTAAGACTTCATCATTTGCAAGTCGTACCTTACCAAAATCCCCAATTTTAAAATTCTGTAGTGCTTCACTGCTGTGGGTAGCGTGAAATGAAGCACCCGAATCCATAACCCAGGAATCCACACTGCTCTCCACACTACAAATCAAAGCTTCATCATCTGAATGGTCTACTACAGCGTCAACTTCTTTCTTTTCATTTGGACATTGATTCCTGAAATGTCCAACCTCTTTACAGTTCCAACAGGTTACATCATTTCGAGCCCTAGACTGACTCCTCTTTCTGTTCTTGCTGCCACTACCTCTGTTATTCTTTCTTCCTCTACCAACATGCATTAAGTCACCCGATGACTCACCTGAATTTCTTCTTCTAACGTCTTCGCCCAGAATAAGATCTCGCATCTTCGCAAACGTGAACTTACTCGTATCTGAAGAGCTCGAAACAGCGGTTACGGTTCCGGACCAACTATCGGGTAATGAGGACAATAACAGTAGGGCTTGGATCTCATCATCAAACTTAATGTTCACAGACACCAAACGAGACAAGATCGAGTTCAAGTTATTGATGTGCGCTGTAACTGAATCACCTTCCCTCATCCTAGTATTCACAAGCTCTCGGATAAGATAAACCTTGTTCGCTGCAGAAGGTTTCTCATACATGTTCGTTAATGTTGCCATCATTCCTCTAGCTGAGGTCTCCTTCTGGATATTGAATGCAACATTCTCCGATAGAGAAAGCGTTATCACTGCTCTGGCTTTCTTATCCAACCTATCCCAATCTGCTTGTGATGTTTTTTCTGGTTTTTCGTCCTCGAGCACTACATCTAAGTCATTCTGACAAAGTAGTGCTTCAATCTGCATCTTCCACCAACCAAATTTCTTCCCGTCAAACTTTTCGATATGAGTTTTTCCGTCTTCTGCCATGATAAATAAACACAACTAAAACGAAGAACTGAAATTGAAATAAACTGAAAACCAACACTGAAACAAACGGAAACAGAAAACACCTGATTCGAGTCCACCTCTACTCTTCACAGAGACCCGGGTTCGAGTCCAGGCAGGGGGTATTCTGCCACCTTCTTCCCAGAGGGAAACGGACTCAGCTCGGGATGGGGTATTCACCGCCAGGCAGCATTGGGACGTTGCTAGCTTGTGGAGTGGGATCACTCCAGCGGCCGGGAGGTCCGTGCAATAACCCCCCCCCCCCCACCTGATTCACATTTCTTTGATCTTCAAACAAACGGTTAAGCACTCGCTGATCAAACTGGTAAAAGAAAACTGATCCTGACCAAATTATTTTTCTTGGCTAAACACCTGTTAAAACTTTCTAGTGCCACAAAAGATACTATCTCAATGCTTATCTCTTTGGTCAAAGTTTTATCTCCTTGGTCAAAGAACCCAAGGAAAAACCCAAACAAAATATAATTACGTTTGTTTTCCTTTCTTTGATGCTACTCCCAAGGTATAGCAAGAAAAATAATATAATGGTTTCCTTATTTTTCTTCAACAGCTTATTACCCAAGCCAAAAAAAAATAATAATAAATCAACCTTTTATCTTTGGTCAATACTTTATCCCTTATCTGGTTCCTTCTTCTCTCAGCCACAAGAATAATCAAGAAAAAAAACGACTGTTGGCTATGGTCCTTCCCTCCAATCGACAAACTGAATCTCTCAATCTCACAACCAACACCAAACGGGATTCTGCCTCTCGATGAACACGACGGCGATGTGGGGTGTCTCGGCTGTAACTTCCAATGGTTTAGAAAACTCAAACCGATCTCTGATTCTTGATCGATGGTAAGTCAACAACACTTAATCAGTGTTTTTTTTCTTTCTCCAATCGGCGGCGAGACTGAACGGAGATCAGCTGGGTTGACGGCGGCGGTACTGCCGGTTGAATAAACCCTAGATCGCAGCTCTTCTCTCGCAATGTGTTTCCCGTGTGTAACGAGCCGTAGCTCTGATACCAGTTGTTAGGATCGAGTGCACACACGAACACGACACCGAAAGCAATAAACGAACACAGGGATTTACGTGGTTTGGTCTAAACTGACCTATGTCCACGGGTGACAACTTGGATATTTTTATTAAGGGTGTTAAACATTACAAATACAAGAGATCAATATATAGACTACACAATTAGGGTTCAAGCCCAATGGGCCGCGACTTGGGTCGACTGCCCTAACTATCGCGCCACACCCATAGGTGTCGAGAAGTCTACAACCCAACAGTAATTTGGGGATCATGTGATGTTTTCCGGTAATGATAATTTATTAAGTGGGTCTGTCCCCAATACATTTATTTCTTTTGAATGAAAATGAAAGCATTTGCTTCAAAAAAACAAACGTTGCAGAGGCATTGTTCTCCACATGTGTTGTTGTGCACATAAACTTAAACTGTTAGATGATTTTGCTTTGAGAATTTTACTTTTGATGAAGAACTTTGTTTCCAATAGTCTGGAATCTAAATTAGGTAGGAACCGTTTGAAAATTCTACTGTCTTTGGTGGCCAGATTTGGTGCTCAGTGGTGGCGATCACAAGTGGTGGAGGTGGGGTTGGTGGGGGGTTGGGTGAAGTTAGAGAGAGGGGGTAGGTTTTTAGAGAGAGAAATAGATGGAGTTGATATATTATTTTTTTAAAATGTGTTTTTAAATAATAGGGTAAAAGGACAATTATACCCTCATGTGCAAGTCACATGACTTGATTTAACAGAAAAAATTAACTGGGTTAGCGTCAAAGGACATAACGTGTAAGATTTTGAAACAATAAGTACAAAACTCATCAATTTTAAAGACAAAAGACACCATCTGAAACTTGGTATACATAGAGGACAAAATTTGCAATTCACACATATATATATTTTTTAGCTTTTTCTATTGGTTTATTATACCAAGCGCACTGAAACTAAGTTCTCCTCATCGCGAAATGCGAGATTTATCTCACTATTAATATATAAAATATATTAAAATGATACTATTGATTTGCTATATCAAGTGTTCGAAATCAACCAAGTTCTCACAGGCGCAACACACGAATTTTATCCGCTATTAATATATAAAATATATTAAAGTGATATATTTAGGCTCCCACTATTTCTACATCCCTAAATCTTGTTCTTACATCTCTTTTCACAGACACACACACACTCTCTCTCTCTCTCTATATATATATATATATATATATATATATATATATATATAGGCTAGGAGTTGGCTAGAAAGTCTAAATTTCCTAAAAAGTGTAAAAAGTCATAAAACACCATAATGTCAACCATAAAACACACAAAAAACCCACAAATAACATAATGAAGATTACTAAAACATCATGTATGTGGGTTTTGTGTTGTGTTTTAGATGTTAAGGCTCTGATTATGGAATGACAAATATTATTGTGTTTTATGTTGTTTAGCATTTTGTGTTTTATATTCATAGTTCTACGATGGTGTGTTTGAAGTTTTTATGGACTATTAGAGTTTGAATATGATGTTTTATTAATCTTCATTCTATTATTTATGAGTTTTAGGTGTGTTTTATGCTTGAAATTATTGTGTTTTATGACTTTTTACACTTTTTAGGAAAAACACACTTTCCGTAGGATCCCCACTCTATATATATATATAGGTAAAGAGTATGGTACAAATATGGTTATCCTACATTATGTACGCTATATTGTGAGCCGTACACGTCTCCTGATTCAGTTGGGTTTAAGAAGGTTAAATCAGACAATTAACCTAACCATCAGAGGGCAAATTCGTCTCTTCATTCATTCAGCGAGAAGTTCGTTACACTGATATCCCGGTAATTATTATTCAAATAAGTTTCAAATTTTCCATAATTCACAATCTGCAGTTTTCGTTCGTACGTGATAGGGTTTCATTCAATTTGTCTATTTTCGATGGATCCACAGAGTAGCGAGTAGCACTGGACGAACAGAAGATGATTTTGAAGAAAATCGACCGATCGGTGATCATGCTCAATTATCTGCTTATCAGAGAGTTTCGATTGAGGATGTTTTAAATCCGCGACCTGCAAATCCAATTCCAATTCCAGGTTCAAGTTCAAGTGCTGCAAACGAGATTTCTATTGGTAATTATGTTAATTCAGATATCTAAATTGTTCGTATAATTGTTTTTTGTTTAATCGTAGCATTGTTGTAGCTGTTTTTGTAGTTTGAATGTTTGATTACACTTTTGTATTTTTTTTGAGAACAACATGTTTAACTTTGCATGTTATTACTCTTTACAATTCGCATTTGGTTTGTTTTTTTTTTTTTTGTAATTTCGCATTTGATTATGTAATAAATCGCACATGTAATTCAATTAATCAATATCATCATTTCGCATGTATTGATCAGATGATTCGCATGTGGTTTATATGACTTTTTTTGTTTTTTATTTTGATTCATGTAGATGAAAGGGTTTACACTCAGGAGGTTCAGGCATCAGCTACACCTGTTGTTGGAATGCAATTTATCTCTATTGAACAAGCATATGCGTTTTATCAATCATATGCTAAGTTAGCTGGTTTTTCTATTCGGAAAGGTGGCGAAGTATACAGCGGTGGTATAATCAAAACTAAGTATTTTGTTTGTTCTAAAGAGGGACATAAGCCTGTGTGTATTGATGATAATTCCAAGTCAAAAAAGCAATTCAAAACAAGGAACAAGGGGACTATTAGGACCGGATGCAAAGCTCAACTTATGATTTGCACTGTGGACGGTAGATTATATACAGTCAAGAGATTTGTTGATGGTCATAACCATAAGTTTGTTTGTCAAAATGACATTCACATGCTCCCAGCTTACAGACAATTGTCAGATGTCCAGGAGGAGATGGTATGGGAACTAGGCACTTTAAACCTTGGTCCTGTCAAAGCTTTCCATATAATGAGGAAACGTTATGGTGGTTTCGAGAACGTTGGTGCCACGGTTGATGATTGCAAAAATTTTAGGAAGCGAATAAACAGCTATATAGGAGAGTATGACGCTGACATGGTTATAAATAGGATGACTGACAAAAAAGAATATTTAGCTGATTATTCGTTTGAATACTCTGTTGATGATGGCAAACGTTTAACTGGGTTGTTCTGGGCTGATGGTTTATGCAAGCTTAACTATATGGAATTTGGCGATGTGATATCGTTCGATGCAACCTTCAAGACAAACAGGTAACTGTTTCAAAGACAAACATGTTTTGTTACTGATTTTTCGCATGTTTTGTCTGCTAATGAGGGTTCAATATCGCAAGTGTAGACAACAGAGTGGTGTTGAATATATCGCATGCCTTTTCCCCCTGGTTTCGCATTTGATTTTTATTAATTCGCATATAATAAATGTGATTTCGCATTTGTTGTTCAGGTACAAGATGGTGTTTGTTCCGTTCACAGGCATTGACAACCACTGTCGGAATGTAACACTCTCAGCTGGGTTGTTGGCATCAGAGAGTATTGAATCATATAAATGGCTTCTGAATTCATTTTTAAAGTCATTTGGTCGGCAGCCTAATGTTGTAGTGACGGATCAAGACCCTGCTATGAAACAGGCTATTGAGGAGGTTTTCCCTATTAGCAGACACATATTGTGTATGTGGCACATAATGAAAAAAGTGGCAGATAAGGTAGAGCATGCAACATTGTTGTGTTTTTGTTGGTGTTATTTTTTATTATTATAGTTTTTTGTAATAGACTGATATAAAATGCATTTATTGTTAAAGGTTGGGCACGAGTTGTGCAATAATGATGAGTTTAAAAGGAGGATGTGCGACATTGTTTGGACCGATTCAATTGAGCCCGAAGAATTCGAGAGACAGTGGAAGTTGGTGATGATTGAGTTTGGTCTTACTGAAAACAAATGGATTGATGATATGTTTGGGATGAGATCCATGTGGATTCCGGCTTTTTACCGGCATGAGCCAATGTCAGGTCTTATGAGAACAACTTCAAGATCAGAGAGTGAGAACCATTTTTTTTGTCAGGTTGCTAATTCACAACTCACACTCGTAGAGTTTATGAATCATTTTGATGGGGCAATGGATGTTCAAAGGTTCAATCATAGAAAAAATGATCATATTTTAAGATATACTGAGCCAGCTGATTGGAGTCGAACTACATTGAAAAAAGATGCTGCTAAGATCTACACCAGGTCTATATTTTTTGATCAGCAATTAGAGATTCATGGAACAATTTCCGAATGTTTGCCGATGGACACCAAAGTTGAAGGTCCACGTATCAGAATATTGTTGAAGGACTTTAAAGCACATGGTGATGGTTTATTGGAGGTATTTTTCATGTTTTTTTTAGATATGCGAATTTTTTACATTACATATGCGATTTTAGTTTATTTACTTTACATTAACTTTTTAGAAATGCGAAATTGTTATGTTCCACATGCGATATTAATTTTACTTACTTACATGATTATTTAAACATGCGAAATTGTTATGTTTATACATGCGATTTTAAATCTTATTATTATTTTTTTTTTTTTGGTTATTTTTGCTATGTGTGGTTCAAGAATCTTGAAAATGATGTAACTGCACAGTGTAGCTGTTTGCGTTTTGAGCAGTATGGGCTGCTATGTAAACACATCTATTTCTTTTTCAAGATGTTTGGTGTTAAAGAAATTCCAAACAAATATGTTACTAAGAGATGGACGAAGGATGTGGTGCCCAATGAGTTAAATGTGAAGTATAATCTAAATATTGGTGGTAAGGATGTGCAACACAAGGCTAAACGGATTGCTCGTGAAATCATTCATACAGGGGAGTATTTGGTTAGTAATTTGATTTCCGACCTTGATCAACTTGTTTTAGTGAGGGATCAAATGATGCAGCTTAAAGAGAGAGTTGATCAGAGTCGCATAACCAAGCAACTTGATCCAAAATTTGACCGATTTTCAAAGTTGATTGGTTATCAACAACCAGTAACTAATGCTCCCCCTACTGTTCGTGTGCCGGCTGGTATAAGAAACAAAGGCCGCGGCTCGCATAGAAGGATTAAATCTAAGAAGGAACAAATGATCAGCCGCAAAGGGAAAAGGTCAAGGACATGTAGTGTATGCAATGTAAAAGGTCATGACATTCGGACTTGCGAGGAGCTGAAAGCCAAACAACAAGGTAAACAGCAAAAAAAGAAGAAGAAGGGTGTCCAGATTGAAGATGGTTTGAGAGACAAAGACAATGAGGGTGAAGACGACGAAGAGGAAGATGACTTTGAAGATTACATTAGTGATGATGGATCCGAAGAAGATCAGTGGGAAGAGGTGTCTGGAGATGAAGATGACTAGGATGAGTAATGTTTTTTTAAATGTAAATGCGAATTTACACGGAACACATGCGATTTTATATTCATTTATGTATATCATTTTTCACATGCGATTTTAGTATTATAAACATGTGATTTTATATGCATCAGTTTATATTTATTTATATGATTTTTCACATGCGATTTCTCCTTTAATACATGCGATTTTGAGTTATCTTGTTTTTTTTATGTTATTGTGGCAAAGATCCCTAATTCATTCATGCGATTTTAAATTATATTAAAGCATAAGATTTGTTCAAAACATATATCCAAAATAATAGTTATTGTCTAACACAGCCACAACCACAAAAGGATTAAAAATATAAATTAGTTACTTGAAGAAATGATTTTGTCACGTTCAGAAGAGCTGAACTTCATCTTCTCCTTCACAGTGTTCAGAGCATCTGTTAGGAAAGAGAAGGCCAAGTCATCAGATCGAGATTGCTCCTTTAGGTGATCCAAAGCTCTGTCTCTGAATGTTGATGGTGGTTCTTGAAGTAGCTTTTCCCATACTTCTTGATTGTTCTTGATTTGTTCAAGGATTTTGCCCTGCACATCAAGAATCAGATGAGAAGAGGTGACATCAGTGCTTGAAAATAGCTCTTTGATTGCAATGGTTTTGATTTTTTCTATATCTTCAAATGCCATTTTTGTTGTCTGTGTTTTTGTGTGTGTTTTATTTGGTCTTCTATGTCTTAATATGGAAGGTAGTTATCAAGGTTTTTTATATTAATATAGTAAATTTATTATATAGGTAGGGTAGTAAGTTCAGTAGTATTCATTGTAAAATTCATCATTACATGTCAAATTATAGTCATATCGTTAATAAATTAAGTTTTTGTATATAAAATAATATCATTTTTAGTTTTTAAGATTAGTAGTTTTTTTTTTTTTTTTTGTATTTTTATTACAAAGTATTTTTTTAAAGTTTTTTTTGCACTCTTCCTGATTCGAAATCGCACTTGATTCGAAAGTAATTCGCAAACTGTAAGAAACAAACATTTAAATATCTTTTTCTATGATATCGCATGTGTAATTTATCTGAAATCGCAAACTATGAAGAGATTTTGTAAGGGTTTGAAAACGCATGTGCATTATCCTGAAATTCGCAAACTATATGAAATCTCAAAGAATTCTTAACTTTTTTACTGATATCGCACATGCATCCCATGAATTCCCAAACTATATGAAATGTCAAAGAATTCTTTTTTATACCGAATTTGCATTTGTATTGTCGACGTTTTCGCACATGATTTGACAAACTGCATCATATTCTTCTATAGTCAGTGCATACAGAATTTCTAAATTCATCAGAAGTTCATTTTCTCAGAAGAATTTGGTGAATAGGAATCGATCGTTTTGGTGAATAAGAATCGATCGATTTTTTGTTAATTGTTATAATTTCGTTTTTGGTTTTGATTTAGGATCTTTCGTTATGATTTTTGAGGTTTTGTTTGCCGTTATCAGGTGTTTTGATCTTAAATTTGACGTTTTTAACCTTGGCGGTTTCTTTTTATGAATCCTATGTTGATAAATTTAATAGAAAAACGCGCTGTTTAAGTAAGATGATCCGACGGTTGTAGACGACGCGTACATAATGTACGATTAGAGTATTTGTATGATAACCGGCCTCTATATATATATATATATATATGTGTATAGACAGAGATAGAGACAAGGGATGTATGAGTATTAACTCCCTATATTGATTATTTAAATTAGTTGTTTAGTTACAATTATAGGACGTAAATTATTTATTTATTTAGACTTCGAATCGAGCTTGTACTGGTATCGTAACATATCGAGTCGATACCGATTCATTGTCCGCTGCGAAGCGCGGAATTAAAGATTTTTCGGCATAAATTTGAGGATGTCTATGTTTTACGTCACATAGCTGTATAATCATGTGACGGTAAAAATTCTTGTTTTTGTTTTACAATTTTTCCCGGTTCGTTTGCTAACTATTTAGGATGGTTTTATGACCCCCGCAACACGGGGGTTAAACACGAGTTTAAAATATGTTTATTATATAAGTAATTGTTTAATCAATTAAGGTATTTTTAATAGAAAGTGTAAATTTCTGTTTTCGTCCCTGAGGTTTGTCAATTTTAACTAGTTTAGTCCAAAAATTTAATTTATAACAAATCCAGCCCTGAAGTTTGCATTTCTTAACGCTTTTCATCCCTAAGGGTGTTTTTTCATTTAATTCTTAGGGATGAAAAGCGTTAAGAAATGCAAACCTTAGGGATGAAAAGCGTTAAGAAATGCAAACCTTAGGGATGGTTTTGTTATAAATTAGATTTTTGGACTAAACTAGTTAAAATGGACAAACCTCAGGGACGAAAACAGAAATTTACTCTAATAGAAAATAAAACATTAGGCTATAGGGTGTGGTCATGACTCTCACGACCACCATTATCCTCTATGTTAGTGTTATGTCACCCAACTCTCATCCACCATCCTATATGGTGTGGTCATGACCAAAACCACCATGCTCATTAAAAAAAAATATTTTGTGTAAAATATATTTAACTAATTAAGGAAAGAGAGATGCATGGTTTCCATGGTTTCCATGCTCATTAAAAAAAAATATTTTGTGTAAAATATAATTAAGGAAAGAGAGATGCATGGTTTCCATGCGAACCATGGTGGTTCCCTAAGAGGGGTGGTGTAGCACATCATCCACCATCCTAGGTGGCAATCCATTACCAATCTCGTGAACACATACCCCGTAGCCTTAGATCCACCACTTGTGGCCTAGTGGTAGGGAGGTTTGGATTTTCCAATAGAGACCCAAGTTCAATCCTCACTTATGTCACTTTGGTGGATTAGATAATAACTGACAGAGCTTAGCCTCCTTGCAGAGGTGCTAGGTTTTCTATTCTGAGCTCACCCGGGTTTTCGTCCCCACACTGTGTGTTACGCCAGAGAGTGTTCAACTATTGTGGTAGCACAACGGTTGTCAAGTGGTAGTCGGCGGTGTGGCTTCTCGGTTGAACCCCCAAGCCAAACTCTGAAGCCAGTGTGGACCCGGTTAAGACAACATAGTCTAGCTGGAGTGGGGCAACAAGACTCTCCAATTTGAGAAATGCAGGAGCCTAATACAAGAAATTCAGCATTTGAAAAAAAAAATGCAACATTAATATAGAATCTTGTATTTTTGCATCTCTTCTTTTTATTTTTATAATATTATTTTCAATATAAAATGCGACATATTTTTTTAATAGCAAATGCAAGCTTTCTTTGACAATATTTTTATATTTACCCAAAATTTTAGGTTTGTACTTTTTTCATTCAAAATTTTTTTATCGTGGAAATTAATATAGAAAAATAAAAAATTTAACTATCACATGTCTGTTATGAATTATTATAACAGACAAATATCACTCACATTCCTAATAGTTTTATTTTGCATATATATATGTAGCATATGAATCGATAATCAGATGAAGAAATAGAAAGGAAGAAAATTATTTGCAAAATATATTAGCCCCTTTGTTTGATCAATTGTACATCAGAGTAGTTCTATTTTTTACAGTGGTTTTATAACACGTTATCAGCACGAAGCTCTAGCCAAACACGAGGCTCTAGCCAAGGAAACGTTCAAGCAATTATAATCAAAGTAAGTGTTTGATTAATTTATATAAACTATAATTGTTATGATAAACGTAATATTTCTTTTATACCGTGGGATTGTTTTCCTTTAGGAGACTCAGTTATCCAGACACTCCTATCATAAAAACATCTAAATCCCATACTTAATAATAAAAATGAGTACGAGGTACCTATTGCTATGGGAATATAATAACTATGGGACTACTAACAATCTAAATCAGTGCAGAGAACCTCATACTATGGATATATAATAACTTTGGGACTACTAACAATCTAAATTTATTTATGCACCTAACATTTACATTTATGTTATCTAACATTTATTTATGCACCTAACATTTATATTTATGTTATCTAACATTTATTTTCTAATGTTTAATAACGTTTATTTATGTTATAAAACTGGCCTAAAAGCATTTTGTGTGATGGAAACTTAGGCTCCTTTTGAGCTTCTTTATTGCAGTTTCTTTAAAGAAAAAAAAAATTACAATAGGAAACAAAAGATGGATATATCCGTGTGTGGTGTATGTTCACATATATAAGAAAACAAAACTTTTACTGTGCCCTTTTACTGTGCACAATAATTCGAGTAATAATTATTTCCTTTACTGTGCGCATCGTTGTCATCCACTATTCATAATAATTTATTTATTATTGTGCATACTAATTATATATATATATATATATATATATATATATCCGTAAAAATGGCTATGGATATTTTACTATAATATTACCAATTATTAATATCATCACTGTTGTTATCAGAACCATTTAGAAGTGATAATCAGCACGTTACCCACGATACCTACCGAATCTAATATTAGTTTAAACATTTTGTTTGTTACCGAAATTTTCAAACCTAATACAGTAAAACTATTTTCAAGGTGTATCATGGAAGCCTTAACCAAGCGTATTGTGTAAGCTTAATTTTTATCTATATAAGTAACCCACCACTCATGTAAATCCTCAAACCAACTGAACTTCTGATATTGTTCGACACATACCCAAAACAACTCATACTCAAATTCTATTTTTTTTAGAACTCAAACAAAGCCCAATATTACTATCATGAGTCTTCAGTTTTCTACTCGTGCACACGCTGAATCTTCAAACGCAGCAGAAATTCGTGCCCAGATCGAAGTCCATAAATTTCTTCAATTTAGGGATGCACGCACCCATACGAAATGTCTAACCCTCAGGAGGCTTAAAGTTAATACTATTAATAGTATCGACTGGAACATAACGGGGATTCTAGACAAAGATGATCGACTGACGAGGTTACTACCAATTGGTTCACCATGGCGTCGTTTTTTTGATATCTTAGAACCCTCATACGATGAATTTGTATATGAGTTCTGGTCTACTTTTCATTTCACACGAAATAAAGACCTATCTGATCCCTCTATCGATTTTAGACTCGGTGGAAAAACTTTTAATTTGTCATTATCTGAGTTCGCAGTACATTTAGGTATTTATACAGAAGAAGAGGTTAGATCACCTATATTTTAAACGCATGAACCGAATATCCTGATCGCATACAAGATTATTGGTCTACACTTACACCAGCAGTGTGGAGTAGAAATAATAATTCAAGAACATTTAGAGATCCTCTTTATTAACATATGCACCGTGTTCTAGCCAACACGATCAGGGGGCGCACGTCTAATCTACACAGGGTTAGTGGTACCGATCTTTTCCACTTATACAGTATTTTTGAGTCAGTCCATTGTAATATTGCTTACTCTCTTGCTATGTACTTTGAGCAATACCAAACACGTCTCCCGAAAAACCTTATGGGAGGATCATACATAACAAAAATAGCTAAATCTCTAGGTGTCATAAACGATCAGATTATTCAAGAATTATCCCCACCACGATTACATGGAGTGGTAAGTTTTACCAATATTGATATAATACCTATTGATATTCCTACACAAACACGATCGTTTCAATCTGAGGCAGCACATGTTATCCCAGAAAATACATCACAAAATATACAACAGCAACTGTCGCAGTTTCCTCCACCATCTTTTTATCAGTTTGATTTGTTGTCTCAACAGCAGCCAATACCACCCGTGTTTGAACATATTTCAACTAACACATCTCAAACACAGCATACTCAACCACAAACACCAGGCATCTACCAGGCACTTTCACCTTTACCTTTTGGGCAAGGAGAAATGATGCAACCATCCATATTTAATGATGCCATGACATTCCAAGAATTATTAGCACCAGAACAACCCATGTCACCACTATTACAGCAACAATCTTCACAACTTCCGGAGCAACAACAACCGTCAATTGTTGAAGCCGGGCCAAGTACGGTGCCTCTAATAAATCCACCTTTAGATCCAATGAAGGTTGCTAAACTAATAAAAAAGAACCGGAAAATGTCCAGACAAATAGAGTGGTTGACGAAAAAGAATGAGTGGCAGGAAGAAAGGCTAAGACAAGTAGCTAGTATTATCTCAAAACAATTTACTCCGCCACCTCCATCACCTCATGATTTTGATTCTGATTCTGATTTTGATTAAGTTCAGTTGTATACACAGACAGAGGTCTGCAAACATTACAATATACTAGAATCATTTTACTACGATTCAATTATTTTAATATATATCTATACAAGTATCTGGGAAATACATACAAACTAAAAGACTTACTTGCTATAGCTGAAACAAAACCATTCGTAAGTCTGTGAATAAGCATAAATTAAAAGCTACATATCTGGATAAGTAGCCATATGAATTGAAACATGTTTACATACAACATTGATATGGAAGATAACACGAGCATTGTCATCCCAACAGCAACTCCCATCACCGTTAGATGGATCCCACCACCATATTAATAATTATGTGACTGAATTATTTTGCACTACGGAACGTATATATATTTGTATTCAAGTGTATGGATTCTTGTGATGAATCATGATAGAGAGTTGGCTATAACTGTAAACTCCTTTTGGGAAGTTAGAAAACTGTCAGGTTTATTTGATTCATAAAAACCAGTTTATATTTACAAAATATATTAAGTTGTAAAAACGAAGTATTATAAACATACAAATTTGGGTTGTACATACATACACACATACAAATGTTTTGTGGAAATACAAATGACAAATATATGTATATGAATTATTCATAAATTAGACGAATAATGCAAATAATGGTTCTGCCTGGGAGATTCAAAATTAATAGAAAGAATAGGAAAAGCTAATTACCTAATGATACAAAGCTTTTAAATAGAGGACGCTCTATTTTTCCCAAAAATCAATAAGAAACTTATTGAGTTTCAAGAATATATATATATATATATATATATATATATATATATATATATATATCATCAAGGATATGATGGCATGACAGATTAAGCCATCAAGGATATACTATGATGAAAAGGATTCACATATCATATGATAATCCTAAAAAGGATTAAAGGATACACATATCCTAGCATGATACCATTTAGTATTTAAATCGATGCATCGTCTAAATGGTTATCAATTCGCAACTTGAAGTTTGCACATATGGCTTAACTAATATAGCAAGAATATTATTCCAGACTGGCAAATTTATTTTTCATAAATTCTAAATTATCAATGATCATTATAACAAGTATTATTATTGAAACATTTACTCCCCATTTCAGTTATTTAGAAACCAAATATTTATCATCTTTGGGTGTGCGATATATATACTCTATATACTAAAATTGTTACAACATAACGCACAAAGATGAGATTTAATGACATGTTGGGAATAAATAATATATAGCCATAAATGGGAGATTTCTTATGGGCTTCATTTGCTGATTATAAATCCCAACATGAGGGGGAGATAGAAAACAACTAAAAATGAAATAAATTTTGAAGTTATCATTGTATTATCTGTATCCTCGAGTAAAATATCTAAAAGATATTTTAAGAAGGAAATTCATCCAAAAAGTTTGAATTGCTCCAGTTAAAATTAATGTCCAAGAAGGACAAAGACATATTGAAAATCTTATATACCAGATGCTAATGCTTTAGCTCGAGTTGATACTACAGACAAGCAAAGGGATAATAATAATAATATGGCTATTGAATCCCGTTTGAAACATGGGAGGCCAGTCGGTTCAAAGGATAAAACATCCTCGAAATAGAAAAGGCCCTGAAAAGGAAATTGGGTTCAAAGGATAAAACATCCTCGAAAAAGAAAAGGCACTGAAAGGGAAATTGACCATAAGAGAAAAAAAAAATGGTAAATTCAATTCCCTTAGGAAGGAGTGAATGATAATACCTTCCCTCAGGAAGAAGTAAATGATTCCAACATAGAATTGTCGATCAATTATGGTCATACACATATATTATGGAATCAAGATGAAATAAAAAGTTTGAAGCATAATAGACCATTTGATTTTTTTCAAACATTAAATTTCTTGAAAAAATATGAAGTTATTGTACATGTGCTTATATTTAACCAAAAAACGGAAATTTCACAAACTAGGCACCTAGCTCGGTTGGCTAGGCGCGCGAAAGGGTGTGGCCTAGACCCAGGTTCAATCCAGGGGACGGCCGGTTTCACCATTTTTATTACCATACAAATTTAGAAATTTTTCATTAACATCATATATATATATATAGGCATATTTTCTTCACTTCAAGCACTATATAATATACACAATTCTATCATCGACGTCGATATTCGATTTGATATATTTCTAGACATGATGAAAAGTTATAAGGACCGGTAGTCCATACAACTAATTTTGTGAAATATGCTAAATGGGTCTTCTGATGCGAAACCATGATATGAAATTTTTTTTGATGGCTCAAATGTTTTTCGCAAAGACCCAGAATTGATCATATACAATAAGAAAATAATGTAATAAGGTGAAACAAAATTTTTTTGATACACTTAAGGTATGTAAGGTATAATTTATATTTTTACTAACCCACCGAAACAAGTTTGGTTAGTTTTTGTAAATGCAGGTAATGTAACAAAACACAGTTGTGGATCTTATGATATTTATTTCCAAAAAGGAACCAGAAGTCTCATATGAAGATCATATAACACTGATCGGCAAAAGATTGCCTATCTAAGAATCAAGCGAAAAATTGTTGTCTATAAAGCTTTTATCAACTTTCAAGAAAGATAGAGACAAGTCACATAAATGATACATATTACAATGAGGGGGAGTACTATACAAGTTGCACTCTTTTTCCCTTCACTAAGTTTTATCCCATTGGGTTTTCTTAGTAAGGTTTTTAATGAGGCAACATACATGATCCAGAAATATCAGGAGAAGACTATACACTGCACTCTTTTTCCCTTAGCTACGTTTTGTCCCACTGGGTTTTCCTAGCAAGGTTTTTAACGAGGTAGTATTCCATAGTCAAACCCCAAAGTTGAAAATTGTCATCCAACTTGGAACATATGGATTATTGATCAAATGAATGGTGATAATATGTCTGAGGGGGAGTGTTATGAATTATTATAACAGACAAATATCACTCACATTCCTAATAGTTTTATTTTGCATATATATATGTAGCATATGAATCGATAATCAGATGAAGAAATAGAAAGGAAGAAAATTCTTTGCAAAATATATTAGCCCCTTTGTTTGATCAATTGTACATCAGAGTAGTTCTATTTTTTACAGTGGTTTTATAACAATGTCTTTATTTTGTTGTTGTCTATAAAACTTCAGGTTTGGTAATAGTCCATAAAGGGATGTCCCTGGTAGAGGTGAACAAACTGGGTTTTTTTTTCTAATACTTGGGTAGGGGTATGATTAGATTTTTATTTTTCGGGTATTGGTCATGTTTGGGTCGGGTTTGGGTTTTGGCCAAAAAATCTATACCCTGTATATCCGGGTAGGGTTTGGGTTCGGGTTTTCAATACTCGGGTATTAGAATACCCTGTTTTCGGGTCCGGGTAGGGTTCGGGTATTGGTCGGGTAGGATTCGGGTATGGTTCGGGTTCGGGTATAGATCAGGGTTTTCGATTCATTTTTTGGCATAAAACATAGAAGTATAATGGAAACCTTTATATTTACATATTGTATGCCTTGAAATTTGCCCAAAAAAACCTCACACAAGCTCTAAACGTTCAAAAAAACTTGTTGTACACAACGAATCCGGGTATTACGAAAACCCGGTTATGGGTATTACGAAAACCAGGGTACAAACCGGGTACGAAAATACCCGGGTTCGGGTATTGAACATAATATGCATACCCGGTCCTTACCATACGGGTAGGGTCGGGTTCGTGTTTAAAGAACCCGGTTTTTCTAATACCCGGGATCAGGTTTTTATTTCGGGTTCGGGTCTAAGTTCGGGTTTTTTGTGCACCTGTAGTCCTTGATACTCTGGTACAATATTTTGGTGGTCTTTTTATATTATGGTTGGATGTTAAGCATTTATGATTTGTTCATATGGTTACTCATTTCTTAGAGGCCTTTAGGTCTGGGCTTGAATATAAACACAACAAAAGCTCAATAGCGAGCCCATTACCTCTTTGAATATATATCAACTAGTGAAATTCCCCGCGCTACGCGGTGGGGAATTCGAACGTTATTGATTCGTTTCGTTTTGCAGCGGGATTAATACGGTACTGAAACTCGGTATAACAACCGAAAGAAAAATACATTACGTCTAGTAAGGTTCAATCTGCACTAGGGATGAACACGGTACCCGTTCGGTACCGAACCGATATCAGTACCGAAAAACGGGGAAAAGTGGTACATGTACCGGATACACCAGTTCGGTATCAGTACCGGTACGTACCGGTGTTTTACCCGTAAATACCGGTACCGAAAAACGAGGAAAATGGGAATCGGTACCGGTACCGGTACCGAATATACCCGGTACGGTACTGATTAGGTACCCGGTACCAAATGCTCATACCTAATATGCGCTACACTGTAGGAAGAAGAAGGTATGTTAAAAAGGTATTTGTTTAAAGATTTAGTTATAAAAGTTACAAATTTAGAAGTAGAGAATAAAACATAAAAGTGAAAAAAGAAGAAATAAATCACGGAAAATATTATTAAGAACAATAGACAAAGACAAAAAATGATAAATGAAACAATTTATTCAAATTTTTATTTGGCAACAGGTAATAAAAAAAAATTTCTTTTCTATGAAGGGCTTCGAACCCGAGACACTCACTATATATATTTGAATGTTCATACAACCAACCAACTGAATTGCGAAAGTTTTTTTAATAGTTTGGCGCAATAATAACTATAATATATACACATAAAGCGGAAAAGGACAACCAAAAAAAAGAAACAGCCACCTGCCACTCAGGTGCTGCTACTATTCATACTATTTCACAAATGTTAGATATAATGTAATGTAATGTAAACTAGATGGAAGCCCCGCCGCGATGCGGCCGGGGCCCTTACAAATTAAGACGATGTTCTCACTTACACAGAATATTTTGTATTATGAGGATCAGTTACAAAGGAAGAGTGGTAAGACAAAAGAGCCAATTCTATATTTACACACAAAAACAAAAACTACATTTATAGTGCAAGGATCATTCCATTTTTTGCACCTTTTGTTCTAGCTGGCTCTAGCTCCGTTTTTGCAGTCAACAAAGTGGGCGTATTGAAGCTGTTGAGGTTCCATTATTGTTCCTTGTAACTGCCAAATGCAACCTAAAATTACCACTGCCGATTCACATTATCTTGAATATAATTACACTCTCCATATGAAAGATACATCTAGTAAAGTAAATACAAATTGAATGCAAGGCAGATCAAAACATAAAGGCAACCTAAAATTGAAGCTGTTGAGGTTCCATTATTGTTCCTTGTAACAAATCCATAAAGGCAACCTAAAAGTAAAGTCCTTACATCAAAACATAAAGGCAAATACCTGAGAAAATCGGACAATAGGATAACCAATCAACAAACTAAAGAGTCCGTTTGAGACAAATTAAGCTTCGCGCAACTCCGGGAACTTGCATTTAGCAAGCGAAACATCAAAAACAAAATAATCAAAACATAATTAATGAAGATGAAGTTCATAAAACATACACAATATCACATGAAAAAAGGGGAGGCCTGAGAAAAGTGCAAGCAGCAAACCAAATCGACACCTCACACTAAAATGACAAAAATAAGTAAATAATCAATAAAGCATTACACTAAACTCACACACAAAAAAAAAAAAAAAAAAAAAAAAAAAAAAAAAACTTAAAACTTAACATATGACAACCATTGATTGCTAGTATATACCTGGTTACATGAAACCCTTCAAAACTTTGTCATCATCTCCGTATGAACTTGCATTGCTAAAATTCTCCTCTTTTGAACTAAATATTAGAGAGTTGGATGTATTCTGCGTTTAAGGATAGCAAGTTCCGATCCTAAGCAAATAAAAACTGTACAATAGACTTCTTTTATTATCTTTCTTGTTTCCTTTTCGTGAAAAATAAAATTTACCTCGAGGTCGTATCTGGTGTTGAAGTGCCACTACATCTCCTGATGCATCTTCATTTATCACAGCCTTTGGAATGGCAAGGGAAACTGAGTATTATAGTTCTGAATAACATATAGAAGATTTAAAACATTGTTTTGAATAAGCTTTGCACGCTGAGCAAATTTTAAAGTGTTCAAGGTCTCAGTAGCAGAACTGAAAACAGAAAGCAATATTAATTTTAACCTAAGGATAAATTGTTTCTTCAGATAAGTTCCAATGAACATCATAAGTTATTTATTTGTAATCATAACATAACTATTAATAATGCTAAAAAAATCATCCTTTTACTCATCAAAAAGAAAACAAAATATGTTTTCAGAATGGAAAATTAGTACAATACAATACAGTTAATTAATATTTGACTTCTCGCCAAAGTATACATTTGACGATCTATACGAAGTCACTCAAACATCCATACTGTGGGGTCTGAACTTTACAAAGCCCAACTATACACACATGCATCAGCAATAAGTGTAAATAAATATGACACATGCAGGTTGTGTATCAATTTCATTGACATCAGTAAGCATTACAAACATACCTTGAGTCTCGAATATGTTCTTGATCTCTTTCAAGCCAACCATTGCAGTTCTTTTAAAAAAAAATCTGGCTACAACAGTTTACAATTTCAGCAGCTTTCTATATCTTTTTAATCAGTAGACAATAAGTTTCAGATTAAAAACAAATATTTAACAGTTCGCAGCTAAGAAATACGACAAGACAAAATTCACAAAATCATAAATCATACATTATAAACCCTAGAAATAAGAATATTACAAATCAAAAAGTTAGAAATTAAGTTGTCAGTTGTAAGGTGAACCTGATCAGTTAGATGCCCAGAACCACATAGTCTCCTTAGAGCACCACCTTCTCTTTCTACAATATTCTCTCTCTCTCTCTCTCTCTCTCTCTCTCTCTCTCTCTCTTTTTCATATTGTGTACTCTGTAGTAGGGTGAGGACCTGCGGCTTTGAGGGTGACGTCACCTGGAGTTGAACCGGTGGAACGAAGGTGTAGCGGTGGTGCAAAGGTCATCTAGGGCGAGAATCGGCGGAGCAAAAGGGCGATTAGGGCTGGAACTGAAATCTGGAACTAATGGTGGTGAGGCGGTGGACTGGGAATATTACCGGTGGGGGAAAAGAGGAAACGTAGCAAAACAGAGAAGCACCCAAATGTTACAAATCACATACATGGCTTCCTCTTCAAACTTGAAAGCTTACAAACATATTAACATTTGGTCCAACAAATAGATGCACAAAACTAACCTAAAACACAAAGTACAACTAAGTATTGCACTAACATGTTGCAAAATTATAATATATAATGTAAAGTAACGTAACGTGTAACGTAAACGTGTAACGTAACGTAATGTTTACTTTCTTTTATTTAAATGTTTTCTTAAAACCACCGCAATTTATTAACCATCAAATGGTTTACGAAATCATTTTCCAAAACCATCTTAAAACCACCAGACTTTATAAACCATCTAAGGGAGGGCGGTATGGTTGCGGGGACCTCATTCGGGGATGGGGGTCACCGATCACCGGGTCCGTCGGTGAGTGGGGAGGGTTGACAAATTACGTTTTTCTATTTTAAGTTTATTAATTACAATTACATGTATAATTTCCTTGGGGGCCGCTAGAATGAGAACCACCTCGAGTTATGAGAACCGCGAGAACCACACCGTACGGGGCGAGGTGGACCAAATTTTTTTTTTCAAAAACGTAGATGCATGTATTATAAACACATTCGTAAAAAAAATGCCGTGTGTGTAGTTTTTTACACCACAAAGTTGTGGTTTACGAGTTCCGTAAATTCGGAAGAGCCTACCCACATATCTCAAATCAGACACATGTTCAACCTTTTATATTCATATTATTACTATTTGAGAACCGAACATACCCGATTATACTATCATTTTCCGTATTTATTTACAAACTCTAAGACAGGGACATTTTCTAATTTTTTTCCATTTTTTTTATTTTTCTATTTTCTATTTTTTAAAAAATTTTAATTTAATTTTTAATTTAATTTTTTTTAGTTTTTTTTTGGACTCAAATCTAGCTAAAAAGACGTAGTTTCTCATCCCCACACCTAAACTCTACATTGTCCTCAATGTAGGATGGAAGACCACTAAAAAAAGAAATAAAATCCTAATATAATATACAAAAATACAACGAATCAGAAAGGACTTAGCTGGTTAGGATAAAAATCAGTGCCAGCTACGCGTGCCTTCAATCCCAACTCGTACACGACCGTATAGCATTTCATTCACGATCGTATCCAAAACTGATATACCGGGGCTGCCTTCTACAATATGATATAAGCTCGAAATCTACGCCCGAATGGAGATTGAGTACGGGCGGTATGCTCCAAACCTGCACAAACAAAACAAAGCAAACCCAAGCATAATATCGACTCTAAACGAAAACCAACTCAAGACTGACTCAACAATAAAATGAAAGAAAATATACAAAACTCTACAACAAATATACCTACACCTCACGTGCTAACCTTTGGGGAATCAATTGTCGTCCCTTGTGTCTCCTCAGCTCCCTCGGATGGATCGAGATAAATCGTCTCGTCCTCGCGATCATCTAACGTCCCTCCAAAGTAATGCTTAACACGGTGACCGTTCACCTTCCAAGCACGTCCATCGTCCGCCTCAATCTCTACCGTCCCATACGGGAATACCTCTCTCACCACAAAAGGACCAGACCATCGGGATTTTAACTTACCCGGGAATAACCTGAATCGCGAATTATAAAGCAAGACACGATCCCCACACTTAAACTCTTTCACATTTTTCAAGTGGCGATCGTGTAATTGCTTTGTCTTCTCTTTGTAAGCCTACGATTTCTCATACGCTTCATCACGTAACTCCTCCAACTCATGTATCTGGAGAAACCGTTTCTTACCCGCGGCATCCATATCAAGATTTACCTTTCGCAAGGCCCAATACGCTCGGTGCTCCAACTCAACCGGCAGATGACACGCTTTCCCATAAATCATCCTAAAGGGTGTGGTCCCGATAGGTGTCTTATAAGAACTACGGAAAGCCTAGAGTGCGTCATCTAAATTGTCGGCCCAGTCAATGCGGCTCTGTCCTACAGTCTTCTCTAGGATACGTTTAATGCCACGATTAGCATTCTCCACATGTCCACTCGTCTGAAGGTGATAGGCAGTCGAGAGCCGATGGGTGACCCCATAGCGTTTCAACACCTTCTCCATCTGCGAGTTACAGAAATGGGTGCCACGATCACTAATGATGGCCTTAGGAGTGCCGAACCTAGCAAACAACTCTCTCAGAAACTTCACTACAACCCTAGCACTATTAGTGGCCAAAGCTTTCGCCTCTAGCCACTTAGACACATAATCGATAGCTACAAGGATGTAACGACTCCCACGTGTCATGGGGAAAGGTCCCATGAAATCGATGCCCCATATATCGAAAATCTCAACCACCTGGATCGGGTTTTGAGGCATCTCATTCCGGGATGAGATGTTGCCGGCTCTCTAGCAAGCATCACAGCTACGGACAAACTCGTGGGCGTCCCTAAATATGGCGGGCCAATAAAATCCCGAATCAAACACCAGCTTAGCGGTATACGCTCCCCCGTAGTGGCCACCAACTGGCCCCGAATGACAATGCTCAAGAATACTACAAGTCTCGGGTGCAGTCACACACCTCCTAACCATCTGATCCGAACCTATCCTAAACAAATAAGGATCCTCCCATATGTAGAATTTAAGGTTGGCAAAGAATTTCATCTTCTACTGGTATGGCATCTCGTGCGGAAGCTCTCCTATGGACAGGTAGTTCGCAAAATCTACGAACCACGGATAGCCCTCCTCCTGGGCCGTCACATACATCAACATCTCATGGGGGAAGGAATCGCCTATCGTCCCCCCGCTAGACACCTCAGTCTTTGAATTCTCAAGCCTAGATAGGTGGTCAGCAGCCACGTTCTCTGCTCCCTTCTTATCCCTAATCTCTATGTCGAACTCCTGGAGCAAGAGAATCCACCTAACCAACCTGGGTTTTGCATCCTTCTTCGCGAACAAGTACCTAAGTGCAGCGTGATCGGTAAAAATAATGGTCTTAGAAAGCACTAAGTAGGACCGAAACTTGTCACATGCGAACATGACTGCTAACAACTCCTTCTCAGTCGTGGTGTAATTCTCCTGAGCATCGTTTAGGGTCTTGCTAGCATAATAGATGGGATGAAAATGCTTCTCCCTACGCTGCCCTAAGACGGCTCCAACAGCGGAATCACTGGTGTCGCACATGACTTCAAACGGAAGGCTCCAATCGGGAGCCACAAGAATGGGAGCAGTAACAAGCCTCTCCTTTAACAACTCGAAGGCCTTAGTGCACTCGGCATAAAAAACAAATGGCCTGTCCTTCTCCAACAACTGGGTCATAGGTCTAGCTATCTTAGAGAAGTCACGAATAAAGCAGCGATAGAATCCTGCGTGACCTAAGAAGATCCTAAAAGATTTCACAGAAGTAGGCGGCGGGAGCTTAGAAATCGTATCAATCTTGGCGTGATCCACCTCAAGCTACGTGTGTGAAATCTTGTGACCTAACACAATCCCCTCACGAACCACAAAATGACATTTCTCCCAATTAAGCATCAGGTTTGTCTCCTCACAACGAGCTAGCACTCGTTCTAGATTACGCAGACACGAATCGAAGGAACTCCCAAAAACAGAAAAGTCGTCCATGAAAACCTCCATGGAGTCCTCGATAAGCTCGTGAAAGATGGCCACCATACAGCGCTGAAAAGTAGCCGGAGCATTACATAGTCCAAACGGCATACGTCAGTACGCAAAGGTGCCGTAGGGGCATGTAAAGGTGGTTTTCTCCTGATCCTCCTGTGCGATAGGGATCTGTAAATAACCAGAAAAACCGTCAAGGAAGCAATAGAACTGCTGCCCCGACAGTCGCTCAAGCATCTAATCAATAAACGACAAGGGAAAGTGATCCTTGCGGGTGGCATCATTGAGTCTGCGGTAGTCAATGCAGACTCTCCATCTGGTGACTGTCCTAGTGGGTATCAATTCATTCTTCTCATTCATCACCACGGTCATACCCCCCTTCTTGGGAACTACCTGGACAGGGCTGACCCATGCAGAATCCGAGATCGGGTAAATCAGGCTGGCGTCGAGCAGCTTCAACACCTCCTTCTTCACCACATCCTGCATATTGGGGTTCAGCCTCCTCTGTGGCTGTACCATCGGTCTATACTCCTCCTCCATAAGAATTTTGTGGGTGCAAAAGGAAGGGTTAATACCCTTGATATCTACTAACTTCCAGGCAATAGCATGCATGTGTGTCCTTAAAACAACCATCAGTCTCTCCTTCTCCTCCTCCGTCAAACTCGATGAAACAATGACGGGCAAGTGAGATCCCTCGCCAAGGAATGTATACTCCAAGTGAGATGGCAGTTCCTTCAGCTCTAGAGGCGGGGGTATCTCAACTGATGGTTTCTCCTCAGGAGTCTCTCTCTCTAACACTTCAAACACCCCAGAAACCTTAGAACATTCGGATCCTATGGATGGCTCGCTGGATGGTAATGGTGAATCCCGCTCTAGGTCGAACTCGGTCAACTCAATGCCCTCGACATATACCCCTAACATCTGGGTCTTTATGGACTCTTTACCGCATACCTCACCGAGAAAACTACCCACATGTGACATAAGCGTGTCTATGAAGTAAAGAGTGTCATCATGCTGCGGAGTATGCTTCATCGAATGCTGGATGTCAAAGGTGACCGCATCATCGTCGACGCGGAGAGTAAGCTTACCATCAAGAACATCAATAACGGTTCGGGCAGTGGCAAGGAATGGACGTCCTAAAATAAGTGGAACTTTAGAATCCTCGTCCATATCAAGAATGACGAAATCCACCGGAAAAACGAACTTGTCAACCTTGACAAGCATATTCTCTATGATAACATGTGGAAACTTCACAGATCGATCTGCAAGCTGAAGACTCATGCTCGTAGGAGATGGCTCGCCTAGATTGAGCTTAGCAAAAATGGAGTAAGGCATAAGGTTAATGCTAGCTCCTAGGTCGGCCAGCGCATGGCTGATAGTGATGGGTGTCAAGTGTTATATATATTAGGTGTATATTTTAAGCCCCTTTAACACTTTTTAGTCAAGTTTTAAATTTATAAAACACGATATTCACTAACACTAGACACTCATATGGGCAAGTGCACCCATCGTGAGCGTAGTATAGTGTTGGTAAGATACCGAGGTCGTCCAAGGACACAAGAGCTTTTAGTACCGGTTTATCCTCAACGTCTAATCAAATCAAAAAGTTTAGAAAAATGTTTTAAGCTAAGAAAAATAAAAACTAACTAAAAATGCTGAAAATAAAAATAAAAAATAAAAACAGATAGACAAGATGAATCACTTGGTTCCGACTCGTATCTAGTGTAACCTTTGATTATTTCCGCACTTTTGCACTTTTTAAGAGATTATCTTAGTTATTGTAGTAGGCCCCTCTTTTGAAGGTGACGTTACCCTCACCCCAGTAGTTTGAGTCAGCAAGGATACAATCCTAAAAGGGTGGATTATTGAAAGATAATTAATTAAGTTATTAATGCAAATTATGGTAGGCCCCTCTTTTGGAGGTGACGTTACCCTCGACTAAGTAGTCTGAGTCAGCAGGGATACAGTCCTAAATAGCCGGGTTATAGTATTAATAGTAGTCAACTTATGAGGGGATCAAAGAGTTTGGACCCCCGCCATCCAATACCGTTAAGTATTGAAGGGGGTCCTACTAAATTTGACCCAGGTCCATTGCAGGACCTCTAAACGCTGAACAATGGCAAGACCTTTACCAAACCGTTCCCTTAACCCCCGACCAGGTAGCCAACATACCTCCATATAGACCGTGGAGATATGAATGGTGAAAATCTTTTATTTTATATAGACAGTAAAATAATGCCAAGACACCACGGACAAACGATAAGGAAAGATCACCTTCAACATAAGAAACTAGTTATTAAAGTCATTAATACAAAACCAAATAAAAAGTGCGAAAAGATTAAAAATAAAAAGTATTACACTAAACACTTTGTCTTCACCAAGTGATGTAAGAGACTTAGGCAAACATGGCCTTGATTGTCAAGAACTCTTACGATCAATCTTGGATCCCGAGACGACTCACACACTCTATGATGGACAATGGATGATGGTGGTGGATGATGGTGTTATGGTGGTGGTGGGTGGTGGGTGAAGTGTGAAGTGTGAGAGAGGTGGTGTGCCAAGGGATGGTTTGAGCTTGAGCCAAGCACTCCTATTTATAGGCTGAACAGAAGCTCGGGCACGGCCCCGTGTCCATATCCTTCTCTTTCTTCATTTAATGCAGCTTTGTCTTATTAGTTGACCACGCCCCCGTGTCCGCTGAGCACGACCCCGTGTGCAGAAGAATCTTTGTACTATGAAGATTTGCCTAGATTGTGCGAATCTTATAGTTGACCACGGCCCCGTGTCCGCTGAGCACGGCCCCGTGGTGGGCAATAGAAGCTTCTACCACTTTGTCTTTTCTGCTGACACTTGGGCACGCCCCCGTGCTGGCTGAGCACGGGGCGTGTTCAGTCTTCTGTTATCTTGTTTTGCTTGGGAAGATGCTATCGTGGGGTCGGGCATGTCACGTCTTGTTCCTTTTCTTGTATTTATGTTAGATTTTGATGTCTTTTTGCTTCTTTTGTTAATTTGAGCTCATTTAATCCTGAAAATACAAAAGGAAGACAAAAGCACACTTTTTCCAACATTAGTACTAAAAAGGGTTAGTTTTATGCCACAGTTGATGAAATTTATATGTTTGATTTTGCACACATCAAATACCCCCACACTTGAATCTTTGCTTGTCCTCAAGCAAAACTCTTTAATATGTGGCTATTACACACCCAAATGGAATGGGTAGAGAAGAAGGTTTTTGGGCTTGTCATAGAGTGTCGGGATTTCCAAGATTCTTTATTTAGTTTTATTTTTATTTATTCACAATCCTATTCGTCATGATTTATTTAAAATTTTTCATAAGATAAATTACTTATTAGGGTATAACATGCTTCTTTAAAATTCTATTTATATACAAGCTCACATACCTCACGGGGATCACTCAACACTCGGCCGAAGATGTATTTTTGTGGATCACTCGAGAGCGGCATGGAACTTACTCCCACCATAGGCTTGCCAAGCAATCAATCCTCCTCCTTTTTAACTTATATACCTTTGTAAATATTAAGAGGACTTTGTGGGTGAAGGGTTAGGCTTGGGTTAAAGGTAGGTGGTTGGGTTAGTGGTTAGTAGAAAAGGGCGAAAAGCGTAACAAGCGTCGGTTTTCGTAAGACTTTTTATTTTTGTAACTTTATTTTGATGAAGCTTTTATTTAAACAAAGTTATTTTTGATGAACTTGTTTGTTTATTTTCTTTTGCTTCATCATCAACATACATCTTTTTTTTTTTTGAAAAGTCATATGAAAAACCGAACTTGTTACTAAAACAAAGGGTTAAAAATGAAAAAAGGTTTTGGTGGGTAAAAAGGTGTTTGGTTTGGGTTATGAAATGAAAAGGTTTAGGCTCAAAGGGGCTAACTAGGGGATTTTGGGTAGGTGGTAAAAAAAAAAAGAAAAATAATGGCGTAGAAAAAAAATGTTAGTCCTAATGCCTCCATCATTTACTTACTCGGGTTTAAGTTGGTAAGGACCGGGAATGTATTGTCATGGCAAGTTCTAGAGTCGTAAGAACCAAGCGGCTATTCACACAAGAAACGAAAAATGAGCATTTAGTTTAATGATAGGTAATTGTATGCTCGATAAAGGCTCAAAACTCACTTTTGTGGGAATGGGTTTTTATGTGATCAAGTATATATAATCAAATTTTAACTAAGTTTGCCATGCCTTTTCATAATTTTCTTATGTTGGTTCTTTTTATCACGACGCTATCGGTTATAAATTCGTAAAAATATAACCTTTTTAGAACTTGAAATTCCCGAGTTAAACCTAGACAAGTAAAAAAAAAAAGTGAAAATTTTTGAAAAAAATTTGGGGTGATTAGCGGTTCCAATAGAGTTTTGTGTAAGGCTTGTATTTAGGACTTGCAAGATTCAAGGTTTTAGCATCCCACCCACACTTAAATTACACATTGTCCTTAATGTGTCCCAAAAATAAGTTTTTAGGTTGATTGAATGTGTAAAAGGTGCGAAAAAAGCAAAAATTTTGTGTTACTGGGCGCTGAACACGGCCCCGTGTTGTCCGGGCACGGCCCCGTGTTCAAGTGCCAGTAACAAAATTAAATCAAGAGAAACAGAAGCCTGGACACGGGGGCGTGTTGGGTGAACACGGCCCGTGTCCAGTTATCTGAACTGGGTCTTTTTCTACAGACTGTGCAGCACGGGGCCGTGTTGGGTGGACACGGCCCGTGCCGAACCTACTGTAAACGAAGAATTTTGTCGGACGATCCTGTTTTCCTGCATGGGGTGTTGGTTCAAGTTTCCCTTGTATCCTTTGCCATCTCAATTGTGTTTTATTCATTTCAACACCACCCAAACACCAAATTAACTAAAACCCATCATTCATTAGTCATAGAGAGAATTACATATTAGTCCTAAAAATAAAGCATAAAATAAAAGTTAAAAGTCCTAATATTAGATAGGTCAAGTGATCCGTAAAATCTTCCTAAGGAGTTCTACTTCTACAATAAGAACCAAAATTCCGGAAATAGATTCCCGGTCTAAAAGCCATATAGAACCCCAAGCCGAATAATGTCCCCTAGATGTTGCTAGAGCCATTCTTCTATTTCCCTTGGGAGAAGGGACGCGGCTTCATGTTCCTCAACATCTTGTGGAGGAAGAGAAACACCAATCGGAACCCCTTGTAGTATGTCTCGAGGGGGCTCCGGATGCAAGGCGTACCATTCAGCTAGAATGATGACTTCCGGTACCACATTCCATGCCCTTTGGGTGATGATTGGCACCAAAGGAGGAGAGGCGAGAAAGTTCAACCTTTGGTGCAAAAGGTTGACTTCCCGGAGACAACCTTCTAGTCCCACCGTCAAATGATTAATACGGTCAACCAACGCCTCTTCCACACTTGTCACTTCATCAAGGGCTTCTCTTAAGGCGTAAACATAGTTTACAAGAGAATCTTCAACCGTTGATGGTCTTCTCCCTTGCCGGTTGTTTCTGGAATGCGATGAAGAGTTTCCGCTTGTTCTGCTTGCCATTATGAGAAAACATACCGAAAAGAGCTCAATTTTAAGGAACAGTACTTCGGACACGGCCCCGTGTTCAGCGAACACGGCCCCGTGTTCAGCGAACACGGCCCCGTGTTCAGATATCTGTAAGATTTAGGAACTAGGAATCTTGGGGTTTCAAATTGTTTTCATGATTTTTAAAGCATTTTTGAACATAAACAACTTGAAACATTGTTATAGAACTTATTTTTAACAAGATTCCATGAACAAAAATCTAACAAACATCTCAATAAGGCTTGAAATCATGGGATGTTCAAGCTTTAATGGAAGTATGAGAAAAATTGAAGAAGATGAAAGTGGATAAAAGAGGAAAGGACAAGAAGATAGTTGAGAAACTTTTTTTAGAAAATACCTAGGATGGTATGTGAGAATATTCCCCAAATCTCTGTCCCTGGAGTGGTTCAAATGTGCAGGATTCTTGGCTGCATTTATAGAAAACGACAGTACGTTGCACACGGCCCCGTGTGCAGATGGAATCCTGACACATTTTTGTCCGCATTCTGACAAAATCAGAAGGGAATCTTTGGGTGGACACGGGGGCGTGCTGACCTGGACACGGCCCCGTGTCTAGAAGTTGTTTTAAGGAATTCGTCTATTTTCAAGGAACTTCTCTGGATCGGGCGGTTCCTTACTGGATGGAACAACCCCAAAGTGCCTAAGATACCTTAATTGTTCTAGATTAAGACGAGAACGCAAGAGGTTGTCGGTGAGGGTGATTCCTATGCTATATGTAGGTGGACAAGTCCAACCCTTTTTCGGGCTCTCGTTAAAGAAGGTGTATGTCGAATCGCTCAGGTCTATGTATGCATCAAACGAAGTTGATGGGGAGTCCTTCACGGCAAAATCGACACAGGGACGACTATCGCTCAAGTCCTCGCTAGAGTTAAAAGTATCGTCGGAAACAACGAAGTTGTTTGAATGCGTTTCCAACCCTTCTTCTTGGTTATCGTCTTGGAAAAGATTATTGAAATCTTTCCTAAGTTCTTTTAACCAATCGACAATTAGATCTTCTAGTTGAAACAATTCATCGAGAAGCATTTCTCCTAGAATATCTGGTTGGGAGCATTCGAGGAAGAGATAGGGATTATTTTTACTTTCGCCCCTCTTAAGGATACTAGGAAATGATGGGTCTATATAGTGGGGTTTATAGGTTAGAAAATAACATTCTAATTCCTTATGGTTACCACCACATAATTGACACCACATTGTACCATAAGAGTGCCGAAAGTAAAAAGTATCAGTATCACTCATGTTTGTGTCAGAAATTACCAACCGTCAGGATCTTACGGTTCTGTTTTCAGTAACTGAAACTTGGGCACGGGGGCGTGTTGACTGGGCACGGCCCCGTGTTCAACTACTTTCAGACTTAAAACAGGATTGCCAGTTCCAATGATTGGGCACGGAGCGTGTTCAGCGGGCACGGCTCGTGCTAAGTTCTGCAGAAGCTGAAAAAACTAAGAAAAATCTAAAAAAAATGAAAAATAAGAAAAAAGATTAGGCCGTTGATTCCTAACTTTCTTAAAATCCTTGTGTCCCCGGCAACGGCGCCAAAAACTTGATGGGTGTCAAGTGTTATATATATTAAGTGTATATTTTAAGCCCCTTTAACACTTTTTAGTCAAGTTTTAAATTTATAAAACACGATATTCACTAACACTAGACACTCATATGGGCAAGTGCACCCATCGTGAGCGTAGTATAGTGTTGGTAAGATACCGAGGTCGTCCAAGGACACAAGAGCTTTTAGTACCGGTTTATCCTCAACGTCTAATCAAATCAAAAAGTTTAGAAAAATGTTTTAAGCTAAGAAAAATAAAAACTAACTAAAAATGCTGAAAATAAAAATAAAAAATAAAAACAGATAGACAAGATGAATCACTTGGTTCCGACTCGTATCTAGTGTAACCTTTGATTATTTCCGCACTTTTGCACTTTTTAAGAGATTATCTTAGTTATTGTAGTAGGCCCCTCTTTTGAAGGTGACGTTACCCTCACCCCAGTAGTTTGAGTCAGCAAGGATACAATCCTAAAAGGGTGGATTATTAAAAGATAATTAATTAAGTTATTAATGCAAATTATGGTAGGCCCCTCTTTTGGAGGTGACGTTACCCTCGACTAAGTAGTCTGAGTCAGCAGGGATACAGTCCTAAATAGCCGGGTTATATTATTAATAGTAGTCAACTTATGAGGGGATCAAAGAGTTTGGACCCCCGCCATCCAATACCATTAAGTATTGAAGGAGGTCCTACTAAATTTGACCCAGGTCCATTGCAGGACCTCTAAACGCTGAACAATGGCAAGACCTTTACCAAACCGTTCCCTTAACCCCCGACCAGGTAGCCAACATACCTCCATATAGACCGTGGAGATATGAATGGTGAAAATCTTTTATTTTATATAGACAGTAAAATAATGTCAAGACACCACTGACAAACGATAAGGAAAGATCACCTTCAACATAAGAAACTAGTTATTAAAGTCATTAATACAAAACCAAATAAAAAGTGCGAAAAGATTAAAAATAAAAAGTATTACACTAAACACTTTGTCTTCACCAAGTGATGTAAGAGACTTAGGCAAACATGGCCTTGATTGTCAAGAACTCTTACGATCAATCTTGGATCCCGAGACGACTCACACACTCTATGATGGACAATGGATGATGGTGGTGGATGATGGTGTTATGGTGGTGGTGGGTGGTGGGTGAAGTGTGAGAGAGGTGGTGTGCCAAAGGATGGTTTGAGCTTGAGCCAAGCACTCCTATTTATAGGCTGAACAGAAGCTCGGGCACGGCCCCGTGTCCACATCCTTCTCTTTCTTCATTTAATGCAGCTTTGTCTTATTAGTTGTCCACGCCCCCATGTCCGCTGTGCACGACCACGTGTGCAGAAGAATCTTTGTACTATGAAGATTTGCCTAGATTGTGCGAATCTTATAGTTGACCACGGCCCCGTGTCCGCTGAGCACGGCCCCGTGGTGGGCAATAGAAGCTTCTACCACTTTGTCTTTTCTGCTGACACTTGGGCACGCCCCCGTGCTGGCTGAGCACGGGGCGTGTTCAGTCTTCTGTTATCTTGTTTTGCTTGGGAATATGCTGTCGTGGGGTCGGGCATGTCACGTCTTGTTCCTTTTCTTGTATTTATGTTAGATTTTGATGTCTTTTTGCTTCTTTTGTTAATTTGAGCTCATTTAATCCTGAAAATACAAAAGGAAGACAAAAGCACACTTTTTCCAACATTAGTACTAAAAAAGGGTTAGTTTTATGCCACAATTGATGAAATTTATATGTTGCATTTTGCACACATCAATAGTAAGGTCTCCGATCAGACACAGAATGGTGAAACTCCCTGGGTCGGTCATCTTATTAGGAAGCTTGTTCTGCACGATTGCAGAACACTCCTCACTAAGCGTGACAGTAGACAGCTCCTCCAGTTTCTTCTTATTTGTGAGAAGATCCTTTAGGAACTTGGCATACTTAGGCATTTTAGCTAGAGCCTCGATGAAAGGAAGGTTCACATGGAGTTTTTTCAGCATCTCCAAGAACTGTGAATACTGCTCAGAATCGCTCTTAGCTAAAAGCCTACCTGGGTAAGAAGCTGTGGGTTTATAGACTCTAAGTGGCTCCTTCTCCTTCTTCTCTCCCGAAGACTCACTGGACTATGCTGTACTTGTTGGGCGCAGCCTAGGGTGCACATCACCAGCATGAGTCTCCATCTCAATTTCCACATCAACCAATTCCTCCACCTCATCGACCGGCTTCTCTACTTCTACCCCTCTACCACTCCTAGTAGTCACTGCCTTTGCAGTGGCGTTTGGGTTAGTCTGGGTGCTACTAGGGAATGTACCTACTGGCCTCTCAGTCATCCTATTGGCCATCTCTCCTACGGTCCTCTCTAGACTCTTTATGGTGGACACCTGATTCCTAAACATGAGCTCAAACTCTTGATTTTTCTTTACCTGCTCCTGATGTCTAGCCTCACCCTGCATCACTATCGACTCTAGGAGTTTATTCGTCCTACTCTGGCTCTCCTCATTCCTCTTTAGAAACTCGCTCAACTCAGATTTAGACTCCACACTATTCTGTCCATCAGCAGGGGTCTGAAAAAGACTCTGACATGGTTGGAATCCAGGGGGATGCCCGCCTCACCAGTTCGAGGTTTGGCGTTGCTGCCATCCAGAGTTGTAACCCTGTCCTCGTCCCTGGTTCTGGACAAAACTCAACTCCTCCTCAGATCCTACCGGGAAATCTACCGTCTCATGCCCACCTCTACACACCTCACACTTAGAGCTAATCTTAACCTGAATGTCCTTGACCATCTTTGTCAAGGATTCGACCTGGGCGGCTAAAGCTATGCTAAAATCTACCATATGAATACCCCTAGAGGCAGCAGTAACGTCCCCGGAGCCTGGCTCGGTGTAAGTACTGGTGGCAAGATCCTCCATCATCTCAAGACACTCAGCAGTAGTCTTAGTCTTCATCATGTTTCCTCCTGCTGTGGAGTCAAGCAGTCTCTTCGTCGCTTCAGAAACTCCGTTATAGAATTTCTCCACGACTCTCCACTCCTCAAGCCCATGGTGAGGGAGCTTGTTCAGCAGTGCCTTAAACCTATCCCAAGTCTCGTAGAAAGACTCCCCCGGCTGCTCAGTGAATGCGTAGATGAGATTTCTACGACGAGCGGTTTTCGCAGGTGGGAAGTATTTCTGTAAGAATTTAGACTGAAGATCATTCCAAGTGGTGATTTCTCCCTGTGGGAGGGAGTCCAACCAGATAGCACCCTGATTAGTGAGTGAGAATGGAAACAAACGAAGGTGAATGGCCTCCTCTGTGACGCCCGTAAGGCGGAAAGTACTACAAACCCTACCGAATCTAGTCAGATGAGCATGTGGGTCCTCGTCTCGTAAACCATGGAACTGGACCGAATGGGTATTGGTGTTGATCAAGGTGGGTGGGATGGTCCAGTTGTTTGCCTCTACAGCGGGAAGGGTGATGCTCGAGCGAACGGTGGTGGGAGCAACACTAATGTGATCAGCAACGGTCCTACGTTCAGCCATAACTACAGAAAAGACAAGATCAGAAAGAAGTACCTGTGGTTGGCGTAAATGAAGGTGAAACTCGCGTTCGGGTTCAGAGAATTGTGAAGTATCAGGTGGGCCCAAGGAACGTGTGTGCATACACTGAAAAGCAAGTATAAAATGGCACGAATCACAAACAAGCTAGCTAAACAAGTAGGCACACAAAACTAGCAAGTATCCTAAGAAAGCACACAACTATTTTATATATATATATATTTTTTTTTATTATTTTTTTTATTTTTATTGATTATTTTTTTAACTAAGAAATAAAAAAAATAACTAATCTAAGAAAGCAGTAAAATGGCTAAATCCCCGACTTGGGTCGTCCTCAAAAGCGCACTGTGTCCCCGACAACGGCGCCAAAAACTTGATGTCTGAAATATGTTTTAATTAAATTTAACAAGTTTTAAAAATTGGAAAAACCCGTAAACCACACACTACCGGCAAGTGTACCGGTCGTAAGTAGTACCACAAGTAAGTCCGAGTATCGAACCGTGGACACAATCTAGCGACTCTCGATACTAAACCTCTATCGAGCCCTAGCCTAATAATTTGTTTATTTGAGAGAATGGTTTTAACTAAATACTAAACAAAGCAAATAAATAAACTCAGATAAAACAGAGCAGAAGACTCATGAAACTGAAGGAAAACTCAAATGCTAGGAGAAAACAGCTACCTAGGTCTTGAATCCTACCCGTAACTTATAACTCTCGGAATTGGCTAATGGAATGGCTACCAGGTTCCTAAAATACGACTAAATCAAGAAAACCCTAAAGACTGTTAGATCACCTCCCGGTCTCACTAACATCTCTCGGACAATCCTAAAGTGGATGTGTAAATCACCGGTTACTAGATCAGATCACATCCCGGTCTCACTTCACTAGGGAATGCTAAGGTACCCAAATGACTCGCTCACCTCCTGGTCTCGCTAATCACAACACACCCTAAAGTATGAAGGGGTAATCTAAGGTTGAATAATAATAACTCAAGTTTGCTAGGAAACTAGGGAAATCAAGCTAGGTTCACCTCCCAGTCTCACCTTTACCCAAAACCCAAGAAGTAGACAAACTGACACTCTATCTCCTCCCGGTCCCAAGAGTGGCAAAACACTAATTTCAAAAACTCACAAGGTTACTTATAGGGTTATCTAAAACAAGAAACCTCTAGATTATACCACTAACACAAAGTCTATGGAAAATCACGTGTAACCCTAGATCTGAAACTACCAAAGTAACAAACGTAGAGAAAACGTAAAGCAACAATCATGCAATTCACTTACTAGTAGCATTCATACGCATCATCATCAACAACTCATAGATATTTTACCAAAACATTAAGCCAAAAATTTTATTATCCAAAATCGAAAGTTATAAGTCACAAAATATTCATCAATACGACCTAGGTAGCATAAATATTTAGCTACTCATGTTCAAGAACGAAACAAGCATAGATTCTAAGTTCAACATAACAAAAAACATGTCCAAACAATTTATCAAAACTAGGTTCAACATGAAAGCTACAAAGAAACTATGAAAATACGCGTGTAAAACCGAACCCGTAGCGTCTCTAGCTTCAATCTTGGACTCCTAAGCACTTAGACCTCCTGGGAATTGCACAAAGTCGACGCCTCTAATTTTCTGTTCGTTCAGCCGTATGCCCTCCAAAAAGATGTTGCGCCGCCGTCAAAGAATAATGAATAGGGTTATTGGATTTTAATAATTCTAAGTTTCACCATTTGGCCGATAATAATCCCAACTTTAAAAATTCCCTCCAATAATCCCAACTTAACTTGTAAAAGTTTGGCCGTCATTGATCCTTTTCTAACATAGGTGCACTTAAATGAATTAAGAAGTCTCTTGGTGTAATTGAATCTATTGAGGAGAACAAATTCTTATATGTTTGAAAAGGATTAATGGTGGCCAAACTTTTACAAGTTAGGATTATTGAAGGAAATTTTTAAAGTTGGGATTATTATCGGCCAACTGGTGAAACTTGGGATTATTAAAATGCAATAACCCTGTTTCCTCTGATGAATAAAATAAATTGCTGCCTTCTATGCTTTTTATCTGCCGTCCACCCCAAAAATTCCTTTTCAACCTCTAATCTAATTTCTATTGGGCCACATATAACAATTAGGGCCTGTCCCTTTCTTGGGTGACTTCCTCCTCTAATTCGTATGGCCCTTTTGCGCTGCCATTCTAAAAGAATTAAATAATATTTCTTTTTATTATTATTTTTTTATTTTTGATCCTTTCGCCAATTTAGAATTCACGTTGAATTCTATTCTTGCATATAATCTTTCAATTAATTTCGAGTTTCATATATGCACTTTAGCCCCTTGAGTTCTATGGACTATTTTTTTAAAAACTTTTCTTTAATTGCGATTTAGCCCTTTGTCTTTCAGCTTCATTTGATATTTCCCGATTCTTCGTACATTGATCGTTTAAGCTCGTTTTTTAATTCCTTTTTGCACCGGGACCTGTAATAATAATAAATAATAAAATATATGTCTAAATATTATAAAAATGACTCTAAACTATTAAAAGTAAAATAAAAAATACACGGGTAAATGACGGTGTTTTTCAACACAAGTGACTAGATCTAAGATCAATGGACTAGAACCCTTCTTACACTTCCTATTTATGTTGTCCTTTGTATTTGATTCTATTCCCTTGCTAAAATGTCTAAATTCATGCATAAAAGTACTAACGTGCTCACACAAGTGATAAATGTATAATTCAACTCTTAGTATCTCTTTTTACACATCCCTAGTCAACCTTGACAAAAAAAAAAAAAAAAAAAAAAGAAAAAAAAAGAAAAAGAAAGTGTGGTTGATCTTATTGGTGAGATTGGGTTTAGACAAACTAAACTAACGAACCTACGAAGTAACAAACCTATGGTGCGATAATGAGACAACTAAACACATTGCAAATAATGTGGGATTCCATAAAAGAACCAAACACCTAGAAGTCAAATGTCAATGCAATTCGGGAAGGCTTATATGGATGATTACAGCATCCCTTGTTAGAAGCGGAAACGAGCTTGTTGACGTATTCACTATTGCTTTTACAAGAAGATGAGTTTGTCATATTTATAACAACCTTAACATGATTATTATCTATGCTCGAGCTTGGGAGGGGATGTTATATTATGTCACTTATTTATTTTAGGCTTTAAGTTTTAACTTACATACATGTGTTCCATCTTGTATATTATAATGGCCGGCTCAACTATTTTGGTGACCTAAAGCAAATTAAAAAACTCGAGGCTTTTTTTTCAAAAAAAAAAAAAATTATTATTTGAGAAAAAACTCTCTTTTACCCGGGCTTGGGACCAGCAAAATAAACTAAAAGGTTTATTATTGGCGAAGTTAACTTAATTTTTTTGTATTTTTACCTATTTTTTGTATGTGTAAAGATAAGTTCAGCCCAACACAAATATCATATATAATTTTTTTTTAATGTTGGAGGCCCTATTGATTTGGAGGCCTAAAGCCCAAGTCTCAAAATACTTGGGCCGGCCCTGTAATGTATGTATATTGTAAAGAAGTGCGATATGTTCAACAGTTCAAAAATATATATTGATTTCTTGTCCTCAAACTTAAAACAAGCCTGACCATAACCAGCAAATGTTCGAGAAAGGTCCGTTGGTAGGAGGTCTGCTTATTGCATAATCACTAATAAATGACGATAGCATACTCATGGGCCGGGTTGCGAAAGAGAATCTTTGATATTATCTTTAGGGGATCTTTCGTTTCATCACATTTATAACTTTTTTTCCTACATGGGAAAAGGAAGAAATATGAGACCACCAAGGTTGGATGTCAAAAGGATCACAATTTTAATTATTTTTGTTTCTAAATGCTATTTTTTTGTACAATTTCCATTTATACCTATGTGGTTGTCTAGTTTTACTAAAAAGGTTGAAGTTTACTCATGGTATGACGTAAGAAGTTTCACATACCGGTAATTTATAGTTAGAATTTGGCACTCATTTTATTTTCTTATCATCGCTTAAAGGAGGAGGAAGTACAATGCCCAGATAGGGATGACGTTGCAAATAAGCTTGAGAAGCAATTGGAACTTCAGGTGACACATGAAATTATTGTAAGACCTTCCTTTTTGTTTTCCTTTCATTGTTCTCTCATATTAATTTGACTTTTGGTTCTAATAAGCGAAAAGCATGAGATAGTATGAGGCGTTTGCATCTTAAATGGGGTGAGGTGCTAGATGAGAGGCAAGAGCTTCACTTGCGTGGCGTGATGCAATTACGGAAGCAGTTAAATGGCTCAAGAACGCGTAGTTAATCAAAGTCTCTAATTTGAACTAGGGGTGGCAAAATGGGTGGGTTGGACAGGTTTGAGTAATGGGTTAGGATGAGTTTGGGTTAAAATGAGTTTATTAAGAAATAAGTTAGGATGGGTTTAGGTCAAGATGTGTTTTTTGTCAAGATGGATTTGGGCATGATAGGCTAAAAATATAAATAAATAAAAAAATAAAAAAAAATAAAAAAGTAAAAAAAAATTAAAAAAATCAAAAAAATTAAAAAAAAATAAAAAAAAAATTAAAAAATTTAAAAAATAAAAAAATAAATAAAAAAATGTTCAATGCTTTTTGAGGATTGTACGTAGAGGTGGCAAAAAATCAGATTTTTTTTAAATTAGATATTTCTACACGACTTTAGCATCTTAATACAAGCAAATCAATCTAGATGACAGATTGACAGAAATATAAGCTTGTGAAGTAATACCAAAACTTTCCGGTTGTATACATACATAGATCATCCACAAGTTGAACTTGCATTCAGCTGAACCAGCCAAATATTATATTCACACACAAGATTCATTTGCAATACTAAATTCCAATCATTTAAAAATAAAAAGCCTCAATTTGTCTTTTTAGGTTTATTTGAATATGATCTAATCATCAATTCACAAAACTAATGGTAATCACAACCCTAAAATTCAAAAATCCTTTTTCTTCACAAAACAAATCTCTAATTAATCAGCAGGTAGATCGAATAATAAAACAAACACAAATGATAAATCTACCTTGAGGATATATTCTCTTGACAGCAGAAGCTGTACATTTCTTTATCTTGAAGAAATCAAATATTTTGGTCTGCGTAAAACCAAAAATTAAATTCAAATCAAAACTCTCACACATTTCATGCAGACACACAATACGTAAACGAAAAACTCAATACTTTTAACCGCCGGCGGAGGATGATCGGAGCATTAACGGCAGAACCAGAGGCCAATCGGAACACGAACAACGATAGGGCGGAGACACAATATGTGAAACGCTTTATCACATTTATCGCATAGCAGTAGCTGGTGGTCCCGGTCACCGGAGCTGCATTCATCGCAAACGGTGTCGTTATAGTCGTTGTTGTGTTAAACGACAGAGGACATAGAGAGAGTACGGTGATTTAGGGTTGAATCCATGAAGTCTGATGCGTTTTTGGGTTAGGGAACTAAAAACCCATTCTAACCCATGTTAAAACTTAGATAGGTATTTTAAAACCCATCCTAACCCATCTTGACCAAATCCTCAGCCCATTCTAACTTATTTCTTTTTTTAAAGAGGCCCAAAATAACCCAAAATATCATGGTTGGGTTTTTGTTGCCACCCCTAATTTGAACCATAGGTTCCAAGAACAAAGTTCTATAATTCAAATTCAATAAAAAAAATAATCAAAGTCTCTAATTTGAACCATAGGTTCCAAGAACAAAGTTATATAATTCAAATTCAATAAAAAAAAACCAAGTGATAAACACTAACAAATTAAAAGATAAAAATGAAACAATATAAAGAAAAGATAATTAAAATAAATATTTGAATTTAAATATATATATATATATATATATATATATATATATATATAGGCTAATTATAAGGAGAAAACCCACTCCAGTTAACTAAACCCTGAAAACCCACATATGTGGCTAGGATTCAGCCACGTCACATGGATGGTTGTCTACACAAAGATGATGAGAAGGGTATATGCGTCATTATACATAAGGCCAGAAAGTGTATCAGCTGCATGTCAGCCATCCCAGCCATCACCTCCCATTTTTTATGTTGCCAGGTTGTTGTCACCATGTGCTTTTGAGAACTTACATTTCACCCACACAACATAATCTTTATTTCTCTCTCTCTCCCTCTTTCTTTCTCTCACTTCTTTAAGAAAATATTTTTCATATCCAAATCTCATTTTTCTCCGAATCTCACTTCTTCAAGGAGATGAAGGTATGGTGTTTTTCAGGTGAGGGGAGGGGATTCGATGGTGCAGTTTTGGTTGAAGAAGGGTGTAGCGGTGGTGATTTGGGTTCAAGAAGGGTGTAGCGGTGGTGATTTTGGTTCAACCACCAAGATCTGAAGTGAACAACCATCATCGAATCTGAATCGAACCACCACCGTCATCACTATGGTCTACGTGCTCGTCCATGGAAAAAAGTATGCATTTTGTTTAAAGAAGATGATGGTTATAAAAAATGAAGATTAAATGGGATTCGATGGTGTGATTTTGGTTTAAGAAGGGTGTAGTGGTGGTGATTTTGGTTCAACCACCCAGTTTTGAAGTTGAACAACCACCATCGGATCAGAACCGAACAACCACCGTCATCACTATGGTCTATATGCTCATCCATTGGAAAAAAAAAAGTATGCATTTTGTTTAAAGAAGATGATTGTTATAAAAAATGAAGATCAAGTACGTTTTAAGAGTACATTTTTCTTATATATACATGTTTAAAGTTAAAATTTTATTTTTTGTATCGATTTGATACGAAATTATATTTGGGGTCGTGTTTTGAAGACATTATTTTGAATTGATCTGAAAGTATTGTTCATTTTATAAGCCATCCATTATTATCTAACATGTACATTTATCATGGGCTTTTGTTATTTCTAAAAATATAAATTTACTTCAAAAGCTAAATTTCCTTTTTTTTTTATATATGTTTAGGTTATGCAACTGATCTGGATACATTGTGGTTCAAGAATAATTGTGTGACGAAGATGTAATGGATCTGGATTTGTAGAAGTGATAGTTACAAACGTAACATTATTTCTTAGTTACATGTATTTTTTTTATCAGTAATACATTACATTTTTTGTAGTTACATTCTTTTTTTTATTAGAAAAGTGTAACCGTTTTTATTTGTAAAGTGTAACAATTTTTTTGCAGTTACATTTAAAATTATGAGCTTTGCTATATTGATAAGTAATACGTAACACATTTCTGCAGTTACATGTATATCTTTTGCTTTTTGTTTAATTTGATGCAACTGTTTACATGTTTTATGTTATTTTTTTGGATAACATTTCTATGTATCATTTTATGCTGGTACATTTATCTTTGAAAATCAAGGATTAAAACGAGAGAGAGAGAGAGAGAGAGAGAGAGAGAGAGAGTATGGGAAAATGAGTAAGAGAGAGAAATTAACAAAGTTGACTAGTACATTGTAAGAGAGAGAGAGTATGGGAAAATGAGTAAGAGAGAGAAATTAGCAAAGTTGACTAGTACATTGTACTTGCATATAGTCACAGTCTTTATGAGTTTATCTTTTTCAATCTCATTTTTAATAGAAAAATGTGTATCTTTTCTTTCTTGTTAAAGTACACAAAGACTTTTTAAATATCATACATCCGTCTACTCAGTATATAATAAATAAAAAGTGTTACAAAACAAATTATTTTTTCATATGTTATATAAACCCCGCCACTTGCCAATTGTTGCATTAGCTATTTATCAAAAAGTAAGAAATCTAACAAGACAACAGTTTATCAGCGTTAATGTTACATATATCATGCCCCCCCCCATAATTTATGTTACATTACATAGATGTATATCATAATAAAAACCAAAACAAGAAATAATAACACGATTATGATCACTCAAAATAGTAAGAATTTTATCCACACTTCATTCGACTACTCCCCCTAAGTTGCTATGTTTTTCCATTCGTTTATTTGTAACAAAATATATCTTCATTTTTTTTGTATAACAAGTCTTTGTGCTATAAAAAATAAAGCATTGTGTAATTTGATTTATGTCACTTCAAAGTGTATGTCATATTTGCTAAATCTTTTTGGTAATGAACGGTTGTTAAAGACCCTTAATAATATTTGCATCCATTTTATAGGAACATTTTATACAAAACCACATCAGTGTTTTGATGTAACAACTGATTGATGTACATTTTTTCACTTAGCGTATGTAAGACCAATTACAAAAATCATTTTTTTTCATACGTTACACAAACCGAGTCATATGTTACAAAAATCATTTTTTTCATATTTTATCCTACATAGAAATACACATTAATGCTACAACATAGACATTTTTTTTGTTTCATTTCACATTTGTACATATAAATAAAAAACAAATCCCAAAAGTGTTTTTATATAACCAGGTAATAAGATATCTAATCACAGCACCATACATAAAACAAAACATTTCCGCAATGTTACAAAAGAAATCCGTAAACACAAGCTATACAAATTAATGTAATAATAATTTGAGATTAAATACTTATTAGTTTCCCTTTAACACCTTTTTTTCCAATTTTGTGGTAGATCCCTGTTTTCCCTGCATTTCAATTAAAAAAACATCAACATTCCTCACAATACGAAACGTTTTTGAAAAAAAATAAGATATTCAAGCAACCATCAACAAAAGCACATGATCAAACACACATAGAGCAAAAATGTACAAAAATCTCAGTGAAAAAAAAAATGTAACACGGATACAGCAAAAATGTACAAAAATCTGAGACAAAAATAAAATGTAACATGGTAAAAACAAAACCAAAAAATCCATAACATATAAAATGTAACATAAAAAATATAACAACACACTTATTTTTACAATAATCTAAAAAAGTGTAACAATGCACTTTATTTTATGTAAATACAGCAAAAATGTTCAAAAATCTGAGGCAAAAATAAAATGTAACATGGTAAAAACAAAACCAAAAAATCCATAACATATAAAATGTAACATAAAAAATGTAACAACACACTTATTTTTACAATAATCTAAAAAAGTGTAACAATGCACTTTATTTTATGTAAACGTACATTATTTATGTAACACGGAAAAAATATAACATGCATTTTTTCTTGAACAAATTTTACACAAAAAATTGATAAATCAATAAATTAAAAACATTCATCTTCTTGAACAAAAAAAAAAAAAAAACATATCCAGAAAAAAGTTGGAGCATCTGGATGATGATCTTTTGAACTGGATCATCTTTTGGATTCAGATCACTTTTAGATCTGGATGAAGATCTTTAAGAACTGGAAATGAAATAGAAGATAAAGATATAAAGAGAAAGAGAGAGAGAGAGAGGGGGGAAAAGTCATAAATAACACATTTTTACACATTTTATACCTTAAAATACCTGATTCAACTAAAAACACTTACAAAAAATGTGTAATTTTAGATAAAAAAAACATAAAGAGAATTTAAAAAAAGTAACAAGATTCATATCTGATTCATCGTCATCTTCGTATCTTATTCATCATCATCATATTCATATTCATATTCATGTGCGATTTTCTTCAAGCTGCCAGATCTATTTAACATCTGGATCTTAACTCACACACCGGATCTGGTAACCACCGCTGCAATGGTTCCAGCCCTAATTTTGGTAACATCATTTGTTTTCCAAACCAATACACACAAACCCCCAAACATCACTTTTTTTTTTTTTGAAATATTTAGACAAACAACCACCTGCATCTCAATAATGGAGAAGTATACAATAAAACCCTACATTTTTGTTTCAAAATGTAAACAACCAAAAAAACACATATTTCTACAGAAAAACAAAGGTGTTACCTTTTGCTAAGAAGACCGACGCATTTGCTGATAATTTGCTGATTTTTTTGGCGGTGGAAATCTCCGGTGAAGGTGGTCTGGATGGGATGAGAGAGAGCGAGAGAGAGAGAGAGAGAGGGATTGTTAAAGAATTATGGAAATGTCAACTGTTTTGGCGGTGCAAAATCTTCGGCGAAGTTTGGTGTGAAGGGGATGAAGAGAGAGAGAGAGAGATAGAGAGGGAGAGAGAGATAGAGAGATTTGTAAACTACATTTGGGGCATTTGTTTTTTGAATTTTTGTTTTGAATCAATACTTAATATAGCTAGGAGGCATAGGTTTGAAGTGTAATAATGAATACTAGTCTTCTGATCATACTCAACATCAACATGCAGAGATAAATTGTAACATGTCTCCCCATTTTACCCTTTAGGTGTACTATCATCTATATATTATATCAAAAAGTAATTGAGATCAGGACATCACACCAAAAAATCATCCTAGCCATCCATCAAGTATCATCAATGGTGGTTATTGGGTTTCTAGGGTTTAGTCAACTCAACCGGGTTTTCGATTTATCCTTCCCCTATATATATATATATATATATATATATGTGTGTGTGTGTGTGTGTGTGTGTATATTGGAGGGTGAAGAGAAAACTCCTTTTATTGCGAGAACTAAAAAACACGTAAAAAAACTGAAAAAACACACCAAATATATTTTTTAACATCTTTAGTTGTAAATCTAGCATTTTTAAAATAAAAGAAGAAATTTAAAAAATATATATAACTGGTTTAGTTATTGGGCTAACTATAACTGGTTTGTGGGCTTGGAAAAATGTGGTGGGCTGGACCTTGGTAAGCCAAGCTAGTGTAAAAGAAGGGCACATGAAACAGAAGCAGGGTCGTCTGATTCCAGAGTCATAACTCAAATCTTCTTGCTAGAACTTCCACTATGGTGCGAAGATGGTGGAATTAGATGGAGATTAACTTCATCAGAAGAGATATTAACTACTCAATTTCTTTCAATTCCCTTCTTGTTTTTCTATCTTAGCAGCAACTCCCTTGTCACATATTTAATTTGCAGGTGGGGAAGAACTTGGAACACTTGAAGATTCCTCTCACTCATATTCAATCAGCAACCCATTATTTCTCAAAGGAATACAAAATTAGATATTCCTTGGATGACTGTGATTTCTACAGAGCAGAACTCGAGCATTATAATAAAGAGAATCCATCATCCAAGAGACACAACACTGTACTTATCAAACGCTACCCCCCTTCTGGAAAGAAGCGGTATGGAGAAAAAGAGTTTCTCACAGAAATTGAAATTCTTTCCAGCGGAGTTAAGCATTACAACATAGTCAATCTGCTTGGATTTTGTTTTGAAGAGTCTGAGATATCCTTGTCATTGACAATTTTTCTAATGGATTTCTTGGTGAGTATTTGGGAAACCGCAAAGACAAACGTCTTTTGACTTGGGAAAAACGTTTGAAAATATGCATTGATGTTGCACACGCATTAAGGTACATTCACTATGAGATGGAAGACCAAACGAGGATAATAAACCGTGATATATGCAGTTACAACATTGGGTTGGATGAGAATTTGGAGGCAAAGATTGTTAACTTTTGGCGGTCCGTATTCCTGCCTCCAAATCAAGAAGACGAAGCTCTCTATCTCGAATATATTGGCAAACGTTGCTATGCAGATCCAGAATATAAGATGACGGGTAAGTTAAAAAGACAATCAGATGTTTATAGTTTTGGAGTAGTCTTGTTTGCAATTCTATGTGGGAGGTTAGCCAATGACCCAATTTACAAGAAGGAGAGTGACAGAGGGCTGGCCCATGTAGCAAGACGAAGCTTCAGCACAGGATCACTACAAGAGTTGATAGATCCTATAATAAAGGAAGAAGTTGGTGAAAACAAATTTGTTCTAAATAGAGGACCCAACAAGGATTCTTTGAACACGTTTATTACAATTGCACACCAATGTGTGGCGGAAACTCAAGACCAACGCCCAACAATGAAAGTCGTAGTCAAGGAACTTGAGAAAGCATTATTCATTCAAGTAAGTTACTGTTCTAAATTCAGTTTATCAATGCCTAGAAGTAATCTGTGTGATGGTTCCCTGTTATATAGAAAACAAAAATTAGAATGCTTTATGAAGTTGGGTTCAAATTATATAAAATTCATTGTAAAAAATCCTTTCCACTTTATAATGTCTAGCATCAACCTATAAAGTTTACTTTTTAGACATTGTAGGAATTTATGAATCCTAACTTTTAGACTATCAAGTTAGGACTTTGCTGGAATTGCTTATACGGAAGTATAATAATAAATAAAAGTTCAATCCAAAACCTTTAGAAAACACAGTACAGTGCATATTTAATTTATAAGGGACTTATCATCATATTAAAATCATGTTGTTCAGTGTTTGTGCTCAATGATGTGACTTAATTATTAATTTACTCATCATTTATAGTTTTTCATAATATTTAGAAAAAGATAATACCAATTTAGTTTTCTATTACCACTTTATTATAGTTATCAATATATTTATTTTATTTGGTGTGTCATGTTTGACAGAACAACAAGGATAACCCCAAAGTGTCACTTGAAGACATAAAACGGGTGACACAAAACTTTCATGATGACAATTTCATCGGTGGGGGAGGATTTGGCAAAGTCTATAAAGGAAACCTTCAAGATGGAGATGGATTTAAAACCATTGTTGCAAAGCGATTGGATACAAGGTTTGGTCAAGGAGAACAACAATTCTTTAGTGAGCTCCAAATTCTTTTGGAGTATAAACATGAGAATGTCATTCGTCTTGTAGGCTACTGTGATGAAACTGATGAAAAAGTCCTTGTCTATGAGTATTTGTCCAAGGGAAGTCTTGATAGGTATTTGAATGATACTTCTCTTACATGGGTGAAACGACTTAATATATGCATTGTTATTGCAAGAGCGTTGGATTTCCTACACGGAGGAGTAGGAAAACAAGCAAAGGTGATACATAGGGACATCAAAACTGAAAACATCCTGTTAAATAATGATTGGAAAGCAAAATTGGCTGATTTTGGGCTTTCGCTGATATGTTCAATAAATGAGGAAACAGACTTTATCATCGATCATGCGTGTGGCACAAAAGGATACGTGGACCCACTTTATAGACAATCGGGATTCCTAACCATAGAATCCGATATTTACTCGTTTGGTGTTGTTTTATTTGAGATTTTGTGCGGGAGATCAACGTTTGCAATTCACAAACATGAGGGTCACTATCTACCAGATTTCATTAAAAAAAAAACTTTGAAGAAGGAAAACATGTTGAGGTGGTGTTCAATCAAATTAGGGAAGAGATTCTGCCGAAATCATTGACTACATTTCAAGAGATTGCCTACCAATGCCTACATCTTGAACGAGAAAAAAGACCGACAACAAAAGAAGTTTTGACAGAACTTAAGAAGGCAATGGAATTACAAGTAAGTTAATCATCATAGTTTTATGAAAGCTAACAATGTTCATTTAACAAATATAATATAAACCAGAACTTTAACTTGTGTTCCTTTAATGACCTAAAAAGTAATGTCTGGTAACTTTTTTTACCAATATCCCAACTGAATTGGAAACTCCAAATGCAGTATCTTTTGTTGGGTTTCTAACTGTTATTTACGAATTAGAAATGAAGGAAAATAGAAACTTGCTGCTCAACTTTCTCTACTTTCATTCCAATCAAACACCTTACATAGGAACTTATCCACCTACTGCACTCAAAAATATCCCAAAAAATGGTGAACAAACCCATGACTGACCCACTATTTAATTTACTTGACACACTCAAAACCTATAAAATAAACATGTTAAAATTGATTCTCTGCTGACCCGTATTCGACTTAACCCATACTCGACCCGAACCATCAAGATTATAATTCCGATTTTAATTTTTTTTGGCTTTCTCATTGTCCCAGTTGAATTTGAATTCGGAGGTTAAATCTGATTATGTGGAGACGAGGAGTCATGCTTCCATAATTGAGACACAAGTAATTGAGCTTTCCGGTGAATTGAACGATATGAACATGACTGGCAAATCTGAAAATTCTGAAATTCAAAACATGGAAAAGATGTTACTTCACCAAACCGAGGACTCAGCTGAACCTGGCTGTTGTAAGTTTGATATGTTATAAATATTTATTATGATTTATCAAGTGGAATTTTAAGATGGTGACAACATCTATGTGATATTTACAGGTTGGCCATGTGGATTCAGGAAAGTCAAGACTCTCAGGAAGGCTGCTACACCTTCTCAGCCAAATATATCAAAAACAGATACACAAATATGAAAAGGAGGCTCGGTTGCAGGTACTTTTAGTTGTTGTATTAGGTGGAGTGGGCTGGATAACGGGTTCATGTTTAAACGGGTCATTTTTCATGTAGGTATTAACAAGCTGGGTGGATTAAATTGGACTTTTTTTTGCATATAACTTAATTCGTTTGTATAAATGAATGTCATGTTGATGCTTCTTTAGTTTTATATTTATTTGTTTATATTGATAATGAACTTTCATTTAGTTAAAAAAGGCATCAAATTTAGATTTTCTTCTAGTCTCTGATATAGAACAGGCCGCCCATCATGACAAGCTAGATTTTATCAGTGTCAAAACCCGTTCTGACCAGAACCAACAGAACCCCTTTTCTAAATGACCTTTCGGACCTGAACTCATCTCGACCCAACCTGTTCTGACCCGTCACCTGATCACCTGACATGACCTGCCCAATTACCAGTTGTAATTTTTATTCACACACCCTCGGTTTCATCTTTATCCAATTGTGGGTTTTTGGAAATGCACTTGAAAGCAAATCGATTTTCAAGCCATATCTATACACAACAACTTTGTTATCACGTTTCTTCGTTTTATTCTTGTTGATTATTGGATGCAAACACATAATTTTAAGGAAGATTCTCCTTGGTCGCGGGTGCGGTTGACACCACTTTCGAATTTGAGATTTTTTCTCATTAGCATATTATTTTTGAACTTTTCTTGAACTTCATTTACATTAATTGTTCTACATTGACTTATCCTTTTTTATAGTTGAATCCATCATGTATACAAATTATGCGATTGAAATCGGCAACAAGTTTATCTATTTTGACTTATCTAACGGTTGACGTATCTTTAGTCCACTTTGGCGAATAATAAGGTTCCCTGCTCAACTTAGTTATCACAGACTTTAGGGGAAGTTAGTGACATATGCAGGTCCAAGCAAAACATTTTGAGTTTTTTGTATCTGATTTTTCGGTTACTAATATGTTCTAACACAATGCATAAAAAATTTGATGTGTAATTTGTAGTAGCCAACATGTGTAAAATATCGTCTCAATGAGACGCTTCTTATCACCATTGTAAAGTATGATTTCGTTTATTCATGTTTAATTTTCAATATTTCATTAACTTATAATCATGCACACCACCTGTTTGATTAAATGCCTCTGTGAGTTCCTGTTTCCTATTTGAATTTACTTATTGACTTAGGGTGAGCAAAAACCAAACCATAACCGAAATCCGAACCGTCAAAAATTAACCAAAACCAACATAATCAATCGGTTATGCTTAAGTAAATATGATGAACCGACCATGGTGATGGTTGATGTATCTCCGTTAACAGACTTCAAGCGAAACTGAACCGAACCTTGTATTATGTTTATTATTTTCTGGAATAATATATTGTTGTTGGCTGCTGTACACACCATATAATCATGTTGCTGCTACAGAGATATACGATATGTGTTTGCTTGCCGGTTAATCAGGAAGCAATCAATAATTGTTGTGTTAGAGGCTTTGCTACTATATGGGGATTTGTCCCAAAAGGATTTCCTGCATTTTGTGCATAAATCTCATGGGTTCTTCGACATTGATTATGTCAACGTGATAACCAGCTATGCACACCATCTGTTAGATGAAATGCTTCAATGAAACCCACTTCTATGAGAAATGAAGTATGGTTTATATTGTTTTGAACCTGTTTAAAATATGCAAAATGCCAATTAAGCAACAATGTAAAATAAGGTCTACTATAACATGTATACCAGTCAAGAATGTCTGTTTATTCAATGTCTTACTTACAGTCACATACGCTTTTGTTTGATGTAGGGGTTTGAGGATTATAGCAGCAGCTACTTAGGACTTGTTTCCAGGCAAGGAGGTAAGTAAAGAAAATCTAGGACATTTGTAAATCGTCGGGTATCTTATCCGCCTCTGTCTGCTTCTATGAACACATATTAGCATCATAATCACTTCATCAAACATCAGAATCAAACGAGTGGGTGGTAATTGAAGCCACTTCAGGGTTTTAAATACAAAATTTGTAGTGTTAGTGTGTTCTGTTTACCCAGATCAGTAGCAAACATACAGTAACAATCATCAAGTGTTGTCAAATTGTAATTATTTGTACATGCTATATATTCTTGACAAAACTGTAAGGCATGCTAAATGATGGATATAACTCGAGAATTGTATATGCGTAAAAAGGGGCCCGGTTATATGCACTGCGGTGTTCAAACTTCAGAGTATATATAAATTAGTGACAATTGAAAACAGAGCTATGATATAGAATTCAAGTGACTTGAGTACGGGTTATTACAATGTCAAGATGGTTTTCATAATGTTTTGATAACGAGTTGACGCCAACCCGCGCGTTGCAGCGGGATGTCGATTATTGATATTATTAGTACCATTTTATGAGATGCAAATATGGTTAAGTATATGCAATGTAGCTAAGAATGTGGTTATTCATGACGATAGAAACCGTGTGTTATGACAATAAGTTGCTACGTCTCGGTTTTAAACATCGAAACGTAGATTAAAAATCACAAAGGTGGATTAAAAAACTTGTGAAAACTACGAAAAAGTTAATCGTAATTGAAAAAAGAAAATCGCAATTTGAAAATATATTATAATTAAAATTAAGTTCGTTTTTTTATTAAATTAAAAATTAAAACAAAAACATTTATCATTATTCATAAATTTTTATGTTTACTCATGTGATAGTTTTTTAAAGAAACAACTATCACTAAACTACAAATGCAGTAAAGGTCGCTCATCAAACAAAATTGGCATGTAAAAGTAGGGCTGTAAACGAACTGAACGTTCAGCGAACAGTTCGTGAACCGTTCGGCGGGAAGTTCGTTTATGTTCGTTTGTTTAATAAACGAACGAACATGAACAAAAAATTTCGTTCGGTTAGTTAAATGAACGAACATGAACAGAGGTCTAGTTCGTTCGATTGTGTTCGTGAACGTTCGGTAAGGTGTTCGTGAACGTGTTCATGAACATTCGTTGATTTGCATTCGTTTATGTTCGTATGTATGTGTTTTAATTGAAGATCATTGTACTTACATATATTTTATGTGTGCTTTTTATATTATTAAACTTTTATTTATTTTATTACCCTAACAATTAAACTAGGAAACCCTCTTTCACCTTGTTTATGCACTATTTCCCTTTCATTTATCATTATTTACATCGGCGAATACGATCGACCCCTATTCCACAATAAGGGATTCAAGTTCGAATGCTACCCTCTAGGCCATCTATCTTTATCCTTCCCCGCGTTCGCCAAATTTATTTGTGTTCGTTTGTGTTCGTGAACTGTTCGCGGACACGCTCATTTCCTTAATGAACGAACACGAACATAAAATCTCGTTCGGTAAGTGTTCATGAACCGTTCGTGAACACATTTATTTCCTTAAAGAACGAACATGAACAAGGCTTTGTTCGTGTTCGTTCGGTTCGTTTACAGCCCTATGTAAAAGGGTAGTTTGACAATTTCAACCTTTAAATTCAAAAAAATATGAAACAATAAAAAAACAAAAAACGTTTATAGGTTCCTTTTTTATATTTAAGGTATTTATTTTTTAAATGATGACTCGTTTTGCCAATCAGGTACCGGTTTTTGAAACGTCACTTTTTTATTTAAAACGGTAAAAATGCTAAACATACGGTTTGGTTATTCAAAACTTAAAAGTGTCAATTGCTTTTTGTAATGATAGTGCGTCTAAAACATCAATAGCCAACTTTTTATACTAACAAATAAAAAAGCAGACCAAAAAAATTAATTATGCGACATAGCAGTGTATGTGTAAACTTTCCTGTACGATTGTCTTGGGTCAAGTTATTCTACAATTGCTTCTAATTGTAAGAAGTGTAAGAAGGATTTATAGAGTGACAAGTGTCCATTAACCTAAAAACTAAACCCACTGCATCACCACCAAAAACCTAAACACCCACCCCCACCCCACCACCACCACCCAAAAACCTAAACCACCCCCCCCCCCCCCCCCCAAAAAAAAAAAACTATACCTCACCAAAAAAACCCTCAAAAAAACCTAACCCCCACCCTCCAAAAACCTAAAAAAACCTACCCCCCCCCACCCCTAAAAACCTAAAAAAATTATATAAAAAAAACTAAACACCCACCCCCACCACCACCCATTTTTTTTTTTTTTTTGGTTGGGTGATGTGGGGGGTGGGGGTGGGGGTGGGGGGTTTTGGTGGTGGTGAATGTTTAAGGTTTTTTTTTTTTTTTTTTTTTTTGTAGTGGGTTTTTTTAGGTTATTGGACACTTGTCACTCTATAAATCCTTCTTACACTTCTTACAATTAGGATCCTTTGTATTTGATCCTAATCCTGTCTTATTATATTGCCAGTTTGCAACAAAGAATCATCCACCCCACAACATCACTTTCGGGATTTGGGGTGTTTCAATTCAATAAAGGATTTAATGAATCAATCCCTTCAATATAGTAGGGGTGTGCAGAATTCGTTTCGAATTCAAAAATTCGAAATTCGTTTAAATTCGATTCGATTATCAAGAATTCGTTTCGATTATAAGAATTCGAATTCGATTCAATTCGAGTCAAGTAAATCGAATACGAATTTATAATTTCAAATTCGATTCGATTCGAAATTCGAATAAAAATTATACATTTTTATTTATTATTTTTATATATAATACATATAACTTGTATTAGGCTATACTATAAATTATTTACAAGTTTTTCCCAAGTATTAAAATTACCCATTACCAAACCCACTACATGGCCCATAACTAAAACCTAAGTAACAAATCTATCAATAGATTTCTAAGCGTAAAAATATTAACTTGTAATGTGGAGTGGTTATTCACGACTTCTCATTTTGAATTTTAGACTTGCGGTACTTTATTTGGAACTTTTTAATGTGATATCGTGCTTTATGGCTGGCTTAAAATTTATGCTTCATTTTGAAAGTTTTTTACATGTTTTTAAAGAATCTGAATTAAATCGAATTTATTCGAATTCGATTCGAATTCGAATTTTTAATCGAATACAAATTGGGTTTTTTATTCGAATACGAATTCGAATCGAATTCGGTAGGTTTTAATCGAATTCGAATCGAATACGAATTCAAGGAAAAATAAAAATTATTAGAACAATTCGATTCGAATAATTCGAAAATTCGATATTCGATTCGATAAACACCCCTACAATATAGTTTCCGTAGAAGGAAAAAAAAAAGATAAACATGAAAGAAGGCTTGAATCGATTGAACGAAATTTACCGTTAACGTTGAGGGTGTCTGATGAACGGATTTTGGGGTTGTTAAAGATTTGGTGTTTTTGTTTTGGTTGAGGCGGTTACTGCTTAATAAATGAGGATGTCAAAGTATGCAATATAATAACATGGTATACTTGTATATAATACGTGGGAGGCAAGTTACTTTAATTAGAAGCGGTGTAAACTAAAACGGTGTAAGTTGTTTTTTTTTTATTTCTATTAAAACCTAATTGTAAACAAATTTCGATGATTAAGAATCGTTATGGATTCAGAATTCATTGGGGGTGTCAGTTGTGTGTTTATTATCTAAGGGTTGTGTATATTGTTTATGAATTCAAGGGTATTTTTTTAAGGGGTGTGTATATTGAGACATGTTGGTTTTGGGTGATGGTTGGCATAACATGTGTATTATTTAAGGGGTGTGATGTGAAGAGACACAACTATTAAGTTAGCCAAACGTACCATATGTTACTTTTTGTAGGGTTATATATGTAATATAATTAAATGAAAGGGTGTGTGTAAAATAAACTAAAGGGTGCAACTTTTAAACAAATGTGACATAACCCAAGTTGCTTAATTAAATTATTATTTAAGGGTTGTGATTTGAAGAGATACAACTACTAAGTTAGTCAAAGGTACCATATGTTACTTTTTGTAGGGTTATGTATAATATAATTAAATGAAAGGGTGTGAGTAAAATATACTAAAGGGTGCAACTTTTAAACAAATGGGACATAACCCAAGGTGCTTAATTAAATTATTATTTAAGGGTTGTGATGTGAAGAGACACAACTACTAAGTTAGGCAAAGGCACCCCAATTTACTTTTTGTAGGGTTATATAATTTGTGTGTTCATAAACTCTCCGGTGTATGTTTTTAAGCATGTATGATACTCAAGGGAATTCTTAGAACAGAAGGAAACAGAGAAGAGGATCTGGTTGAAGAAACTTCTGTTTTTGAAGTTTCACTATATCTGTTTCTTTAGAAATTTTGCTTTAGTTCCCTTGTGAGTATAGGAACAATCATTATGTAATGTAGCTACTGATGTAATTAATTTACTGTGTTGTTGTATAGGGCTGTTATCGGGAAGAGAGAGGTGTTAGGTTATCGGGAAGTGGCGTGCCGGTGTTATTTGATAGCTGTTGGGAGGCTGTTTCGGGACAGCATCGGTGATGAAACAGTATCGGTGATTTCATCATTTCTCTATGACCTTAATCGTCAAGACTAAGAATGATGGCGCTTTTTCCAAGATTTCAGACTTTCTCCATCAGGGAAGTTGTCAAATTAATTTAAGACTGTGGGGTATGGGGCGGGGGTTGGGGCGTGGGTTGGCTGAAAACGCCCAAGCCACCACCCCGGGTGGGCTTGGGTTTGGGCGTGGCCCCTTAGGCGGGAGTTTAAGGCCGGGCGTGGGGCGGGTCTAATAATATGACATGCCGGGCTCTCAACGGCCAAACCAACTAGCCGTTGGGCTAGCCGTTGGCCAACGGCTATGTGTAAAAAAAAGTTTATCCTCGAAGTGGACCGAGATAAGCGGGCAACTCACCAAATTTAGTGGTTTTTTACATAAAGCAAAGCAAAACCAAAAAGTGGTGAAACCGAAGCCGACTTTGTAACAAATGCATTGGTTACATACAAAACGAATGTGGGGAGCGACTTCTGTTTCATGCATTGTTGGGACATTTGTAAGTTCCATCCCAAGTGGGCGAATATCCCCAGTGGTAGCGAAACTAACACGTCTTCCAAAAGGTCAAGGACACCCTCGTCCCAAGCCCAATCGGATGCACGAGATCAAGAGTTGGAGGACTTTCTGGATGATTCGCCAAACCGGCCTGAATACGGAAGAGATGCCGCAAAAAGGCGCGCTCAAAAATCAAGATCGGGTACGGCATCGCCTTCAGTTGGGAGTTCGGGCTCGCGTAGGGGAGTATACAACGATCAGTTGGATGACATTGCAAGTAAGTTAGATACATTCAACGTATTCCAACAACAAAGGGCCAAAATTCGGAAGAGCAAAGAAGCTAGGGATGCCCTGAAACAAAGACGAGATGATATGAAATTTCTAGCCCAGCCCATCGATCACATATCAGGTGAAGAGTTGGAACTAATGTTAGAGACGAGAGAAGAGATAAAAAAAATATAAGCACTAGGAATTTTTTTATGTAATTTTCTTTATTTAAAAAAATTTAAATTTTTTGTTTTAAAAAATATAAAATAGCCGTTTGGGCTGGCCACGCCCCAAACCCCCGCCCCACCATACCGTCTTCAATGTGGGTCTGCTCAGTGAAGCCCCCACAAGCCACGTGTCAACCCATACCTCAAACCCCCGCCCCACCCTACCCCACGGGCCACGGTCTAACCTAAAATCATTTAGGTGTTTTTGTGCGAACGTGTTTTCATAATCTATGTGAACTTTAAATCAAAGATACCTCTATATATTAGAACAAAAACCCACCAACTAAATATACTCCTAAATTTTACACCAATATTCAACACTCCTTGATACCATTAAACTAGTATTGGTTGCTTTAACCGATAAAAATGATTTGGCATAACATGGAATTAAATTTAAAGAACTTAAAAGTGTTTAAGAAAATTAAATAAGACCAATTAAATCTCCCAACCACTAATCCATACGTAATATAATATTTATCTTTTTTAAAGACCAAAACAAACATACATATTTGAAAGAGAAAAATGCCCGGATAGTCCCTGTGGTTTCGTCTTTTTTCACCAATAGTCCCCAAGTTTTCATTTTTTGTTCCCGGATAGTCCCTGGGTCTAACTTCAGTTTGTTTTCTCTGTTAAGAGGGTGTGAGATGACAAAAATACCCTTTCCTTAAAAGCCAAACCATAGGGACTATCCGGGCATCTTCTTCATTTTTATTTATAAAACCCCACCACCAGACTTCATCTTCAACCTCCACCCACCATCACCCTCCTCCACCCTCCACCATCACCGCCACAGTCACTCTCCATCTCTCGTTCCCCTTTCATCTTCCATACCAGGTCGCAGAGAGAGAGAGAGAGAGAGAGAGAGAGGCAGAGGAATTAACCCATCTTTACCTCCGATTAACCATCCACCCTTCTCTCCACTGCCGACCATCAATCATCACACCACCGTCGAACACCTGGTTAATACCAAAGTTTATACCAAAGTTTATAGTTTTCTCTAATTTTCAGTCGACTCAAGAATCAAGGTATGAAAGCTCAAATTTTTTTTTATGTCTATGCACAATTTACATGATTTTTTTTTCTGAAATTGTTAAAGCTTATCATTGGGTTCAAATGGGTGTTGAAAACAGGGACGTAGTTGATTTCTGTTGGGTTTGAGGTGAGTTTGTTAAACAGGTAGTGAATAACATCTCATTCAGCCCAGAAAAACCATTACCTGTGTAAAAAATCCATATTCTGGTTGTTTGATTCCTGGGTTTGTTGCTGAGTCGAATCAGGGGGCTAACGGGGGGTGCAAAATTGGGGTTTAGAAGTCTGGTGAGGAGGAAAACGGTTGATTCTGTTCATTCTCATTGGGGTTTACATCTCATTGCCATAGGTATAATCATGGTGGTGGTGGTGAAAGGTGGAAATGGTGTTGGGTGGTTTAGAGTGGGGAAGATGGAGTGGGAGGGGTGGGTGGTGGGTCGATCGGAGGTTTGACAGTGGAGAGGTGGTAATCGGAGGTGAATAGCGTATGGTGGTCGGTAATGATTGTTGTAAATGAGGGTTTGATTTAATCGAGGATGGTGGTGGTCGATCGGAGGTTTGACAGTAGAGAGGTAGTCACCGGAGGTGATTAATGATGGGGTAATCAGAGGTGAAATAGGGTGAGGTGAAGTGGGTCTTGTTCGCCGGAGAAAACACAGAGAAGAGGAAGAAGGTTTTTAATGGTGAAAGATGATAATGTTTCTGATCTAGTCCCTGTGGTTTGCCCTTTTTAAGGAAAGGGTAAATTGGTCATTTCACACCCTCTTAACAGAGAAAACAAACTGAAGTTAGACCCAGGGACTATCCGGGAACAATAAATGAAAACTTGGGGACTATTCAGGTAATTTTAGAAAGTTGGGGACTATAGGTGAAAAAAGACGAAACCACAGGGACTATCCGGGCATTTTTCTCTATTTGAAAAAAAGGACTTCATTGTGGGATGACTGGATCATTTTCCCAATTTGAACTTATTTATTCGAGTAAAGTACTACGTATAAAATAGCAAAAGCGAAACAAAATCAATCACGGCGATTTTGGCAATGGGTGAGATAGCGTGATTGGTGAGATCGAAGACTAAAATTATATTGGTTTCATACTTTATTTGTAGTTTTGTAGAAAGGCTAAACTTGTTGAATAAAGTTTTCTTCAACGAGTTATTTTCACTAAATTATATTGGTTTCATATTTTATTTCTAGTATTGTAGAAAGGCTAAACTTAATGATTATAGTTTTCAACGAGTTATTTTCACTAAAGAGGATGGCTCAATACACATTATATATTCTTATGTTCCCCTTAATTTGTAACTGATTTTAGATGCATATTAGCCCTTAGATCAAGTTGAACTGTTTGGGTTATATGTTTTGAACGTAATGTTTAATATTTAGCAATAGAAAATTTCCCATGTGTATCTTTTCATTTCAAATTTTCTATAATTCAAGTTGTGTAAATTATAAATTTTAAATTATGTAAATTTAAAATTTATTTCAAAATTAATATGTTGTCTTTTAAATTTCAAAAAAAGAAATTGAAATTTTGTGATTATGGGTTGCTTTAAGCAATTTTATGTCATATGCATATTTTTTAGTTACGTGAGATATTTCCTTTATATAGTTTATAGACTTAATTGCCCGGATGGTTCTTATGGTTTGCCATTTTTTCACCTTTAGTCCCCACATTTTTAAAATACCATCTATGTTCCCTGTGGGTTGTTCACTTATTACTCGGTTAGTCCTTATACTGGACGTTAAATTATTCAGTTAAGTCTGTGTAAAAATACAAATATACCCTTACTAATAAAAACAAAAACTAAATAATAAAGTACTCAACTGGGCCCACCAAACATGTCTCAATCTTTCAATAAACCAATCCTCACCAAAACCATCGCCGTCTCCTTCTTCATCCGACATACACCACCACCACCACCCCTCTTAAACCTTCACCGCCGGATCTACCCCACACCAACCAATAAACATACCAATCTGCCTCACTCTCACCAAATCAACACCTCCAAACTCCCACCAGACGACCGGACTTATTCTCCCCCATGAACGAATCGGACGTTCCCTGAACCGTGACGTCAGCGCCGGAGTCGAACGAAAGCTCGAGCCACTGGCAGTCTCCAGAGCTTCTTGAGCGGCGAAGTTGTACTCATCCAGAATGTTCAGTTTGAAGGTAATTGAACTCTAACTCACATTCCCATCTTAAATTGGTGTTCTTATTTCATTAATTTGGATATGTTTGTTTGATGTTAAACTTCAGCAAGCTGGTGAAGAAGCATATCAAGATGAGTTTTCTTTGTCTTCAGTTATGCATTAAATTTGGGTTAAGATTAAGTTAAATCTTCATTAAATTGTGTTTTTAAAATTTAAACCTACTGTCTGTTGTGTATGTGATTATGGTTATACTTATGGATGTTGAAATTCATGTATCAATAAATCCGTTTTTCCGGCGAGCGGATCTTGGCCGGCCGGAGGATAATTTAGAGTTGTGGGAGAAACACAGAAGGGGTGGAGATGGAAATCAAAGAGGTGGGCCTACGGGAGCTTTTTAAAGATTAATTAAATCAAAGAGGCGGCGCAGCTTTCGCTTACCTGCGATATTGATGTAACTCGGCCAGTATTTCTGAAATATAAATTTATTAATTGTTGATTAAAAAAAAATTAAGTTTTATATTGTTTAAATTGGTTTTTTTAATTAGTAAGGGCAATTCTGTCATTTACATGGATTTAACTGAGAAAACTAACGGTCATTAACCCCCGGGACTATCCGAGTAACCAATGATCAAACCACAGGAAACATACATGTTATTTTAAAAAGATGAAGACTATGGAAAAATGGCAAACCACATGGACCAAACGGTCTCCTATTTATGAGATGTAAATCCTCATTCTCTCCCGCCCTAACCTTCGATGGTTATAATTTACTTCTCCACCAAATGATATCGCGACCACCAACCAGAATGAAACCTGCATTCACTGCTGTTGCAATGTCTCAACATGGGGCTAATCCCTTTCATGGTTGGATTTTAATCTCATCTTCGTTCATAACTACATTTATTTCTTATATCACTTGGGTTCAAGAATTTCAGCCTTCTCTCTTGAAATCAAGGTATGATGTTTCATGATTGTTGTAAAGTGTTTGTGATTTTGATCTTCTGTACATACATGTGTTCAAACATTTTTGCTCTTTTTGTTTTTCACCTTCCATTCGGTTCACCATCTCATTGAATTTATATACGAACCTTAAATTTGATCTTATGTACGTGTGTTCAAGATTTTTTTGCTCTTTTGTACCCTTTGTAAATGCCAATTTGATGTAATTCTAATTATTTCATATGAGTTGGTGTTTAGAAAGTGATTACCCAGCATTAGATATTCTGTATTTTGCTGCTTGATATTGGTATAATCACTTTTGTCATCGTTAATTGTCGTGAAATTCAGATTATTGAAGGAATAGTAGAGAAAATAAACTTAGAATGATGGTATATAAGTTGCAGGTACAACTAGTATGAAATCAACTATTGTAAAAAGATCACCAGACCTCTATATATGCAGTTATGACTATTTTGAAAGTGATTATGGGCTTATTGCGTCTTTAACGCACTATAACTAGTTTTTGGCATTTGGATAACCTGCTTCTTTGACCCGTAAATTTCCGCCATGATTTTCTGATGATCTGCTACACTTTTTGTGTGGTTAATGATATTTTTTTTCACTTTTACTTTCTACATGTTCATTATTATGATAATTTTAATAACATCTTGTGCAGTTATTTGCGTAAGATACTATCAAGAAAAGGTTGACTCCTAAACTCAGAGAAAAGTCAAAGCTTCGTATACCTGAGTCATTAATTGCAGGTGTGTTGTTGCTGGAATGAGCTTCACCATATGTGCTTGCCTGAGTCATACCTAAGTCAAAACCCGACTCACGGTCTAGGTAAAAAAGTTGACCTTTTTTATTTACAAATGAAATAACTTTCATCTAGAGGTGGAAATTTAGACCGTTTACTCGCAAATTGGTGGTTTGAGTTGTGTTTTATTGGAAATTGGTGGCTTGAGTTGTGATTTATCGCAAATTGGTGGTTTGAACGCCTGAAAGTCGGCTAAAAGTTTATTTTTTGTATATACAATCTTTTAATTCAATTCCTTAATAAATATTGATACTATTATCATAATAATATCCTTTTTTTGTAATCACAACCAACCATAATGTAAGGGGCTTATGACCATTATGACAAAACCTATAGACTTCTGCTTAATTAGCACATAAGTCCCGCAATATTATTTTTGCATGAGTAAATTCTTTAAACTTTAAATCTTAATTGCCCTAATAACTATACAAAAAGCGCTTTTTATTGTAAATGTCCTGACTCGCCTATCTTGTCACCTTGTGTTTTTTTCAGAGGGGCATGTATAACAATCTTGTAGACGCTTTTTAAAGATTGTAAAGGAAGAGGGGCCTCACACCAAGACACCAAGTTTATTTTAGGTCTCCTGTATGCTGCTACAAACTATTTGGCATACGATACATTTCGGAAGGCATAAAAAAAGATAAAGTAGGCAATATTGCAACTTTGTTAATCGGTTCAGCAGGTAGAGCAATTTCAAGTAGTACCACTTACCCGCTTGAAGTGGTCTGTGGTCAAAAACATATGCAAGCAGGAGTTGTAAACGGGCGGGACTATGATAATATGCTTCATGCACTTTTGTCCATTCTTGAAAAAGAAGGGGTTATGGGTTTGTATGGTCGGTTGGGCCCGGATTTTATCAAAATAGTTCCGGCTGCTGGGATTTATTAAAATACACCATTCTTCTCCAATGGATTTCGATTTTACTGTGGAACATGAACTCTGAAGACACTTTGGCAGATGTTCATCATGAATGCTGGTCCTCTTTAAGATGCTCTGGAACATGGGTCAGTTATTTCTTGAACCCAAAGCAAAATCCAATATTCATCTAAGTTACCAATATCTTTTGTGCATAATATTAACCTCATGTTACCATGGTTTTTTCCTTTCGTAGTTTGCATCCTCAGGTCATGGGAACCAAATATTAAAGCACATTGCTTGAAGTAATTGATGCCTAAGATTGGGTGTTAATGGTTATGCATTAACTGGATCTTGATAAGTCTTTTTAATGTGTCAGTGAGTTGTTGCCATAGTTAAAGGAATTGCTACAATTGTGCAGAAAAAGGAGGTTGCATAAAGGACCTTGGTAAGACCCAGTGGCGGAGCTAGCCCTTAAAATCAGGGGTATCCTAATTTTTTTTTACCGTGCAATCATAAAACAATAAAAAAACAATGATAAATACAATAATAAAAAAAAGATAATACCTAATGGATTTGCTCTCTTCGTTTTCTCATAGCTTGAAATCGTTCTAGAGGACAATAAAACTCACTAGAAACCAAACGGCGTGAGGACAACGACGACGAATAACCGGCGTGAGGACTGGCGCAGGGCTGCAGAATGCCGGAAAATCCGTCATCGGCTTCAGCTTCTGTTCCAGGATGTTGTGCGACGTTGGGTTTCAGTCTCAGAAGCTCTAATTGCCGCCCATGATTCCATGCCCATAATCAATGGATAATTTTATTAATTTGGGCTTTATTATAATTTAGGCTTAATGATCATGAAACTTATTATTTGGGCTTAATTATTTAACAAGTTTTTGGCTTAATGAATAATTTCAGATTTCATATTTTTCTCTTAGAGGTATTCTCGTATAAGTTTAGGGTATCCTAATATTTAAAACCGGAAAAAAAAAAATACACTGCGAATATGAGGTTGAGCCGTAGCCCGTGCTAAGGCTCGTTCCTCATTAGTTCCGCCCCTGGTAAGGCCCTCATATTATGATGGTAAACAGAATCAAGATTCATTTTTAGGAAATACCAATTATTTGATCAGAAATTTCAGCAGTCAAGAGGTTTTGATCTGAATTTCAGTTCTCAAATTGCAGCTATTTACATCTTACCCTCCTTAGGCCATACCTTAACTTTGCTATTGGTGAGATTTACTGAGTATGCTAACTTATACAATTAAGTTTTATAAAAAAAGGTGGTTTGTTAGGTCGGTTTATATATAGTTTAAAAATGATTTTTGTTTAAAAAAAAACAACCGTTAAAATTGTGACCTTGCCAAACAATCACAAGCCCTTCACCACCGTGATGGGCTTGGTTGCGGCAGTGTTCCACGCGATCACACCCATCACTAAGCCCCTATCACTTATGCCCCTCCCCCTTATGCTATGACTCGATTTGAAGGGCAATTAAAAAAACAGTAAGATTTAAATGAATAAACTGGTCAAACTTATCATTATTAGACCATGCGTAGTTATGTAAATTTTGGCCTTTTTCATCCCCAAACACGCCCATACACGTCCACCCCCACCCCCTAGGCATTATTGGGCGTTATTGTTCAAAAAACCCCAGACGTTTTTCAAATCACGCTTTGTGCAATTTTGAATGGCCAATCACATTTAATCTTCCTTTTTTTGGCCAATAGCTTTTTTTGTTGGGTTTTTTATTTTTATTTAATTCTATACACCTTTTTAATATAATGCCCACATCCCCACTACACCCATTTTAGAAAAACGTCCAATAATGCCCCTTGCTAACTGTACTGTCACATAGCGGAAAACACGAGTGGGGGCATTACCACTACGCGTGGTCTTAGTAAACAAGTCAAACTACATTTATAGAATTCAAAGAAAAAAATGTTATGTCACCGTACCATTAATATACCCGTAATATACCTGTCCACCAAAAGGGTATACAACTAGTTACAAATCATGACACCAAATTTTTATGTAAATTAACAATAGCAAGTTCATTTAAGTTTCAATAAATAAAAGTCAACAGCAAATTCCAAAAAAATCAATACAACTTCAATATTTATGAACTAGACTATCTAAAGTGGTATGATTTAGTTTTAATGTATGATTTAGTTTAAAAAAAAAAACAACAGAAATTCGATGATAGGTATTAATAGAAATTGATTTAAGAAACCATCAGTTGAACCAATGATTCAACGCAAACAATCGGTTTTTCCTCGAACCCTTATGAAAAGTTCATTGATATTTCATTGGAACCTAAATTCAGATGGATACCCCCAACAGTGAATCCAGTCGAGAATCAAGCCCCAAGCAACAAATCGAGTAGCGATGAATCAGGGGCGTAGCTTAGTTGATACCTGGGGTGACCCCCCCCCCCCCCCCCAAATGTTTTGGTTAGAAGTGTAAAATTTTCGATTTTTCGTCGAAAAATTTTAAAATTATAAAGGCTCAATCTATTTGGACACCCTCTGCGCCTATTTTCACACTTTTTGTGCCCTAGACGCCTCGTATAGGGCTATACGAGGCGTCTAAGCACTGAATTCAAGGGGGTCTCAGAGGGTGTCAGGCACAAAGTTTATGGAACCCTATACGAAGGGTACAGCCCTATACGAGGCGTCTAAGTCTTGGGTTTTTTTTTTGGCTGAAATAAGGGGTGTTTTGGTGGGTTTTAGTATGGTTTCTTGGATAGTTTTTGAAGATTTGTTTTTTGGTTGAAAATTTTTTTGGTTTTAAAAAAAGTTTTGTTTTATTTGTTTTTTACACTATAAAAAAGTTTTTGTTTTTTTTAAAATCAACTATTTTAAAAATCGGCTCTTTAAATATATTATATCGATTAAATATTATAATGTTTTTAACATTTTACTTTTTTAAATATTATTCTTCCGATTAAAATTTTATCTCGTTCAAATATTGTTTTCGTATTATATTCAGGGGATATATTGTTTCCATATTATATTCAAAACATATTTTGTTTCCGTATTATCTCAATTTAAGACAACAATCATTAAGTAACCGAATAATTGAAAACAAACATAAATATGACATATATAAGATAACTTTGTACATCCATAACAAAAATATATAAGATAAGTTTGTACATCCATAATAAAAATAAAAACAACAACAGGTCTATGCATCCAAATCCGAATCCGAATCTGGATCTGGCTGCTGCGGCTGCTGCTGCTGATGTGGTGCTCGAGCCGGTGGAAGCGGTATCGGGGGTAATCCCTCTCTCTCTCGTCTATCCTGCTCGGCCCGTACCAGCCAACCTACCAAATCGTTGAGCCTGTCAAGCTCGGCTCGTACATCCGGATGTAGCGCAGCTCCTGGGGCATGACCTGGAATAACGTGACGTGGAAACTGAGGCGCCCCGGGAGGTGGCGGTGGCTGTGGCACCGCTGCACCGTCTACATCCTCCGGAGGGTCCTCCACGGGCACTGCATTAGCAGGATCTGTAGGAGGATAAACGGGCTCGAACTGCTCTGGTAGGGGCTCCACTGTCCATATGCCCCCTCGCGGTTTTTAAACTGCAGGCCAACGGGGAACCTCTTGATTACCTTCATCCCCCACAGCGACTGAAAACCCATCCGTGTCGGCATGACTGGCGGCGTCCGTAGATGTGGGTCCTGGTGCAGTACGAGGCCCAATGAACGGGCAATGACGGTCACGTACGCCCCGCCATACAAAAATCCGCGCTCCTGCCGGTGATGGGCGGAGGCGTAGTACTGGGCTAGACCGTGTGCTAGTGCGCACGGCCTCCTATACAACAAACAATATAAGAAAAAAAGATCTGTGGTCGTACACCACTCACGGCTGTAGCCGCGCGCTGAAATAGAAGTAGCGAGCAAATGGTGCAGATACCTGCAGATAGTGTTAGCGAAATACAGAAACAGATATTAATAAACAATGCACATAATCACAATAATTGCCGTAATAAACGTACGTACCTGTACAGTGGGTCCCTAATAAACGACACCCTCCCCTTCGACTTGTCGTGCTCCCAATGATTTTCCCCCGCAATCACCTGCCAAAACCCTACAAGAGTGGGTTTGTCAACCACCACTAGCCCCGCTGTGTAAACCGCAGTCTCGATCTACCCTGCATGTATAAACCACAATGCACCGCAAACTCTGCTAGCGTCATCGAACGCAAAACGCCAGCGAGCCTGAAAGAAACCTCAGGCGGAGGGGGAGCATCTGGGTGCGGAAGCGGCACTGGGTCCCCAGGAGCGTGAAATGTGAATGACGAAAGGAACTCGACCAACAGCTCCCTGTAGGTCGGCGTGTGCGCCAAATCAAAAAGACGATGCCACGGCGAATCGACAGGTATAAACCGACGCAATCTAGCCGTCTCAGCAATCCCATCTATCGCATCCCAGTCGATCGCTGCATGCGATCCAATGTGCATCCTCCTAAGCTTCTGGCAATGACGGGCGGCATCGGTGCCGTCAGGAAACTCTAGATACGGGTGACCCTGCAGCGTATCCAGAGGCGGCCGCCGTCTCCGTCGTGGACCCTGCTGAAACGGCTGACCCCCCGGCGGTGCCCCATCAAGCTCTACCTGAATGTCATCGCCCTGAATCAGATCGTCCTCCATAATCAATCTGCAAATAAATACCGTATACTTATAAAAGCAATAATAAATAAATAATAATAATAACAATAATAATACTAATAATAATAATAATAATAATAATAATAATTAATAAATAATAATAATATTAACAATAATAATTAATAATAACAATAACAATAATAATAATAATAATAATAATAATATTAATATTAACAATAATAATAATAAATAATAATAACAATAACAATAATAACAATAATAATAATAATAATAATAATAAATAATATTAATAATATTAATAATAATAATAATTAATAAATAATATTAATAATAACACTAATAATAATAATAATAATAATAATAATAATAATAAAAACAATAATAATAACAATAATAATAACATTAATAACAAAAAAAAAAAAATTCAGAGCCTCGTATAGCCCTCGTATAGGGCTATACTGGGCGTCCTGTTCTACGGCTTCATCTTCAACCTCAGATTCAAACTCCCAAACCCAACAAAAACCAAATTTCAGGGCAAACCTATGGTCTAGAGGCAAAAACGAGGCAAAAATACTAAACTACGGGATGAAATACGTACCAGTGATGCTTCAAATCTTCGAAAATACGGTCCAAATACTAATCCGAGGCGTATACAGGTGTATGCTCCGTATATATGTGTGTTTTTTTGTTTGGGGTGATAACCAGGGTCGTCTAGGCCCCCCCCACCCTTATACGAGGCATAGACGCCTCGTATAGACCTATACGCGTCGTCTGACCTTTTTATTAAATGACCATTTTGCCCCTGTATAGCCCCTAGTATAGGCTTTAATCAGGGGCAAAATGGTAATTAACCAACCCAGAAAGATATTTCTGGAATGGTTAATTACTATTTTACCCCTGACTAAGGCCTATACAGAGGGCTTTACAGGGGTAAAATGGTAATTTAATAAACTTTTTTTTAAATAATTAAAAAAGAAAAATTGTAACAGTTGCCGCCCAACATGTATTGGTCGTATAGACCTATACGCGTCGTCTTTTTGTTTAAATTACCTTTATGCCCCTGTTTATGGCCTATACTGGGGACTTTCAGGGGTATATTAGTAATTAAAATAAAATATTTTCAAAATTCAAATTAAAAAAAAAAAAGAAATGTTGCCGCCCCTATAGACTACCCGTACAGGTCTATACGAGGCGTCCTTTTTTAATAAATTCAAATTTTCAAAAACCCGCTCTAACAGACGACCAATCTTGATCTATACGAGGCGTCTAGTTTTAGTAAAATGACCTTTTAGCCCCTGATTTATGCCTAGATTGGGTGCATATCAGGGGCAAAATGGTCTTTTGACCAATCATATACGACACGTCTTGCTCTATACGAGGCGTATACTTGTAAATTTTTTATAAAAATGTTATTAACTGTTTTAATCAATTCTAATTATAAAAAAATATATAAATTTTTATAAAAATGTTATTAACCTGTTTTAATCAATTCTAATTATAGAAAAATGATAGAAATTATAAAAAAATTATAGAAATTGTAGAAAATTATAGGAATTAATACAAAAAAATACTATTAATTACAAAAAATACTATTAATTACAAAAATCATTCTTCCGTATCACTGTCGATGTAATTAAGACTGGGGTTTGATCTTGGCGGAGGATTCATTATCGATGTATACCATTCTAGATGTGACAAGTACATATCTTCCCATTGTTCCGTATGGGGTCTTCGGTGGGTCAACCATAGCCCGTGTGCTGGTGGCATTGGATAATCCCCTTCCAGCTTAACATGTATGAAGTGGTTCTCGTTAACATGTGTAAGCGTTATGAATAATGGTTGTTGATTACCCGGATGTTGGTGCACTACATCTGTCGACTTCGTCTTGTTTCGAGTCTTACACTAGTTAGAATAGATCAGGGCACGTAAAACGAGAGTTAGAAAGATTTCGCTTGAAGGATTGTGTAACGACTCTCATCAAAAGTCATAAATTATTAAATTAATTTGACCAATAGGAAACCCTAATTGAGACACCCAAGTGATTCTGCGCAAACCCTAAGATTTTCAGAATTTTCAGAATCAGGATTAGGGCCCCTAAAACTCAGGGGGGGTATTCCCTAGTTAACGATTATCTGAATTACTTGCTGTCAAAGTTTCAAATTCGAATTCTGTCAACTCACCTGAGCTAGTCCCACACGCGGCAAGCCTATAAAATTTAGGTGTCCTTTACGGACCGTAAAGGTTGAGCCTTACGGTCCGTAAGCCTGAGCAATATCAAGTCAGCAAAGCTAGTCCCTGAGGTGTCAGATCTATAAAGATTCCCTGATCTTTACGGACCGTAAAGATTGGGCTTACGGTCCGTAAGCCAGACCAAAATTCACCTATAAATTCAGAACATTGGCATTCGAAATCTGGACAATTTACGACGAAAGAATTCTCAATTATACACCGAGTTTTCTGCTGTATACTACAATTAACACACAGAAACACTAATTAGAGAGGGGGTGCTGCTACGAAACAGGGTATTAGCACAATCGCTGCTACGATTCATTGTCCGATTGATCTAAATATCCAATGAATGTTTAAGTGCCGCCCACATTAGGGTTATACTTTATCGTTCGTCATTAATTTGACGGATCATCGTTAATTCGATGGGTAAAGTATTATACTTTGTCGTTCGTTGTTAATTCAACGGATCATCGTTAATTCGATGGATGAAGTATTGCACTTTGTCGTTCATTGTGAGAATTTGATCTCGTGAGTTATCGTAAATGCTGGATTGATTACTAACCCCAAATTGTGTGCTTGTTATTGAAATTAGGATAAAGGCTAATCAGTAGACTAGGCTCTGCCCGTATAAATCTACAATGTGAGTCATTCTCCTTTTCTCACAGTTTGTGAGTCATTCTCTCTTTATCAAATTGCTTTACAAAACCCTATTTTATTTCAAAGTTATAATTACAGGGATTAAGTTTATGTAATCACCATATTACAGCCGGTATGTGGGGTTTTGTATACATTACTTGATAATCTTCACCATTGGGGCAGCCAAGGGGTGATATGACCATAGTCACAGACACCATTGGACGGAAGGGCCAATGGGTCGAGTGACAAAGTACTGTGGGTAATTGGTTTGATATCAGAAACATTGTAATCTTCCTTAATACTGTAAATTATAACAAATGTGTCATTTTAGTAAATAGAATGATTCACTCAGTATTTCCCGCTGACAAAACCTTTTTCAAACATTTTCAGGTGATTTGTGGTAAATCAGGAAAAGTGCTGGGGAGCATTTCAAGCTTAAAATAGTGGCTCATTATAAAATAAAGCAATAAGTTTTGTAACATAACGATTTCCTAGAAAAATCATACTATTGTAAATTATCAGGGTTTTATCCCGAATTGTGAAATAAAATAATCGGGAAAAAAATTTTAGCTTTAAACGATCCTGTTTCCGCTGTTAAACTCAATTAAATCAATACCGCAGTATTTTCTGCCGCGGCTCCTGAAACGGGTCAAACCGGGTCATGGGCCGTGACAGATTGGATTTGTAAAGGATTTCGCTTGAAGCCTCAAGCGAAATCAACATGTAACGATTTCGCTTCAGGTCATTCCAAGCGAAGTCTCCAAGTCTATATATAGGGATGTTAGGTCAAGCGAAATTATAGTTTTTCAGAGAGTGATTTCCATACCGAAGTGCTGCCGGTGTGAGAACTGATTGTAATTGTTGTCTAATCAATACAAATCAGTGTTAAAGTGAAGATTCAGCTGTTTACACATCAAATACTTGTTTTCCGCACCTGTATTTGATAGAATTCCTCTGAACCGACTCGTTCGGATCCACAAACCGATCCTACAATTGGTATCAGAGCCAGTTGAGGAGTTCTACAGGATTTCAGCTGAAATTGACATCGTTTTCTTCCTTCTACATCTTCTTTTAACAGTTCAGAAAATTTTCACGGTCAAAATCATTTCAAATTCTCACGGATTGTTTAAAAGTACAAGATAACAAACCCTTGAAAGTTTCACAGCCATATTCGACCTTAAAGTGATTAAAATTGACATTCGAATGGATTTCGCTTGAAGAACATAACTTCATTGAACGATTTCGCTTGAAATTTCAAGCGACACTTAGATCTCGCTTCAAACAGTATTCTATTTCGCTTCAAGACTGTCGCTTCAACGATTTCTCTTCAGAAACTGCTACTTAATATTTTCGCTTCAAAGATCAGTGGATTTCGCTTCAGGGTTTTCGCTTCAGAGTTTTTCGCTTCAGAGCTATCTCTTTAGACAGCTTCGCTTGAAACTATTTTGCTTCAACTGTTTCGCTTGAAGGGTACTGCTTGAAAGTAATTGAAACATGGATAACGATTTCCACAACGCATTTGCAACATCGCCTAATTCATCTTCCATTGCTCAGAACATGAATTCAGAAAATGAAACGGGGACTACTCAGAAACCCCCGAAGTTAATGTGCATTGAGGAATACTATGGATGGAAAGATCGTTTCGAAAACTGGGTGCAAGCAAATCATTTGAGATCATGGGAATGTATTCTGAAAAAGTATATGCTACCACGTACTGAAATGGAGACAGTAAAACAGATTTCAGAGTTTGGGAATGAAGAACGGGAAATGTATCGAGCTGAAAAAATGATGATCAGTTTGCTTCAACAAGCTATCAAAGAAGACATCTTTATACTACTTCAACATGACAAAACATCAAAGTCAATCTGGGATGCTTTGAAAGTTAAAGTTGAAGGTAGTGCAAACATGATTAAAAGCAAAAAGGCGTTGCTTAAAAAGGAGTTTGATTTGTTCACAAGTTTACCCGGAGAAGATACAAAGAAACTCATTGAACGTTATTGTCACTTAGTTCGAACAATGTCAATGATGAACATCAACAAAGATGATGAAGAATGGGTGGATAAGCTAGCTGATGCTTTACCTCAGAAAGAGTGGGGAACATATTTGATGATACTGAAAAATACCGGAGTTTATGAAGGGTTGTCAATCTCTCAGTTTATTGAAAAGATTGAAAGTCAGGATTTAGAACAGCAGAAGATCGCAAGGATGAATAATCCAAGTGGTCAACAAGATGTAAAGATGTATTATAAGGGTAGTATTCCGACTTCAGAAGCTGAGAGAAGTTCGAAAATTCAGACTGCTTATAGTGTTGGAGATTCTACAGAAAAGATTGATCAAAACTCAAACAAAAGCAACAGTGGTTTCTCATTGTATCCGAGTGTTAATCCGAAAAGCTCATCAGAAAGTTTTCAATCTCAAAGCACAAAGATGGGAAATGGTTGTGTGATTCAATGTAACATAGCTCTAAATCTTCCAGAAGGTCAAAGTTTTTCTGAAGACATTGCAAAAGATCATATGGCATTACTTGGTTCAGTGCTTATCTCATATGAAGGTTTAGTGGCTGGTCGAATTGGAAATCCTATGCTTACTAAAGAGGATTACGACCAAATAGATGCTGAAGAGATGGAACTAATGGATATCAAATGGTGTCTTGCAAGTGTTCTTAGACGTGCTGAAAAGTTCAAGACAATTACCGGAAGAAATGATTTTCTTGATGCTTGTGTTTCTACTTTAGGTTTTGATAAATCTAAAGTTACTTGTTTCAGGTGCAGGGAAAAAGGTCATTTTAAGCGGGAATGCAAAAACAGAGAAGTTAGTGGTGCCCAGAATCCTTTTGGAAAAGATGACTACTACCGGAAAGCCATTTATCAGCAAGTTGGTCAGACACAAGAATTACAGACGGCTCATGGTAGAAAGATTGAAGATTCAAAGAAAGGATGTTTGGTAGATTTCAATTGGAGCAACTACATTTCTTCTAACAACACAGCATGTATAGTGGACCAAATTGATGAACAACTACCTGAAGGATTCAGCTGGGATATGTTTGTTGATGAAAAAGGGGATTTCAAAGCTTTTATTGCAAAGATTGTTAGAGAACCAGATTTGTTTGCTACTTGGATGAGATCAATTGGTGAAAAAGTGAAAGATCAATCGAGTACATCTGAAGAAAGTTTAGATAGTGCTGATTCTGATTCATTTAGTACAGATGAGAGTGTGAAAAATGAAGATACTTCGGAAAAAGAAGTTGTTTTTGATCAAACACCATCTGATTCTGGTGTATCAGAAGATGATTCTGACAAATCTGCACAGTTTGATAAAACACCGATTGAGATTAGTAGTGATGATGAGGAAGAGAAACATATTAATGTGGCTAAACATCATCTTTCTCCTGAAAGTTTTCATTTTTATTTTGCAGATCGCATGGAGAAACTGAAGGAGAAACAAGCTGCAAAAGAACAACAACAAGATGAGAAGACTGAAAATGGTGTTCAAAATGAAGAAGTTAGAAGTGGGGATGAAGAAAAGGTGATTGAAACTAAGAAAGTAACTGAAGTAGAAAAAGTAATTGAAGTGGTAAAAACAATTGAGGTTGAGAAGATTGTTGAAGTTGAAAAGCCTTGCAAGAAATGTTTGGAAATTTGCAAAAGTTGTGAAGAAAAAGATGTGATTCTGTTTGATAGAGAAAGACTGATAGAAAAGTTACTATCTGACATTAGCTATGTGAAAGAATCGTATAGCGTGTTGAACAGAACTGTGACAGGTCTTCAAACAACAAATTCTGAAAGAGAAAAGGCTTTAACAATGACGAATGCTACATTGATGACAAAGCAAAAGGCAATTAATCATTACATCGAAGAAAATGCTAGTTTAAAGCAAGAGTTGGAGAAAGAAAAGATCGAGAATGAAAGGATCAGAAGGTTATTACTGAGTTATTCTTGTTCTGATTATGTTATTGATCGAGTTTATCCAACTGTTGCAGGTTTTGAAGCATTTCAGGATGAAAAGACAAAGAATGAGACTGGTAAGAAATCGACTGTTAAATACAACAAGTGTCCGCCTCCTATCTGGGAAGGGTATTCTCCTAGAAAACCAAATGAGGAACAAGTCGAAAAAGCAGTCAATATAAAGTTAAAATCCGAGACAACTGACGTTTTACCAGATAACATTGACATCACATTTACTGCGTCTGATACTGATCATGAGTCTGAGTTAATCAAAAGGGTGGTTGATCAGGTGTTGGATACTGAGGAGGTGTCTGAGTCAAAGTTTGAGTCTGGGTGTTCAAGTTCGTCAGTCAACAGTTCAAAGTTATCGGAAAAACGGTCTTATAGTAAAGAATTTTTGTTATCAAAAGCAAATTTGGATGATGAAACATTTAAAGTTGCATATACTTTAAATGGTTCTGACAAATTATATTCTGATGAAGAGTTTCCGATGGATAGTGTTAGATTTGACAAGATTAAAAAGGTTTTCAAAGTCACAGAAATTAATATTTCTGACACTAAAAATTTAAATCTTAATGAAAAATCTAAAAAAATACACTTCAAGAGTTCAACAAAGGTTAAACAAGAAAAAAGGGAAAAAGGATTACAATTTTAGTTCTGGTTTTCAAAAGAAAACAAACCAAAATTGTAATTACAAAAGAAAAGGTTTAGGTTTTATTCAGCAAGAAAGTTACAGAAAGGTAAACAATTCTAAACCAAAAACAGAATTTGTTTCAGGTGGAAGTGTTGAAGAAGAACAGAAGAAACCTTTCTGGAAAGAAACAAACCAGGAGTTTCTTGTTGAAAGGAAAAGAACAGGAACTGGAGTTTTTCATTCAAGAGACATTCCAAGAGATACAAGAATTTGTTTTCAATGTCAAGTTGTTGGACACATTGCTCATAACTGTCCAAACAAAGTCAATAGAAAACAGGGAGTCTCTGAAAAACTTAAAGAAAAAATTGTTGAAAAGAATGAAGTTGGTGAAAATTCTAAAAAGATATACAAAAAGAAGGCAAAAGACAACCAAACATGGGTTGTTAAGAAATCAGTTGATAGTTCTGACAATGAATCTGATTCCACAAAATCAGAGGAGTCACAAAATGAGATTAATGATTTGTTGAATGATGCTGATATTAAATCAATGAGTGTGAAAGAGATTCAACAAATGGTTGGTAAAATAGAAATTTCAGATTTTGATATTGAAAAAACATTTAATGGAAATGTTAAGAAAATTTTTAAGAAAATGCTTGATGGGAAAGTAAAGGGGGTTAAAGATTTTTATGCAACTAAAAAGGCAACTTATAACCCTACTGCCCAGGAATTGGAAGCCACCAAGTCAAATAAGACTTGGGTGGAAGTTTGCTTTCCTTAAAGTCTTAGGACTTGCCGGAGATCCCAAGTTTATATCGTGGATCAGGAATCGGCATCTTTCTAATGTTTGAAGATTTTGGTTAAAAGTTTTTGATAGTGTTTGGATGTTTACAGGTTGTATGACTACGCCGGAGCTTCCAGGTTGGTAAGAGCGAAGCAGGAATCGGCATTTTGATTGGTAAAATTGTGATGTAGACGTAACATTCCTACAAGTGGTATTGTGTTTGGTATAGTAGGTGCATACATGAAAAGGTTAATCAAGGTCATTAAGTTGAACTTGATTGGACCATACTTACAATTGGTATTTCGAATAGACAATGTGATGAACCACACTCCGATTTTTCAAATGATTATATCATAAAAACTTATTTTTCGGAAAAATCATTTTGATTAAAACAAACTTAAGTGTTTTGAAATCTAAATGAGAAAATAGTTTTGTGATAGGGGGAGTTCTGATTGTTTATGCCGAGTGAATGGCGATTTGATGCGATTCGATATCAGTTGTCACTTTATTGTACAGTTTATTTTCAAATTTCCTAAAATGTGTTTGCATTTTAGGGGGAGTAAAATTTTTTTCAGAAAATCCAAAAACATTTGAAAATTTGAAAAAGACAAAAACATGATAAAATTCAAAAATGAGTTTTTGTTGTATATAGAGGAAATGATAGTACATCAGTGGACTATCACAACATGCTAAAGAAATATAAAGAAAAATGTGATAAACAATCTTACTGTGGATATGTCAGTAGGTTTTTGCACATTTAGTAGATTGTGACGAGATATAAACCTAAATTTCAAACTTGCTTGTTCTGTGGGTTAACACAAACTTGGATATATAGGTAACCCCTGAAATCTCGTTTGAAAGGTCTCTTAATCTGATATACTAGGTCTTTATACTTTATGATATCTGGGGTATTATTCCGGGACTTCTGCTGAACGGTAGTTCTGACCTAGTCCCTGGCTAATACTTGCTGAAATGCTTGAAATACAGCATTAAACCCTCAGCATGCTGAAACAATAAAATTGATATATGCTGCTGTTGTAAGCAAAAAGATCCCCTAAAGGGGACACGCTGAAAAGTCGAAGCTGATATCTCTCTGCGTATACGGAAGTATCGATCTGAGATCCCTCGGCCCTCGCACACCTAAATTATATACAGATATCATTGTAGTATTCTCACCTGTAAGACTGATTATTGAGATTCTGGATACGGGAGTATATTCAAGTAGTGGGACACACGGATAAGTTTAAGTTGCTTAAAACATTAACTATCGTATCTTGGATCAGTTGAACTTTGTGTGAAAATTTAAGTGGACAAACATACTGACAATCTAGGTAAATTGTTTAGAACTTAATATGAAATGAAGCTTAATGGTGTTAGTGATCTGTCTCAGAAACTGATATGATCCTCTTGCACAAACTCACAAAAATATTGTTTGTAAATATTTCTTTATTGCATTCCTTTACAATAAAAAATTACAAAAAGATTTTTAGTGTGTTTTAGCATAAATTTTAAAAAATTCAAAAAGATTTTCGACAAATGATATTGGAAAGCTGATTGTCAAAATTTCAAGTGCTAAACATGATGACTTTGTTGTGAGGGGAAGTGAATCTGAAAATGCTAAAAGGTTTGATAAATCCTACAATTGGTATTTTAAAACCTACATTTGGTTCATCGGTTATTGATGATAGGAGAGAGAGTTATCTGATTATATCAGATTGTTGGTGCATTTAATTGTTAAATTTAGAAAATTTATTTCTGGGTTAAGTTTGTTGCAGGTGAGCCAGGTTAATTCATTCAAAGTTTACAAAAGTCAGACTCTGATCATGAATCTAAAGTTTGCTAGTTGCTGATGCTGATGAACTTAAGGAATCAAGAGATCTGATCAAGAGAATTAGATAAAAGCCAGGCAATGATCTTGTAAACAACATTTGAGTCAGACATTGATCCTAAAGCAGATGTTGCTGAAGAACAAATGAATACCAGCAAATCGTGAGGGAGAGTCTGATAGAGCCAGGAGATTCTTGAGAAGAAGATAGAGAGAGAAAAGCCCAGAAACTGATCAAGACTGAAGATGTGAAGACACAGTATTGGTGTGACTCGATAGTCGACTCGTCAACATCTGAGGGGGAGTCTGTTGGTGCACTACATCTGTCGACTTCGTCTTGTTTCGAGTCTTACACTAGTTAGAATAGATCAGGGCACGTAAAACGAGAGTTAGAAAGATTTCGCTTGAAGGATTGGATTTGTAAAGGATTTCGCTTGAAGCCTCAAGCGAAATCAACATGTAACGATTTCGCTTCAGGTCATTCCAAGCGAAGTCTCCAAGTCTATATATAGGGATGTTAGGTCAAGCGAAATTATAGTTTTTCAGAGAGTGATTTCCATACCGAAGTGCTGCCGGTGTGAGAACTGGTTGTAATTGTTGTCTAATCAATACAAATCAGTGTTAAAGTGAAGATTCAGCTGTTTACACATCAAATACTTGTTTTCCGCACCTGTATTTGATAGAATTCCTCTGAACCGACTCGTTCGGATCCACAAACCGATCCTACACCGGAGGACTTAGTATTGGGAAGAAAGTGGAACTCGCACCCATGGTTGTCGTTAACAGGTGCACCCTGATACCGTACGTTTGTGCAATAAGAAGTCCTGCTAAGGGGACGTCCATCCAGTGATCCTCCCCACAACCGGACACTGAATCCCAAATTAGGCCCTGACGATGCGTGTAAAAATAACCTTCATCCCATGCTTCAAATATTGGGAACCAGATCGATTCGTTCTGATCCATTTCTTGGACAAGGTCCCTTCGAATGAGCCCCCATGAACTCTGATCCATACCTAAGCCCACAGCCACAGACCAAAACCCACAATGACCGTCCGGCATCACATCTCGTATGCACGAGACGTACGGATGGAACACTGGCGGAATGGCATACTTAAACTGTTTGATTATTCCCACGTACTCGTCCCCAATGATTAAAGGAAAACCGTGAGCATCTCGTGTCTCTTTCTTCTTAGAACTCTTTGAACGGCTTAGGCTCGCTTTAGGTTTTTGGGACCTTATAACCGACTGTTGAGAGGCCTGTGACGGAACGTACGAGCTGTGGCGAGGTTTATCGTACTTACTTTGTCGGGAACCTTCAAAGCACGTGTTTGCATCACCGAAGGAGCTTCTCCTCAATTCTTCATCTATACGAGAGGCCTCGTCCAACCTTTGTTGTACCTGTTTTGTTGTTGGTCAGCCACGAGTATTTTGTTGGACAACCAGTGGTTTCTTGGTAGATTTCTTTGGAGTCAACACCGCTTTAATCTTTGACATCAGGCTTTTTGCTGAGCTGGGGGGTGCGACTCTAATTGTTGTCTAACAATATTTAGCTCTTCGACCACGTCCACGTCATCGTCTATCAATTTACAACTTTGGAAGTTAAGTTTCCGCCAGAAGACGTCTATGTCTTCGAGTTGAATCGGATGATCTGCACGGTTAAAAACAACATTGTTTAAGTAACATGATTAACGGAAATATATCACACAAGTGTTGTACGTTTAACAATTATTACCTTCATGCATGTACTTTTCCATCCTACAAGCACAGGGCAACCCACAGCTGTGCCACATTTGGCAACCACGTGATGAATGAAAGCGCTCCAAGACATCTAGCTTCCTAATTGCCTCTCCACGCAACAAGTCAAGGGCTTTATGGGATACTTTTCCAAGTAGGTGTTGAAACATCGGGTGTTTGTGGCGGTTCATTATTTTTTTGATGCTTTCTCGAAAAGTCTTCCTTATTTCACCGAACTGTGTCTCAACTATATCCCGGACACAACCAACTACACGGTCCAGCGAGCTCCAATCTAGGACGTATCTCTTTAAGTTGGCGTGTTGGCTCTCAACTCTGTTTGTGGTACGATTACCAAAGTTGCGCCTCTTATCAGTCCACGCAAAGACGAACATCTCCTTATAGTCTTTTAGCCAGTTATCGTACACGTACTTGAAGACTCCTAAAAAGTAAAAATAATTTAATAAAATTTGCATAGGTGAGTCGTATGTTATTAGAAAAACTTACCAGAACATTTGCACTCCACAAGTCGCTTTCGCATGTTGCGCAAGTGGTACTCGTAGATGGGTTTGGATGGAGACTCAATCAATGTCCCCTAGAATGACAAAAATTTCTCCCAGTCTTCGTCTGTGAAGGCACCCTTGCAGTGCTTCATAACATTCTGTTGTATGTGCCACCTGCAAAGAAGCCTGGAGGTGTCTGGAAATACTTTAGCACACGCGCCCATAAGGGCTAGGTCTCTATCCGTTAAAATCACACGTGGCTCCATATAAGCATCCAACATTGACTTGACCCTCTCAAGCCCCCACACAAAGTTATCACCCCGTTCTTTACTAACAACGACATGCGCGATAATAAACGATTTGTTGGTAGGCGTCACACCAATAATCTGGATAAATGGCATATTGTATATGTTTGTTTTGTACGTCGCATCGATCAGCATGACGTGGGGGAATGCACGCCACATGTCTCTCGAGTCCCGATGAAGAAAGAAGATCTCTGTTACGATCTCTGTTCCGGGTTCCTCCCGTGTCTCGTAAATAAAGTCGTTGTTTATCAGCTTGTTTTCTAGTGACTGCATGGGAGTCAATCCTTGTCTTTGTTCGGCTCTAATCTTCGCCACAACATTTTGAACGTCTTTCTGAACATGAAACCTGTCGGGGTCCTGCTTCCTTATCTTTTGAAATATTTTGCGCGGCTCCATGTTTTGAGTTGTCAGCTGCTCGATCAGTTTCATTTCGCTTGGAGTAAACCTTCGTACAAACGCGTGGGCCGATAGGTCCTCACAAAGTTTGTGGTTATGTTTAATTTTTCCTTCTTTTATCTCCCAGGTTTCATACGGGTGGTTTCGCACAGCCAGCAGGTAAAACGGGCAACCGGTTTTTTTGCTTTCGGCTTTTCTAAGTGTTGCTGTAGTCTGGTGCTCACCACCATGATCACATTCAAGCCATACCCTCGCGGTTCTTCCCCCGATTTTCTTTGATCGACGGGTGACAATAATGAAACCATCCGTATTTGCTATTTCTTGTATCCGATTCTTTAGTTCATCTAAAGAGTTGAAAACCTGTAACATCGACAATAATAATAAATAATAATAGTAATAATAATAATAATAAATAAATAATAAATAATAATAATAATATTAATAATATTAATAATAATAGTAATAATAAATAAATAAATAATAAATAATAATAATAATATTAATAATAATAATAAATAATAATAATAATAAATAATAATAATAATAATAATAATATTAATAATATTAATAATAATAATAATAATAATTAAATAATAATAAAAAATAGTAACTAATACCTGCTTTTTTAAGTACGGACTGTCCGGGATGGGAGGTGTCTCACCACCATATCTACCATATCCACCATAACCAGCATATCCACCATATCCTCCAATGTCCGGATTGTTTTGATGAACGTAAGGAGTGCCCGGGGAAGTGAATTGCTGATGACCACCGTATCCACCGTCTCCTCCGTATCCACCGTATCCACCGTATCCACCGTCTCCTCCGTATCCACCGTCTCCTACGGGGGCTGTTTCATCAACAGGGGGATGCTTGTTCACATCTAGAAACGGTCTGTTTTGTTCTCCTTGTATACTAGACACAACCTCCTCTTGCTCATTAGAATCGGGAATGCCAGACTCCTCCAAAATAAACAACCGTATCATCATTAGTAAATAATAAACTAAAACAACTAATTAAAACATTTAAGCTAATAACTGTTACCGGAACGCTTTCGTGCACCCAGTTGTCGCTAGAATACTGCCCGAAGACATAGTTTCTGTCCCAGTATGATGACATTTCAACACTTCGGGACGATAAGAACACAAATGCAAACAACAATTCTTTCGAAGAAACACAAGAAGAAGAAGAAGAAGAAGAAGAAGCAGAATGAATGAAATGTTGAATGCTCGGGGTGGACAAAGAATGCACTGTATGTTGCACTTTATGTGAGACATAGACACCTCGTATAGCTCTAGACTACCCGTATAGCTTTAAGTCACTTGTCAGTCATGTAGTCAAATCAGTCTCTAAGACGCCTCGTATAGGCCTATACGAGGCGTCTTAGCACCCTCGTATCAGTCCCTCGTACAGGCCTAGACTCCCCGTCTGATGTGACTGATGTGACGTTGTACTTGGTGCAGAAGCTGGTCGGAAAAGCAACCCTATATGCCTCGTATAGCCCTATACGAGGCGTCTAATAAGGTGTGGAAATAGGCTTAAAGGTGTGTAAATATGTAGACCCATTATAAAGCATTGCCCCCAATTATTTTGCCTAAATATTTATATAATATATAAATTGGGTCCCATGACTTTCCACCCCCCGGAACTTTTGGTCAAGCTCCGCCACTGGATGTAATCCAAGTCGAGCTTTAAAATGTCGAATAACCCCAATGAAATCAAAGTCGAGTTCATGGTGAGAGACGCGAGATCGAGGAAGAAGATGTAGCTATGTAGCTTCTGATATTTTTTGGAAGGAGACAACCCTCAAGGAGATGTGAATATGTAATATTAATCGGTATACAAATTTAGACTTGGTTAATTGATGATGTTGATTTCACTTCTGTTCACCTGATTGCAAAATGGTTCAAATCCGGATGAACTATGAAGTGATGAGGTCTTAACCAAGTTAGAAGTATCTTCAAGTCTTTGGTAACCAGGTACAACTTTGATCCAAGTAGTTTATATGTTATAGGAGTTATGTGCATTATATATGGACAAGATGATAAATTTGTATTTTGTGAGCATTATGTGTGTAGATTTTATATAACCATGTGTCCATGTATTTGCATAGAAATGCTATAAATATACAGCAAATATATTAAGTTCAGCTTATGGAGCTTTTAAAGCAATTACTACATTGAAAGGTGATTTGTAACTTGGGGCTTGGGAAATGTTGTAAAACAAAATGGAGTTTGGGCACTATAGCTATACGGTAGATTGCCCGTAAACGTGGAACCATGTTTTTTTTGTTCTATGGTGTCTTTGATCCGACCATAAGGTGCAAGTCGTGTTATAGGGCCTTCTATTATGCTCACCGTAAGCTTCGCACTACTATAAATTTGACATTTTCTAACAAGCTTTTCCGTTACAAATGCGTAGTAAATTCAGGTTTGCTACGCATTTGCAACAAAACGTTGATGTTGGAAAAAGCCTTGTCAGAAACTATTTACTACGCATTTACTACGCAATTTTCAACGCATTTCCAACAAAAATATGGCGTCGGAAATTTGTGACCCATTTCCTACGCCATTTCGTTTAAAGCTTTAAAGTTTTGCAACACATTTGTGACGGAATATTAAAAATAATTGCAACGCATTTGTGACGGAATACTGAAAAAATAAAAAAAAAATAAAAACAAACAAAAATCCAGTTTTTTTATTTGCTGAAAGATTACAAGAAAAAGCATCAAAAGAATTACAAAAGGTGTTTTAAATTCAATATACTTCTAATATGTTTAAACCACAAACTAACAATCGTTTAACAAACGTCAAAAATCATCAATCTTCTTCTTCATCATCTTCTTCTTCTTTTGAATCATCATCATCATTTGCGTCAGCAGCAGCATTCAACCTCTCGATAAGCTTCTCCTTCCTCTTTTCGTAAGTTAACTTCTCCTTCCTCTCTTCGTAAGTTAACTTCTAAAGATTGTACCTAAATCGATAAACAAAACATAAATCAATATAAAAGAAATAATAGCAGAGACGACAACGCATATAAGAAAATAAGATACCAAAACCCAAAGCAAGCCTAAATTATAACATAACTAGTAAATGTATCCCGCGCTTCGCTACAATTTTCTTGTACATTGTAGTAAACTAGAAACTTTTAGCTCAAAAGTTGGTACAGGTCAAATGAGTTAAAAGTTACCTAGAGCCATGTTTCCATTGTTTATGACCAGTTTCTGCCCATGTTGACCAACTAGAATGAAGGTCAAGCGGGCAATCGAGATACCTAGCAATAAGTGTTACTGTTACTGAATGCTTATTATAACAACCCTCAAGAAAACCGACACCCCCGAATAATTTCCGACACCCTAATATATTTTAAAAAAATCCCTATATGTCTTTAAATACACCCCGTATGTGAAAACCGAGCCCGAAATACAATATAGCATTAAAAATAAAAGAAAAACAAGAAAAATTAAGTTGAGGCGGGCAGCGTAAACCCCACCTCAACCTTGACGCGGGCCGCGTGAACTTAAAAACATGGCGCAGCCCGGTGTGGCCACGTGGCCCAACACATGTCAAGTCTATGTGATGACCCGGACCCCCTACGCAGTTGACCAGGTTTGACGTGGGCCGCGTAGCCCATTGGCTACATTTACGCGGGCCGCGAGAAAACCCAGGTGAAGCCCTATATAAGCAGGCCATCGGGTTTCAATCAGAATTCGTTCAAAATCGTTTCTTTCTCTTAAAATCTGAATAGTAGGCTTATTATACGGGTATTATACCCCCCTAAATAGCGAAGTTCTGCTCCGTTGTAAGTATTATAATCCATGGATACGTATTAGATACGTTTCCCGATTGATCTAGGGTTCCGTAACGGCTGTCGTGGTTCTGCCCGACGTAGTCGTTGGAATGCCGTCTCGGGGAGGGTATTACTAATGTTAAAATGGGTTATTATACTAACACTTGTGGTTTTGTGTAAATTATAGATTGTCACCAGGAAACCCTTAAGGAAAATCTAAAACAGCAATGTGAGTTGATCCGCTTTTTGTAAACTTTATGTTAACTGTTTTTACAAAACCTCACTTAATTAATTATATATTAAACAGTTATTGAGTATTTGTAAGAATACAATTATCATGAGTATGTTGGGGTTTTGTATACAAAATTTGTTACCACCTGGTCAAGGAGTAACATTTCCACAAGTCGGGTCTGACAGTACTATGGATGTTAATTGTGATGTCTTGGAAACAAATATAATTGCGGGATAGCCCTCAATATTGTACAATGGTTTTTATTGAAACTTGATTAAACTGGGATTCACTCACCAGTATTTCCCACTGACAAATGTTTTTAAAACGCGTTTCAGGTAACAAAATGTGAAAGCCAAATAGAAGCCAGTTGGACAGCACTGAAGGCTTGGAAAAGTGGCAATAAAGTTACCTAAAATAAAATAGATGTTTTTATTTAATAAAATAGGATTTATTCCTATGAAAACGCGTGTAATGCAAACTTGGGTTTTATCCCATATGTTTAATGTTATGAAAATGTGGTATTTTACTCTGATCAAAGTATTTCCTAACTACGGTCCTGATGAAAAATTCCGCTGCCAAATTAGACAATACGCGATACCACCGAAATTGGCTCGCGGCCGCCCGTTCCCGGGGATTTGGGATCGGGGGTTGCGACAGAAGGTGGTATCAGAGCTAAGCCACTGATTCAGCCACAGAAGCGTTCTGCTGACATCAAAATTTAAAGTGTTAGGAAATAAACTACGGAAATACGTGCATAATTATATTTAATTGTTATGTGTTATTTGGCTATTTGTTAGTTTACAGTATGAGCGACCAAGGACCATCTGACGCGTACCGTCAATTGTCTGGTTCGCCTAGAAGTGAAGGCACCTCCTCTTCTCAGCCTGCCCTCTCAGGGTACTCTGCTAATACGGAAGAAGGAATCTTTGTGTTTAAGGCTCAGTCAGAAGAGCCATTTCCTCAGAAAAAGAGGGGATGGTTCAGTAGAGGGGTGCACGAGCGTAGAAAACGTATGAAAAAGTTGCAAGACCAGAGAGCACTAGCAACAGCCAAGAGAGAGACAGATGCCTATGCCCAGGACATAATCAATAGGGGTATAGCCAACATCCACATCCTAGCAACCACTGCAGCTGACCCTAATCTGGAGCAAATAATAGCACCCCAACCACAACTGCCAATCCCTGACCAACCCATGGAGATAGAAAACCCTGAAAACCAAGTAGAAATGCATGACTTCAATCCGGAAGAAATACCTAGGATACCAGCACCAAACCCCCTAGACCCAAATTACGACCCCTGGTGGGACGATAATAGGGACTATGTGCAACGTTACCCGATACATGAAGACATGCCCATGCAAAACGTAGGAGCCTACCTAGGTTTGGATCCTTTAGATCCCTATTTCCACGATGAATACATTAGGGAGATTTTAGAAGATCCTTACCAATTCCCGGCACCTACACCCCCATACCAGGAACCCGCACCCCATATTCCGAACCCTGTCCTAGAACCTGCACCCCCAATGAGTGCAGAAAACGTACAAGAACTTAGGACATTTGGTGAGGAAATTTTAGAGAGTAGTGAACGAATGCGACATGTGGGAGAGCGACTCGTCAGGAAGTACGACGAGCGCAATATGGATTTCTGGATGAATCCATATCCATAGATGTGATGGTGGAGACGGTAATAGTAATAATAATAATATAATGAAATAATAATAAAATATGTGTGTACGGATGCCTACTATTATTAGTATAATTTTATTTCAGTTGGTATTGTAATTTTTATTTCAGTACTGGTGTGTAATAGACGCATAGTATATGAATAGAGTAAAGTCGCAATGAACGACGCTTTTGGCTAAATTGCGTGTCATGTGATTGACTATATTAAATATTATTTTGTGAGATTAATACGGGGTAACTGTTTAAAATTCAGATGGCCGACGAAGGAAATCAAGGAAATCTGAATAACGATAACCAGAGTAACATTAACTTGGTTAATGAGAATCCGAGCGTCAATAACAATGGAAACCAAATGGATAACAGTGCCGTTCAACACATAATGGCACAAGGAATTATAGATGCAATGCCATTTATTATTCAAACGGTTCAGGAAGCGAATAATAAAAGTAAACATAGCAGTAAGCGACCAATTGAACCAGAGCACAGCGTAAACAATGGTCCTGTACTTCAAATGCCCATTCCCAAAAGAAGAAGAACCGTGTCTTACGGTTGTTCTTATAAAGAATTCTGGTCCTGTAAACCAATAGAATTCTCGGGCAATGAAGCACCTATTACAGCTCTACGCTGGATAGAAAAGACTGATGCTGTTCTGAAAATAAGTAAATGTGCGGAAGAGGACGAGATAATGTTTGCTTCCAATCTATTTAAGAACTCAGCCTTAGAATGGTGGAACACTATCCTCCAATCAAGAGGAAGTGATAGGGTGTACAACATGGAATGGGAGGAATTTAAGAATATGGTAGAAAGGAAATTCTGCCCTCCTAATGAAAAAGAACAAATAGCAAATAAATTCCTAAATCTTAGGATGAATGGAGTGGATAGTAAGGGGTACACAAAGTTATTCTTTGAATATGCCAAAATAGTACCTGAACCAGTATTAATCTCCCGTTACATATGGGGATTAATTGGAGAGATTAGACATATAGTCAAGGCAGCTAGACCCCAAACTATAGAAGAAGCTGTAGAATTAACAAATACCTTGACAGATGAGTTAATCCGTACTAGAGAAGAAGACCAGAGGAGAAACCTAACCCAAAGGCTTACTCAAGAATTCCGTTCTGGGAATTACAATCGTAGGAATATGGGTTCTACCTCTGCACCATTCTGCAAGGTCTGTAAGAAAAAGCATTTGGGAAAATGCTTCACTCTTTGCAATTTCTGCAAGATGCCAGGACACAAGGAAGACGATTGCATGAGAAAATCCAGTAATGGACTGTGCATCAACTGTGGAGAAAAAGGTCATATCAGGCCAAACTGCCCAAAATTGGCTCAAGCTGTGAACAACAGGAACACTAAAAATGCTAGAGCATTCGTTTTGACAGTAGATGAAGCCAAGATGATTCCAGACGTGATAGCTGGTACGTTTTTAGTTAATGATGTTTTTGCTAAAGTATTATTTGACTCTGGTGCAAACCAAAGTTTTATTAATACTTCGTTTTGCAAACTTCTAAATCAGTCATTAACTAAACTACCACAAGAACGTCTTGTAGAGACAGCCAATGGTGAAACTATTAGGATTTCTGAAAAATTGCAGGGAGCAAGAATAGAAATTTTATATCAAAAGTTTATGGCAAATCTTTATCCAATGAATCTGGCAGGATTTGATGTCGTTTTAGGAATGGATTGGTTAATAACTAACAAAGCCAGTATTCTATGTGATCAAAAGTCAATCCAAGTAAATTCACCAAAAGGTAAAACGATCACAATTAAAGGAGATAAACCATCTAGATCCACAAAATTCATCTCTGTGATGAAAACTGCAAGCTATATAAGAAAAGGGTCTATAGTGTATTTGATTTCTATAATCACTAACACTAAAGGAAAAGAACTAAAAGACATTCCAGTAGTGTCTCGATTTTCAGATGTCTTTCCAGAAGAATTACCAGGACTACCGCCGGACAGAGAAGTTGAATTTAGAATTCATCTACTACCAGGAACAGCACCGATTGCCAAAGCACCTTCCCGTTTGGCACCCGCAGAAATGCAGGAACTGAAGAAACAATTAGACGAATTGTTGGAAAAAGGATTCATACAGCCAAGCTCATCACCGTGGGGAGCGCCAATTTTATTCGTTAAAAAGAATGACAGATCAATGCGTATGTGCATTGATTACCGTGAATTGAACAAAGTCACAATTAAGAATCGGTACCCATTACCGAGAATCGATGATCTGTTCGATCAACTGCAAGGAGCTCGATTTTTCTTTAAAATCGATTTAAGGTCAGGATATCATCAATTAAAGGTACAGGAAGAGGATATTTCTAAAACCGCCTTTAGAACAAGGTATGGCCATTATGAATTTACTGTCATGCCATTTGGATTAACCAATGTCCCAGCCGCATTTATGGACATGATGAACCGAATATGTAAGCCATATTTGGATAAATTCATAATTGTTTTCATAGATGATATTCTAATTTACTCTAAGAGTAAAGAGGAACATGCAAAGCATTTACATGCACTTTTAAGTCTATTAATAAAGGAAAAGCTTTATGCTAAATTTTTAAAGTGTGAATTTTGGTTAGAACAGGTACAGTTTCTTGGACACTTAGTAAACCATGAAGGAATTCATGTGGATCCCACAAAAATTGAGGCGATTACTAAATGGAAAACCCCTGAATCACCAACCGAGGTTATAAGTTTCTTAGGATTGGCCGGTTACTATAGAAGATTTATTCGAGATTTTTCTAGAATAGCCATTCCTTTAACTAAGTTAACCTGTAAATCCATTAAGTTTGAATGGGAACCAAAACAAGAAGAAGCATTTAGAATTCTTAAGCAAAGATTAACCCATACACCAATACTAGCATTACCAGAAGGAACGGAAGACTTTGTAGTCTATTGTGACGCTTCTAAGTTAGGTTATGGATGTGTATTAATGCAACGCCAAAAGGTTATAGCTTACGCATCTAGACAACTTAAGAATCATGAAGAGAATTATTCAACCCATGATTTAGAATTAGGAGCTATAATTTTTGCCCTTAAGATTTGGAGACATTACCTTTATGGTAGTAAGTTTACCATATTCACTGATCATAAGAGTTTAAGGTATGTTTTCGAGCAGAAGGAGTTGAATATGAGACAAAGACGATGGATGGAATTGCTTAGTGATTATGATTGTGATATCCAGTATCATGAAGGAAAAGCAAATGTAGTTGTTGATGCTTTAAGATGAAAGTATCATGAAAAGTCAAAAAGGGTACGTTCTCTTAAATTAAATCTGCAAGTAGATTTAAATGATCAGATAAGAGAAGCACAAGAATCAGTAATCAAGGATGATACTGAAAAATTAAAAGGTATGATTAAGGAATTAAAACAAGGAACATATGGAATTTGGAGATTCCATGAAAAGAGAATGTGGATACCTAAATTAGGAAACCTACGTCATCGTATATTAGAAGAGGCCCATAAGTCTAAGTATATGATGCATCCAGGAAGTGATAAGATGTATCAGGATTTAAGAAAGAATTTCTGGTGGATAGGAATGAAAAAGGACATAGTAGCCTATGTTTCTAAATGTTTAACTTGTTCACAAGTTAAAGCTGAACACCAGAAACCCTCAGGTCTGTTGCAACAGTTAGAAATGCCAGTGTGGAAATGGGAATTAATAACAATGGATTTTGTTACCAAATTACCCAAAACAAGGAAAGGTAATGATACAATCTGGGTGATTGTAGATAGACTAACCAAGTCAGCTCATTTCCTACCAATGAAAGAAACTTTCAGTATGGAACAGCTAGCTAAATTATATGTAAATGAAATAGTTTCATTACATGGAATTCCTTTATCAATTGTTTCTGATAGGGATAGCCGATTTACCTCTCATTTTTGGCCAAGTTTCCAAAAAGCCATGGGAACCAAGTTGAATCTAGGCACAGCTTATCATCCTCAAACGGACGGACAAAGCGAAAGGACAATTCAGACGATGGAAGACATGCTTAGAGCTTGTGTAATTGATTTCGGAGGTAATTGGGATGATCACTTACCTTTAATAGAATTTTCTTACAATAATAGTTATCACACAAGTATCAATGCTGCACCATTCGAAGCGCTTTATGGACGAAAGTGCCGAACCCCAGTCTGTTGGGCAGAAATTGGGGATAAGCAACTATCTGGACCTGAGATTGTGCAAGAAACAACCGACAAGATTATTCAAGTCAAGGAACGACTAAAAGCAGCACGCGATCGACAGAAGAGCTATGCTGATAACAGACGCAAACCCTTGGAATTTCAAGTAGGAGATAAAGTCTTGTTAAAAGTCTCTCCTTGGAAAGGAGTGGTAAGATTCATCAAAAGAGGAAAGCTAAGTCCCAGGTATATTGGACCTTTTGAGATTATTAGAAGAATAGGACTTGTAGCCTATCAGCAACAACTGCCAGAGGAAATGGCAGGGATACATGATGTATTTCATGTATCAAATCTCAAGAAATGCCTAGCCGATGAATCACTAATGGTACCTCTTAAGGATATAGAGGTAAATGAACAACTCAAGTTTCTAGAAAGGCCTCTACAGATTGAAGATAGGAAAGTTAAGAATCTCAAGCACAAAAGATTAGTTCTGGCCAAAGTAAAATGGGACTCCAAAAGAGGACCTGAGTACACATGGGAACTTGAATCTGAAATGCAAAGAAAATATCCGCACTTATTCCAGTAGATCTCGAGGACGAGCTCTAAAACAAGGTGGGGAGGATATAACAACCCTCAAGAAAACCGACACCCCCGAATAATTTTCGACACCCTAATATATTTTAAAAAATCCCTATATGTCTTTAAATACACCCCGTATGTGAAAACCGAGCCCGAAATACAATATAGCATTAAAAATAAAAGAAAAACTAGAAAAAATAAGTTGAGGCGGGCCGCGTAAACCCCACCTCAACCTTGACGCGGGCCGCGTGAACTTAAAAACATGGCGCAGCCGGGTGTGGCCACGTGGCCCAACACATGTCAAGTCTATGTGATGACCCGGACCCCCTACGCAGTTGACCAGGCTTGATGCGGGCCGCGTAGCCCTTTGGCTACATTTACGCGGGCCGCGAGAAAACCCAGGTGAAGCCCTATATAAGCAGGCCATCGGGTTTCAATCAGAATTCGTTCAAAATCGTTTCTCTCAAAATCTGAATAGTAGGCTTATTATACGGGTATTATACCCCCCTAAATAGCGAGGTTCTGCTCCGTTGTAAGTATTATAACCCCTGGATACGTATTAGATACGCTGCCCTATTGATCTAGGGTTCCGTAACGGCTGTTGTGGTTCTGCCCGGCGTAGTCGTTGGAATGCCGCATCGGGGAGGGTATTACTAATGTTAAAATGGGTTATTATACTAACACGTGTGCTTTTGTGTAAATTATAGATTGTCACCAGGAAACCCTTACGGAAAATCTAAAACAGCAATGTGAGTTGATCCGCTTTTTGTAAACTTTTTGTTAACTGTTTTTACAAAACCTCACTTAATTAATTATATATTAAACAGTTATTGAGTATTTGTAAGAATACAATTATCATGAGTATGTTGGGGTTTTGTATACAAAATCTGTTACCACCTGGTCAAGGAGTAACATTTCCACAAGTCTGGTCTGACAGTACCATGGATGTTCATTGTGATGTCTTGGAAACAAATATAATTGCGGGATCGCCCTCAATACTATACAATGGTTTTTATTGAAACTTGAATAAACTGGGATTCACTCACCAGTATTTCCCACTGACAAATGTTTTTAAAACGCGTTTCAGGTAACAAAATGTGAAAGCCAAATAGAAGCCAGCTGGACAGCACTGAAGGCTTGGAAAAGTGTTAATAAAGTTACCTAAACTAAAATAGATGTTTTTATTTAATAAAATAGGATTTATTCCTATGAAAACGCGTGTAATGCAAACTTGGGTTTTATCCCATATGTTTAATGCTATGAAAATGTGGTATTTTACTCTGATCAAAGTATTTCCTAACTACGGTCCTGATGAAAAATTCCGCTGCCAAATTAGACAATACGCGATACCACCGAAACTGGCTCGCGGCCGCCCATTCCCGGGGATTTGGGATCGGGGGTTGCGACACTTATTTGCATTGATAAGCTGTCACACCTTCCCATCTTTCATTATGAATTCTCATAACCATGGTTGCAAAGGTGGGAGCCTTTGAGTTATCAGAAACCGTTGGATCATCTATATAGCCTTCATATTGTCCCAGCACAACTTCACTGTCATCAATTGGACGAACAGATTGGAGAATCTAAATCGCATAACCATTAGTGAGTGAGTTGACTATTTAACTCGTCTTTGTTATGCGAAAATGAACTACAACATATAGCTAACAAGAAAGTCAAATAATTAACAAGAGAAGTCAAATACACTTTCTCATTTCGAACATGCTCTGGCTTTAGAGATAAAGGCTTCTCCATAGAAACTAGGCAAAGAACCTGCAATGTGAAGGGCATTTTAGACATTTGGCATTGGATATAAATTAGAGAATCATGGTACTAGATTAACATTCACAACATCGATTATTTTCTCTTACTGTAATAGATGACTTTGCATGATGTCCCTGATGATTATGTTTTTAGAAAGAACACACAGAAGTCAACAATTAATAACATAAGAAAGATTTATACTGAATTACTGATTATAATTATTATTTTATATAGATTTATATATAACATAATATATATAAATCAAACTTCACCAATTTGTTTATTGTACACTGAGTGTCAGATGCCACAAAGGAAGAGACAGAAGACACACAAGGGAACCAATAACGCCTTTTGCCATCTCTGTGGCCATCTTCAATCATTGCAAGACCCTCTTGTAGACACAAATAAACCACTGGTTAGGCACTAAAATAAAAAAATGAAAATAAGTGCTCACATCTAATAAAATTTCAAGGGCTTCATGGCACGGCCAATGGACAACAATAGACGCCTCTCTACTTCTTCAACTGTCACAAAACCTTGAGAGCAAAGATTTTTCTTACTCAAACATATGACTTAAAAGTCAAAAAGTAAACTACACGAAGAATATTGCTGGCATATAGAAGTTATAAACTTAACCTTGGATAACTCTAGAACTTCATTGTGATCTTTCTTCAATTCTGTTGGGCCAGAACGAACAAGCTTTCTTTTTCCAACAGTAATCACCTCAAAACCACTCCCTAACACCTGAACAATCATGTTCATGTTATTACAATATTTGAGAAAAAAAGGTTAACAAACACCATCTTGAAGACGTATATAGAACACGAACACCACATCTTTAGTTTACTAATTGCCCGCAAGCAATCATCATTTCCACAAATTCAACATTTAAAATTAATCAGACTAGATTATAAATATCAAGTTCATTTACATGAGATTCCATGCCTTATAGTGAATAAGGTCAGAGATTTCACCTCTAAACACCATATCCTACAATAGACATGAGTATATCCAGGTCTATGGAGTCAAAGGTGCCAATAGTGCATGTCTAGACATAATCTTGCAACACAACAATAACACCTTGTGACCGTTGACCCGTGCTTGCCTTGGGCCCTCGCTTTTTAAGCCCCTTGCGCCAATGCAACATGCTCACCCTTTGCACCAAGGGCCTTTGACTACATATATCAAACTGATGGACTTGCTTATCTCAAGCAACAATTTAAAAATGTAGAAATTGCATTGCACTTGATGACTTTATGAGATATCTGGGTAAGCTAGTCATGCATGTATGTTTCAAAGCATAAGTAGTTACTAATGTATAGTGTTCCACATGTACCTCCAGTACACTCACATATTACATTCACATTTTACAATACAAGCAGAGAAATACTAGATCCTCCTAGTTACATGCATAATTGCATTCCTATTAACACAATCAACTCAAAATCTTACCAAACCAACCAATAACTACACTAAAACTACTCTTAAGTCTTAACTATATCCTAATCATAACAGGCATGCATATCAACAAAAACATTCTAGTATAACAGTAATCAAATTATCACATCAATACAGATCTGACAAAATCAAACCACATAACCGAACCCTAACATCAAATAGTGACTAGATCTTTTACACGAGGAGACACCTAGGGCTCCAAAATCCGAATCGTGGCCATCCAAACCGAAGAACCATACCTGAAGTAACAGAGATGAAACAAGTAATTACCTCTCCTTCAATTGAGATAAATCAACCTTCATTACAATATTGCATCTCATAACCCTAACTTCAATTTGGGGAAAATGATGATAACTAACTGTCACACCCCGACCGCGTTAAAACAACGAAACCGTGGCGGAAACGCCGGGGAGTGAGGCGACAGAATTATTGTTTCAACAACCATGGTGATTAAAGTTATGTATTATTGAAATTAAAGTTTACATTGTCTTTGAGTTTTAACTAAATTAACATAATTAACAGTCTTTTAAGTCACTAAGGCCCGAGTCCGCCTAAGTGTAGCACAAACATCATCATGCATTAGCACCTGAAACACATGTAAAAATAGGTACGTCAGCATAAAAATGCCTGTGAGATACATAGGTTTTGTTTGTGCAGGTTCATGACTTGTAGTTGAAAGAAGTGTTTAACAAAAATGTAGTCATGAACCTTGTAAAATGTTTTCCTTTGTAAAATCATTTGAAATTCGATATGAAAATCAAATAATAATAAAAGGATAATGCATGGTTAAATGAATAACCGAGTATAAATGAAATTTATATAAAATGTGAAATTTGTAAAACAATGTCATGTACTAGTATAAAATGTTTCATGTCTATGTCAAGTGGTTTACATAACGCAACGATGTGTAACTCAATAAAAGCACTTATATATAGGAAGTACCAGCGGCGTATCCACCATGCTTTTATCATATAACACATAGCCCCGTTACATAAATCACTTATCAATAACCAACCAAAATGTCATGTTAAATGTCAAAATGTTTATGTGTAAACCATGTTTAATGTCGTGTGAGAAATGTATCATGTAATAACCAAATGAAATGCATAGCAAGTAGCAAGTACCTACTCAAACTATGTGATGATGTCAAATGTGAAACAAATGTCATGTATGGTGAATAACAAGCAATTACTCAACCCCATAGATAATGTACAAAACAATGTTTTTGAATAAACCTAAGTTTAAATCAAATGCTATGTTTTGCAGAAAACCATGCTTTATGATTACAAACATTTATGCAGTAATGTTAATCGCATACATTCAAGCCTTGCGACTGTGGCGACAAATCTTTAAACAAATTAAAGGTTCATCTAAGTTATGTATATCGGATTCTGTCATTCCCAACTTCCAAACAAACCTAGGAAGTCGGAAACGGGAGTTGTCAATTCCTATGGTACCATTACATACTACCGAGCGGCGTAGCTAATGTTAATGAATGTATTATTGTCCCGATTTAACACACCAAATGTCATAACCAATGTAAGCATGCTATGAAAACCATGTACTAGGAATGCTAAGTAAACATGCCTAGCAGAAATGTTCATGTAAAACAATGTGTACATATGCTAAGTAAACATATGTAACAAATGTGTAATAAATCAATGTGCTAGCATGTTTAACATACTTAGCAAAACATAATGGAAACATGTACTAGATATGTACTAAGTGAAACTAGCAAGTTTATGTCACAAAAGCATGAAATGCACGAAAGTAACACGTATGTACATGTGAATCACCCCAAAATATTTGAAAGCGGTAAAAGAGGGGAACTATGTACTCACTTGGGATTGCCTAATAGTCTTGAGAATAAGACCAAATAAGGCTTCAAGGATCACGAATCAACCGACACCTAATATAGGTAACTATGTTAATAATCGGATCCTAAATCGGGAGATAGGATAGAATTAGGTTCTATAAATCAAATGAGTATTTGAACTCATATGGTATGATTTAATAAAGCTAACATTCTGATTTGAAAGTCTACCTAAGTGCTTTTGACCCGTTTCGACCCATTATGGTAGTATAAGCTACTATAATGTGTCGTTAGCGTAAAACTATGTTCGGATGGTTAACTATGTGCTATGTCAAGTCTCACATGCCCAATTATGCCTAAACATGTTACTAAATCAGATTATATGTCAAAAAGTTGATCACATATGCAAAAATACGGATTTTAGCTTCAAAAGGGCATTTTGGTCATTTCCTATGGGCATATAAGCTAACTAGCAAACGACTAACCAATCCTATGTGATCATAAGGTATAACCTCAGTGGTTATTCCCAATGCAACTATGATCACTAACTAAGCTTGGTTGGATCCTAAAGATCGACCAAACGGGTCAGGTTCGAAAGTCTAAGCGGTTGTTTAGACCGCTTACCTTACGACCCTAAACAAGCACTAAACTAATAGTGACGAGTTAAACATGTCAAAACATGTTTAACTAATTTATAAAACTGATTTGGTATCAAAACAAGGTGTCTTGATACCTAAAAGTAACTTCGTTGCAAAATGCGTGCTAAAACGCATTTTGACCGAAACTTTGACTCGTCACTACGCCTAGTCAACTTGGAAATCAGTAGGTATAATCGCTAAGGATTATAACCATCGTGATTACAATCACGTTGCAAAGTTCAATTGAACTTTGACTTGACCAATTGATGGTCAAAACCGAAAGCAAACACTGTTTGACTTTTTAAGCTAGGAAAGCAATAAAGAATGAAGGAAGCTTACAAAGGGTCCTAGCTATCTTTTCTACCAAGAATAAGTTTCCAATCAGATTAGAAAGCTCTCCAAATCAGATGTAGAGGAGAAATGAGAAGAATGAGCAATGAATGAGGAGGTTTGGCATGCTATTTATACTTGTGGGGAGCTTACAAGATCATTACAAGTGGTTTGTGTGGCCACCAAGGAAAGATCTCATCCCTACAAATGGTTGGACCAGCTTCAAAGCCTTGGGGAATTACTTAAAATAGCCCACAAGATTGAAAACAACCAAAGAAAAACATGTTGCAACAGGCTGGAAGCTGCTGGGATTTTTCTGCTGATCTGGGACCTCCTTACGGACCATAAGGACATGCATATGGTCCGTATGCCCCTTGCTATTTTTACAAAATGACAGTTCTGGTCCCTGTGCTTGTTTCATCACGTATTGGCACTTCTAACACCCGTCAAGCCCATTTTTAAGCTTCATAATGAAGTTAAAGTATAGGGAACATGAAATATGCTCAAAAATATGACGGATGTTGGTTCGTTTGGCTGTATGGTTACGTTGTTCGGTTAACTACGACGGAAGTCGTAACAGACGCGAAAACGATCCAAATCGCGAAACGAATGAAGTTTTTGCATGCCGATCACTAAAATAAAAATATTTTAGTGTGTACAAAAATTTTGGATGTCCTGATGTGGTCAGAACGTAAGATATGCGCGAAAATGCAAACTTACGTCGTTTTTGACACTTTTAGTCCCTGTAAGATCAAATAAGCATGTTTTCGCACACCGAACCATTCAAAGCTTATTTCTAAGCTATGTTTAGGTTATTTATGGTATGTTTGGCTTATGATCAAGTTCTGGACTATACGTTGCCTTACAAAACGGCAGACTTTTGCAATTTGACGCAAATAGTCCTTGTGAGCGAATAAACTTGTTTTTGCCATACCAAACCTTCTAAAACTTATTTCTAAGTTATGTAAAGGTTATTTAAGGTATGTTAAGCTTATGTTGCTATTCCAGAGTGTTTGTCGCGTTAAACTGATTACGTTTACGCATCAGTTTGCGTATAGCTTTCCAGAAAGCGATATAGAGTTTAAAATCAATCAAAAAATCAAAACGTGCACAAAGTCAAACATAAATAACAAACATTGGGATCAAAATACACTGTTTTATTAATATTGTATTGTTCAGAGTCTGTAAAATGATTACACAAGCACAGATGTCACAGTCTCCCCTACTTTAGGAAATTTCGTCCCGAAATCTTAACTAGAGGAAACTTGTGAAAACAAATGCGGATATTTCGTCTTCATCTGGTCCTCACGTTCCCAAGTAAACTCTGGGCCACGTTTGGATTCCCAGCGAACCTTGAGCAAACGAATCCGTTTGTCCTTCAACTGTTTGAATGTACGGTCCACTATTTCCACAGGTTTCTCGACAAAGTACATCGTTTCATCGATTTGGATCTCGTCGAGAGGAATGTGAAGATCAGCGTCAGCTAAACTCTTTCGAAAATTGGACACGTGAAAAGTCGGATGAATATTTCCAAGCTCTGGAGGTAGCTCTAGTCTGTAGGCTACTTTTCCGATTCTTTCAACGATCTTGAATGGTCCAACATAATGTGGTGCAAGTTTTCCTTTCTTTCCAAATCTAATCACACCTTTCCAAGGGGATACCTTGAGTAGGACGTGATTACCGACTTGAAATTCTAAGGGCTTGCGTCGTCGATCCGCATAACTCTTTTGACGGCTTCTAGCTGTCTGAAGGTTATCACGAATCTTCTTGACTTTATCTGTAGTCTCTAGAATGAGTTCAGGTCCAGTAAGCTGAGCTTCACCTATCTCATTCTAGCAGACCGGTGAACGACATTTTCGACCGTATAAAGCTTCGAAAGGAGCCATATTGATGCTCGTGTGATAACTATTATTGTAGGAGAATTCGATCAACGGTAGATGCGAATCCCAACTACCACCAAAATCAATCACACAAGCTCTAAGCATATCCTCTAGTGTCTGGATTGTTCTCTCAGATTGACCATCCGTTTGCGGATGATATGCTGTGCTCAAGTGAAGTTGGGTACCCATGGCAGATTGCATGGTTCTCCAAAAGCGAGACGAGAATCGAGCATCTCTGTCAGATATAATGTTCAAAGGAACACCATGTCGAGATACAATCTCATTAACGTATATCTTGGCAAGCTTGTCAGCAGATAGATCCTCACGGATCGGCAAGAAATGTGCTGACTTTGTAAGATGATCAACAATAACCCAAATGGCATCATGACCTCTTTTAGTGCGTGGCAGCTTGGTAATGAGATCCATGGCAATGTTTTCCCATTTCCAAACTGGTATCTCTGGTTGCTCCAATAATCCAGAGGGATGTTGATGTTCTGCCTTAACCTTAAGACAAGTAAGGCATTTGGAAACATATAAGGCAATGTCTTTCTTCATACCCGGCCACCAGTACTGGGTTCGAAGATCCTTATACATTTTGTCTGCACCAGGATGAATAGAATAACAAGACTTGTGAGCTTCATCCATAAGCAAAGTGCGAAGATTGTCTATACTTGGGACCCACAAACGGCCCATGAAATAGAATACCCCAAAATCTCTTAGTTCAAGCTCAGGCTTAGTATGACACGGTAATTCTTTACCCATCAAGTCTTGTGTAACACAAGTATGCTGAGCCTGAATTATGCGGGATTGAATGTCAGATCGAACCTGGACACAGTGAAGCTTGACACATTCCTTATGACTCAATGCATCAGTCACGACATTCGCCTTACCAGGATGGTAGCGAATTTCGCAGTCGTAGTCGTTTAGGAGTTCTACCCAGCGTCGTTGCCTCATGTTTAGTTCTTTCTAACTGAAGATGTGTTGGAGACTCTTGTGGTCAGTAACACTACGCACTTTGTAGCGTAAAGGTAGTGTCTCCAGATTTTGAGAGCAAATACCATAGCGCCTAACTCAAGATCATGAGTAGTGTAGTTTTTCTCGTGTACCTTCAGCTGTCTTGATACATAAGCTATGACTTTGTTTCTTTGCACAAGAACGCAGCCAAGACCTAAGTTGGATACATCACAGTATACGACAAAATCGTCGTTACCCTCGGGCAAAGATAGGATAGGTGCATCACAGAGTTTCTGTTTCAAGGTCTGAAAAGCTTCTTCCTGTTTGGATCCCCACTCAAAAGGTTTGTTCTTCTGAGTTAAAGCTGTGAGGGGAACCGCAATTTTGGAGAAGTTTTCAATGAAACGGCGGTAGTAACCCGCAAGACCAAGAAATGAACGAACTTCGGTAGGAGTAGTAGGTGTATCCTAATCCTTAATCGCACTAATTTTGGCGGGATCTACATGTATACCTTGTTCGTTGATGATGTGTCCCAAGAATTGAACTTCCTTAAGCCAAAATTCGCACTTAGAGAATTTGGCGAAAAACTGTTCTTTCTTTAGGAGCTCCATTGTAAGACGAAGGTGTTGCTCATGATCAGCTCGTGTCTTAGAATAGATTAGAATATCATCAATGAAAACAATGATGAACTTGTCCAAATAAGGCTTACAAACCCTATTCATCAAGTCCATGAAAACAGCAGGAGCATTTGTTAGACCGAAGGGCATAACAGTGAACTCATAATGACCATATCTCGTACGAAAAGCTGTCTTGGGAATATCTTCTTCAAGCACTCGAAGTTGATGATACCCAGAACGTAGATCAATCTTTGAAAAGCATATATCACCCTGTAGCTGATCAAAGAGATCATCAATACGAGGTAGGGGATATCGATTCTTGATGGTAAGCTTGTTAAGCTCACGGTAATCGATACACATCCTGAAAGATCCATCTTTCTTTTTCACGAATAGGACAGGAGCGCCCCAAGGGGAAAAGCTCGGACTAATGAATCCGTTATCAGAAAGCTCCTGAAGCTGCTTAGATAACTCTTGCATCTCAGACGGTGCAAGACGATAAGGTGATTTAGCAATAGGATTTGCACCAGGTACGAGATCGATACGGAACTCAACTTGGCGTACAGGGGATAAACCAGGTAATTCTTCAGGAAATACCTCTGGATAATCCCGAACAACAGGGATATCTTGGATAGTCTTACCCTTGCCTTTCTCCTCTACAACATGTGCCAAGAAAGCGACATATTTCTTTCGTAGGTATTTTTGGGCTTGGGTACAAGACATAAGTTTAACGGGTTTCTCCCTACGAACTTCTAAGATCTCACCAGTCGAAAGCGGTATCCGGACAATCTTCTCAAAACAAACCACCTCGGCATGGTACTTAGCTAACCAATCCATTCCTACTATAACATCAAAGCTCCCAAGTTGCATCGGTGTGAGGTCAATAGGGAAAAGATGGTTATTGAGATTCAACTGGCAGTTTCGAAGAACAGATTCGAGTACAACAGGTTCACCACTAGCTACTTCTACTGTCAAGGGCTTTCCTAGTTTTGTTCTAGTCATCGCAAGCAAAGGCTCAAATGCTAAGGACACAAAACTCTTATCGGCACCCGAATCAAATAGAACAGAAGCAGGATGGTTGTTAACAAGGAACGTACCGTTCACCACTTCGTTATCCGCACGCGCCTCGTTTGCATTCAGATTAAAAGCTCTACCACGAGCTGGTGCTTGATTCGTAATTGCCAACCTCGGGCAGTTGTTCCTGTAGTGGGTCAGATCCCCACAGTTGAAACATGAACCAGGCGGATAGTGAGGTCGTGCAAGATTCTGGGCAGGGTTTTGTATTGCTTGGTTTTGAACTGCCCGATTTTGGTTAGGAGAAAAACGGCAGGTGTTAGCAAGATGACCAGATTTGCCACAATTCGTGCAGATGCGGCATTGCAACTGTGGCTGGTGATGGCTGTTACATCTGTTGCACAAGGGTGCGTTACCAGCATACTGCCTCTTGGCAGCGGGTTATGCAGGCTGATTAGGAGCAGCCTGTTGTGCCACCACAGCGAAATTCTTGGAAGCCTTACGCTTCTTTGATTTCTTTGAAGACTCAGCAGCCTTCTTACCCTTCTGCTCCTTGGTGCTATCAGACTGTTTCTGTTTCTTATCCCCCTTTCTGTGGAGTTTACCCTTTTTGACTTGTGATTCAGTAAGGGTTGCAGCTAGCTCAATGGCCTGTCGGACGGTAGTAGGGTTGCAGCCAGTGACAATATCCTGAACAGGATCTGGCAAACCGTCTATGTATTTCTCAATAGCCTTATCCAAAGGCATGACCATTGTAGAGCAAGCTTAACTCCTCGTATCTGTCAGTGTAAGCCCGATGTTCATCACCGTCTTGCTTCAGATCATGGAACTCATTTTCGAGTGCCCTCTGCTCGTGACGAGGACAAAATTCTCTCATCATGAGAGCTCTAAGTTCCTCCCATGTCTGACCCAAAGCAACATCAGCACCTCTATCTCTCATTACCCCATTCCACCAAGTGAGAGCCCTCTTTTGGAATACACTCGAAGCAAACTCGACCTTATGATTGTTTGGACACTGAACATGGCGAAAGGTGCTCTCAAGACTCTCAAACCACTGTAGGAGCCCAGTTGCCCCTTCAGAACCACTAAACTTGAGCGGTTTAGCCGAGTTAAAACTTTTGAAATTGCACGAAGCAGGTGCATTATTGTTGTTGTTGGCTTGGTTTATTTGTGTGATGAGATTAGGTAGCATAGCAGCCATATGTTGTGCTATAATAGCTGCCAGTTCGGCATCAGGTTGCTGAACGTTACGGCGAGGAGACATTCTAAAAGAGGAAACATGAGAGAAAACGAGTGAGATGATGTGATGAAAATGAGATGTCATAGTTATCAACAAAATATAAGGATGGTGGTCATTTGTTTGTTACCACAAAGCAAACAAACGACACACAGTGACAAATCAAAGTAAATAGGCCATAATAATGTATTGCCGAAGACATGCTCACCTATAAGTGAACACTCACCCCAAGAGTTCCCAGGTAAGAGTGACTGGTCCGATACTGCGGATTTGTACGAACACTCTAGCCTTAGACAGAAAACTCAAGGTACAGGCATTCACTCTTCCAGTTTGCACGTGTTCACATTATTTAGACCCAAACTTTGACGAGATTTTGAAAATTTGGAAGGTACAAGACCAAAAGAAATCATCTAAGGGTAGATGATTGATTTCAAAATCATTTTGGAAAGTTCTGTTCATGTTTTTGGTAATCACCTAAGGATAGGTGACGGGTATTGTTTTAAGATCTAAACACAAGTAAACTTGTGTTAGGGTCCTAGAAAGTTATAGTCTAGGTCAAAGCATTACTAATAACCTAATTCCCTATAACCATTGGCTCTGATACCAACTCTTCTGTCACATCCCGGCCACGTTAAAACAACAAAACCGTGGCGGAAACGCCGGGGAGTGAGGCGACAAAATTATTGTTTCAACAACCATGGTGATTAAAGTTATGTATTATTGAAATTAAAGTTTACATTGTCTTTGAGTTTTAACTAAATTAACATAATTAACAGTCTTTTAAGTCACTAAGGCCCGAGTCCGCCTAAGTGTAGCACAAACATCATCATGCATTAGCACCTGAAACACATGTAAAAATAGGTACGTCAGCATAAAAATGCCTGTGAGATACATAGGTTTTGTTTGTGCAGGTTCATGACTTGTAGTTGAAAGAAGTGTTTAACAAAAATGTAGTCATGAACCTTGTAAAATGTTTTCCTTTGTAAAATCATTTGAAATTCGATATGAAAATCAAATAATAATAAAAGGATAATGCATGGTTAAATGAATAACCGAGTATAAATGAAATTTATATAAAATGTGAAATTTGTAAAACAATGTCATGTACTAGTATAAAATGTTTCATGTCTATGTCAAGTGGTTTACATAACGCAACGATGTGTAACACAATAAAAGCACTTATATATAGGAAGTACCAGCGGCGTATCCACCATGCTTTTATCATATAACACATAGCCCCGTTACATAAATCACTTATCAATAACCAACCAAAATGTCATGTTAAATGTCAAAATGTTTATGTGTAAACCATGTTTAATGTCGTGTGATAAATGTATCATGTAATAACCAAATGAAATGCATAGCAAGTAGCAAGTACCAACTCAAACTATGTGATGATGTCAAATGTGAAACAAATGTCATGTATGGTGAATAACAAGCAATTACTCAACCCCATAGATAATGTACAAAACAATGTTTTTGAATAAACCTAAGTTTAAATCAAATGCTATGTTTTGCAGAAAACCATGCTTTATGATTACAAACATTTATGCAGTAATGTTAATCACATACATTCAAGCATTCCGACTGTGGCGACAAATCTTTAAACAAATTAAAGGTTCATCTAAGTTATGTATATCGGATTCTGTCATTCCCAACTTCCAAACAAACCTAGGAAGTCGGAAACGGGAGTTGTCAATTCCTATGGTACCGTTACATACTACCGAGCGGTGTAGCTAATGTTAATGAATGTATTATTGTCCCGATTTAACACACCAAATGTCATAACCAATGTAAGCATGCTATGAAAACCATGTACTAGGAATGCTAAGTAAAGATGCCTAGCAGAAATGTTCATGTAAAACAATATGTACATATGCTAAGTAAACATATGTAACAAATGTGTAATAAATCAATGTGCTAGCATGTTTAACATACTTAGCAAAACATAATGGAAACATGTACTAGATATGTACTAAGTGAAACTAGCAAGTTTATGTAAAAAAAATTATGAAATGCATGAAAGTAACACGTATGTACATGTGAATCACCCCAAAATATTTGAAAGTGGTAAAAGAGGGGAACTATGTACTCACTTGGGATTGCCTAATAGTCTTGAGAATAAGACCAAATAAGGCTTCAAGGATCACGGATCAACCGACACCTAATATAGGTAACTATGTTAATAATCGGATCCTAAATCGGGAGATAGGATAGAATGAGGTTCTATAAATCAAATGAGTATTTGAACTCATATGGTATGATTTAATAGAGCTAACATTCTGATTTGAAAGTCTACCTAAGTGCTTTTGACCCGTTTCGACCCATTATGGTAGTATAAGCTACTATAATGTGTCGTTAGCGTAAAACTATGTTCGGATGGTTAACTATGTGCTATGTCAAGTCTCACATGCCCAATTATGCCTAAACATGTTACTAAATCAGATTATATGTCAAAAAGTTGATCACATATGCAAAAATACGGATTTTAGCTTCAAAAGGGCATTTTGGTCATTTCCTATGGGCATATAAGCTAACTAGCAAACGACTAACCAGTCCTATGTGATCATAAGGTATAACCTCAGTGGTTATTCCCTATGCAACTATGATCACTAACTAAGCTTGGTTGGATCCTAAAGATCAACCAAACGGGTCGGGTTCGAAAGTCTAAGCGGTTGTTTAGACCGCTTACCTTACGACCCTAAACAAGCACTAAACTAATAGTGACGAGTTAAACATGTCAAAACATTTTTAACTAATTTATAAAACTGATTTGGTATAAAAAAAAAAGGTGTCTTGATACCTAAAAGTAGCTTCGTTGCAAAATGCGTGCTAAAACGCATTTTGACCGAAACTTTGACTCGTCACTACGCCTAGTCAACGTGGAAATCAGTAGGTATAATCGCTAAGGATTATAACCATCGTGATTACAATCACGTTGCAAAGTTCAATTGAACTTTGACTTGACCAATTGATGGTCAAAACCGAAAGTCAAACACTGTTTGAATTTAAGCTAGGAAAGCAATAAAAGAATGAAGGAAGCTTACAAAGGGTCCTATCTATCTTTTCTACCAAGAATAAGTTTCCAATCAGATTAGGAAGCTCTCCAAATCAGATGTAGAGGAGAAATGAGAAGAATGAGCAATGAATGAGGAGGTTTGGCATGCTATTTATACTTGTGGGGAGCTTACAAGATCATTACAAGTGGTTTGTGTTGCCACCAAGGAAAGATCTCATCCCTACAAATGGTTGGACCAGCTTCAAAGCCTTGGGGATTACTTAAAATAGCCCACAAGATTGAAAACAACCAAAGGAAAACAGGTTGCAACAGGCTGGAAGCTGCTGGGATTTTTCTGCTGATCTGGGACCTCCTTACGGACCGTAAGGACATGCATACGGTCCGTATGCCCCTTGCAGACCAGCAATTTTCACAAAATGACAGTTCTGGTCCCTGTGCTTGTTTCGTCGCGTATTGGCACTTCTAACACCCGTCAAGCCCATTTTTAAGCTTCATAATGAAGTTAAAGTATAGGGAACATGGAATATGCTCAAAAATATGACGGATGTTGGTTCGTTTGGCTGTATGGTTACGTTGTTCGGTTAATTACGACGGAAGTCGTAACAGACGCGAAAACGATCCAAATCGCGAAACGAATGAAGTTTTTGCATGCCGATCACTAAAATAAAAATATTTTAGTGTGTACAAAAATTTTGGATGTCCAGATGTGGTCAGAACGTAAGATATGCGCGAAAATGCAAACTTACATCGTTTTTGACACTTTTAGTCCCTGTAAGATCAAATAAGCATGGTTTCACACACCGAACCATTCAAAGCTTATTTCTAAGCTATGTTTAGGTTATTTATGGTATGTTTGGCTTATGATCAAGTTCTGGACTGTACGTTGCCTTACAAAACGGCAGACTTTTGAAATTTGACGCAAATAGTCCCTATGAGCGAATAAACTTGTTTTTGCCATACCAAACCTTCTAAAACTTATTTCTAAGTTATGTAAAGGTTATTTAAGGTATGTTAAGCTTATGTTGCTATTCCGGAGTGTTTGTCGCGTTAAACTGATTACGTTTACGCATCAGTTTGAGTATAGCTTTCCAAAAAGCGATATAGAGTTTAAAATCAATCAAAAAATCAAAACGTGCACAAAGTCAAACATAAATAACAAACATTGGGATCAAAATACATTGTTTTATTAATATTGTATTGTTCAGAGTCTGTAAAATGATTACACAAGCACAGATGTCACACTAACTACCCAGGTTTAACCACATGATGATTGGTTAATATAATTCCATGCCTTTTATCCACAACAAACCCTGTATCATAGCTCGCACAAGCCAATTCCGTATCAAACGCACGACACAAGGTGGTTCGAAGCACCAATACCGCCGGCAGCGCCTTCCGCCAGTCCTCAGCTGTAGCTAGGCTTTCTCCGAAAGAAGGATCGATCTCCCTACATTGTTCATCCTTCGATCCTAATGCGAGATGGTTCAATCACGGTATCAATTTCATACAAATTAGGGCACCGGTAATGGTTCGAGATATGGAATACGAGATGGTTTGAGATCTGAAATGTGTAGCTTTGTTATGTTTTGGGGTTTTGAGATCTGGAATGTATACGAAATGTTTCGGGGAAGACAATTAGGAATTTTTAAAATTACATCACTAACCCTATGTTGTGTTTTAGTTATACGTGAAATGAAAACTGCTATCATGGATTAGTGATGGGCATAATGGTAATTATTGAAACTTTTGACAAAAAGGAACCTGCATCAATAATCGTAATAATTTTTAAAAATTGAATAACTATAAAAAGTTAGTTATTACTAAGTAAAAACATAATAATTTTTAAAATTTGAATAATTCTAAAAAGTTAGTTATTACTAAGGAAAGACGAAATGTATTTCTGTTAATTGGTTTCCGTAGGAAATGCGTCACAAAGTAGTAATATGTATTTAATAATGGTAAATTAACTAATTAATCAATATGTTAAAAAAAGTATCCTACAAATTTACAACGAAACTGTGACAAAATTAGATGTTTTTGGTTTTTGTCACTATTGTGTAGCAAATTTGTTTCAAAAATTGGGGTTTTTTTGTCGTCATAAACGCGTCACAATTTTGTCAAAATTTGTGACGCATTTTTTTCCGTAGCAAAATTCCGTAGTAAAATGGCCACTTTTCTAGTAGTGTTCTTAGGAACTAACATTTTTTTTTTTGAAGTTTCTTACAAGTGGTATAGAAATGTTCTATCTTAAGGCATGTATATAATGAAGTTTGGATGATAAGAAGGTGAGGATATAAGTGTTAGGTGTGTTCACATTGCCTCCAAAGTTTTTGATCAATTTAAGGAAAAACCTAAGTCTTAGACATTAAGAGATTGATGGTTGCTTTAAGATACATGTAAATGCATTTTGAAACTTGTATAAAACATGTATAAGACTATAAATCACCAGATATGATAACAGGTATGATCAAAATATAAAATTCAAAAAATTTTATTGGTTAAATATTTTTTAAAATCACATGGAATATGAAAATGGACGAGGTTACGGGTTACAAAACGGGTAGTTGACACATGACACACAAGTATCCAAAGCCTAAATGCAATAATGTTTTCGGACCAGACATAAAGATAATAATTAGTTGGATGGGGTGAGGTAGGTTTTGTTCATTAATGAAATCGTTAAATGTTTTGAAAAATGATAGGTGATGAATAGTATCCATCTAGTACTATTTTTATTTAGTTCATAAAAGTAGGGTAGGTTCATGTATAAATGGGTTATCAAGCCAAGCGTCCAAGTGAAGAAAAGATAAGAAACGCGAGGTGACACAACAGTAAATATTGTCAACTTTATATAACTAATATAATTATCGTAATTATTTTTGTGATATGGTTGGGGATAATTACCCTTTAGTAGGGTTGTTCACAAGCCGAGCCAAGTCAGGGCAAGCTCTAGTTCGACTCGATTATAATCTGAGTCGTCTCGGCTCGGATTTGAAACTAAGTCGAAAATCTAAGCTCGAGCTCAGTTAGGCTTGAATTTAGAAAGAAAATCTATTTCATAGTTTTTGAAATTCAATAGTCTAAAATATTATTTAATAGTTTAAAAGAACATTACAAGCCAAACTCGATTTAAAAAAATACATAGCTTTCAAAATTCAACCTAATACATTCCAAGCCATAATCAAGTTCAACCAAATACAAAATAGGTTTTAAATTTTTACAAACTACACTACAAGTTCATTAGCATGCTAATCAACCCCCAAATATGACATGGATATCCAACTACATTCTTAACTACGCAAAAAATTAAACGATTTTCTATAATATATTATGTGTATTAAAATAAAGTATATTAAGTTACAATAATCTGAGCTAAACCGAGCTAAGCTAACGATTGAGTCAATCTGGCTCATTTCGAACTGAGCCGAGTCGGATCGGTTTTAAAACGAGCCATAGCAATCGAGCTTTTTCTAGCTAAATCAAGTGAGCTCTGAGCCACACGCTTTTCAAACAGCGCTACTCTAGTGTAATTATGAGTTTCAGTCGAATTAGAACATAGTTACATAATTATGCTGGTTATAAAAATAATTACACTACTTAAAGAAATTAGAGTAAATTACATAAATGGTCCATGTGGCTTGTTGAAGATCTTGCTTTTGGCCTTTATAATTTTTTGGTTAGACCAAATCCATGTGGTTGATGTATTTTCTCACTATTAATCAAATTTCACTTTTACCCTAGGTTATAAAAAAAACCACATGGACTATCCATGAATTTTACTAGGGTTATTATTATTTACAAAATTAATATGATCAATAATACTTTAATTTTTATTATTGTTTTTATTTTATTAATATAATCATTATTTTATTCTTATTATCTATATATTAATTTAGAACATTGTTCAAAATAATAACCTTTTTGTTTTTTAGGAGTAGTAAACTTTAGGGTTTTCTATTTTTATAACAAAACTTTGGTTTTTTCTAATTTTGCCTTAAAGGTTAAAGGAGTTATGTTATTAGTTTTTACGCCTTTGCCTAAATTTGATCGTCGTTTGATTGCTACTAAGCATGGTGTTTGATGGTAACATATGGTCCCCTCAGGTGTTTTTTTTTGTTTTTGTTGTCTTGCCTTTTAATGAAACGACTTTTTTTTCTTCCCCTCAACTTTAAAAGTTGTCAACTTTTCCCTCCATGTTTTAAAAACTGCATACAATATTACTTTGTACCCCTCGACTTTCTAATACATGTCAGTATAAATTCGACTTTGTTTACGATTTAAGTCACGTGAGTCGGTTGGTATTATAAAATGTGTTCTTTAGTTTACTCTTTTTTTACGGATTTGAGCATCATTCAATTTACTTTGTTTTCATTCATCTTACAATCCACACACCAATAAATTAATAACATATCAACACAGTTGCTTTTTTACGCTAATTCTTCTTATAGTTGTTGTACAAGGTAGCTCTTTGTATAATAACTTATATGATTACGTGTTGGTGCATTTATGTGTCTGTACCTTTGTCTTGTTTATGTTGTATGTTATTTAGTCTTTTGTTATCGGGTCTGTAAGTTCCGTCAAGTCTACCTAGTCGGATATCCTCCTATCCTACTTGGTATGATGTTTGTCTCTGTATTTGTAAGGTATGTTGAACACATGCTTGTATGCATAGTGTTTAACTATAGTTAGTCTTATCTTATGTCTTCTGTAACTTAGTCATATATTCTGTCCTTGTTTAGTGTTTGACGAAGCTTCAATCTTCGTCAAACCCATGCTTGGCGAACCTTCAATCTTCGTCATTGTTTGTGTGTGACGAAGGTTCTATCTTCGTCACACATGAAGCTTCGTCAATCAAGGTTCGTCTGAGGACAGTATATATAGCTTGGTGTGTTTAACAGTTAAGGCATGAGAGCATAGAGAGACTACTGAGAGTTTATCGTTCAAGCATTGTGTGTATATGTTTGATGTTGTTCTCGTCCTTTTAATCTAAAGTGAATCTTTGGTTATCTGTTGTGTTACTAGCATTACTTTGTTTGGTTTGCACCGTCACGTGGATTCCGCACTCGTGACCGTGTTTGTGATAAACAAGGATTAGGTTTCGTAATAGATCCTCTGAGAAAAACGGACCTACAAGTGGTATCAGAGCCATGGCTCTTATCGGCTCTTATCCTGGTTTAAAACCAAACATTGTTGTGTTTTTTTTAAAACAAGTTATTTTAACTGTTTTTCAGATTGTTGTTCTTGAAAAATTATATTTTCTGAAAAAGTCTTAAAATCAGTGAAAATCTTCATCTTTTGCTATAAGTTTTATCAGAAACCTTGCTACATTGCATGTCTACATGATAAAAATGGTTTTTTCTTGAAAGTTTAAGCAAAATTTGTGCTTCAGAGTATTCAAGTTTTTCTTGATATTCAAAGTGTTCTTAGAGCTATTCATAACATTCCTGAGATTTGATCTAGATTTGTGTTTGGATAAATTGTTTGTGATTAAAATATATTTGTTTGACAAATTGGTACATGTAATGATGGTTTGATCAATCAACTCCTGTCACAGCAACTTGTTTAGCTTTGAAAAATCGTCACCTACTTGTCTGTAAGAATTGATTGCTTTTGCAAAAATATCTTATCCTCTGTCAACGAAGATTCCCTTAGACGAACAATCAAAGTTTCGTCAAAAATTGTTTCAGACGAAGATTCAAACACTCTCCATTCTTCGTCAAAAGATGTGTTAGCCGAAGAATCAAACTTCGTCATTCATTCTTCGTCACTGATACTTCGTCGTCCATACTTCGTCATTTTATACTTCGTTGTTTAAACTGTCATTTGTTAATAGAAGCTTTGCAAAACTGTCTTAACCGTTTCTTTTCAAGTGTTTGATCAGGTACACGCATACATACATCAATCATGAGTACTAGCCCCTGGGATTGGAGCAGTAGCTCAAGTACTGCTCAAGATCCGACCTCTGCAGCGACGTGGATCAAGAATATGATGCCACAACAACAAACAATATCTGCAAGTCAGTGGGCATGCGTAGCAAATCAAAATCAAAGTATTGAGAATTTGCTAATGAGCGAAAGTGAAACGGGTAGCAACAATCAACCGCCAAAGCTGAATCATATGAATGAATATCCATCTTGGAAAGGCCGTTTTCATACTTACGTTCTAGGGCAAAATACCGAGCTATGGATATGTTTCACTACACCATACAACACAGCTCTTGAAGAAGCAGGTTCAAATCCAGCCACATTGGCAACTATGACTGAAGCAGAGAAGAAAGCGTACGATCTTGAAAAGAAGGCGTTTGCTATCTTGACACAAGCTCTCCACAAAGACATATATCATCAATTCTCTTATTGTATTACAACAAAAGCCTTGTGGGACATCCTAGTTACAAGAGGAGAAGGGAATGCGGTGACAAGGAAGACTCGACACGACTTGTTGAAAAAGGAGTTTGACGCATTTTTGTTTATAGAAAATGAAACTTTAAATGAAATGGCAACTCGTTATTATTATTTGATAAGTGAAATGTTTTCTTACGAGGTTACTGCAACTCCACAGGAAATGGTGTCAAAGTTTGCTGATGCTCTACCACCGAAGTGGAGCCCCTTTATTGAGCTATTAAAGCATACAGGTGTATTAGATACTATCAGTATCTATGATTTCGTTCAAAAGCTGGAAAATAAAAATGAAGAAGAAATCCGGAAGGCGAAACGAATCTCAATCCCTCAGAATCCAGAAATGTACTTTGGAGGGATTAACCCTGTTGCAAGCTTAAGTCAGCAACCAAAACTTCAAACGACGTTCATGTCAAATTCAAGCCCGTTTCCTCAAGTGACTAATGTAAATCCCTTTGGATTTGTACCAGAGCAACCTCAATCTAAACCTTAATTTGATCCTAGTGCCTGGTTCCCTAACTCACAAGCTGTTGCCCCCCCCCCCCAACTCAACCAAAATTTGATTCGAGTGCCTGGTTCCCTCAACCTCAACCACAAGAACCTCAATCTCAACGTCAATTTGACCCTAGCGCTTGGTTCCCGAAACCACAAGTTGTTACCCCTTCACCTCAACCTCAACAAGCACTCTATGGTAATAATTTCACTCAACCGCAAAATTCCAATACAACCAGACTTGATACTTCAAACCTTCCCAAAGTCAATGTAGAAGTTATCAAGGAACACATGGAACTTCTTAGCACAATGGTCAATGCTTATTGTGGATTGGTTGCAGGTCAGATTGGAAACATAAATCTGACCAATGAAGATTATCAACAGATTGATAGGGATGAAATGGAGTTAATGGATATCAAGTGGGCTTTTGCAAGCGCGGTTAGACGAGCTAAAGACTACATGAGCAGAACTGGGAAGACTACTTTGGAAAGCAAAAGGGATACAAAGTACGGGTTCGACAAAGATGCTGTCACCTGTTTAACTGCGGAGAAAAGGGTCACTTCAAGCGTGAGTGCACTCGTCCGAGTAGACAAACAAATCAAAATCCCTTCAGGAATCAAACAAGTACTTCCAACCAGAATCAAGCTAACCAGGAAAGAAGGATAGTAGCTGTCAACAACCAGACTAACACCACCAACGCAAACCAATCGGATCCTTCTAACACCAACCGTGCATTAGTTGTTCAAGCTGATGAAAGTTGTTATTGGTCCGTTTAGTTTGGAGGTGGCGATCAAGGAGGAACCGCATGCTATGATAAGATCATCAATCATATCAAGCATGTGCATAAGGAAGAATTCTCAGAAAGCGATGATAGCTCGGGTTATACTGGCAGTTCAGATGAGGAAAGCTCGAACATTGGAGATTATTGTTCAGAATCGGATGTAAATGAGGGAAGTGATTCTGATATTGATAGTTTGTGTGACAACCGGTGATTTACGGCTCCTAATTGCGTGATTAACAGATGTTTAAAACGAAAATAAATAGTGTTTAAGACGCAAATTAACTTAATTAGGCCTTTGGAGTGCCTAGAAACGCCCATCCGACTGTACAGTGTGCGTATGATGATCTGCGGAGAGATTGCGGAATATTAAACGATAACGAAACGAAACCGTATGAAATACTGAAAACACCGACAAATACGGATTTTCTACGAATATTTTATGTTTATGAATTTAATGTTGTGAATTTATTACGCTTCCGTACATCGCAAAACGCAAACAGGAACGAGAAACGCGACTGCAGGAAAAGCACCGGTAACGAAACGGAAGCATCGGACACACGTGCTACCTTCAAAACTTAAATTTTTCAATATATTTTGTTTCGTAATTAAATTTTGACAATCGTAGTTGAAACCGGATCGAAAAACGAATTTAAGACGACAACGATGTAATTTTTCGCGATTATTACCGTAATCAATGAACGGGCGTGCAAACAACGTCTACCGACACTATTTTATATATTTCTAAATCAAAAATTATGTTTTACGACGTTACGAAGTGTTCTCGTTGTGAAAACGGGTTCGTAGGATTTAACGGGCCACTTAAACGCGAGATTTGGGCTTGTGGACCTTGGGCCCAAGCCCAAAGCCCATCATGCTAAGCCTTAGTATATAAGGGGGTCTACCCTTATTCTTGCCCATTTGAACAATCAGACAACACACACACCTACAATTCTCTCTCACTCTCTCTCGGGAACTCTTCACCGGCGAAAAGAAACCGGCCGAACTCCGGCGACCAGGTGACGGCCGGCCACCGCCCACGGTGGTCCGGCGAGGTGTTCCGGCGGCGGTGGAGGTTTTTCCGGTGACCCTTTTTCGATCCGACACCCTACCCCCATTAAAGCAGACCTTCCCGACATGATGGTGGTGACCGTTTTTGAAGAAACCAAGCCGTTTTGGGCTGTGCATCAACTCCGGTGAAGCTCCGGTCAAGATTCCGGCGAACACATTTTTAATTTTTAACTCCGTGCATGCGTAGATCGGCTCACAAGGGATGTTTCTGCACATTTTCAAGGAATTTTATATTCCGGCGACTTTCCGGTAAGTTGAACCTGACTCGTGTTACTATTTCCTTTTGATTTCTGAACAGAAACGAGTGTCGACCTTGCTTTTTCTTATTTTCCGGTGACGGCGGAGAGCCGCTGGCAGCGACGGTAGGGCCGGTCGGCGGTGTGGCGGTGGACGGTGTCGCGAACGGCGGACCGACGGCCAGAGGCCCAGATGATGGCGGTGGTGGTTACCTTGTTCTAGATTCTGTTTTGGTTCGAGCCCCGGTTCGGGTTACGTCTTGTGTTTCGGCTCAACAGGTTCTCAAGTCCCGGGTTTCAGTCGAGTTTGGTTTGGGTCAGAAGTGAAGCAGTTCGGGTTGACTCGGTCAAACTGAGTCAACTCGGTAAAACTCGGTCCACAGAGCCAACTCAGTCAACGGGTCAGACGGTCGGGTCAGCTTATGAAGCGGGTCGGGTCGACTCGGTCAAACTGAGTTAACTCAGTCAACTCAGCAAGTCGACTCAGCGAGTTAACTCAGCCGATCAACTCAGTTGACCCGGTCAACTCGGTCAACACGTTCGGCGTTTCGACATGATGATTTGGTAAAGATTAACGGCACGATTGTTTTGTTATTTTTATAGTTTTATATATGTGAGAAACGAGCTCGAACCATTCGATAAAAGCATAACTTTACATCTTTACACGTTTGACGAAATCTTATATATTTATTATATTGATTGAATCTAGATTGATTTTGTGTTAGGAAACTTTATTTGTAAGTATTGAAGAAAATCACAATCAACTGGATCTATGAAGAGATAACAGTCCTGAAGATCACAAACAAGAAAAAGAAGATCAGATGGGACAACTGGAATGCACAACATCTACTTCAAAGAATCACAAGTTGATCAAGAGCTGAATTGGATTATCAGAGATGGTCATTTCTGATGGATCTGAAATATCATCAGTTTCTGACGATTCTGATCATAAGGATTTTTCTGATGATTTGTTCATCAGAATTTCTGATTAAGTGGTTTATCAGAATTCTGATGAAATACCCCACTTGTCTGAAATTGGCTCTATCCTGCCACACTTACCGAAGCAAGTTGACATTATTGGATATCATGATGAAAAAGGCAACTTGAACGTTGGATTCAATGAATATGTCAATTAGGCACTTTTTGCAGGACTTATTGTATGAATAAACTATTGTTTATTCATGCACCCAGCCCTCTATAAATAGAAGGCTCAACCAGGAGAAGCAAAGTGAGTTAGGCTTAGCAATCATACACACTATTAAAACTCCATTGCCCTCTCACCCACATAATTCAAGATTCGTTTGTACTAGATAATAATCTTACAATCACCTTGTAAACCATTTTGTTTCAAAGTGATATAAACTTGATAATTCTGTAGGTCTTGTTTCTTGAAAGTCTGATTTCCATTTCCGCACATCTTTTTCACATCTACTGAAATCACTTGCCATATTACGTGAAAAGAAGTTGTTCAGGCCATACTCTGCAGAACAAGTATGTAATACATCAGAAAATCAGAATTCTGATACTTTACACACCAATGAGGCACCTGTTTAGGGGGAAACTTCAAGTCCATCAGAACCAACAACTTTCCACAACAAGTTAAGATGGATAAAAGGACATGTTCACTCTGACATCATTGGCAATCCTGCAGATGGTGTCAGAACAAGATCTGCAACTGCACATGAGTGTGCATTTTCTGGGTTCTTAACCAAGATAGAACCCAAATCTGTCAAATAAGCTCTAAGCGACTCAGACTGGATTCAAGCTATGCAAGAAGAGCTTGATCAATTTGAAAGGAGCAAGGTATGGGATCTGGTACCCAAGCCAAAAGACAAATCTGTCATTGGCTCAAAATGGGTGTTCAGAAACAAGTCTGATGAAAATGGCATAATCACCAGGAACAAAGCAAGGTTAGTGGTCAAGGGTTACTGTCAACAAGAAGGTATTGATTATGACGAAACTTTTGCACCAGTAGCTTGATTAGAAGCTGTAATAATTTTTCTTGCTTATGCTGCATCCAAGGATTTTAAAGTTTATCAAATGGATGTAAAATCAGCTTTTCTGAATGGTAAAATTGAGGAAGAAGTTTATATGCAACAACCAGAAGGCTTTGTTGATCCAAAATTTCAAAATCATGTTTACAGATTAAACACAGCCTTGTATGGATTGAAGCAAGCTCCTAGAGACTGGTATGAAACTTTATCAAACTTCTTACTCAATTCTGGGTTTACCAAAGGAACTATTGACACCACACTTTTCCTCAAAACACACAAAGGTCATACTTTGTTGGTCCAAATATATGTTGATGACATTATATTTGGATCAACAAATGAAAAATTTTGTAACAAATTTCAAAAGTTGATGACCAGCCACTTTGAAATGAGTATGATGGGTGAGTTAACCTTTTTCTTAGGGTTACAAGTTAAACAAAGAATTGATGGAATATTTTTGAGTCAATCAAAATATGTGAAAACAATTCTACAAAAATACTCACTTGAAAACTGCTCTGTTTCAAAAACTCCCATGGCAACAGGGAACAAGTTAGATTCTGATAAGGATGGAATAAGTGTAGATATTAAAACCTATAGAGGGATGATAGGATCATTGCTATATTTAACTACAAGCAGACCAGATATTATGTTTGCAACATGCTTTCTGGCGAGATATCAATGTGATCTCAAAGAATCCCATCTAAAAGCTTTAAAAAGGGTTTTCAAATATCTTAAAGGCACAATAGAACTTGGTCTCTGGTATCCTAAGAATACAAACCTTGAATTAATTGCATTCACAGATGCAGATTATGCAGGGTGTAACATTGACAGGAAAAGCACATCTGGTGCTTGTCAACTCTTGGGAGACAAATTGGTGTGTTGGGCAAGCAAGAAACAAAACTGTGTTGCCACATCAACAGCAGAATCAGAATATGTAGCAGCAGCAAGTTGCTATTCACAAGTGCTGTGGATGCAAACTCAACTGAAAGATTATGGAATATCTCTGACAAGAATACCACTTCTATGTGATTTAAAGAGTGCCATTGCAATAACAGAAAATCCAGTTCATCACTCAAGAACCAAACACATAGATGTCAGATATCACTTCATAAAAGATCATGTGGAAAAAGGTAACATAGAGATGTATTTTGTTCCAACTGAAAACCAAATTGCTGATATCTTTACAAAACCTCTTGATGAAAAGAGACACAATTTTTTGATCAGCAAACTTGGCATGGTTAATTTAAATGATGAAGATTTTTCAGAAAACACAAGGACACAAATTGAAAACCAAGTTGATGAACATAAAAGTTCTGATAATCAAAGAACAAATCAACTGGTTTCTGACAAAGAAATCCATCAATCTGATGGAACATCAGAAAATCTGATGGATCATCAATAAATGGTGATTTATCAGATAATCTGAAGGAATATCAGAATATCTGGTGAATTTACCAGATGTTCTGATATAAAATCAGAAACCAGGTTGAAACATCAGAATAGTTTGTTATCATCACATTTTTCCATCTTCATAATTTGCATATCCCACACACACACATATTGTATATACATTTTTTATGTATTTTTTGTTTTTGTATTTAAAAAAAACAAAAAGGGGGAAAAGTAACATGCATACTGATGAAATTCTATATTGCTGTGAAAATCAACCGTCTCTGAAATTTTTTTTACAGATTATTGAATTTCATTTGTTTTCTGCCAATACATGTAACGTCATTTTTTCATAAGAAACTTAAGTGACACGTAGGCACTAAAATGATTAGGAGCTATGAGAGTAGCCGCCTAGTCATTAAATGCTTACTCACACATGGGGCTTAGTAGACTGTCACATTCACTGTTACATTCACTGCAACAGATATCGTCTTAATTGAAGAAATGAAAATAAATTTTTTTTTATGGCTGTTAATAGGAAATATCACTTTCATCTATAAATATTAACAACCTGAAAAGAACTTACTTCACACAAATTTCATCTCTTCAAAAGCCCTTCGACAGAACTTTTCTTATCTTAAAATGGGTCGCCCAAAACTGATGAAAGCAACTCAATTCCCTCTCCCCTTTCACAGACTTCATAATCTTAGATTAAGATCTAACTTGGAAGGACCTGCATGGGAGGACTGCAGGTTTGTGTACAATATGATCATGCAAAGTCCTTTGGGCTTTGCTGTATCATCACATGTCACCATTTATCCAAAATTACTTCAAGAGTTCTGGTGGAACTCTGACATCATTTTTAGTGGTACTTCTATGTGGATTGAGAGTGAGGTTATGGGGGTAAAGATTACCCTAAAAGAGGAAACAATCAGAAATGTCCTCAAACTGGGTAATGATCATGAAATCAAATTTCTGGATAAGGCAGATGTGCAACAGACCTTGACTGAAATGGGCTATCATACACTCAACTCGTCAAGGGCTGTTAGCAAATCTGGTTTTATACCACCTTTCCAGTTTTTGGTAACACAGCTAAGTGTCCGCTTCTCCAAGAAAATTGGACACTTCAACGAGCTGTCTCATAAGATGATGGAAGTGGTTCATGCTGTTGTACAGGAAAAACCTTACAACTATGATAAGTTTCTCATGAGAGACCTAGAAGTAAACATCCACGACCGTCAACCCTTTCTGATCTACCCTCGATTCGTAACCAAGGTGATCACAAGTCAGCTGGACTTCGGAGGAGTGAGAAGCTGCTATCCAAGGGCCGAGCTGGTACTTCAAGAAAATATTAGTGAAGCCACCCTGACGCCATCAACGAATCACACCGGTCGAATAACCAGTCTTTGGCTATATGTGAAGTGCATGTACAATGTGTTGGAGGAGGAGAAGGAGTAGTTGTTGTTTGTTTTCTTTGTTGTGTGTTTTATGTTTTTTTTTTCTTTTCCCTTATATATCATGGTTGCTTTAATTTCTTTTCATTTTTGTTGTCAATAGATCTAAGGGGAACTAACAAAACATGTCTGATAGAAACTAGGAAAATCTGGTGAAATTCACATGAGA